>CM053594.1:202319280-202362157 GCA_028646575.1 Pseudocheirus occidentalis
GTACAATTAAAGCTTAAGCTTCTGCTCTTGATCAGAATATATTTTTGGACAAGGTAAAAAATCAATCAATAATATTTATTAAGCACCTACTATGTGCCAGGCAGTGTGCTTAGAGCTGAGGCTCCAAAAAGAGGCAAAAGATAGTCCCTACCTCCAAGGAGTTTACAGTCTAATGGGGGAGACAACATGCAACAAATACACACACATATGTATATATACACACATATATACGTATACACACACACACACACACACATATATATATATATATATATATATATATATATATATATATAAAACCACATGCTAGATAAATAGGAAATAATTAACAGAGAAAAGGCACTGGGATTCAGAAAGACTGGAGAAAGCTTCCTATAAGAGGTGGACTTTTAACTGAGAAATAAAAGAAGTCAGGGAGGTCAGTGGTCACAGTGGAGGAGGAAGCAAGTTCTAGGCAGCAGGGCTACAGAGAAAACATCCAGAGTTGAGAGATGAAGTTTCTTATTCACAGAACAGCCAGGAGGCCAGTGCCATAGGATCATAGAGGTTGTGGTGGGGAATAAGGTGTAAGAAGATGGGAAAAGTAGGAAGGAGCAACGTTATAAAGGGTTTTTGATGCCAAACAGAGCATTTTGTATTTGTTCCTGGAGGCAATAGGAAGCAACTGGAGTTATTGAATGGGAAGGTTGGGGCAGAGTGGTCCCATTATCAGATCTGTACTTTAGGAAAATCACTTAAAGGATCTGAATGGAGTGTGGGTTGGAATGGAGAAGGACAGGAGACAGGCAGATCCACCAGCAATAGTCTGAGAATGAGGTAATGAGGGCTTGCACTGGAGAGGAGGCAGTGTCAGAAGGGGGCAAGGCGCATTTGAGAGATGCTGCAAAGGTGAAATGGAGGGACCTTGTCAGCAGATTGGATGCAGGGGTAGGGGTGGTGAGAGAGAGTGAGGGATCTAGGATCACTCCTAGGTTCTGAATCTGAGGGACTGGGAAGATGATGTTATCTTCTATAGTAACGGGGAAAGTAGGAAGAGCAAAGGGTTTACGGGGATCTTACAGAGTTCTGTTTTAGACATAATTGAGTTTAAGATGGCCACCATATATCCAGTTTGAAATGTCTGAAAGGTAGTTAGAAATGAGACATTGAAGGTCAGCTGAGAGTTTGGAGCAGGATAAGTAGATTTGAGAATCATTAACATAAAGATGGTAATTAAGTCAATGGGAGTTGATGAGATCACAAATGAAGTAATATATTGAGAGATGTAGTATAAAGAGGGCCCAGGACATAACGCTGAGGGAGGTTTACAGTTACAAGGCATGATCTGGAAGAGAATCCAGCAGAGTAGTCAGAAGGAGTGATTAGATAGTTAGTGTATAGCAAGAGCTACCAGAATTGTGACTGGGTGGCAGATGTGAATAGCATGAACTTCAAAGGAAGAGAGGTTACTGAGTGATGGAGGAAGGAGGAGAACCTGTAAATGGGAATGGGAATGGGAATCAGGGAGTATTCTAACTCTTTTGCCTTGACAAGTGAGCTGAGGAGAGTGAGTGAAGGTACAGCCAGTATTGGAAAGCATGTCCAGGGAGGGTATGTCATCAAGGGGAAATCAAGTTTCAGTAAGAACTAGTAGCTGGAGGGAGTGGGAAAGGAAAAGACTTAAGATGAATGGAAGTTTGTTGCCTATGGAATAGGCATTCTAGAGGGCACAGTGGGAGGGTTGTGTGGAGTCAGGTTGAAATTCTGGTGTACGAAGGTTGAAGAGGATGGAAATGAGGAATTAGGTGTTAGGGGAAGTGGAATGAAGTTTGAGTGATGATCTAAAAGAGTTCAGAGTTCCTAGGATATGATGGGTATGACCATCACTGGAAGGAAGGAGCCATTCCTGTACCCTTAGAGGACAGATGCAGCAGGAAATGGGAGATCCAAAGTCAAAGGGAGGGATGCTCTTCTTTGTCCCAGAGGTTCTCCACATCTAAGTTGGGAAATTGGGTCAGCAGTAATGGAAGTGGTTGGTTTGGGACGGATAGAAGATGCCTGAGCCCGCCCTGGTTCCTTGGAGCCTTTCCTCAGGGGACCCATTGCACCTGATAGGACATGAAAGCACACGGTACTAGTAGTGTAAGATCTGAGGTCTTCTCAGCAGAGGAGGCTGGTTATGAGGCAGCAGCAGCAAGCAGGAGACTCTCCATTCAGATGGAAGACACTGGGCCTGGTTCCTAGCAGCCTTTCCTCAGTGAAGCAGGAGATGGAAGGCATGAGGAATCAGATTGTGGGGACCTCACCTGAGGAAGCTGCCTGAACAGCACTTGATGTTTTGTGTAATTTATTTAATTTTGAATGTCAAATTCAATTGATATCAGAAGTTCATCATGAGAGGATGTACTAAGAGCACATTAGACACGTTTTCATTGTTTTGTTCTTTTTGCTGCTCTTAGAAAGTTATTTATTTTCATTGATAAATTTTGTTTTGTTGCAGCAGAAACCCAAACACACTAAAAATTAGGTAGCCCCCAAATCCTTGTCAGCTGAGGAAACTGAAAGTCAAGAAAAATGGCAGCAAAGAGTGATTAAGACTGATTGTAAAAGTAGCCTTATGCCTTAGAAGTTCTCTATTTTGGCTAAAGGTAGGATCAGACTGTGCACTAACTTTTAGAAGTAACACCTTTGTCTGCTTCTTAAAAAATCAGATTTTTTTGGTTGTTTAAAGATATTTTCTTTTAGAGTTGTCAATTTTAGGTTTTAAACATATTTATTTGTTCTTCCAAATAACTTAGTTTGGAGTAATTGACTCCAACTGTAAGTTCTTGCCCTCTTCTTAAATAGGGGAAACCTCAAGTCCAAAGGGATGAAGTCCTTTTTCTAGATGTATGCTCAAATATATAAAGGATTAGAGAACAGAGTTCAGGCTCATTGTGTTCTGTTAAAATGCATTGGAACATGCTGCTACTTGTAAATAGCTGAAAAGACAGCCTTATTTCCCTGACCCAGACCAGAATGTGCTAGAACATTTACTCCTTCCTGCAATGTCATTTTAACAAAAACAACCTCTTGGATAAGGTTCTAAACCAGGTCCTTTCTGTTCTTTCCCTGTACCCTCTTCCTCGCCCCCACCTCCCACCTGGAAAATAATCATTTTCTCTTAGAGTTTAATTGTTAGAGGTTTGGGGAGGGTATGCATTTTAAAGTCTCCAAATAATTTTATTTTTTATTCTTAGAGAATGGCCATTATTCACTGTTTTAAAAATCATGCTTTGTATAGAGTAGATATATATGTATGTATATAGATAAACATTTATGTATATATGTTGGTTGCTTGAGGTAAGTTGTTTTAAAGTCTTTTAATTTGGCCAATGAAGTCCCTGAGATTGTCATTATTTTGCCATTAAATGACTTCAGAGGATTGATATTTCTGAAACTTAATTCAATAAACTTTTGTTAAGTGTCTACTAAGGGCAAACAGAGTGCTAAGCCCTTAGGACAGTGGTTCTCAACTTCATAATGATGTGACCCTTTAATACTTGTATGTGGGCATATCTGCATGTGGGCACACCCGCCTGGAGATGGATAGAGGAGCTGTGTCTCAGTTCCTAAGACCATTGGAAATATGTGTTTTCCAATGGTCTTAGGCGACCCCTGTGACCCCTGTGAAAAGGCCATTAGACCCTCAAACACGACACACAGGTTGAGAACCACTGCCTCAGGATATGAAGACAAAAATAATATAACCACTTCCTTCCTGGATTGTACATTCTATTGGCTCCGGTAGAATGTGAGCCACAGTGAAATAAGTAACACAGTGGATGGAGTGCTGGGCCTAGAGTCAGGAAGACCTGAGTTCAAATCCAGCCTCAAATACTTCATAGCTGTATGATTCTGCAATTCATGTAAACAATTCATGTAAGCACCTACCTTCCATGGTTATTGTAATGATAAAATGAGATCATATTTGTAAAATGGTTAACATGGTACTTGGCATAGAGTAGATGCTTTATAGATTCTTTCCCCTCCCTTTTCTTCCTTCAGATCAGCTGTTGCATGTCCTGGCACCACCTCCCTGATGTCCTGGTCCTCTCTGAGAAGGAAGGACAAATAGCAGCAGCCAATGTGTCTTTTCCAATAACAAGAAAATTGTCAAAAACTGGCATGTGTGTTATCTTTTGTATACCAATGTAAAGAACATTAGAAATAATTCTGTATAATAGGAAGGCTAAGTTTAGCACAAGAGGAAAGGAGTAAAATAAAGTAGAATGTGCTGCCTGAGCAGGCCTTTAGAGGTCTTCAGGCCAAGGTTAGGTGATCACTATCTGGAAAGGGAGAGGTGATTTTGTTCTTTTGTTTTCAGATACTGGACTAGATGCCACCTTCTTCTAAGACTCTTTGTCTAAATGATGCAATGAGGTAGCCTTGCTAATGTACTTTATTGCCTGAAGTAGAATTCCGGGTCCTCTGAAATAATTTGGTTGCTCATAAGAGAGTTTTTCACCATTTTTCACCATATTTTTCACCAGCTTCTGGTTTCAAGTAACAAGTCAGTTTCACTTAGTAGAGAGACACAGAATGAAGTTTTTTGCATTTGTACATTTAATAGAACACAGCTCTCCTTTGATTCAAATGGCTGATGTTTTAAGGTGTCTGTGTTCTGGTTCTAGACTCAAAGGATCTCAGTTCAAATCCCAGCTTTTCTGCTTACTGCTTATGAGGTCCTGAGCAAGTAACTTAGTCTCTCTAAGTTCCAGGGTGTAAAAAGAAGGGCTTCAACAAGGTGACCTATAAGATAGCTCCAACTCTCAAGCCAAGGTACTCTGGCTATGACCTATGGTACTATGACCTCCAGAAAACAGAAGGAGTGACTCTGAGGGATACAAAAAATTGTATTTAAAGAACCTTGTAGGTCTGGTATGCTACAATCATCCTGCCAATGAAGTACTTGATCAATTCAATCTTTGTTATGAAAATGCATGATTTTTTTAAACATATACATTCAGATTTTTTTTTAAAGATTTAAGGTTAACAAAGAATTTTCACAAACATACTGTGGGATAGGTAGTCCAAATTTTTCCCCCATTCTACAGATTAAGGCACTGAAGTTTAGGGAGGTTAGGTAAATTTCCTATTGGCATATAGTTAATAATACTAATATTGGTTTTTGTTCATCATTACCAATGCTAATAGCTTATGATATATAATTATGTACTGTATTGTAAATATAATTGTAAATAAATATAATACTGTAAATATAATTATTAATATGTTATTAACATAAAATACTGAACATTAAAGTCTGTAAGCTATTTCCCTCCTAACAATGCTCTGAGGTAATGTATATATAATTATTCCCATTATAGAGATGAAAAAAGTGAGGCTCAGAGTGATGAAATGCAATGTCATGCAAGTGGTAGAAACAGAATTTGAGTCCATGTTTTTGGACTACAGGTCCAGTACTCTTTCTACCCCAGTACACGGCTTCTCCAAATGTAGCTTCATAATTATGTTTTACATATTATAAGTTTCACAGACATCAGATACATCCCTATTCTAACAAAAACATCCTGCATTCCAAGTCAGCTTTTGTCTCATATGCCCATATGATCCATTTCTCCCTACAGAAAGCTGTTACCTGCCTTGCAAACAGCATGGGAAGTTGTCTCAGTTTATTTTTTTTTGGATAGAAACACCTCATTCCTCCCCTGCTATACATTCTCAGAATCTGCATAGTGTTAGCAAAAGTTTATATGCTATAACCACTCTCAAAGCATCACTTCTTTCCCACATCATTGGTGTTCTCACAGAATTTGTGTGGTGATTCTAGGGTGACAAATGTTAGTACTCATTAAAATGTGTTGCCTTCATCATGTAAGGTCAATATAAGATTTAGGTAAGTAAAAGGTTATGAAAGAACCAGGTGCAGGAAGAGGTCAGATGGCAAAGACCATAAAGAAAATTACATAGAATTCTGCGGAGAGAAAGAAAAGGAAAGCACAGCATAAAAAGGAAGAAAGAATATAGCATTTGCTTGCTACAGACATACAACATACAACTTAGGTAATAATAGTAATATTAATAACAAGTGGCATTTATATGGTGCCTTAAGGTTTTATAAGTGATAAAGCAGGATCAGATGTCTTGGTGAGGTAATGAGGGTAAAAACATTCTGATAAAAAGTAGGATTATAGTAGCCCAGAAGAGGTGGGCAATGATTTCAACACATTGGGTAGGCAATTCAAAAAATAAAGGAAAGAGGGCAACAAGATGGATACATGGAAGCTACTAATTGAAGAGCCTGAAGGTTAGAAAAGGTCATGTAACAGGAGGACAATGCCTGGCAGCTAATCAATCATTCAGATACGACAACCATCCAATTCGTTCTAGCAGCTAACCAAAAGATGCAAACTTGATAATGTATTTCATGATGAGATGAACATTATCATCATTTTAATTGAAGATATTTTGTGATCACGATTTTCTTGCTCTTATGAGAGAAGAGAATGCGCAGCCTCCTAAAGTAATAAACTCCTGATTGCTTTTATCAAATGGACTGTTATGACTATAATGATCTTTTCCCATCATTCTTCAGGTCACTAGCTCGAAGGAAGACATTCCAAAATACATTATACCAATAAAAGCCACTGCCCAGAACCTGTAATAAATTTGAATATAGCAACTCTTTATAATACATCAGGAGGCTTACCTTAAAACCACTAGAAGTCACAGTACAATCAGATTACATCTAAGAAAGGGTTCAAATTGAGGTGATATATATAGCTGAAGTTGACCTAAATTGGTCATTGCTGGATTGGTTTAGGCCAAGTTCTAAATTATAAAATTTAGTAGTCTTTAACATTTATTCACTTAGTCTTATCAGGCCTAACTCTGCAATATGGATGATGCTTTTCCCCTTCCCTATTCATAGAGCCATTATAGATTAAGTTCTCATTATCTCTCTCACAAGAGTATTGCAATAGCATTCTACTTTGTCTTCCCATCCTGAGCCCTTCCCATTGCCAGTTTATCTATCACACTTCTTCCAAAGTAATTTTCCTAGGGCGCAGATTGGACCATGTCACTTTCCTACTCACTAAGCTCCAGTAGCTCCCTATCATTTCCAGGAATAAATACAAACTCGTCTAGCTAACATTTAAATAACAATTTAGTTTTATCCTAACTTCCCACCCTTATATCTCACATTCATTCACACTCTTTTTTGTTTTTTTGCACAACAAATCAGTCATACTGAAGTTACTTTTCCTCACATATGGCATTTGATCTCCTGTTTTCATACAAAGACTTTGCCTCATGCCTGAAATATACTTCCTTCTTTCATCTCCACCTTAAATCCTTAGCTTCTTTCAAACTTCAGTTCAGGTGCTATTTCTAGTTGAAATCTTCCATGATTCCCCTCACCCAATTGCTAGTATCACTTCCAAAATAATTACATTTATTTCATATAATTTAGTGCACACGCGACATGTGTGCACGCTTTTCTCCTTTCCCCCCAACAGAATGCAATCAGAGGTGGGACTGTTTGAATTTTGTCTCCATAGTACCAGTGTTAGCAAAATCTTGGACACATAGTTGGCATTTGATTAACTCTTGGTAATTGATTGATTATCCCAGCACTTTCCTCTATTGATAAAGATAAGGCTTTCTATGATCTTAAAATTATAGATTAATAAACAGTTCAGAGATTGTCTAGTTCAGCCCTCTCAAATCATAACTCTTATGATGAGAGAAATTGTGTCTTGTCTCAGGTCACTCTGAGAGTACATGGCAAAACTGCCATTTAACCCAGCTCCTCTGCCTTCAAATTGACACTCTTTCTATGACACTACCATGCGTTCTTAGACAGAATTAGGCCCATTTTTTCTACTATGTGCCCATCAAGACAAAAGAAATAACATTATAATATAGACAGTTCAAGCAGAGATTCTTCCGTAGAGTTCTGCCATTGAATAGAGGCATCATCTTCAAAGCTGAAGATACATGTGTATATTCACTGTAATGTATGCCCACAGTCACATATCTATTCATATAGTATGATATTACCTCTTACTAAGAGGCTATATTCTTCCATGTGATTAATTATTCATGGAACACCTCCTTTTGTAGCACCTTAGGATTATAGCTTTATAAATGATGCACAATAAATAGATTATGATGTCTGAGAGATGCACTTAATTGAACAATAACTACTCAAGGGGTCATATATCCATAACTCATATGGACTTTAATGGGAGGTTGGTGGGTGTTTCAGGGTAAACTCCGCTCCACAGATCCTAGTAGCAGTCACTGTACCAAGTCTTGTTCAATACTCTCCCTTAACTCTTCTTTGGCTGCTCTTAGAGTTGTCAGCTTCAGTTATAGATGAAGGTTGCAAATTAAGAAGACATAATTCCTTTTTCAAGTTCCTCCTTAATAAATGACAACTTTCATCCTTTAGTGTTTAAATATTAGGTAATCCAAGAGCTACTTAAAAAAAGTGTTCCCTAGCAATACTGGAACTGAGTCACTAAGACAGTATTTATTTTTTTATAGTCTGACTAAATTCCTTTTCTTCTTTGTGCACTTTTAGCCTGTATGTTAGATAAGTGTGTGTCCTTTTCTATTTTTCAGAAAAATTAAATTGTTTTCTTTGAATTGTTGTAAAATAGAATGACATTCAATTATTTGTTTCTGTCTTGACATTTCAAAAATAGCAATTAAAGTGCCCAATATCGCTAAAGTCTTCTAAATCATATTTATGTGTAATCATTTGTTCAGAAAACAAGAAAGATGGTTGCATATTTCACAGCAGGACTTCCAGAAATTGTGAGGCACTGAGGAATGAACAGGAAGTAGAAATATCTTTGGATGTTAGGTTAAGTCCCTAAATGCAAATCAATATGAAAAATTACATTACAGTTTTGTTTTTTTATTCACTGTTCATTTTATCTTCTGCTTAGGGGAGGAGAAAATTAAGAGTGACCAATCTCTGATGTTCTGATTCACTGTGGTTGCCGTGAGTACTTAGCTACCTCCCTGTGCATTTTCCTAAGTTGAATAGGTAAGCTGGTATCTGGTATCTGAAAATTATGGAGTCAGGAAGCTGCCTATAGTCTAAGCTTCATCTCCAACCATGGAAGCTGAAGTTAAAACTGACATGATTATACTGACAGTATGAAAAACACCCCACATACCCACTCCCACACAACAACAACAACAAGCCAATTCTCATAAGATCAATGAGGAAGTAAATTCCAACAATATTAAGTGGGTACTGTAAATGAAGTATTGTACTCAGCAGTGTGGGGGACTGAAAGATGGAAAAACATGTTCCCTACCCCAGAAGAGCACTTGACATATCCTCATAGATAGAGATAAGTGTGATCTGGTTAAAATGTGATTAGAGAAAAAACAAATTGAGACAAAATACATAACAAAAATTAAGGAGAGGGACTTCAAGTTCACCTAGGGAGACAGGGACAGCTTCATGGAAGAAGCTAACTGGAGAAGGAAAGATGTGTTTGCTATAGCAGCAATATTGGGTGCACAGGTGCCAAAACTGGGGGATACTGTGCCGATATTTGGAGGCAGAAAATCATTGGGATAAAGCTAGCAGTTGAGTTCAAATGGAATATACAATATGTGAAGAGACCTTTTTTGCCTTTTTTTGGGGGGGGAACAATTGGGGTTAAGTGACTTGACCAAGGTCACATGGCTAGTTTTTGCATAAAGTGTCACATGGCTAGTTTTTGCATTAAGTGTCTGAGATCGGATTTGAACTCAGGTTCCCCTTGACTCCAGGGCCAGTGCTCTATTCACTGCACCACCTAGCCACCCCTCTCACTGTCCTACTTAGCCACCCCTCAATGTGAAGAGACTTAATGTGAAACAAGATTGGAAAGATAAGCTGGAGATAGACTATAGTGAACCTCAAATGTCAAGCTTAGACAACTTCATTTTATCCTTGATCTATAGGGAGCCACTGAAAGTTTTTGAGAGAAGGAATGACAGGGTTAGACTTGTACATCGCGATATTATAATTCCCCAGAGAAAGAGACAAGAGAACTTTGCCAAGAGCCCAGAGGTGAACCTCATATACCTGTATGATTACATGGATTTACCCAGCATGAAGAGGCAGAGTGTGACACCAGACAGCTACAAGATAGATGAATGCCTTTATCGGTCAGTTGTAGAACCACCACATCTCAGACTTGGATAGGGCCTTAGAAGCAACCTAGTCAAAAACAGCCCCCCTTGAAATATACCTGGTAATCACCCAACCTGTTCTTGAAGGCTGCTATTGAGGGGAAAAGACAGGACATCCCTGGGTTGTTGGGTAGTTAAGAGGAAGATTTTTCTTAATTAAGTTTAATTTCACTTCTCATATATCACCCTGCATTAGTACTTGAAGAATCCAGCAACTTGGGATTTCAAATATGTGGAGATGATAACCTAGGGCAAGGAGAATTCTTCACAGTTATTTAGACAGTAGGGTAAATTATCATGGATGGTAGTTTCCCCTTTTAATCAGTATAGTCTTCCTATGACACTTTATACATACTCACATGTGCCTATAGTCATAGTAAAACAGCTAAGTGACACAGGGGATAACCTAGGCCTGGAATCAGAATTTAAATCTCAACCTCAGACATTTACTAGCTATGTGACCCTCAGGAAACAATTCATTCTTAACCTCTGTCTTTCTCAATTTCCTAAACTGTAAAACGGGTATAATAACAGTATGAATGCCCCAGGGTTTTGATCAAATGAGACAATGTTTATAAAGTGCTTAGCACAGTACCTGGCAAGTAGTAGGCTTATAATAAATCCATCTTTCCTTCCTTCCTTCCTTCCTTCCTTCCTTCCTTCCTTCCTTCCTTCCTTCCTTCCTTCCTTCCTTTCCTTAGGTAATTTTTGATTCTTTGTTTGAAATAACAGAGCTATAATGGAATAGGATACAGGATGGAATGAAAAATGTTGATCTGGGCCAAGGATCATAGCCAATGGAAGGCAAGCCTAAGAGAAGAGCTACAGAAATGTCACCCTATGTCATCCTGGGCAGCCAATGAGCATTAAACACTTGGTGGGAAAGTATCTAAAAGGGATTAGGGGAGGCATTCATGAGAAGGGAAGGGAAGGAAGATAAATCCTTGCTTATTTCCCAATGACAAGAAGAAGCTCTGAATAGCAGTGATTTGGTTAGACCTTTTGGTGAAAACCAGATAAGCTTAGATAAACAGATGGACACTGCAGTCATTTTCTTGGTGCAATGATCTGTTAACAGAGGAATCCAAGTGCTTCACTGCTGAAATAACTAAAGGGCATTATTAGGCAATAATTACTTCTCCAGATAGGATGCAAGAGGGAGGGGCGAGAGAAGGTGACCCAGTTAGAGAGAAGAGCCACAGGCCCCATGGGGTGAAGTCTAATCAGCAGTAAACCCTTCTCGCCTAATGTCTTCCCTGACAATAGTTGAGCTCCAGCTTAATTAGACTAAAACCAACAATGTCATTTATACCATTTTCCTTATAATAATGCCAAGCCCAAATAAATATATTTACTATAATGTTTCTTAGAAGAGTAAAAAGTATTTTCTTTCCTGGTGCAGTTGAAAATGCAATCTTGTTAGGAGTCTCCATTTCTTGGCAGTGAGATTTATTACTCTCTGTTTTCTCATTCGCACCTGTAATGCCACCCTCTAAGATGCTATCACTGTGATTTTACACATATCTATCACATACTTTGATTTTTCTTGAACACTGGTGAATATTTTATTTTATTAAGTCTTAAAATTAGAATTGATTATTAAGTATTTCATTTCTCTTCAAACCTAGAATTAGGTCTATTCTTTCAGGCACTTTTGTATAACCTGACTTAACTTCTGTTCTGGGGAGATTTGTTCCACTGTCTCCTCCCCCCCCCCAAGAAACTCCACAAGTAATTCATTGCATTTAAAATCCGATTAAGAAAAACACATTTTCCCCATTTTCTCATTTTTCAGAAAACAGCTTGAGTAAAATTGCATTGCAGGGTAACAATCTTTTGAGAAGCTGGTTCACATGTACCAACTCACTAGGCAGGAATATCCATCCTTTTGTGATATCTATGGTACCAAAGAAAGGCAGAAGGTGAGGCTGGGCCATGAATAAGGCACTAGACTTTGAATCAGAAGAACAGGACTAGACTCTTAGCTGTGTGATCAGAGGAGGTAATTTCATTTCAGTTACAGTGTCCTTGTCTGTGAAATGGGGATAATGTTGTTTGCATTACTTGTCCTACAGGGTTGTGGTAAGAAAGTTCTTTGGCAACATCAGAGCACTATGCAAATTGGCATAATGTTAATTTGGTTTTTTTGAAAGGAGTGATCACCAACTATCCTGAACTATGTCTTGCCACTGGATTCTGTGGACTCTGGAGGAGAAAGTGAGGCTGATGACCTTGCACAGCTCTGCCTCACTTAAATCTAATTCACTTGCAAGTCAAGACATCACCCTCCTGAAGTCAATTGGTCCTCTTTGAGAATGAAGGATGAACGACAAACATTTTTCCATCACCTAGGCTAGTGCTTTTTTCATGGCAGGTATCTGTCAAACTTTTGCTTATTTGAATTTATGTATTTCTCCCCTAATTTCCAACTGCTCTGCATATGTATTATATAGAGAATGTAAATGTATATTGTAGGTGTATAAGTATGTATATATGTGTATGCACATATAAATCTATATAAATATATACATATATTTATAATACATAATATTATATATTATAATATATAAAATAGAGATTATATATTTTATATAAAATACATATTATATAAAATGTATATTATATATAATATAATATTAATATATAATATAAACATATAATATATATGCTTATTTCCCCATTTGAATGAAAGGTCCCTGAGGGCAGGTATAATAGGTATGATATAATACAATACAATATGATAAACATCCATTAAGTGCCAATTATGTACCAGATATTTTGCTAAGACCTGGGGATACAATTAAGAAAAAGTCAATCCCTACCTCTGAGGAGCCTACAATCTAACAGGAGACAGCAATATAGAAAAGGAAGCTGAAGGGGGAGGCTTATCAGAGGGAACTCAGCATGGGGGCATGATAAAGATGAAGGGAGAGTTAAAAGCAAGCAGAGAAGCTGGTAGCAAATGAAGATATGGCTGGGATTTTGATCCCTGTGTAAAGAAAAGCTCCGGGAGGAGTTTGCTGTTTGTTTTTCACTTTGCCTCCAGTCCTCCAATCAGAGAGCCAGAAGCAGTGGCAGGTACTGATGAGATGTGAATTGTAAAACCTAAATATCTCCACAATGATGTTTCCTTATGATGAGCCTTGGTGGAGAACATGCTAGACTTAAAGTCAAGAAGTTGTTACTCAATTGTTTTGTATCTGAGTCTTCATGATCCCATTTGGGGTTTTCTTGGCAAAGATACTGCCATTTCCTTCTCCAGCTCATTTTTCAGATTAGGAAACTGAGGCAAACAGGGTTAAGTGATTTGCCAAGGGTCACACAGCTAATAAGAGTCAGAAAATCATAATTCAAATTCTGTCTCAGACACTAGCTTCGTGACCCTGGACAAGCCACTTAATCTCCAACAGACTAATTATCCCCACTTTCCAGATGAAAGGCACTTGCCAAATGTTCATTGGATTTGAGTTGCTGTCTTTTTGGCATCACTTCTTTCTACTCTGTATTTATTGTATACAGACTTATAAAGATACAGATATATGTGTGTTTTTATACAGACACATATGTGTATACACACAAACATATTACACACACACACACACACACACACTCTATTCCTCTCATTAGAAGGGGAGATTCTTTAAGGTAAGCATTGTTTTTGTTTTTCCTTGTATTTGATCATTTAACACAATGGCCAGAAGAAAACAAGTATTTAATAAGTTAGTGTTGATTGGTTCAAAGTGCTCACAGTTTTCTAGCATCCATTCTCCTGGGCATCAAAACTTTTACTTGCTCAGTGCAGGGAAATTCCCATTGACATCCATGTGAGTGGAATGGTTTTATTTGCCAGGGCAAGAAGTCAGAGCCCTGTGGAAAGTTATAGAATAACTGAGATCAAGCATCATTTTTTTCCCCTACAATACTTTATATCTGCTGACTCAGTACTAGTTAGCTTCGGAGGGCTTTCCAAAACTGCCAAAATATAGAACAGATACCTATTTTTTGTTATAGAACTCAGGGACTGCTCTCCCACAAACAATTTCAGTATAACAGTGGTTCTCAACCTTCCTAATGCAGTGACCCTTTAATGCTTGTATGCGGGCATGTCTGCATGTGGCATGTTGCCACCTGGCGACCCATAGAACAGCAGTGTCTTGGTTCTTAAGGCCATCGGAAATATGTGTTTTCTGATGGTCTTAGGCTACCCCTGTGAAAGGGTTGTTCGACCCCTAAAGGGGTCGTGACCCACAGGCTGAGAACTGCTACACTATAACAACACATTAGTTCCATATCTTTTTCTGTTTAAATAAGTTGATTATATTAGGATGAAAACCTTTGTGGAAATTTATGGATTGTTATAATTTAGCTATCCCATTTTCTTGGGCTCTGAGGAAACTTGCCTTCTGAGTAGCAGGATCTTTCTTTGGGGCAAGGGACATTTTGGGACAGTTCTGCCTTTCCTTTTTAACATTCTTCCTGTTTTTTCCCCATAAATCAAGTCATTACAAACAGTTATTAAGTACCTACTATGTGCCAGGCACTGTGATAAGCACTGGGGATACAAAGAAAGGGAGAATAATCCTTGTCCTCAAAGTCTAATAGGGGAGACAATATATAATCAATTATGTATAATGGAAAGGTATGATTAAGCGTCTTGTAGACGTGAGATTTTAGCTGGAATTTGAAAGAAGCAACAAAAACTAAGAGGCAGAAATGAGGAAAGAAGGAATTCCAGGCATGGAGGATTGCCAGTGAAAATACTCAAGTCAGGAAACTGTTGTCCAAAGAGTAGGAGGGAGGTCAGCGTCTCTGGATCTCAGGTTATGTGCAAGGGAGCGAAAAGATCAGAAGAGCAGCAAAAGACCAGGTTATAAAGGACTTAAATTTAAAGTCAAACACAAGAGTTTACATTTAATCCTGGAGACAACAGGGAACTACCAGCATTTATTCAATGGAGTGGAGTGGAGTATGATACAGTCACACATCCGCTTTAGACAGGTCAATTTGACAGGTAGGTCGAGGATAGGGTGGCTTCCCCCATATATTCCCATGAGTTGTTATATATATCTCTACCATTTCAGAGGACTGTATTTTTTCTTTATATAGTGACAATTTTTTCTTTGTTTTAATCAGTATATTCACTTTTTTCATTAGATTGTGCTTATAATCCACAAACTTCAGGCCATCATTGTGCTTTCAACATGTCATCAATGAGTTCTTTGCTTTTTGAATAATAATCTGTGGTACATGTAGTACTGTGAAGAATGGATAGATCACCATCCACTGGTCCCTTAAGGAATCCTAACACTTTATTTCAAGCAAGACTTCTGGCATGATTTACCTCCAACTAGCTCGTAAAGCCAGACACCAGGCTGATGTCAAAGCTTCTACATTATACTCATCTCTAGTCACTTTCATCTGAACGTCACAGATCTTGTCCATGCCAGATCTGTTAAGAATCATGTAGGTCCTCAGGCAGCTAGGTGATGCAGTGAATAGAGCATGAGCCCTGGAGTCAGGAGGACTTGAGTTCAAATCCAGCCTCAGACACTTGACACATTTACTGGCTATTTGACCTTGGGCAAGTCACTTAACCCCAATTGCCTTGCCTTCCCCCCTCCAAAAAAAAAGGAAGAAAGAAAAAGGATCATGTAGGTTCCCAGCTGATCAACCCAATAAGCTATAATATAATTTGTCAGGCTCCTCCTTTTTATACCACATTGTGGTCATTCATGAGTGTAGGTTGCATAGACAATTATATTCTCTTCAATATGGGCGTAAGAAATTTGGCAGATGATATCCACTGGTAACTCAGAATTGCATCTTGCTTTTGGTGGGCTATCTTTGTTTTTGTCCTGAATTATTAAGTGTTTAGGCAGCTAGATTATGCACTGGGCTTAGGATCAGGAAGGCTACTCTTCATGAGTCCAAATCTGTCCATAGACACGTATTGCTTGTGTGACCCTGGGCAAATCACTTAACCCTGTGTGCCTCAGTTGCTCATCTGTAAAATGAGCTGGAGAAGGAAATGGCAAATCACTACAGTATTTAAAAAAAAATCCCAAAATGGGGTCACAAAGGAGTCAGACTCGACTGAAACAACTGAACAAGTGTAGTGTTTCTGTGGATTACTGTTGTCCAGTTGTGTCCAACTTTTTGCGACCCCCATGGACCATACTGTCCATGGATTTTTCTCAGCAAAGATAGTAGAGTGGTTTGTCGTTTCCTTCTCCAGTGGGTTAAAGCAAACAGAAATGAAGTGACTTGCTCAGCTTCACGTAGCTGGTAAACATCAGAGGATATGAACTGGGCTCACCTAACACCAGGCCCAGTGCTCTATCTACTAAGCCACTTGGCTGACGCTGTTTCTGTGCATAGTAATCCATTTTTTCCATTCTCCTTTCTCACTTGAAATAAGATTTATTTCTGATGTCTTGACACCCCAGTCCTGCCAAAAGAGCTGTTTTATTTTTCTTAAAGCTGCTTTTTTTCCCCTCCTATTTTGGAAAAAAGAACTAAAAGCACCAATGATATTTGCTCTTGTTGATTAAAAACTGATTAATTCCTCCTTGATACTACGCCTGCAATTCAAGTAGCTACCACCAGATTCCTCCCAATCAGGATCAGTCTAAAGACTTGTTCCCCTTGGCAACCACATTGCTTCATCTGTCATTCTGCTGTGTCTCTTTTCCATCTATTCATCTATCATCCAGTCAGTAATTATTCCTAATTATTTACAGTAATATAAGCTAAGCCTCTTAGCTGTTTCCATAAGTGCTTTCCCTTCTCTACTTCTCCATCAGATTCTTAAAGGAGCTATGCCTTTTACCACTTCTGAATGAAACTTCAAGATACCTTTTGAATAGAACCAGTTTTTCAATGTGTTTTCACAGTGGTCCTAGAGACAGCAGAATGATGACAGCTCTTATTCTAGCTTGGAGAGGAACTGGTACTATGGTTGTTCTCTGGGTTTTTGAGGTGGTATGCATGAGAGAGCACACAAACCTCATCAAGTCAGAGTTAATAACAGTCTGGCTCACGGCCCGGATCTAGAGAGGCAAGCAACTCTTGTTAATATGCAGCATTTGATCTGAAAATAACATCAGTCATTAAAAGAGAACTTGATAAAGAGGAGTTATACTTCAGGTTGGTCTTGGACTACCAGATGACCTTGAAGCTGAGCCAAAAAGAAAAGGTATTTTCTGTGCCCTTGGTAAGCTTTGGAAATTCTGCTCCCCGTGATTAAAAATTCCAACCCCTGTATTAATGGGCAATAAGGAATGGGGTGGGGTTAAGTGGCATCCCAAGATAATCATTTGCAATAGACAATTACATGCTAAGCATTTATAAAAAGTAATGTTCAAGTGTCTCTTTTTGTGCCCATTAGGTGTTGAGCCCTTGATAGTTGCCTACCTTGTCTACTACCCTAGTTTAGTTTTTGTCTCTAAGATCACTTTTAAATCTAAGAGTCTATGATTAAAAAAAAAGATATAGAATTAAACACATTTGGTAACAGGAATTTGAGAGAGACAAGAACCAAGAACATTCCATTCTATGGAGACTTTCCCATATTCTTACAAGTTAGAAGAGATCTTCACAATCCTCTAGACCAGTTGTTCCCAAACTTTTTTGTTCTCTGTGCCCCTTTACGCTCTTAAAATTATTGAGGACCCCCTCCCCAAAAGCTTGTGTTTATGGAGGCTATATCTATTGAAATTTACAGTATTAGAAATTCAAATAGCTTAGTATTATTACAGAAATAGTTTTGAACTCAAAGACCCTTTCAAAGAGTCTCAGGAGACCCCAGGGGTTCTCAGATCACACTTTGAAAACTATTGTTCCAGTCTACCACTTCCCCCCCTACCCCCAAGTCTAGGGGAAGTAGAGTGAAATCTTCACTAAAGTCTTCAATCTCAGGGTCAGGAAAATCTAGGATCGAATTCCACCCCAGACAATTACCAGCCACATGATTATCAGCAAGGCGTTTAATTCCAGTTTTTACATCTGTAAAATGAGAATAATCGTTGCACCTTCCTTACTGGGTTAAGTAAAAGAATATATGGAAAAACCTTTGCAAATCTTAAGGTGCCAGATATTATTATTGTTCATATTGGAAAAGCAGCCTGGCATAGTGAGTGGCAAAGCTGACCTTGAAGTCAGGAAGAACAGCCTTCAAGTCCCACCCCCGACAGATACTGGCTATTTTTATTCATTTTCAATAAGCTTTATTAAGCACTAAGCATTTTACAAATATCTCAATTTACTTCCACAGCTACCCTGGGAGGTAGGTGCTTTTATTGCCCTCATTTACAGACTAGGAAACTGAGCCAGACAAAGGTTAAGCAACTCGCCTGGGGTCATAGCTAGGAAGTCCCTGAGATCAAATTTAAGCTCAGGCCTTCCTGGCTCCAAGTCCAAGACTCCCTCTTGCTTTACCTAACTGCCTTTGTGATCTTAGCTATTTGATCCTTGGTAGCCTGACGGTGTCAGAGGCTACTCTTCATGCCTATAAGTTTCAGAACAACTGCAGATCTGCATGGAAAGAGGGGGATTTCTTTAGGTGAAGTTCCTTCTCCACCCTGATGAAATTAGAGGTCTATGGCACAGTGGATAGAAGTCCAGCCCTTGAGTGAGGAGATCCTGAGTTCAAATCCAGCCACAGCCACAGCTGTGTCACCCTGGGCAAGCCACTGAAGCCAATTTGCCTCAGTTGGTCATCTATAAAATGAGCTGGAGAAGAAAATGGCAAGCTGCTCTAGTATCTTTGCCAAGAAAACCCCCAAATGGGTTCATGAAGAGTCAAATACGACTGAAAACCACTCAATAAAAAGCTCCATTACCAGTACTACCACCAAAAGCAACAGGGAATAGGCCTAGAGCAGCAGAAATAACTTACTCAAAGTCACAGGTTTAGATAGTGGCAAACTATGACTAGAACTTGGATCTTGGGGACCTTGTCCATGTCACATTGTCTCTGAAATTCTTGTTGGGATAAAGCAGGAAAAGGTGATCAAAGAAGTAAAATTGATTGTGTCTCCTGTCTTTGTTAATCGAGTGTCTATACGTAAAGTGAGATGAAGACCTTTCTCCTGATTCTAAGCATCCTTTGTGGCCTCACCTTGAGTACCACATTCTTGAAAGGTTACTATGCACTCCACTTATGCAGTCATGACCTGCGTGAATATTCTAGAGAAACGTTGATTCCCAAAACATATTTGAAGGGTAGACAAGGCCATAAAGTATATATCATGAATATGTGTGGTGACAGGAAGGTCTTTTAAAGGCAAATCAAGCCAATGACAGCAACATTCCCCTCACCCCCTAGTTGAAAATAAAAAGACCATTTTATCTACCATCAGTATTAGCACCGAGTAAGCACCCTCACTGTGTGTGCAGCAGAGCGCTCAGTCAAGGTCACATCTTCAAATGACAAGCACTGGAAATAATATTTAAAAATCCTGAAAGGCAAAGAGAAATGCGCATCTCTAGATGGTACAGTTTTGCAAACACAACACTTAATAATCACAATTACCCCTAATCTTGTCAATCTTGCTATCTGTTAATCTCCTCATGCAGCTCATTAGCTCCGTATCAGAATGCAAGAAGAAGGATGTTTCATGGAATTGTGGGCTCCACATTTGCTCATTTAGACTCAGAGCAGAGGTCTCTGAGAGCTGGCACCAAGATGCAGAGGAGGCATGGACTGACAATGGGCCGAGCATCCAGATGGTGAGGGCCATGTTTCCTGCTTCCTCTGGGCTGTTGGCATGCTTACCTACTCCTTGGGTCAGCTGGGAAGGGAGAGGATAGGATTCTGTTCTTGAAATCTGACTGTTATTTTCCAGTGAGGTGTCTATGTATTTACAAGGGATTGTCTCTTTCTCTGGATCTGGGCCCTGAGCCAAGCTGTTATTCACTATGACAATGGTTGATGGGTCTCTCATGCCTCCTCACTCATTCTCTCTCCCCCTTTATTTCTCTTTCATATTATTAAAATATACCCTATTTTGAGGGGACAGGGATTTACATCCCATGCCATCCCATGAAGCATGGGTAACAAAACGTGTGACTACAAATACATCATCACAGTCACGAAAGTCAAAATTAAAGCCTTTCATAGCCATGACAGCTAATCCAGATTAAACAGTTTAAGAATTCAAATGCAGTTTTAGGAGTCCTGAATACATTTGAGAGAATTAATAATGCATAGATGAAAACCTTTACCTCATATTTAATATATGCCACAGTAACATCTGAGGTGACTTCGAAGGCAGCCTCAGCTATTTTGAATATGCCTGAGAATCAGGAAGAAAGCAACAAAAGGCCATGAGATTACACAGAGTTTCTACTCAGCTCAAATCAGGCTGGCACTCAGAGCCTCTTAACTCATATTTTAGACACAATTCTGACAAACACATCTGTATAGCTTTCTAGTCCACAGAATATTACCAGAGGATTTCTGAGCTGTCTACTAGATTAGTCTCAACCATCTAATACTTAGTATTTAAGTCTCAAATAGTTGCCTGGGGCACCAAGAGTTAAACAACTTGCTTGGACTCAATCTCTAACTATCCCAGGCAGAATTTGAACCTGTGGGTTCCTGGCCTTAATTCTGGTGTTCGTCCACTATATCTGACTGCTTTCTAGTTCTCGGCAGATTTGAAGAAAGTTAGGAATGTGTTGGAGTGGGGGAAGGTGGTGGAGAGAAGCAGGGGAGCAGAGGGTGGTCTGCTAGAAGCAGGAGGGTAGGCATGCACAGTAAAGGAGGAAAGCTGGATGGTGGAGCAGAAAGAGCACTGACTCTGGAGTCAGTAAAATTAGGTTCAGATTCCACATCTGCAATTATACGGCATTGGGCACATCATGTAACTTCCCTGGGCCTTGGTTTTCTCATCTGTAAAATTAGGACATTGAATTATAAGGCCTCTGGACTCTCTTCTTGCTTTAGATAGATAACACTTCGATCCCATGCTAATGGCAAAAAGTGGCATACACATGTCCCAAAAAGTGACAGCTTCTTGTGACAATAAGTGGTAAAAAGAGAAGAAATAGGAAAAAATATGAAAAGTAAACATAAAAACATAAAAATATAGACTGATTATTTCAAGGAAAATTCCTACTCATTTCAATCAGTCATGAGAGTGGAAGGGAAGAAAGGGAATAAACTTTTATATGGTACCTATTACATACCAGGCACTGTGCTAGGCGCATTACAAAAATTACTTCATTTGATTCTCACAATAACCTATGAGATGTGTGCTATTATGAGCTTTATCTCACAGTTAGAGGAACTGAGGTGGTTGTGACCTGTCCAGGGTCACACAGTTATTAAGTGTCTGAGATTGGATTTGAACTCAGGTCTTCTTGATTTCAAGAGGCAACTAGATGGCTCAGTGGATAGAGCACAGGGCCTGGAGTCAGGAAGACCTGAGTTCAAATCTAGCCTGAGACACTTACTAGCTGTGTGACTATAGTTAAGTCACTTAACCTCTGCCTGACTTCATCCACTGGAGAAGAAAATGGCAAACGACTCTGGTATCCAAGAAAACCCCATGGACAGTAGGACCTATAGGGTCACAAAGAATCAGACACGGCTGAATGACTGAGCAACAACTTTTTGGCCCCAGGCCCAGCGCCCTATCCACTGTACCACCTAGTTGTGAGGACGACATTGCATTGAAGCCTGGCCCGATGAGTGATGCTCGTGCTTTTTTTAGGGAAAAGGAGAGAAACTGGACCTGTGAGTTGATCTGTCTATATGACCCCTGGGTAGGAAAATACTCTCTACCATAAAAGGCTAGCACCTTCCCTGTAACTTTAAGTCCTAGCAAATCACCTCTAATACTGTGAGGGCAAGTGATTTGTCTTGGGTCACACAGCAAGCATGTAGCAGAGGTAGAATGTTAACCCAGAGGTCTTCAAGGCCTGCTCCGTCTTCACTATACCAGGGTGATTCTCTATTTTAGGTCATCATATAGAAAAATAACTCACATTTATGTAATGCTTTTCAGTTTACAAAGTGCTTTCCTCACAGCAGTCCTACAAAGTAGTTTTTGTAATCTCTATTTTAGTGGTTAAAAAAAACAACAAAACAACAACTAAGCCTCAGAGAGGTGAAGTGACTCATCATCTCTTATTTTAGTAAGTGATGGAGCTACAATTCACGTGCGTTTCTTCTAATTTCACCTTTCCTTTCTACTACACCATCAGAAACTTGCTGTTCCTTACACCAATACTGGATCTCCTGACTCCATGATTTTGCTGGCTGGCCCCCATTTCTGCTCCAGACTCTCCATAAATCTACTACTTTGACACACCTTCTGCAAGAAACCTTTCTGGATCTCCCCAGCTCCTAATGCCCCTGTCTATTATTTTTTATCTTGTATTTATTTGCCATATTTTTATTTATGGGGATTTTGTCTCTCCTTACAGAGTTTGCACTTCCTGAGTGCAAGGGCATTTCCATTCTTGTCTCTATATAGCAGCTTCTGGCTCAGTACCTGGCATATGGTTAACAAATGTTTATTGACTGATCCATTGATATATACACAAAGTGAATAGAGACCCAGCTTCTGTATTTTTGTGATACATTTGCTGCTAGTCCTTCCAATAAGTCAGGATACAATTCATCCTGGCCTTCTCAGCCTTTGTGATTCATCCACGACCAACTCAAATATTTCACAGGGAGGTCTACCCACCATGCAACAGGCCTTTCTCTACATCTCAACATTGCATGGATCCCAGTGCAGACACATGAGCCATCCATCAGCTGGCCTTTGCTCTTACTGTCATATCTCTTTGAGAATATATTTTATGATACTGTTCCCGTGTAGCTCTTAATTAGTAACTGAAAACTGGTTATATCATTTGAAAAAAATACTTCTATGTAGAGTCCCTTCATCTTCCCAAAACACAATATACATTCCCATCTATAGTTTTCATGTGTTTTCCAGGGCGTGCACTGCTTTTATCCTTTCCTCAACTCATCTCAACTCTACTCATTCTTCAAGGCAGCTTAATTCAGTGGGAAGAGTGGTAGATACGGAACCTCAAGCTCTGATTACAAATATCATCTTTGCTATTGGCTGTTATTTGTGGCCTTGGAAAAGTCTCTTCTACTTTCTGGGCTTCAGTTTTCTCATAAGCAAAATGAGGAAAACTCAATGGCCTATAGCACTTATTAGACACACTGTTCCAAGATGGCTTTGATAGTGTTAATTAACTTTGGATGTGCATTGTCTTCAATCAACAAGTAGACCATATGTTGCTTGAGGGTTGGGATCATATATCACATAGAATTCTTGGTATTAGCCACAGTGCTCAGAAGGCTAGGCATGTAGTTGAATCATACAACTTTAGGATTGGGAAACTCTTTAGATATCATATGACCCACCCCCTCCCTCATTTTTTTCTGATGAGGAAATTGAGGCACTGGGGGAAGAAGCCCATGGTCAGAAAATCAAGGAATTTCAGAATTGGGAGGGACCACAGGGCCTATCTGGTGCAACTGATATCTGGAAACTTGATACTACAAAAGAATTCAACAGGTACTCATCCAGCCCTTGTTCTAAGGCTTTTGATGAAAAGTAAATCTTTACCTCCCAAGTTGGCCCATTTTGGTTTTGGGCAGCTGTAGCACCAATGCAATATTCACAGAGCCCACAGTTACTATAAATATATCTACATGATGCTCAATTGCAAAATAAAATAGACTCTCCACATAGAAGACAGAAGCAAAACATTTATTCAGGCACAAGAAAACTGAATCCCAACTCCAGGACACCAAATCCATCATGATGATACAGAAGTTAATGTACCACAATGGAGCAGAGAGCCACACCATCTTTTAGCCTTCCCCCAAACCAACACAAAAACAATATTTACTTACAAGCCTGTCTTCCTTCAGAAGCATTCTCTCCTCATAACTGTCTAGCTTGCTCTTATTTCCAGTTTCCTGTGGGCTCTGCTCATTCAGCAAACTCCTCCTACCACAGGCTCCATGTGATTACATTCAGTCTACGGTGCGGGAGGGGGGGGGGGAGGTGCAGAGTATATTTTCAAAGGAGGGAAGTTCTTCAAATTCCCATTCCCATTACAGCAGTCTAATTGCTAAAATAAAGGCATTGGACTAGAAGATTTTTTGAGACAAAGGATAGCACTCTGAACTTGGAGACAGCAAAAACCTTAGTTAAAATCCAGCCTCAGGCACTTACTAACTGTGAGACCTATGCCTCTTGGTAAATTTTCCCAACTTAACGTACTTCTGTCTTTTGTGCTTAAAAAGGATAAGTCTAAACTTTCCTCTATGTAACCTGCCTTTCAGATACTGGAAGACAGTTATCAATTTCCTTCTGGGTTTTCTCTAAGATAAGCTTACTTCCACCAACAGATCCTGTGGCATAGACTTGTGGTGCTTTACCATATTAGTTCTTCATAATGGAACATGCTCAAGCTTCATTGTCCTTCCTAAAATATGCTGCCCCCAAAATCAGTATCAAACTCTAAATGTGGTCTGACCATTGAGGAGTTCAGGCTATCACTTCCTTCTTGAAAGTTTTGTCTGTCTTACTGAAGTTCAACATTGCATTATCTTTTCTGGCTACTATATTCTATTCTTGATTTTCATTGAACTTGTGGTCCATTATGACTCCCAGATCATTCTTAGACAAACTACTTTCTTCATTTTGTACTTGTGTAGTGAGTTTTGGAATGTGCAATATAATATTTTATATTTATCCCTATAAATTAGAGTCAACACACTACTCTAGCCTGTCATGAAGTCATGAAGTTTTGGGATATTGATTCTATCATCTAGATTTTTTACATTAACAAAAAAATTATGGAATAAAACAATTATTTCTATAGCGTAGTACAATAAAAAAAAGATGATTGTACATGAACTTGCAAATCTACTGTGCACAACTTGCTATTCCATCTAAATATACAACAAAATTATCATGTAAATTGTTTTTGGCAAATTTGATGATGTCATCTACATTTCTATCCAAGTCATTTGTAAAAATGTAAAAAATAAAACAAAAGAAAACACAGAGATGAGCATAGATCCCTGGAACACTCCTCTGGAGAGCAAGTACAAGGCAGGTGAGTGTCAGAGCCTGGTTCCTTGTAGGTATTCAATAAATATCTATATAACATATTAATGAACAAATGAATAAATCTGAGATGATAGTACAAATATGGTACAAATATGGCCACTTACTAAATATCTGAGATGATAGTACAACAATCTCATGTACTACTATTAATTGTCATACACATGCAATTTAGCAGGATGGAATGTTGAGGTTTCTTTAAGTAAATATCTTTGAAAGAGAACCACCGTGACTCAGATTTGCAATTGAGTTCAAGCTATTTGTTGTCCCAACAAATGATTTTAACAGTGTATTTTGCCTTCAATAATGATAGCAATGGTTGACATTTACATTATCTTCTTTGAATCTCAGTATAAATCTAGGAAGGAAGAATTATTACTCCCATTTTACAGATGAGTAAGCTGAAGACTTAAAGAGCTTTGTGATTTGTCTATGATCTTCTTGACTCCACATGTGGCAGTCTATGTGTCACCTAGCTACCCAACTCTACTTTCATGTTATTCTAACTTATCTCCTTCCCTTCTAAGTAGCAAAGCCCAGTAGCCAAGGCCATAATCTAATAAAGGGCTGCTTATTTTTGATAACACACAAGGCATTATGTAGAATATTGGGCTTAAAGTCTTGTCCAAAGGGTAGGACTCTTCAGAGAGAGTGGAAATTTCTGACCACGGATGACAGAAAAAAATGGAAATTGGAAGATCCAGGCTAACCCTAATGTAAAGGAGAGTGAGGCTTCTGGGTAGAGGGAGCTAAAACAAGAAGGAAGCTTTAATGAGACAGCGAAAGGAAATTGAGACCTCTGAGTCATTTAATTAATGTCAATTGAGTCAATTAATATCATTTAAGGGTTCAAATGACAATTTGCCCAGTATTGATGGAGGGTTGTGGCCACACACACTGATGCATTTTCAATGGACAATATAATCACATGATGTAAACTGCACAAAAGGTATCTTATCAGAGGGTTGACTGATAGTGGTCATGCACCTCAGTACTCACGCCAACCTTCTAACATCAGAATTCTGGTGAAATAATTTCATCGTCATGTCTAAAGATTCTGACAAAACTAGTCAAGTCCCCTTCAAGTCTCAAATTCCATGAATCTGTGATGTTATGTGTACACTTTGTTTTTTGATCTTTTTGTATCAATTAACCAGTGCTAGTCTTAATTTTTATTTTTACCCATCCTTATTCTAATTATTTTCCAGGAAAATTTATTTCTTTTTTCATCATAAAAATGTAATGGGAATCTGAAGATCTTCCCTGCCATTAGACCCTTTGCTTAAGTGGCTTGGGTGGCTCTGAGGACCTTCCCTGATTTGAAAATATCCTCTACCCCAATAAGCTGAATGTGGTCACGTGGAGCCTGTGGCAGGAGGCTTGTTTTTCAGGAATGCCTATGCCTCGTTGCTTTGTAATTGGACAGTGGGTCAAGAGGGCTGTGACATTCTCTGACCCAGGAGAAGGCTATATATATCCCCTGATGTGAGGTTTTGCTTTGGGGCTCACTTTGAGAAGAGTTATGTGATTTCGCCCGAGGAAACTCTGGGAAGCCGTTGAGGCACCCCCCGCACCCGCCAGGTTTGAAAACCCAGATACTGATGCTTCCCTCTCTGGTAACTTGAATAGGTAATGGTCAGATGGTTGGAAGCCCATCTGCTGATCTGTTTCTTGGTAGGCTTGTAACTTGTGTTTGTAACTTGTGCTTGTAACTTGTATTTGTATTCTCTGAAGTTCATTTTGAGTTGCTTTCCTTTAGAAAAGTAGATTTAAGAATCTGTGCTAGCAGTCGCCCTAGGTATGCTAGGTGCTTGCTGATACAACTTTTGTTTTTTGATCTTTTAGTATCAATTAACCAGTGCTAGTCTTAATTTTTATTTTTACCCATCTTTATTCTAATTTTTTCTAGGAAATTTTATTTCTTTTTTATCGTAGAGATTCTTGACATCACCACTCCTCTAGGGTGTAGACATTTTTATTTCTTAAAATTTTCTTTTTATGATGATCTTAACAATTATCAAGAAAAACAAGTATTTCAGGCATAAAGAAAAATAAAAATAGAATTTATATGAAAATGTAAACTTCTATCCCCTATAATTTGTTTTGTTTTATATATATTATATGTACATGTTTTATATATATATATATATATATATATATAGTATGTGCGTGTGTGTGTGCACGTGTATTTAAGACTGTTAGGTGACATAGTGGATAGAGCGTTGGGTCTGGAGTCAGGAAAACTCATCTTCCTGAGTTCAGATCTTGCCTCAGATACATACTAGTTGTGTGATCCTGGGCATGTCACTTAACCCTGTTTGCCTTAGTTTCCTTATCTATGAAATGAACTGGAAAAGGAAATAGCCAACCACCCCAGTATCTTTGTGAAGAAAACACCAAATGGGGTCACAAAGAGTAGGATATGACTGGAAATAACAGAACAATAATAGTAACAAAGTATACATGTGTATGTGCATATACACACCTATACCTAGGTAGATAGATACAAATATATACATATCCATTCACATATAAACATATATACATATGTAATTCAACATGATAGTAACAAAATTGCCCTGTTTGTGTCCCCTTCTGAATTTCTTTTTGGTTTTCTTCTCTGCATTTTTGGGTTTTTTCCATTTTAAAATTTTTCTCTATCACTACTGAATAATTCATTTACTTACCTCCTCCAATAGAAGCCATTCCTTTTAGTGAATAAGTATAGTCAAGCAAAACAAATCAACGCATTGGCCATGCATAAAAATGCATGGCTCATTTTGCGCCTCCAGTCCATTACCTCTCTGCCAAGAGGTAGGTGGCATGTTTTATGGGCTGTCATTAGTAAGTATCATAAGCATCCTTTCTAGTTCATCATTCTATTTGTTGATGAAAGCTCTGGTATGATTCATTACTGCCCTCATTTGCACATATGTAAGATGTAATTAGTTCCTGAACTAGTCACTTTTATATTTTCTATTTTCATTTTTGAAGGAACATGCATTGGAAGTACTTGCTAATTCTCCATGACAAGTTGGAAATCAGGGGAAAAAATGATTAATTCATTATTCCTCTGAAAGTTGAATCCCTCACGTTTTCAGAGCAACATTTTATTTTTAAACTCTCAGAGAGCTAGTACCATTAGAAATTAAATCCTGCAACACAGTCTGCTTACTACAGCACAAATAGGCTTGGTGGATCGCTGGTAAAGACAAGAGGATGACTAGTCATCAAGATTGCAAACACAATTATAGGATCATAAGATCATAAATCTAGAAATGGAAGTGCCCTTAGAGTGCAACTGGTCCAAGCCCCTGATTTTACTGATGAGGAAACTGAGAGCCAGGGTGGTTCAATGACTTATTTGCCCAGAGTCATCAGAAGAAACATTTCAAAATACAACCTCCGCAAACACTGGAAAATAGGTAGATTGCTTTGAGTAGAAAGCCTTCCAGCTTCCAGAAGAGCTGGGTTTAACAATGAGACAGGCCTTGAAAATCTGAATGGCAAAAGCAACAGGCTCTGCTGTTTGTACATCACCTCTTTCACCTATTTGGACCTAGAGCTATCTATTGGTGCTGTTGTTGTTCTCTCTGAATGTAAAGGAATCATAGGCATGACGAATGTGTCTCTCAGAGCTTGGAATCCAGTTTGCGTTAATGTACTTACAAAAATGATCATCGCATCTGGGTACTTTGATTATGTTTTCTATTGCTTAGTGATCTTCAGTCGTGGTTGAATCTTTGTGACCCCATTTGCGGTTTTCTTTTGCTGTTTCCTTTTACAGCTAATTTTACAGATGAAGAAATTGAGGCCGTTAAGTTACTTACCCAGGGTTGTACAATTAAGTATCTGAGGTTAAATTTGAACTCGTGTCTTCCTTATTCCAAGTCTGACATTCTTTTCACTCTGACCTGTCCAAGATGGTGTTTAGTCTTCTATTTTTAAGATTTTTTTGGTTCAGATAGGGATTTATTAGGCACCTTTCTCCATCAGTCCTCTAAGTCTCCAATTCTTAAACAGACATTTATTCTTTGCTTATGGCTTATATGTAAATATGTGTTAATTTTATTTAGTTCGCTGAGAGATAATCCAGAAAAATGGGCATTTCTAGCTCTGCCAGTAACCTCAGGAGTTCAAGAGGTTGGGAGTTCCCAATGGGAAGTCACATACCTAAATTCAGAGACTGCCCTTGTTCCATATCTATAGTACTGATGGGGGGGGGGGGGGGGAGGAATATCACTGCTATCTAAGGATCAAGTCTGTAATTTATAATGCTTACATTTGTTTACTGATGAATTGTGTGTGTGCTTCCATGAGATAGTGTGACTATTATTCGTTTAGTTTGTGACTATTTATAACTCAATATGGACACATTTGTTGGCCTTAGCCACTGGGTTCTATGGTACTCTCCTGCAGTCTTGAATGTATGGGGATCATTTCAATTATTCTGGAATCTGTAGGAGCTGATTATCAAATTTAAATCTGAACAAATTAATATCTTAAGAATCATAGATCCTAGCTTTTAATTCTTTAAACTTCAAATTTCTATTCTTTAAACTTCAACTCCATGATGGTTGGCAATGCACACAATTCCTTCTTTACATAAGTGGGCCATTATGTGGACTTCTATGTAAATAATTTTTACTTAATGCAAAATTTCTGGTGTAAGTGGGGAAGGAAGGGAGTGAGGGAGGAAGGAAGGCAGGAAGGAGCCTGCAACCTGGAGGAAGGGGGCCAGCAAACAGTTCAAGGACAAGTGGAGACTATAGACAGAGAAGAGTGAGCAGGAAGACAGGGCCAATTACTAGACACATGGGCAGGTGGGCAGTATGGGGCAAAAGTCTCTTCTCTCAGAGCCAGAAGGCTCAAGCCTTCCTTGATCTGGGGAGGGGGCTGCAGTCTCTCTAAGTCAGTTCTTCTGCTTTTACTTGGAGGTTTTAAAAATTTGTTTAAAATTTGTTTGTTTGTTCTTCGTTTTTTTGGTGGGGTGGTGGTAGGCTGTAAAGCCAAAGGGTGGGAAAAGAGGAAGATGGCACTGTACTGTGTAATAAAGTTAACAAAGGTATGTTTTGGAATGTGGATTTTCTTTTAGAATTCTTTACATAAAGTCAAATTTGTATAATCTGAATTTATGTAAGAGAATAAAATAAAAGAATTTAAAAGACCATTTACTGCATTTCCCCCCTACTCCCCAGAAATGTGATGAAGATTAATGAGAGAATTTTTATGAAGTACTTCACCATCTTTGAGTGAAAAGGTGCTATATAAATAGTGTTACAGCACTTATTTTAAATATTTATTGTTTACATTTGCATGCCATTTCATATTTAACATCTTAATTACTTATTTCAATATTTTATCCCATCCTATATACCCAGGGAATTTATCTATCTGCCTAATCATGAAATGCTGAAGCTGGAAGGGACCTTATAAGTCATTGAGCCCAGACACCTCATTATACAGATGAGGAAACCTGGGACTAGAGAGATGGTAACATGCTGTCATCTGATTTGTTATTGGCCGAGTGAGGCTTCATAATTCCCCATCCAATGCTCTTTCCCTTGTATCATATTGTCCCTCCATGGGAGGAGGATAAGAAAGCGCTTGAATTCTCTTCTGCTGCAGTTTTAATATTCCTTTGCACCCTGATTGTTTCAGTTTATGTATGAAGTCAGGCCAACTTTCTGCTTTCTAGTATGATCTCTGTTTCTTCTCCCAAACTGACATATACACTTTCTCTAGGCCTTACTTATTTGAGTAAGAGACCAAGTTTTTTTTTTGTCCTATACCTGTGCAGCTAATACTAATGGTAATTGGTACTTTGAGTCATCGCTGTCCTCACTGATTTTTTTTGTGCATTCGTACCTTGATATAGTAAATCTTAGTTTCTGGCCTTCCTTTGTTAAGTGACTTGTGATGAGAGTTGACCTGTTGCTAGACCCTTGCTGACAGAAGTGACTCCATGTTTTACCACTGGTTTACCCACTCACGTCCCTAGTTGTTCATATGTACCCAGTGCTGATGTAGTCAGCTACATTTAGGCAAGGAATTCAAGGTTCTATTGATCATGATCAGTTTTTCAAACATCTGATTCATGTGCTCAAGATCAGCAAACTTTCTTAATCACAATGTCTCTCTGACTGATAATGGAGGGTGAGTGTCCTCAGTCCAGGCCACCCCTAATTCCTCTCTTCCCCTCAGTCCCTGTGAATCTTACCCAGCAACAACAATCAGATATAAAGTCAAAGACCCAGAGATCTGGGCTCTTGATCAGAATGCGCATCCCACCCTATACCTGAACTTGCCTTTGAGACTGTGTTGTTATTGTTGTTGAATCATGTCATGAATCATAAATCAAATGACCCCATTTGGCATTTTTCTTGGCAAAGACACTGGAGTAGTTTGCCATTTCCTTCTCCAGTTCATTTTACAAAAGAGTAAACTGAGGCAAACAGGGTTAAGTGACTTGTCCAGAGTCACACAGTTAGTAAGACTCTGAGACCAAATTTGAACTCAGAAAAATGAGACTTACTGTCTCTAGGCCTGGCACTCCAGCCACTGTACCCCTAGGTGACTCAATGTAAGAGTATAGAACTAGGGAATCAAATGCTTGAATACTATGAGTAATGAACTGCCTAAACTGGGATCCTTCCCGTGCTTATATTCCTTCTCAATACCTTACCCATTATTTCCTTAGACTTTCTCATGCGTGTTTGTTTTAGATACTAGGTCTCTATCTCACAGAAGCTAGAAGTGCATCAGCCACTCATTACTGATATGGAAGCTTTGATCTGTTCTGCCTTTGCTCAGCTTGGTTCACCCCTCCCTCTGAAGCCTGGTGTCTCCATTGCAGGAGCTCACCATACTGGTATCAGATTTTAACACAGATATTCAATTATCTCTAGCTCTGCAGCTCAGAATTCCCTAACTCAAGCCCTCCATTAGCATAGGCCTGTCCAGTAGCAAGAATTATAGGTATGTGCCACCATACCCAGCCTGAAGGGCTTTTTTATTGTTTGAATGACGAGATTTTTGTTTGGTTTTCGTGGATACCATATAGAATCTATATCAAGTAGCTTGAAATTAACAAGGGAAGGGTCAGGAAAGTGTTTTAGAAAAATAGAGTCCTGGGAACTTAGAGATCATTTAAAGACAGCTAAGAGGCACAATGGTTAGAGCATTGGCTTAGAACCAAGACGACCTGGGTTTGAATTATGCTTCAGTTAATGTACTCCGCTGAGTGACCCTAGTCAAGTTGCTTAAACTTTCTTAGCCTCATTTTTGTTATCTGTAAAAAAGGAGATAACGGTATCCACATCACATAGTTGTGATGAAGCTCAAATAACATGTCTAAAATGCTTTGAAAACTTTCAAGTGCTACTTAAACGCTAGATGTTATTATTACCCTGTAACTTGACATCTTCATTTTTCAGGTGACAAAGTTGGATCCCACAGAGTTTAAATGATTTGGCCAAGATCACACAGTAAGCGAAAGCAGGCAGATCTAAACCCAAGTCTACTGACAAGTTAAGTTGCAATATCTATAGTTTTTTTATTTAATCTTCTAACTTATATATCAAGATATCTTCATATATGTATATATATATAATGTAATGTAATGTGATATGATATTACTTCACATCACATGACATCATATATATATATGTATATATATGTACACACACATATGAGCACTCATTGAACTCCTGGTCTGATTTTTGATCAGGCCAAATTTTAAAGTCCCTTTCATAAAATCTATTATGCCTGCAGGGGCTCTGTGTGAGAATAGATGACTAATTGTCCCTATTACAAATCCTCAGTTAGGTTTAAATCAACATGGCTTTATTTTCAAAGGCAACATTTGGTTTTATTTTAAATATTTTCATAGATCAACTCAGAGAGACTAAGAACTAAGAGGAATGATGAGTGGAGATAATCTTCCATAAATCTTGAAACATCTATCATTTTTTTCTTGTCATTGCTCAGAAAAATAAGGATGAGATCAGCTGAGATAGAAGAGAAAAAAAGAAAGATTTTAAGCCAAACCTCACTGGGTCAATAGTTAACTGAAAGGAAACAGTATCTTTCAGTATTTTAATATGCCATGAAACCTGAAAAGTATATCACATTCTATTAAGAACTGTAATTTGGCTTCTGTAGAATCATAGAACTTGATTATCAAAGACGATGTAGTACAATGAGTTTATTTTATAATGAAGGCAAGTGAAATGCTTAGATCTTAGTCAAGTGGTTTCATCAAGGTGAACCAGCTAGTTAATGACAGACCTTGGATTAGAACTCAGGTTGATGGAATACTAGTCCAGTATTCTTCCTACTTTTTCTAATCATTCTGTCTCCTCTTCATGGAGTAATCATTTTTAAAATTTCTTTTCCTTTCCAAAGTCTCTTGGACTTAGTTTTCCCAAAAAGAGTTTCTCTACTACTTGCGTGCTCTTAGGCAGATCATTGGATATTCATGCACCTTAGCTTCTTTCACTGCAAAATAGAGATGTAGAACTAAATGGCAGCTAAGGTTGCTTCCAGTTCTAGACCATTGATCTCATGATAAGATAGTATGTGAATAAAAAAAAATGAAGACTTTGGAGAATGGATGAAGGGCAGAGAAATAGAGCTAATTTGTCAAGTGAATAAGGAAAGAGACAATGTTAGAATGTTTTTCTAGGACATTGCTGTTCCCAAGATGGCATGGAGTCAGAAGAGAAAATAGGAAAGGCTAATCATGAGAATTTCTCATCTTAAAATTACAATGTGTTCTGTGTAGGGCACTTAGTAAATTGTTAACTTACAAAAACATGAATTAATAATAAAGGCTGCCTTCATTAAAGCCCTACTTTGCTTCTTCACTTGTGTGGAGAGGTCACTGGTTTGTTGAAGGTTATGCCAATAGAGGGCAGGCTTGGCAAGTCCCATCTCAAAGAGTTTTGAGATCAGGTTCTGTGTTGAACTCGGACTCTATTGTCTGAGGATCAACCACAAAGTTTCATTAGCAGAAGCAGCAGCTGGGTGGAGAATTTTTATCTTGTAGCCTCAGTGTATGAGGATTATTACTAAGCTATGCATGGATTGTGAGCCCCATTCCCAGAGAGAAAGGCCAGTGTTAGTGAAAGCCTAGACCTGTTAAAACATAAACACTCAGTTTGAACACTAACGTTAAAAATACCTGAATAGGTATGTAGACCAAACAGATAATTCGTATCACAATTTTGCTTTGCCTGTAACCAAATCATTCCCATCATCCTTCTGTTGATTAATTTTGATAGTTGATTCAATGGAGTACCCTATGTATCAAGCCCATTACTATTCTTATATTACATATGGCATCTGGATCATAGTATATCATGGCTTAAGCATTATGAAATATATATGTGAAACTGTCCCTATCTCTATAAGATATAGCTTTTTTGTCACTGTGGAAAGACCATTGAACCTGGAGTTATAAAATGTAGGTTTGAGAGAGCAAATTTGTATAATAGATAGAAATATGGCCTTCTAGTCAGGAAGACCTGGTTTCATGTCCTTCCTCAGCAACATATTGGTTATGTGACTATGAACAAATCACCTAAGCTCTCAGAGCCTCAGGAAACATTATTTATTGCATAGACTTGTAAGGATGAAATGAAATAATGTATGTAAGACATTATATGAATGTGAATGGTCGCAATTATGTGAGAGATAAAGAGAAGGACTGGATGGTGATTTCACTGATAAAGAGAGCATCTACATGAACCAGTGCAAGGTATGTCTGTTTTTGTGGTGAGCTAAGTCCTTCCCAGAAAACCAGTAAGTACCTGTAGTACAATTTAGATATCGATCTTAGCCTAGATCTTAGCCCCCCCATTAGCATCAATACATCATCAAAATGCATCTGTCAATACTAGAAGGCTGTATTCAGTCAAATGATCAGACTGGCTAACAATGCTATATTTATATGGTATTTTTGAAAGTTATCTCTGCAATGTAAAAGAATGATGGAACTAAATAAAGACTGGACAATTCTCACACTGACCATAAGTCTTCCAGTCAATCTTGAAGTGACCAGTTTTCAGGAAAAGTTGCTGAGTTTCTTGACCTCCCTCCAAAACTCAGCTAAATGTGAAAACACTGAAAAGAACAAGGATAAACTAATGGCATAGGAGAAATGAAGAGAATAAGAAAAGTAGAAGGTAGGAGAAATACAGGGAGAAAGGGAAGAAACAAAAAGAGGAAAGGAAAAGTGAGATGAAAAGAGAAGAGAAAGAGAAGGCAGAGAAGGCTTTGGGCTAAGACTTAATATCCATCTCTTCCATATCCCTTCTCTCATCAGGGTTGCTAAGTAAAAAAATTCTGGCAGTCATTGTAATGTCTGTACAAAAGAATAGCAGAAAGGTACAGGATGAAGTAAGAGACTTGAGCAGAGATTTTTAAAATAGCAAACAATATTAAATGATCACTAAGAAAGCTGGTCAGTATTGACTCTCTGCCTGTCAGACTTCATCAAATAACTTTTCTGCCAATCTGTAGTATTTCATTTAATGTATCTGGTCTCCCTGGATAGAGTGATAAATAGCGCTTCTTGAGAGCAGGGACTGTTTCAGTCAGTAAGTCAATAAGCAGTCATTACACACCTACTATCTGCCAAACACAAGGCTAAGCACTGGAGACACAAAGAAAGAAAAACACAATCCTGTCTCCCAAGGAGTTCACAGTCTAATGTTTCCTATTTTGTCTTTGACACATATTGCTTGACACACACGCCTGACACATATATAGTAGGCATCTGATAAATGCTCATTGATTGATTCACTGACAAAGCACAAGTCATGCCAAACTAACCTTTTTATTTTCTTTTGATAGGGTTATTGGTTTGATGAGGGCAAAGAGATGCCCTAGAATTTCATGCAAAATATTTGAAAAAAAGTCTTTCATGCCATCCTGTGGAGGAGAGAAGACACGAACTAGAAAAAAGCTGTCAAACTCTCAGACTCTAGGCTGCCTTGTCTGAAAAACTCAGTCCCAAACTGTGCTAAAATATAATTAGAAAATGTTTAACAATAACAAATACAATGCAGCATAGATCATATTAATTTGTGGTTTTCTAAGTGAACATGCAGTCCGCAAGTTTTTGTTTTTATTTGAATTTGCCACCACTGAGCTAGATAACAGAATTGTTAAGTGGATTTGAAACTTTGTTGCTGCTTTATGATTGTGTCAGTGAGTGACCATTAGTGACTGGCTATCAGTCTGAAACGATGGTAATAGTGATTCTAATGTAGGGGATAGTAGTAGTGTAGTGGTGGCCCAGGCATATATCCAGATTCATGGTAATTATTGAATCAAAGGTTTTGATGATAACCTTATCAAGTTTTGAAATGACAAAGACCTGAGAGAGAGAGACAGCTAAAACTTGTAAGACAAAGTTGGTAGCTATAGAGATTTAGGCTGAATCTTAAAAAGATTATTTTTTTTTAAATTGAAGTCAACTTTTTTTTGTGGTAGTTAAGAATTAGAAATTGAAGAGATGCCCATCCATTGGGAAATCACTAAACAAGTTGTAGCATATCATTACAGTGGAATATTATTGTGCTATAAGAAGTGACAAGCAGGAAGATTTGAGAAAAACCTGGAAAAACTTACATGAACTAATACATAGTGAAGTGAACAGAACCAGGAGATTTTCATACACAATAACAGCAATGTTGTTTGATGAAGAACTGTGAATGACTTCACTATTTTCAGCAATACAATCATCTAAACAATCTCAAAGGAATAATCATGAAACATACTATCCACCTCCAGAGAAAGAACTGATATTGATTTAATATAGACTGAAATACAGTCTTTATCAGTTTCTTTCTTTCAATTTTTTCTTTAGTCTTCTTATGCAAAATGACTAATATGGAGATATTTTACATAATTGCTCATATATAACCTATATCTGATTGCTTGTCATTTCAGGGAAGTGTGAGGAGACAGGAGGGAGGAAAGGATAGAATTTGGAACTCAACATTTTAAATAAATATGTTAAAAAGTGGAAGATAATAAAATCCATGATAAGAATCCTAAAAAAAGATTAAATTTTAAAATTATATGCATATGCATATACATATACACAGTCCTGTACTTGGGTTTTCAAGAACAAGATGGGAGAGTTTTGGCTAGAGAGGAGTTTGTATGAAAATATCTTGGGGGTGGGGTGGGGCAGTTAGAGGATCATATGCTCATTATAATTGAGAGTCCAACATGGTAGGCCCTCAAACTTGATGCTGTCTTAGGATGTATTCATAGAGGCATAGTGTCTAGAATGAGTAGGAAAGGTGATAGTCCTCTGTATTCTGTCGTGGTCAGACATCTATTGTGATCACCACACTTTTAGGATGTTGATAAGCTGGAGAATGACCCCAGGTGGTCATTAGCAAGGCATATAGTCTCAAGACCATTTGGACAAATCAAAGACGTTTATCTTAGAGAAGAGAAAACTTAGGAGTTTAATGCAGTTACCTTCAAATATTTGAAGGGCTTCCATGTGGAAAGATTATACACATTTTATTTGGTCCTAGAGGGATTAACTAGGAGTAACCAATGGAATTTGGAATGAAAGAGACTTTGACTTGAAGTAGAAAAGGCATCCTAACTTCCTAGAACTATCTCACAATGGAATAAGCAGCTTCAGAAGTTTTTTTCTTGTGCATGGCACTACATTGATTTTTCTGATTCAGTGGCTGTTAGAGAAAAAAAAAGTGCCTCCATCCTGACTTAAACACAAGTGTCTCATTTTATCATTGTCTTATGGGCCCATGCCCTAAAACCATCTTAGAAATGAACCTGATTTCAAGATCCTCTGTTTACAATAATAATAATGGTCATTTTTATTACTATTAACTAGAGTTTACATAGCATTTGAAGGTTTGCAAAGCATTTTGCAAAGCATTGTATCCTCACCACAACACCAGGGAGTGTTATTGTTGTTCCCACTTTATTGATGAGGAAAGAGAAGAAGAGGTTAAGTAAACTGCCCAGCACTATGTAACTAGTAAGTAGCTAGATTTTAACTCATGTCTTTCTGACTTCAGGTCCCCAGTTCTGTCTACTTCATCTCAAAGCTGCCTCTAGCTTGCATATCTTAATCCTTTTAAATGAGGCTTGAGGTGGTTCTTCACTTTCCCAAATTTCACTGTAGAATGCTTCTGGCTCTGTGGTTCTGTGATCTGAAGTGAACCTCCCTTGTCTGAACTCCTATTGCGCTCATTTTATATTCATTTAACAATTAGCTTAGTGCTACCTTATAGCATCTCTCCTCTAGTTGCTTTGAACTGATATATGGAGTGGAGTAAGGGAAGTTGATCTCTTACCAAGCAACCGCTCCCCCATTATGTAATCCCAGAAAAAGGAGAATAATAAGGTTTTAAATTTTAAAAAATGTAGTGAACATCGATGCCTGCATATATGAGTGTATCTATACACACTTACCTATCCTGTATGCCTTTAAGAAATGAAAAAAAAAATGTGATTGAAATACAATTAGTAGAAGACTGACCATCGCCAGGAAAGGCCCTTAAAAAGCTAATTTGACAGTTTTATGGTCTCTCCAGATAGGACAGCTATAAAGGAAGAACTCACCCACTGAAAAGGAATTACTCTTCTCTTTTTAGGAAGGGATTTCTGTCTTTTTTCTGTCCCTCCCCCCTTCACCACAGCACTTTATAAAAGAGTTACTTGCCCAGTAGGAGACACCAACAAGAATGTCATCATTGATATTACCAAGAACAACACCAACACCAACATCAAAAGGATGAACAGGAAACGGCAGAGAAAAAAGACTGACTGTCTGTCTGTCTGTCTGTCTGTCTGTCTCTGTTTTCCCCGCCCCCACTTCTCCTTTCTCCTCTCTCTCCAGAAAGCTACAGGCATGGAAAGAAAAGAAACACTTTTAAGGAATGAAATCTGGCAGCAGAGAAGAGAACTAATTATTGATTCAAGAGATAATTAATCCTGTCACTCGGAGACGAACACTTTAAAAAGGAAGACACTGGGGGAAATCAGCTGAACAAGCCCTCAGTAGAGTCATTGTGTCTGAGAGGAGAAGCATAAGGGTGCCGCAGGAAGACAAAGGACAACAGGGCCCAACTGAGCCCAGGTTTATGGTAGAGAATGTTGCACAGCTATTATTCTTACCATGCCATCTTGGTCAATGTCTTTTTTTTTTTTTTAGCTGATTGGGTCTCTGGCTGACTATATTCTCATGAACACTAGTGGGTGGTCATGAATTACAGTTATAGGAGTCGAGACAAAAGACTATATCCTGAAACCTGAGTGTAGTAACTATCCCAGGAGGCTGTCTACATATATTTAAATCTTACGTTGCTATTTAATTTTTCATGTGTTTACATCTTATCTCCCCAAATGGAATGTAAGCTTCTAGAAATTTGCAGTCATCTTTTATACTTATCCTTTCATTCTTACCATGCCTAAAACCATGCCTTCCCTATAACAGAGACTCAAATAATATTTGTTGATTTTATTTTATTTGCTTTAGTGTTATAATGAAGTTCTGGTGCACTTATTAAATTCTTCCTGGGACTTCATCTAAATCCCTCCTTTGGCAATTGAAACTCATTCACTTTATTCTTTCCTCAGTAAAAATGGAAAACAATTGTTCACAAACAGCGTCAAATCTCTTTTCATACTTAAAAACTTATTTCATCCATTCTCAGCATTTTTTTCCTTCCAGGTAAAACAACTCCTGCTCCTTTAGCCTGTTCTCATGAGCCTGCTCTTGAAATCAGGCATCGCTGGGTATGATTGTGATGGGCCTTCTTCATAGTTCTCTATTATTCAATAACATCATCTCCAGCATTCAGGAAGTCATTCCAGTTCCCAGGCTTCTGTGCCCTCTCCTCGGAGATCACCCGTTACCTGCTCTGCAAGTGTCTTGACTGTCCCTGGTTATTTATCTCCTCCCTTGAGGACCAGCTCTGTGTTTTTGCCTTTCTCTGTGTCCCCAGGGCTTAGCACGATGCTTGGCACATCGTACCCTCTTAAATGCTTATTTACTTGCTGATAATCTTACTAACATTTCCTACATACCAAGTAACTATTATCTAGATTTTTCAGGAGAAACACCTTAATTGTCTGTTGAAAATTACAAAAGGTAAACTGAAAGTGAAAGTGAAAGGAATTATGGGAAATTATAGCAAACAAGTTTAAATTTTTTTAGAGAAAATATTGTTGAAAGTAAGCTATGAAGATGCATTGAAGAGGTAGTAATAATAGTAGCTAATAACTAACATTTATAAAGCACTTAAGGTTTGCATTGTGCTTTCCATATGCTGTCTCACTTGATTCTCACACCCAATCCTGCGAGGTAGGTGCTATTGTTAACCTTATTTTTCTTGTTGTTGTTGTTGCTGTTTTTGTTGTGACCCCATTTGGGGTTTTCTTGGCCAGGATGCTAAAATAGTTTATCTTTTCCTTCTCTAACTCATTTTACAGATGTGGAGACCAAGGCAAACAGGGTTAAGTAACTTACCCAGGGTCACACATCTAGTAAGTGTCCAGGGTCAGATTTGAACTCAGGAAGATGTGTCTCCCTGACTCCAGGCCGGGTATTCTATATGCTGAACCATGTAGCTGCCCCTATTTTACAAACAAGCAAATAAATCTAATACACCACTCATTTATACAATTGCATAGAAAGGAGTATATGCAGAGGGAATTAAAATTTGTAGAAAATCTTCCCAGTTAGCTCAGTGCTCTGGTGCCATTCCCTCGGACTGGGTTCCAATTCCCACATTAACAGGCACATTGGGAAAATCTACAAAGAGGAGTTGTGCTGGATTTGTGACCCAGCTGGTCAGTATGGCAGGGCTCCTGCTAGGGCACATCCAGAGTGCTGAGAACTAAGAAATGACTGTGATAATGACTTTGACTTTCTCATTGTTTGACTGGGTCAGTGTTTGCAGAGCCCTTCCTCTATGCAATCAATCCACAGTGATGGGTGTCTTGTGATAGTGAAAAATAGTTATACAAAGATGAAAAAGACACCCCTTCCAGAATTTACTATATCAGACACAAGTTAGGCATGTAAATGGCTTACTGCAAGGCAACATGGGATATGTGTTCTAGAAATGATGCAGGGAGCAAGGAAGGAATAGAGGACCTAGAGTTACTTCTGACTATTAAATGTGGTGGAGAGGAATTATGAAAAGTTTCAACAAGGAGAAAGAATTAAGTTGGCTCTAGAAAATGAGTAGGTTTGGGAAAGATGGAAATGGGGGTAGGAGCATTCTCAAAAGAGGGATCAGTATAGAGAAAAAAAATTATGAAGAGTGGAAAAGCGTTTTGAATGCTAGTGAATCATGGTTTGAGTGGGTTGCATCATAGTAGAGTAGAAAGAATTCAAAGTCTCTGATGTTTTTCACATGTGTGACCTGGGGCAATGACTTTGCCTGCAGGAGCCTCAGTTCCCTCATCTGTAAAAGGAAAGGGTTGGACTCAATGGTCTGCTATATATTTCTGATGCTAGACTCCTAAAAGTGAGGGGTGACAGATGAAACTGGTAGACTGATTGCGAGCATGAAATCCCTTGAATGGTAAAGTAAGACATTTGAACTTTCTGGGGAGAATAAGGAAAGCATAAACAGTGAATTTCACAGCTAATCCAAATCCTTTCTTTTAACCAATATTTTTCTCCTCTATTCACAGGGAATTTAGTGGACAGATAGGTGGCTCAGAGAGACTTGGGAGCAGAAAGACCCAGGATCAAATCCTGCTTTAGACACTTAATAGCCTGGTGACTGAGCAAGTCACCTAAGATCTCTTTGCCTCAGTGTCCTCTACTGTAAATGAGGTATGATAGTAAGGCCTGTGTCAAAGGGCTGTTGTGAGGGCCGAATGAGATAACATATGTAAAGTGATTGATAAGGAAATCAGATCATTCATTCAACTTGAATGATTATTATCAATAAATCAAAACCATCCTTAGGAGGTTGTGGGTCTTCTCTCTCTCTACTTTAAATCAGATTAAATTACCCTAAAATTAACATAAAAGAAAGTTTGGAAAGGGAAAGGAATCCACAGAAGGCTACATGTGGCCTGGGAGACATGTGGAAAGGCATTCTTTCCCTTTGCTAAGGACTGCTGGTGTTTTGGGGCATATGTATGTTTATGAATATATACATAGATATGCATATATATTACATGCATATATATATACACATATATACATGTATACACACACACACACACACACACACACATATATATTTGTGGCAGCTAGCTGATATCCTGGATAGAGTATACACCAGGCCTGGAATCAGAAAGCCTCATCTTCTTGAGTCTAAATCTGGCTTCAGACATTGAGTAGCTATATGATCCTGGGCAAGTCACTTAATCTGGTTTGCCTTAGTTTCCTCATCTGTAAAATGAGCTGGAGAAGGAAATGGCAAACCATTACAGTATCTCTGCCAAGAAAACTCCAGTGGAGTTTCAAAAAGTCAGACACAACTGAAAACAACCGAACAATAACAAAAATGCTCACGAAACTCAATGTTTTTTGTTTTGTTTTGTTTTTACCT
>CM053594.1:202370562-202388578 GCA_028646575.1 Pseudocheirus occidentalis
CATGGCGGGGGTGGGGGATGGGGAGGAAGGGGAGAAAAATCTGAAACTCAAGTGACTCTACAACTGAATCTTGTAACCTAAAAGTAAACAAACAAGTCAATAAAATAAAATTAAATTAAAAAAAGAAAGACAAATAAAGGAATAGGTAGTAATAGTTTTTATCACACAAAGACAGCAAGAAATATGACTTAAAACATTTTAGTGCTTATGATAAGTATGTATAAAAATACTATCATAAAAATAATTGTGGTTTAGGTGTCAAAAATCTTTTGAAGATGATGAGATTTTATTGAGAATCTCCCAATTTAAATAAAAATTTACTTTCATGCATGGTGCAAAGGTTAACAGAGGGGAGGACAAAAAAACCCAGACAAGTATTTGTTGGAAAATGTGGTTCATGAGTCAGAATGAGGATGCCAAAGGTCTATAAACCAAACAGAAGCCTCATACTTATAGATCATGAAAACTATTTTCAATAAGAGAGTCAGGAAATACTAGACATGGTAAGCACCAAATCATATCTTAAAAATGAAATTAATTTGTATTTTGACAGGAATGATTATCATGATTATCAATGGCTATCAATTTGAGATTCACTTTTTAATCACCTGTCTGCATACTAATAGACCATTAACTAGCCCACTAGAGCAAAGATCAAAATCAGATTCCTTTTCCTTTTAGATAATAATGTATTGACTGTATCCAGCCCTAGAATACTGAAGAATCTTCTAAATGATATCCATGGTCTCTCAAAGACTTTGTCTTAAATATCTATTCAGAGAAAAAAAATGTGGATGAAAACCTATTCAGACTGCAATACATAGTTGGATGGACACCCCATTTGACTGGTCTGTTGTTGTTCAGTCATTTCAATCATGTTTGACTCTTTTGGGGTTTTCTTGGAAAAGATGCTAGAGTGATTTGCCATATTCTTCTTCAGCTCATTGTATAGATAGGGAAAGTGGGGCAAACAGAATTAGGTGACTTGCTCAGGGTCACACAGCTACTAAGTGTCTGGGGCTGCGTTTGAACTCAGAAAGATGAGTCTTCCTGACTCCCAAACCAGTACCCTATTCTAGCTGCCTTATGGTTGGTCTACCAGTAAGTATATCTTGGACAGATGCTGAAGATGAACAATGATTTTAGCCTAGAATTGGATAGGAAGAAGAGATTGGGCTTGATTGCCTTTGCTTTCAATGACCCAAAGCCTCTGATCCAAAATGATCCAAAATCATGGAATACTACCGTCTTTGAAAAGGTAACATGCCTGGTAAAGGAAGGGGACTAGGCATGGAGGGAGAGCAATGCATCACTTCTAGATATCCCAATCATGTCAAGAGCTCTAGAATAAGGCCCTTAGCTCACTGAATGGGTTACCTAAAGAGCACAGGACTCTATGTCCTCGAGTCATACAGAATGAGAAAGCATGGATAGGTTACAGGAGTACCCAAATTGAGGCTACTGATTGATTGAAAAATTGATGCACCTCTCTATATTTTAAACTAATATTTTGCCTCTGTTGTGTGTTTAGCACAGTCCCTGGCAACAACAAGTTCTCAGTAAATGTTTGATGACTGACTGCCTAAGAATAAAAAAGACTTAAGTTAGGTAACCACATAAGAATATCAGTTTAGGGGGCGGCTAGGTGGCGCAGTGAATGGAGCACCGGCCCTGGAGTCAGGAGGACCTGAGTTCAAATCCGGCCTCAGACACTTAACACAAAAACTCGCCGTGTGACCTTGGGCAAGTCACTTAACCCCAACTGCCCTCCCAAAAAGCCAAAAAAAAAAAAAGAATATCAGTTTAAAGACAAGTAACTCCATGTGAACTGATTCAACCATTCTAGAGAACAATCTGGAACTATGCCCAAAGGGCTATAAATGATTGTGTACCCTTTGACCCTTTGACCCAGTAATACCACTTCTGGGGTTCTATCTTAAAGAGATCATAGAAGTGGGAGGATGACCCATATGTACAAAAATATTTATTGCAGCTCTCTTTGTGGTGCAAAAACTGGAAATTAAGGGGATGCCAGTCAATTGTGGAATGGCTATGGAATACTATTGTGCTATAAGAAATGAGGAGGAGATAGACTTCATATTTACTGGGAGAGGCTTAAACAAACTGATGCTAAGTGAGAAGAGCAGAACCAAGAAAAATCTGTACACAATCACAGATACATTGTATGTATGATGACTGACTTTGATAAACTGGACTCTTCTCAGCAACACACAGTTATAAGACAACTCTACAAGTCTCAGGATGGAAGGAGATGTCTACATTCAGAGAAAGATCTAGAAAGAATAGTTTAAATGGAGACTGAAGCAATCTACATGCTATCGTTATTTTCCATGTTTGGATTATTTGTTTCTTTTTTCCCATTGTTCACTCCATTGGTTACAGCCCTTCTATACAACCAGACTAATGTCCAGTGTGAAAGTATTTGCAGATCCTATACATGACTGTATGCCGCCATGGGTGGGTGAGGTACAGAGGGAGGGGAGAAAACTCAAAACTCAAGGGATTGTGGAACTGAATCTTGTAAACTAAAAGTAAATAAACAAATCAATTTTAAAAAAGAGACAAGTAATTTCAGTCTTGATTACTGAAAGGGCAGTGTATTTTATAAATGAAGAAGTTTGTCTCTTTTGATGAAACTTCCTCAAAGCTGGTGGAATTATAAATTACATCTTTTTCTACTTCAGTGAGTTGTCATTCTAAAAACACCTAAGGTATCAGAAAATATAGGGGCAGCTAGGTGGCACAGTACCAGAGTCAAGAAGACTCATCTGGTGTGTGGGTATGTCCCTAATGAGCACCACATACCAGCTTCCTTGCTGGAAGCATAAACAAACACCTTCCTCTACCAAAAAAAAAAAAAAAAGACTCATCTCCCTGAGTTCAAATCTGGCCTCAGACACTTTCTAGCTGTGTGACCCTGGACAAGTTACTTAAAACTCTGTTTGCCTCAGTTGCTCATCTGTAAAATGAGCTGGAGAAGGAAATGGCAAACCACTCCAGTATTTCTGCCAAGAAAATCCCAAATGGTGTCACAGAGTCAGATACAATTTAACAACAACAGATCAAAAAACATATCTGGTAGTCTTCAATTAAAATTTATTTATTTTTAAATTTTATACTGTAGGTGAAATACATAGCCAGCTGGGGCAGGGAATACAATACCAGCTGAGCTGAAATGATAGGAAGCGGCCAGGCACATCCAAGTTACATTTGGCATTCCTTAGGGGATATGTGGAAGCAGTTCATTGCTCTTATAAAAAAGGTCTTCGATCACATCATGGCACAGCAAACCTGAATAAAAGGATCAAATGTGACCAGAGCCTAATTGAGGGGAAATAGAGAAGAGGTGGAGACATGGCCAGAGGGCCTTCTTTGTAGACTGACTCAGATCACGCACAATGGAATCCACTGACTCCTCCACAGCACAGTCATCCTATCTTTATATCATATTATATTTATATCTGAAGCCAGAGTATTATTATTAAATGATGAGAAAATTAACAAAAAATACTTCTACTCATCATTCCAAATATGAAAAGGATTCTTCAATTTATAACTAACTCTAGATAATGCTGAAGCATGTGAACGTACAATTTAATTATGCCACATCTACCACCTTCTTGTCTATCTCTAATAGGACTGGCCTTGCTGAACAGGAATCCATTTTATCAGTATTAACTTGACATGTCAAACCTGCTGAAGCTGAATCTGCAGTAGCTGCAGATATTATGGACATTTGACTATAAAAATGATTCTGCAAAACATCCTCTGAAATAAAATTGTATTAAGCTCCCACTAGAGGAGAAAAAGGGCTGGTGTAAATTGCTGACTTTAGGGGGGAAATGTACTGTATTTAAACTTTATAGAGTTTTCATGCCTCATAGCCAAAGATACCAACAAGTGGTCCCTTAGCTATTAAAGCTTTCAATCGACAATTGAGATTCTTAGATATTAGGAGGTCTCAAATCAAACAACATTCATTAGTAGAAGGCCATAAGTCTATAGTAAAAATGACATTAATCAATATGGATATAAAATAAAATTCACGGAAGGTGATGTTATAACTCCACACGGCATTAAATTTAACTAGAGTACTAAATGTCATTCTGGCTATTTCAGAGTTTGAGCATCACCGAAGATTTCGTATTGGATCTCTCTTTCTGTCTCTTGATCCTCTTCCTGCTCTGGTATTAGGAGATGATTACTAAACTTGACTTTCTCTCTCAACAGTTTCCTTTGGTAAAATCATTGAATCTTTTGATTTCAATACTGTATGCTTGCGTATTCTACAAAAACTCTTTACTCGACTCACTTTTATTCTCTTTTTCTATGTCTTCCCCCTTATGGATTTTATTAGCTCCTGTGGATTCAATGAACATTCCTATACACATCATTCCCAAATCTCCATGTTCAGCCCAAATATTTCCCCTGAACTTTACTTCTATACCACCAACTTTTTGTTGTATATCTGCACTTGAATGTGTCCTAGGTACCTCAAATGCACGTGTCCAAAATGGAACTCTTGACCTCTTTTAGTCTCACCAGCAAACCAAACCCAGAAACAAACATTTCCTTACTCCATGTATATCTTTGCTCAGGCTGTCCTGTCTGCAGAGAATGATCTCAAATCTTACCTTCACATCACCATCCATCGTAAGACAATAGGACAAAAACCAACTCTAAATTTATAGGACCTGTGTTCTTATCCCTGCTACTTGCATAAACTTGGGTAAATCACAACCATTTCTGACTTAAATTGCCTTATCTGTATAACTAAGGGAGTGGAGAAGTGACTGCCAATCATAGACCTATAATTTTATCATCTTAAAATACTGATTTCTATATATTATCATTTAGTAAACAGCTTTAATCCATGGCACTTTGCTAGGTTCTGGGAATATAAATACAAAAAAAGGAATAATCCTTGACCTCAGGGAGCCTAGATTCTACCAGTGAGGACAGTGAGGACAACCTGCCTGTGTAGAAATACATACAAATGCAAGGGATGAGGTTTCCACAGTCCCAGGGCTATCAGTCTGCAGGCATAATTAGGTTTTAAAATACCTAAACAATTTTGTCTATGATATGATCCCTTTATCAAGTACAAAGTTAAGCAGGGAACAGTTGATTGACTAAACAAACAAGCTAGCCAGCCTTTAAATAGCTGGGGATTTCCTTTAGAAAGATTTCAGTTAGGATTCCTGAGAAGAAATCAATCCTGGGAAGAAAAAGAAACTTTATCTCCTCCTTCCTTCTCCATCCTTCCTCATCTAATGCCCGATGCCCAATGACCATATTATTAGAGACACTCAACCAATAACAAACAATGCAGACAAATGTGGGCACAGAGGGGTACAAAAGGGAGGAAGCAGCTTTGAGGACCACGGCACTTTGAACCTGAGAAGAGTTCTATCAACTCAAGAAAAAGGACTCTTAGTAAACAGCACCTAAGGCGTCAGTCTACCTACTTGCTTTAGAGTACCATTATATTCTAAATTTGAACTTACATTTGCCATAGGTCTGTATATAATTGTGGAAGAGTGTGCCCTAGGTCTTTGGAGAAATACTTTTGTGACACACACGCACACACATACACACACACACACACACACACTTTGAGATCCTCAATACTATATGCCTCAATTTTCTTGTCTGTAAAATAGAGAGGTTAACAACACTTTGTATTAACAATAATGAGAAAATAATGTATTTGTATAATAACTTTGTCATTTACAGATGAGTGTGACAAGGAAACCTTTTCCAAAACACCAGAATCTATGGCTACATGAGGGAGACAGTCTATAGGAATGTGTTGATCTAAATACAAGGCAGTTTTACTATTTAATGCTTTGATATACAATAAAATATTCATCACGAGACCACAGAGACAGAGAACATAACAGGGAGAAAAATTGTGCACAATCCAATTTGACTTTCCAACTTGGCTGACATGATCTGCTACTCCAAGCTCTAGTACTAGTCAGATTTGAGCAGTCGTGTGTATTCATGAATGTCAAAAAGACAAATCAAACTAAGGAATTGGGGATGGATTTTCTTTTTGGAAGGGAAAGGAAGAAGGGATGAATCAGCTATTTTTTAAAAGCATGTGCTGTAATCCTATAAAAAAGGAAAGATTAAAAATATCTTTGGAAATTGGTTTTGGTGTTAGCTTGTTAAAGACTCTGGCAGCAGGCTTTCAGGCTGTCTCCTAATTAAATCTTTGATGGAAGAAAATAAAAGGAAGGGTCTATAAGTAGTTTCCCTTCTAAGGACCTAAGTGGTCTCACTCAAGCAAGTGTAATGTGCTCCAGGGACCCCAGACAGGAAAGTTGGGAAAGGTGGTAGTAAATTACAGGAGATTAAGTGTTTGCTCCATTCACCCTCCTTCTTAGTCAAAGACATGAAAGGCTAGGTCTTTAGAAAAGGGGAAACAACATTGAAAACAATAGACTGAATAGTAGAAATCTTTTTAGGACATGGTGTAGCAGTTCCTTGAAGTCAGTTAAACTATTACCAAACTACCTGATCTTAGATCAATCAATCAATCAATCAGTAAACATTTATTAAGCACCTTATGCCTTAGGACCTTCTAAGGAATTAGGTAGCTGGGCAGTGATTTGGGGTGGCATTGGGTGATAGAAAGTAGGAAGGGGACCTTTACCAGAGGGTATTAAGAATTATAAAATGGGGCAGCTAGGTGGCACAGTGAATAGAGCACTGGCTCTGGAGTCAGGAGGACCTGAGTTCAAATTTGGCCTCAGACACTTAACACGTAGTAGCTGTGTGACCTTGGGCAAGTCACTTAACCTCAATCGCCCTGTCTTCCCCCCTCCAAACAGCAAAACAAACAAAAAAGAATTATAAAATGTCCTAGTTAGAAGGGACCTCAGAGTACACAAATAAGAATGCTCTCTGAAATATCCCTACCAAAAAGCTCCAAGGTGAGCTCTCTAAGGCCAAGGAAAACAAATCTGTTGCCTCTGTCTCTGGTTGGTCCTAGAGAAATGACTCCTATGTCTTCTGACTATGCTTTCTCTTCTCCAGGCTAAATACCCTGTTTCCTTTAGATAATGGGAGGCTTATCTGCCTTTTCATGTCCTTTTGTAACATTCTTCCTCTCCTTTTCTAACATTCTTCCTCTCCTTTTGGAGGCTGCCTTTGAAGTATATTTGAACCTGACAACTTTTTATAGACAGAAAAGGGAAACCATCCACTTTATTCTCATCTAAAGTCTTTTTAGGGATGATTCTATTTTCCAATATTTCTAGTAACATAGTCCATATATCTAAGAAATCATAGAATTATAGGAAGTGAGAGCTGGGAGTTTTAAAATAATTGTCTTCAAAATCCTTATTTCATAGAGGAAAAAACTGAGGACCCTAAACGTTAAGTGACATGCCCAAGATCACACAGAAGCTAAGTTGTATTACAGGGTCTAAACCTTAAATCTCCTAACTCTCAGTTCAATCTTTTCACTGCATCAGAGTCCTATTGCCTATTTTCTGTCAGGATGGAACTCAAAACTAATGGGGTGAAGGGGAGGATGGGAGACAATAAAGGTGGAAGGGCATAGGTTAGGCTCTATATGTGAGGGTAGAGGTGGGATTGGAGTAGTTTATCTCCATGATACCTGTTCTAAACCTGTGATCATAGGCTCCTACTCTGTGGGACCCGTCTCCAAGAAATTCAGAGTCACTAGGTGCTATGTATTCATGACACCTGTAAGGTTGAATAAGGACAGAATGGAAAGGGCTAAAAGGTTGAGTGATTGACTGAATGAAAGTCTGAGTAATTGAAAAAGCTCTAAATAGGATACGAACCTTCCTACTTTCTTTTTTGTGTTCAGAAACCTCCCTGGGTCAAAGAAATCTCCTAGAATACATATTAATCTGAGTGATGTTTGTAGTTATCAGCACTACACACTTCAGACTGGAACGCAAACAAAGCATTTTTTAAACCTAGTATGCATAGAAAGAGATACTATTGCTAGGTGTCATGATATAGACATTTCATAACCCAAGATCAAGACAAACCATAGCAATTCGCTGAATCAAATTCCTGATTTCTTCTCTTACAATCATTTCTAAACTCTTTATCTTGCAGCCATATAACTTAAAATGTCAGCTAGATGGTAGTCGATAGAGCACTGAGCCTATAATCAGGAAGACTCATCTTCATGAGTTCAAATCCAGCCTCAGACTTACTAGCTGTGTGACTCTGAGCAAGTCACTTAACCCTGTTTGCCTCAGTTCCTCTTCTGTAAAATGAGTTGGAAAAGGAAATGGCAAACCACTCAAGTATCTTTGCCAAGAAAATACCCAATAGGGTCACATAGAGTTAGACATGACTAAACAACAAAAAAATAATTTTAAAATGTGAGCATACACACACACAAATTTACTTATTTATATTACCTATATATACTACTATCTATATTTTACGTATTATGAAACTTATGCAAAAAATTCTTAACCCCTTTATAATTTGTAATCTTAAAGAGTTGTCTGAAGTTCAGAGGTGGTGTCTTAACCAAGGTCCCCCAGCTAGAAAGTGTGAGAGGTGGAAATTTAAGCTCAAGTCATCCTGATTCAAAGTGTGAGTTTCTATATATTATATCATGATGCTTCTAAGAACTTAATTTAAGGGGCAGCTAGGTGGTGCAATGAATAGAACATCGACCCTAGAGTCAGGACGACCTGAATTCAAATCCAGCCTCAGACACTTGACACTCTAGCTGTGTGACCTTGGGCAAGTCACTTAACTACAACTGTCTTGCCTTCCCTCCCCCCCAAAAGAATTTAATTTAACATAACAATGAAAGGCAGTATCTACATAATTAGTGACAAGTAGATGGCTTGGTTGATAGAGTGCCAAACCTGGAGTCAGGAAGACCTGAATTCAAATCCAGACCCAGATGCCTACTAGCTGTGTGACCCTGTGCAAGTTATTTAACCTCTGTTAGAGAAGGAAATAGTAAAACACTTCAAAATCTTTGCCAAGAAAATCCCATGGACAGCATGGTCTCTGGGGGTCACAAAGAATCAGATGCAACTAAATAACAACAAATTTATACAATTATTCCATAGCAATGATTTTACAAATGCTCAGTTTAAACAAAGTCAAAGACAAATTAGTTTTGAGTAAATTTCTATTCCTTTAAAGAAAAGAAGTCAATTTATGCATATGACGTCTGAAACCTCAAATCTTAAAATAGAATGACTGTTTGCCCCCCTGCTGGTTATAGGCTTAGTCTGATTTGCATATAAAATAGTCTTTCACTAGAGATGGCCTACCCTCTGTGTTTCTGCTGATTGTAGAATCTTCCCCTTTTATAATGAACTGCAGTCCAACTCCGTAGCTGGATATCAGAATTCCCACTAAGCCAGGATTGTTTCTCATGCATGTATGATTCAATCATTTTCTTCATTTTAATATACAATCCACGTAAGGATTGGAAACTTTAATGCCCACTAAAACTGCCTCATTAGAAACTAGGATTTACCCGAACAATGGAAGTTAGAATGGGCACCTCAGCTTAAGAAGGACGTTAATAAACTGGTGAGCACTGAGAGGAGAGCAACCTGAATGGCAAAAGACTAACGTAAGAGAATATACTGAGGGGACTGGGAACTTGAACAGACAGAGAAGGGAAGAGAGGAGAGAATTAAAGCTCTTTTGGGTATTTGAAGGGCAGCCTTGTGGAAGAGGGGTTAGATTTATTCTGTGTACTCCCAGAGGGCAGAGTGAGAAGCATGGGATACAAGTTCCAAAAAGATAAATTTGGATTGCTAGATAGATACAGACAGATAGAAAGATAGAGAAAGAGACAGACAGACATGTAGGTAGACAGAGATACAGATAGAAAGAGACAGATAATCAAGTTGATAGAGACAGACAGAGACAGACACTGAATGAGTAAATTAATTTAGACAGAATTGTCATTTATATTATATTAGCTCAGCCTACCCATGAGCAATTGTTTCTTTTCCAGTTATTTAAATCTGACTTTGTGTGAAAAGCATTTTTGTAATTGTGTTCATATAGTTCCTGGGTTTGTTTTGGCAGGTAGACTCCCAAATATTTTATAATGTCTGCAATAACTTTAAATGAAGGTTCTCTTTATATCTCTTGCTGTTGGGTTTTGTTAGTAATATATAGAAATGCCAATGATTTATGCGGGTTTATTTTATAGCCTGCAACTTTCCTAAAGTTGTTTATTATTTAAAGTAGTTCTTCTTTTACTTGATTCTCTTGATCATTAAATTTTCATTGCAAACATTTATACTTTAGAAATCAGCAAACACACCAAATCAGGGTTTGATGTATTGTTATCATGATTGTCTAGACTTAAGAAAGCAATTCAGAAAACATTAATAATTCAGATTAAACTTAAAAGTGAGTCTCATGTACTTTTTTTCTAGAGAGAGAATTGTTAAACATTTGTCCACACAACTTTGGTAATTTATATTGCATCTGACAAAGCATTTTCTTTATAATAATTCTATGACATAGGTTTTGAAATTATCATTACACCCATTTTGTAGATAAGCAAACGAGGTCAGGGAGATCAAGTAATTTGCCTACAATCACAAGACTAATGTGATAAGACTAATGTCTACTATAGTTTCCTCACAACATTGATTAGATCCATGCTTCTCCAAATCCCTTCTGTCAGAGGGATTAATTTTCCTGAAAAGGAGACAGAGCTATCCCTGAGACCTAATTGACCCTTGCTTTCCTTGATTTAGTTTTCTGGTTACCTAAGGCATAAAAAGTCCCCCCAGTGTGGAGTCTGGGCCTTTCAGACTTGGGCAGTGCCTGAGAGCATGCTAGTCACCCTACCTCATCCTGCTGACTTACTGACCCAGTATGTTTCCATTAAGGAGGAGAAGGAAGAGAGTTCCTCAAAGCTGAAGCTAAGTTCTGCTGTATCCTTATTATATCTTTGCTGTGTTAAAGTAAATCTCTTTTTGTTAATTGCTCCTCCTTTCCTGAAGGAAACCAAACCTGAACTAAAAATGTGCTTGCGTGGACCACTCTCAACAATTAATGTTGGAGATGGGATTCAAACCTAGATCTTCTGAAACTAAGGCTAGTCCTGATCATTACACTACACCAAGGATGTCAGAGTCAAATAAAAATGGGGGTCTTACATACATAAGGATCCTTTGGCTGCATATTGCCTTAGAAAACACATATTACTATTATTTCTTATAAACATAAAATATTATATTTCATCATATTTTTATTTCTTTCATTAAATTCTTCCCAATTCATTTTCATTTGATTCTATACATACTTGGGAATGTTGTGGATCATATATTTGACACCTCTGCATACAGTATGAGACCTCTCTCCATGATTTCCCTTCTCCTGACTCCAAGATCCCCATTTTAATCCTTTCCCATAATCCTTTTCCTAAACTCTTTGTTACAGAATAAGTGTTCCATGATCCTTTACCAAGTATTAAAATGCTTCTGTATGGCTTCATTTAGCCCTAGAATTTCCTGTTCCCTTCAGTCTTTCTCTGGATATACCTGCAATGGATTAAGCATATGATACCATGTCTCCATTACTTGATATTGTATACTTTTTTTTTTTTGGTGTCTAGTGGCTTTCATTAAATTCTAAGCTACTCAAGAGCTATTTAAAACTTCCCCATGAGAGAATAGAAGAGGTGCTCTATAAATGTTGCCTGACTCCCTAATGGATGAGAATTCATTCAAAGGTTAGTATTCGTAACATTATTAAAGCAGTACTACAGTAGGCTAATTGAACAGACATGTTCTGGTGTTCAGTTATTGAAGGGCAGCTGGAAATAGCTACTGGGTTTTTTCGTTGTTGTTGTTGTTCCTGTGATGTGCTTATAAATTACTCTATGTTGTAAGTATGGTATCTATTACAAGTAAAAAATTGTATATTGGAGTACATAGCTTCTTGATATTGATCTGTTGCCTTCCTAGTCTATCTGAATGGAGTGTGAGCGATATCGTAACCATACAACAAGATACTTGTTATCTAAAGTAACCCGAATTTACATTTCCACTTTATACTGATGCCATGAAGCTAGTTATTTTTTCTAGTTTTTAATCATTGTTTAAGGGAATCTCCTCCTTTTTATTCACGCTTAAACACCAGTATCCTGGTACTATTTTTCAAAAGGATGTGTTAATTTTTCAAATGATTTGAGATATATTTTTAGCTGTTCTAATGGGTGAGTAGAGCACAAACTTACCTAAGTCATTATTGAGCAGGCCCTAAATCACTCTTCATATCCCATCCACTTATATACCAGGAAATCTAGGCTTACCCAGACATCTTGCCATCTACCCTGCCACTGCACAAGTACTTCCCTGCATGCCACCCCCCTCTTTCCTTCTTTCCCTAAGAGCACTAATTAAATAAAAACTACCATTGCTACTGGAAAGACTACGGCGATTGATTATTCTATGGTTCAAATTCTGTGACTTTCCAGGCCAAAATTCCGTCCCCTGCTTACCAGATGCCTGTATATGGTGCCTCTTTTGATACAAGCATGGAAGATTGTTGAGGGCAGGTAATATGAAAAACACTTTTGTATTTAAGTTCCTACCACCTAGCACAGCAGTTGCAAGTGCTTAGATTTACATTTCCAGCCATTGTTTTTTCCTGAGTTTCAGTCCTATATCACAAATTCCTTATTAGACATTTCAAACTAAATGTCCCACATAAATCTTAAACTCAACGTGTCTAAAATTGAACTCACTGTCTTTTCCCCCTAAATATTCCTTCTTTTAACCTTCTCTATTTCTGGTAATGACACCATCATTCTTACAGTACCCCAGGTTCCTAATCTTGAGATTATCCTTGATTCTTTGCTCCCCATCACCTTGGCCATTTCTACCACTACCACATTTCTCACACCCAACTCTTTCTACTCATATAAGCAGCACTTTTGTTAAGGCCTCATCATTTCTCCCCTAGATTACAATAGCTTTCTACTTGGTCCCCCTGCCTTAAGTATCTCACTATTCTATTTCTTAAGTACAGTTGTGACCATGTGACTCCCCTACTCAACCAATCACAGTGGCTTTCCATTTCCTCTAGAACCTAATAAAAACTCATCTGTTTATCTTTTAAAGGGCTATAAAGCTTGACCCCAACCTACTTTTACAGCCTCATTGGACATTATTGCCCTCGCACACTCAGCAATCCAGCCAGCCTGGCCTTCTCTCTGTTCTTCATGCATGAGACCCTTGTCTCCATGCCTTTGGGATCATCTGTCATGTGTGGAATAAACTCTTTTCTTACCTTTCCTTACAAAAGCCCTTTCTTCCTTTAAAATGTGTCTTAGACACTGTTTTCTATATGGAGCCTTTTCTGGAGCCCACAATTTCCAGTGCCCTCAAAAACTATTTTGTATTTAGCTACATCTGCACACACACATATATACGTATGCATAAGTTTTATATTTATGTTATATTCACATATACATATTACTATATATTACATGTGTGTTGCCTACTCCTTTAGAATAAAAGCTAATTGTAAGCAGGGATTGTTGCCTTCTTAGTGTTTATATCCCAGTGCCTAGTACTGTAGTTGGAATATAGTAGGTGCTTATTAAATATTTAATGATTGCTAGTGTGATCTTTTTCATTCATTCATTTAATCATTCATTCAAACATTTACTAACATTTTTGATGGAAAAAATACAGTTACAAGAGTCTCTGAGAGGAGGATAGAACACCAGGCCCCAAATCAGAAAGACTTCTGTTCAAATCCATTCTCAAACATTTGCTAGCTGTGTGACCCTGGGCAAGTCACTTAACCTTTATTTGCTTCAGTTCCCTCATCTATAAAATGGGGCTAATAGTATCAGTTACTTCCTAGGGTTGATGTGAGGGTCAAATGAGACTGTAATAGTAAAGTACTTAGAACAATGCCTGGTAATCACTATGTAAGTGTTAACTGTTTTTGTGGTTGTTGTTTGAAAGCAGAATTTCTTAAGTACCTACCACATCCTAGGCCCTATATTAAGGTCTGCATAAAGAAGGCAGATCAAAAGTTCAAAACTATTACATGCTCATAAAAGTGAATCCTAAAAATGGAAATAACCAGAATAGTCTTTGAAGGGAAAGCTGATGTCAAGACTCATAGAATTGAAATCATCGATTCATTGTGCCAATTCCATTTATTTCAATGTAGCTGAGCAAAGGTTCTGTTGGAATTAGACCCCTAAAATCAATGTAGGTCTTTCCTACCATCAAGATTTCTCAAAAACTGTGGATATTTTAATCACGCTACATATTTCTGATGAGTTCAGGACAACCAAGAAATGGCCCAATTATTTTATCTGCCATACATTTTGTGGTCATACAGTTTTTGGGGTGAATCTCTCTCTATCTGCATTTTATAAGGTCTGGTTTGGCTTGGTATGCATTCTGCAGAAGCTGAACCTGGTTGAATAGAGTACTTTCTGAGGAGAAAAAAAAGGACTCATTTGCTCTAAGATGACTTACCTTTTATATAATATTCATGATTTCTCCTTGTCTGGCTAAGATCCGGAACACTGAAACGCCACAGGAGGATAGCCTGAGGTATGGCCCTAGCATCTACCTTCTAACATTTAGGCCTTTGGTTTTTGTCCCTAAAATGCATATGACAGTGAAACTACAAGAAGTCATTAAAGAAAACATCTACCACCACCAAGATCAGTAGAGGAAATACAAAAGAAGACTATGGATAGAAGATCTTTCAGAAGCTATTAAAAAGCCAATAGGGTGATGAACAGTGACCTTAAGGCTCTCCAACTGACCTCTAAGGGTGAAGAATTTCTGGCAGGCACCCCCATCATGCTTTCACATTTCTGTGCATATTTAAGGCATCTAGACAGTACAATAAATAAGGTGGTAGACCAAGAGCCACAAAGACTTGTGTCCAGATCTAACCTCAGACACAAGTTAGATGACCCTCGGTAAGGCACTTCACATCTGCCTGCCTCAGTTTCCTCATATGTGAAATAATGGCACCTACCTCCTAGGGTAGTTGTGAGGATAAAATGAGGTAATATTTGTAAAGCTGTTTATAAATTTTGAAGCACTATATAAAAGCTTGCTATGATTATTATATCAACTTTAGGTATATAAAATATAGATCTAGAAGCAACCTTAAGGTTCATTTAGCCTACAATACATGCAATTCCTTTTTTTTCTTAATAATTCAATATAAATAGTTTCTTTTGTAAATCCTATATGTCCTGGACTATTTCTTGTTAAGATTGTATGTTTGTATATGTGTATATGTATACCTATACACACATATATACACATAAACGTATATATATATATACACACACATACCTCTATATTTATATATATATATATATATAAAAAATTTTTTTCTGAAAAGGGCTTCCTCAGATTGCCCAAAGAGTTCATGACACAAAAACATATTAAGACCTGGATTTCTAGTCCAACCCATTTATTTTAAACATCAGGTTACTGTGCGGGTTAAATGATTCTCCCAAACCATACATGGAGCAATTAACAAAACAGGGATATAAATTTAGGTTTTTCTCCAATCCACAACTCTGTCCCCTCCATTTCACTCATCACTGTGCTCTTATACGGATGTGTGACTAGACAGAATTAAATGTGATTAGGAGCCCTTTCTACAGCTTCTAGAAATAGGTTCTGCCTTAGGTCATCTCTCTAGGGCTACTGTTTACAGACTCTATTTCTTTCAAAGCTGTCTTTTCTGTATCATCTATAAAGAGCCAACACATTGCAAATTGCTGAATGGCAGTCGATACGCTAAATATTATTTCCTAGCAAGTCATCTCTGTTATATTGCTTAACAGGGGGAAAAAAGTTTATTTCTTCTGGCTGTTCCACTTCTGATTTCCTCTACTTGAGTTCACCACACATCAGTTGGTTAGCTATTGTCTGCCATTCAGGAACAACCTAGCCAATGAAAACAGAGTCTGTTACTTCTGTGGAAGCATATTTATAACTTCGTTTTTCTCTAGAAATATTATGAAATACTCTTTCTCCCATCTAAAATCCTTTCTAGACTTTCCCTTGGGAAAGCGAGAAAAATAAAGTCTATCTTTCCTTTGAAATGGAGTTAGGAAAGTAATCAAATTTAACTCTTATCTAGATGGAATCCTTCTTTCCCATGCTATCTGTAGTGATTGGTACCAGCACTCAGCCAATGACAGTATCTATCATCTTTTGAAATTCAAGATTAAGATATTGATCAAGGAGGGAACTCTTAAGAAGAAGTGGTCTAGGGATGAATCAAGTAGTTCAGGATTGTTGATCCCAAGTTACATTTAATTAATTAATATTTGTATATGATAATCTTTTCAAGATTCTTATAAAGATTACCTAGAATTTTGGAGGGGGCAGAGTCATGTAGGAGGGCAAGGAAGATTATGCCACTTTAAACCTTTTTTTTTAAAGCTAGAAACAAGTTGGATATATAATCAGTAAAACTGTTTCTAGTAGATTTGAGCCTAAAGTGCAAGTTTGTTATTAGTATTAATTTTTTTTCCTTTGGCATTTTGAAGCACAATTCTATAAGAGTACATTGACTGTCACTCTAGGATTTTGGTTCAAGATGACTAGCAAATTCATTCGTAGGAGCAATGATTTAGAACTGGAAGAGATCTCAGAGGTTATCTATCTAGTCTAGCCTCCTTACTTACCAAATGAGGAAATTGAGGCCCAAAGAGGTACCATAACTCCTCTAAGGTCATAAAGATAACAAGTGGCAGAGTTAGAGAAAGGATTTCAATCCAGGTTCTCTGACTTGGGAGCCAGCACTCTTTCCACTGTACCAACTGTCTCTCCATTCAAGATTCCCTAGAGTCATGATCTGCTTCAAAGTTCAAAATATTCTCCTCTTCCTCCTCATCATCACAGACATGTATAATGTGATGGTTTGCAAAGCAGTTTATCCCATTTGAACTTCATAAAAAACCTTGTGAGATTGGTACTGTTAGCACCATGTTAGGATCGTACCATTTTTCACGTGAGGAAACTGAAAGGCAGGTTAAGTGACCTAGCTATTGAGTGTCAGAAGTAGAATTTGAATCCAGGTCCTCCCCACATCCAGCTCTAGCAATCCATCTTCTCTGCCATGATGCTTTTCTTCTACACACAGTCTGAATACCATGGCCGAAAGCAATTTACTCTTAAGAGACTTGAGCTGGCTGGCCACAGGCCAACGCTCAATTTAAAAAATCACAGACCAAAGCTTAATCAGACGCAATTTAATTAAAATGAGTTGGTTATCTTGACCCAGTGAGTTTTGCCAACTTTTAACTTGGAACCCAGAGGCCATATGCTCTTTGACTGATTTACTTTGTCCTGTATCACCCAGAATCAGCCTGGCTATTGGCCTAGTTTTGCATCTCTAATTTAGTGATGTCATCCTACACTAAGTTGTGAGTGCAGTTTTTGTTATTTTTGGCAGTCCTGCATTGTGTTTGTTTTCTCCTTCTTTCTTAGGGATGGAAGTGATGATATTCTAAAGACGAAAAGGACTAGTCCCAGAAATACAAACATGGCATCTCTCTGACCATCAAAATGAGCTTGGTGTTCTTCTGGCAAGTGTGATATCAGTGCTTACTTCCAGGTCCAGACACCTAAATGATTGTATACTGTGTCTTGAGGGGGTTCTCCCCTCTTTGTTTTTTATTGAGAGTATGTATATATTTTAATGTAATTGATAATTGTTTTCTTGACTCTAAAGCCTTCACAGTACTCATGGCAGTGTTTGCTTCATTGACAATCTACCTGAAATGCTTGTTAAAACATATATGCTTCTAAACTCTAAACTGGGCATCATGCCACACAGGAGAGTAGGGGCATGGGGATGAGAGGGGGGATGACTAAGGGGAGGGCAGGGTCTGGGGGAGAGATGCTGGAAGCACACACTTCAGTAAAGGGACAGGGACAGAGTAGAGAACAGAACAAGGGGGAGGAGGGATAGGAAGGAGAGACAGATG
>CM053594.1:202397937-202414395 GCA_028646575.1 Pseudocheirus occidentalis
CTTCCTTGGCAGCCTAAGTCTAATGTCTTTTAAATGCCTTTATCATTGAAAAGCAGAATCCTTTGTTTTTTTGCCATTAATGTGGTACACTAGGACAATGCAAGTGTTCCACACTATTTTGTTGTGGTTATCTAACTATCAATCATTCTAGAATATTATCACTGAATCCATATTTTTTTCATCTTTTCTACAAGTATTTTAAGAGAAATTTTATCAAACGCCTTACTGAAATTCAATTATATTATATTACCTTTCCCTATAAAGCTTCAATGGCTCCTCATGACTTCATAGCTACCAAGTACTTTCATATTCATTATCTAACTTGTTCCTTCTAAAATTCAGTGAAATAGTGAAAATAGTAACCCTATCTTAAAAATAAAGAATACAAAGTCCAGAGAGGTTAAATGACTTGTCCAGAGTCACACAGTCCATGATTTTTCTATTTCTATTGATGATGCCACTAGTTTTCTTGAAGTCCTCCCTCCCTCACATTAAACGTTCCATCAGTTGTGAAATCCTGTCGGTTACGACTTCATAAGTATCTTTTCCATCCATCTCCTTCTTTTAATTTCCCCTACAAGCACCATGGTATAGGACTTAATCAGTTATCTCTTAGACAATTATAAAAGTATCCGATTTTGTCATTCTACCTCTGGTTTATCCCTGATCCAGCCTTCCCTTGATAATCCTACCCGTGTTACCCCACCAATGCATCATTCTGTTCATACGAAAACATCTTAACCCAGCATCAAAGACTCCCCATTATATGACTCCTCGGCAGCTTCATTTAATACTACTTTATATATTCTCCATGTCAACCAAACTGGATTACCCATAAACTTCAATTCTTGTTGTATCTTCTTTCATTTACTCATCTTTTATCACAGCCTATAACACACCAGGAACAACGTTCCCTCATACCGCCCTCCACCCTTAAAGAAAACATACACACACATGAAAAAACTTTACCTTTGAAATTGTTCCTATCCATCAAGCCTTTAACCATCGCCTTATCCAGGAAGACTCCGCCCAACAACCTTTCAAAGCGTTCTAAGTTCCCTTAGACTTCTTTCGGACTGTAACTTTGTTTGGCCTTCTCATATGCACATCATGCCTTTCGTTGTAATTACTTGTGCATAGATTTCATTTTCCCTATTAAATTCCTCCATGAGGTCAGAGAACACGTCCTGTTTTACTTTTACATGCCCCCCACCCAGCACAGCGCCTAGTACGTCATAAACATTAAATGGACTTCTGCGGCACGTAATTTACTATCATCTTCCTTAAAAATGCTTAGAAAAGTAAAACAGGAGCAGCATGCTTCTACTCTCCTTCTGTCATCTGTTAACAATATAACATTAAGCAGTGTTCCCATATTCTTCAAATTCTGAATAAAGCTTTTAAATGTAATTGTTAATTGATCTTCAACTTTTTCAAAAGCCTCACCTTATTTGGATTGCTGTTATTCTCTCAGGGTGGTGTTATTCTTTAGTACTTATCTCTGGTTATCTTCCTCCTTTCTGCCTTTTATGTATATATGTATGTATATATGTGTGTGTGTGTGTGTGTGTGTGTGTGTGTGTGTGTGTATGACATATATAGACTATGGGTAGGGACTTGACCAAGATTCCAGTAGTGTAGGGAATACCCAGATGCGGAAACTCCATATAACAGTAGAGGTCAATACCTATAGTCTTAGAGAGTTTCTTGCAACACTGAAATGTCAAGTCACCTCTCTATGCCAACTTTGACATTCTAGGCTTTTCAGAGAGCTCTTTGTGTTACCATATTGATTGCTTTTAGCACCTTCCTATTTTCCTTTTTGTTGTTTTTTTTTTGCTTTTTTTCTGCTCCAAGAGCTTTTTATTTATTCAAGTTGGTTTCAATGAAAGTCTTCATACATTTGTACTAAAATAAATGCATTTATACAAGTGAAATCCTGCTGGAAGTAAATGCCATTACAGTTTTATATATAAGAAAATTATTTCTAAGTCCCTATCAATCACCCTCTCTTTCAAGAAGTATCCATATGTGTAACTCCAACACAAAAACAAACCAAAAAAAAACCAACCCAAGAATCTGGACATTTCCCAGGGACTCAGTATATAATCTGACCAATTTTTAAATCAAATATTTAAATTCTAGAAGTATATATTAAGGGTTAGGAAAGCTAATTTCATTGTACTGTTCTGAGGTTTTAGTAGCGTTTGGAATTTTAAAACAGATTTTTGGTACTTTATTGATTGTTGATTAACTTGAGGCTTTCTTGATCATTTCAATTTAATCTAAATTTAAAAAGTACTTTTAAAAGGACAACTAAGAAGACATATTTTGATACTGTAACTTTCAGTTAGCAGGTCAAAATGAGTTTTATTCTGACATCCATGTCAGTTGAGGGATGGGAGGAAAGGAGAGAGGGGAACCAGGAAAGGTCTTATACAGGAGGAGGCCCTTAAACTGAATTTTGAAAATAACTAAAAATTCCTAAGGGGTAGTGGTGATAAGCAAATGCATTCTAGGCATAGAGGACAGACTGTAAAACACCCAGAGTTGGGCATGGAAATGTATATATGTAGGAAGAAGAAAACTAGTTTGACCTGACAACAGAGTCTTCATCTCAAAATCCCCAAACATCATCTCCCACTCTTTCCTTTTTTCCCTAGTCTCAAACAAAGGTAGCTCTTCTTGCAAGGTTAACTCCTTGTCTACAGGTAGGGAGGAAAGAGAATAAGTATATGTTCAAGTGCCTACTAAGTGCCAGGCACTGTAGTCAGTGGATCCCTCTAACAACCCCGTGAAGTAGGGGCTCTTATCCTCATTTTACAATTAAGGAAACTGCAGTGACTTGTCCAAGGTTACACAACCAGTCCACCTCCCTATTTTCATTGTTATTATTTTTAAAACTTTAATTGTCAAAATTTCATTTTTGAGACCCTCCCACCCCAATTTAATCAACTCTCCTTTTAGCATCTCAGACCATCAAAGTTTATGTATCAATCATTTAAACTTTTTGAAATCTCTCTTAGTTTGGGATAAATTTTCTTGACAATTTTATGAATTCTAAGATGATGACAATGATGTTGTCAATAGTTGTGATGATGACAGAAGGAAAATGGTATGACTGACAAAGTATTAAATTTGGAAATCAGAAGACCATGTTTGAATGCAGTCTAGCACTTACTAGCTATGCAACCTTGGATCAATCACACTATGGCTTCAGTTCTCCCACTTGCCAAATAACAGTCAATGGTTCTTATAATTTTGAGTATAAAGACCCTTTTTAATGTAAAAATATTTCACAGACACTCTCTTGAGTCTTGATAATATATATCAAGTGAGAAAATGACTTGCTAACAAAAAGGTAATATGAGAGATTATATGGTATAAGGACAGAGAGAAAAGCTAAGAAAATCTGGACTGAAATCCTGCCTCTGACACATCAGTAATGGGTTTTATGACTTTGGGTAAGTCATTTAATCTCTCAGTGCTTTTCATAGCTCTTAGATGTGCCATGGACTTCTCAGTGGCTAGCACTTAAGCATGATCAGAGACGTGAATAAGAAATGACCAGACCATGTGGATAGTTCAAGGAAGAACCAGGAACTACATTTAATGATTCTTTGAACAAGGTTTTTATAGATCAATGACATAAAAGGAAAAAGAACTCAAGTTTTACTATCATTGTTTTTAGCCTGTTATATCCTGGAGCTAACACATAATGGATAATTTGATAAGGAATATGTTCTTTAGGTGCCTGAAGTCTGGAGGTAAAGCCTTTGATCTCAAGTACTCAAACAAAAGGTCCTTTTAAGTGTAGTCCAAGGGGGTCCAAGGTGCTAGCTTAACAAAGCCAATCACAAAGGGCCCTAATTAGGGCACACTGTTAAGATTTTGATCTGAGTCCTGGATCAGGCCTTGTTATCAAGGCACCAAAAAGTCTTTGGGAAAGTCAGTTAACTCATTCACATAAAAAAGATACTCTCAAGAGCAGGCTTCAAGGCCAGGGGGTCAAAGTCGTGTTCATCAAGGACATCTACATAGAAACTGACCCCCAAGAATCAAATATATTGGCTTACTCCAAAGATAACTGTATTGCAGAGAAGGTGTCAACCTTCATTAATAGAAGGAAGTTCCTTCACCTGATAATCCTTTTATCAATGAAATTACATATCCAATCTCTATCCACTATTTTCTGTACTCATAAGTTTAGTAATACTTTTAAATGAATTTGTATTTTTTATTTTTTTAACGAATTTGTATTTTATACCACAGCGTCTACATATATTTGAAAAATTAGAATACGTATATTGTAAGAGACCCTTATTCAGGTTTATAAAGGACTTGTTTGCTTGTTTATTAAACTGTCACCATGACCATTTTGCGGGAACTAAAGAAAGATCAAAATGTCAGTACTTGGTACACAATGGATTCTTGAACCTTTTCTCACAACACCTTACCCTCTAGCCCACAGGGTATACAATATGCAGTGGGGGAACCAATGGACTAGATGTAAAAGGTTCCTTTTAGCTATTCTAAGAAAACAACGAGGCAGCTAGGTGGTACAGATAGAATTCCTGACCTGAAGTCAGAAAGACCTTAGTTCAAATCTGAATTCAGATACTTACTAACCAAGTGACCCTAAGTAAGTCACTTAACCCTGTTTGTCTCAGTTTCCTCATCTGCAAAATGAGCTGGAGAAGAAAATGGCAAACTATTCCAGTACCTTTGCCAAAAAACTCCACAAAACCAAAAATAAACCCAAATGGGGTCATGAAGAGTCCCACATAACTGAAAAATAACTGAACTGAATGACAACAACAATGACAACGGCAACAATGATGCTGATGATAAACAATAACTAACATTTCTGTATGAATCGAAGGTTTATAAGGTGCTTTCCACAAAAAGCTGCACAAGGTCAGTACTATGCAACTTAGGGTAACCTGAATTGTATACTACTGACATGTAGGAGTTCAAATACCTCCCTAAGTGCCTAAATTACTGCCAGGAAATGACTTAGAAAATACAGAGATTAAAGTCCTCTATCACTTAAGTCAATAGTTACTGTGACATCAAAAAATAGTCAAGAAGCTCCAGACCTTCACAAAGATATTTTTGATCAGCAGCTCTGTGCATAGAATTTGGTCATCTTGCAAGGAAAAGATAGTGTTAGGAAAAAAAAAAAAACTCTGCCCTCAGTGAAGGTACCATCAAGGTCTAAAAGCCATTGAAGTCTGGGAAAACGTTTCAAAAGAGAAGGAATATTTTGGTTGTAGTTTAATTCAAGAAATTCACATTTTTCCCCTTTTTGAAATTGCAAGGCATTTTCATTTAGGCACATATCCTCCTTCCATGCCTTTTGTGTATTGTGGTCCCTTCTGCCCTGTCTGCCTTCTGGAATTATATGAAATTCTTCTTTGATTTTCTTTTTCAACATCAGCATCACAGCTTATGCAAGAACAGCCCATTGCAAAGAGATAACAGTGTTGTTTGATTTGGGTTAGACTTTGCACTTTCTGCTAACCTTCAATTCTACTTCTCAACACCTCTGCCCTCACCCACTCTGTGCTTGGTATAACAGATCTAAGGATTTGTTGAGTTCATAGGTCATGAGAATGTAGCTCTTTCTACCATGGAGTGCTAGGCTTAAATACAATAGCTAATCTCTGGAGCAGGAAAACTAACATTTGAACTCTATTCAAAATAGAATGGCCAAATACAATCGCTTGTGTCCGTGTTTAGCCAAGAGATGATGGTTACTAATTCTCTTCTTACTTAGATGGTATAATGTAATTGCACATTAGATTTTAACATGTCCATTTAAGACCACACATTCATCATTTAGCTTCATCATGTCCTACTCAAACACTGCCAGTGATTCCTTAATAACAGTGAGAGAAAGTTCATAATCTTCAAACTGGAATTCAAGGCATTCATGGCACAACTTGTTACTCTTGTCACAAAACGTCTATCTCATACGTGATTAGCTTCTCATAGTCCCTCAAGTTCCACATTTATCCTATTTCAAGGTTCTTTAAATCCTCTTCCACCTCCCTGGAACCCTCTTTCTCATTTTATTGACTTAACAAAATCATTATTCATTTTAAGTCACATCTCCTCCATGAACTCCAAGTACTCTAGTAATTTCTATCTGATAGAAATTTGTAATACATAACATAGAATGAATGTTTTATTAACTAATTCACATGATTAGTTGAGATAGACTAGAGAGAGAGCCCAAAGGAGTAAGAAAAGTGGGGAGACTGGAAAAGTAGGAGACCAGGTTATTCAGACAACAGAAGTTTGGGAAACAAGAGCATGGAGCACCCAACGAACTTATTGGGGAGAGAGAACTGAGTGACCTGAATACCTATTGATGACAGTGGCAAGAATCTACATGATATAAAGTGAATTGTAAAGGATGAAGGGGGCTGCTGAGTGATAGTCCTGAGAGAGGTTTCAGAGTGGCTATGGGGAGCAAGGAATGTTCCCACTTCTTCTCACAGTCCTATATGTCAAGTCATGTGATGGCAGAAGCAGACAGCTGTAGAAAGGGTTGCAAAGATATGGTTTCAGCAAATACTAGAATATGAAAAGTATATAAAAAGAAGATTTTCAGAATCAAGAGTAATTTGTTACAAATAGAGAAGGATTCCAATGGGTATTCTGGAAATGGGAAGCAAAAGAGGGCATACTTCTTCGAGGGTATGGGCTAGGACTGTTCACTATTATTGACAGGGAAATGTTGTCTCCATGTGTCACCTTTCCCACTGATGACTCTGCAGATCCTGTGCTGATCCCTTACATCCCACATGCCACGGCTTCCCAGGCCACACAACACACAAGGAATAATGACAAAACCAATAATAATGGCATTTAGATTTTGAATATTATGTGCCAGACACCGTAGTAAATAATACAAATATTTCTCATTTATTCCTCTTAACAACCTTACAAGGTAGGTGCTATTATCTCCATTTTACAGATAAAGAAACTGAAGTAAACAGAGGTTAGTTAAGTGATTTGTTCAAGGTCATAAAGGTATTAGGATCTAAGACCAGATTTGAACTCGGGTTTTTCTGTCTCCATGCACAGCACTCTATTCACTTTATTACCTAGCAATCCTCCTTAATGAAAGGAAAGGCTGAGGAGAAGGACATGAAGATTGAAGGACACTAAGGGATGGTATCCCTAAGACCTGACAAAAGGCCAGGCAGCTCAGGCACCCACTGCCCAGCTTAATAAGTAGGGGAAGAAGAATGTGCCTCTCCACCCCACTGTGGCCTTTCCTTGTTAGAAAGTGAACTTTAGGACATCAGAGGACAGAGTCTGTCTTTCTTTTTGTTTGTGCTGGTATCCCTAATGCTTAGCACAGTGATTGGCATGTAGAAACTCCTTAATGAATACTTGTGGTCTATCTTCCTGTACCCTTCCCTGACACTGCTGGCTTGAGGAACCAAAGCTGCAGCTACTCCATGACCGTCTTGACTCCATTTGATATTTTAATTGCTCTATCATCTTTCAGTGTGGGTACACCTTTCAGGGATATGGGGTCATAATCTATCAACGTCTCTGGGCAGTTGATAATTAAATCTTTTGCTATGACAACCCATGAAACTAAGATATATTAAGACATAATAAATTTTGTATTTACTTATTTTAAGTGATACAAATATGATGAGCTCTTGGGCCTTTGAAAGAAGAGATTCATATACATTCACACACCCTACCTAATGTCATAAAAAATGTATACAGTAGCATGCTTTGATATTACAAGGTCTAGTTCTAAAAGGGATATAATCCCCCTTTACTAGTTCCTATAAATTCTGTAGGGCATATATTCTATATTCTCTGTGGGGCAGTTAGGTGGCACAGTGGCTAGAATTCTGGACCTAGAGTCAAGAAGATTTGAGTTCAAATCCAGCCTCATCCACTGTGTGTCTGTGCCTTATTAATTGTATAATCTTGGGCAAGTCATTTACTTCTGCCTCAGTTTTTTCATCTGTGAAATGGGATAATAACGCCTATCAGTTATTGTAAAGATCAGGTGAGCTCAAATTAGTAAAGCACTTAGCACAGTGCCTGGCGTGTATTAAGTGTTATACAATTCTATTACTATTATCCCATTCTTCAGTTTCCATTTGGGTTGGAGAAAAAAATTAAACCTTCCAAATTGCAGATTACTCATATCATACTATTTGAGCATACACATTCACAAGGATGAGGGAAGGAAGACCGAGGACGTTTCCGTCCCATCTTTAAAGGATAACCATCCCCTTACCTCATCTTAGTCTTTTTCTTGTCAGGAGAGCTGACACCTAGCACTTCCTTGGATTCAATATTAATATCAAAATTACATGATTTGGCCCAACACACCCTTTAACATTTAGTAATTGAAAGAACAGTAAGGATGTATGACATATTTCTATATAGATATGCCTTGAGTCCCATATTCATTTCTGGGCACCATATTTTTAAAAAAGACATGAACAAAGTTCGGAGTCCAAAAGAGAGGGCAATAATGGTGAGGCAATTCAAAACCATGATGCGTGATCATTGATTAAATTAATCTAAGACTACTTTCCCAAGAGATGACAAGGAGAACATTGTTATTATCTTCAACTGTTTGAGGAATTTTCAGGTGTAAATATGTTCTTCTTGGCTTCATAGATAAAAGACCCATTAGAAAAATTCAGAGAGAGGCAGATTTTTTACTTTCTCTGTACAGAATGCCCTCTGGAAGCTATCCAGTCAGCCAGCACCCATAAGCTGGATCCTCCAGAGAGATAATCGCTGTCATCTGTGTATCTCTATTGTGTGGGTCAACTCTCTAAAACTAAAGCTCATTAGCCAAAACCAGCTCACTTATCTTTAACCATCAGTCAGTAACTCAAAACAAAGATTTTACTGAAATGGTATAGTAAGAACACACCATCATTACAAAGCATTCTTCACAATTCTCATCTAGCTTCCAACCATGACACCACCCCTTAGACCAGTGGTTTCAACCTTCCTAATGCTGTGACCCTTTAATACTCATATGTGGGCGTATCTGCATGTGGGTGGACCCACCTGGAGACAGAGAGAGGAGCGGTGTCTTGGTTCCTAAGACCATCAGAAGTATGTGTTTGCTGATGGTCTTAGGTGACCCCTGTGACCCCTGTGAAAGGGTTATTTGACCCTCAAAGGGGTCATGACCCACAGGTTGAGGACCGCTGCCTTAGACCCTCCTCCTCCCACTGAAATACAGACTCTTGGAGGCCATTACATAATTTTCAAACCACCTCCAAAACGTCACCTTCTTCTCTCTTTTCCTTTGCTTTCCAGCACTAGCTATTTTTACTGGTACTATTAGTAGTGTTGTCTTTCTCTATTAGAATAGCAGCTCTTTGAAGGCAGGCACTGTCTCACCTGTATCTGTATCACTAGTGTTTAGAACAGTGCCTGGTTCAAAATAAACACTCAACAGACACTTTTTAATTCATTCATAAACCTGCAGAACACATTTTCATAAACATGTAGGACATAAGTGGAAAGAGTGGGCACTGGTTGTGAGCCGCAAGGGTAGGGAGCGAAGGTGGCCAATGCCACTCATGTTCTGTCGCTGCAGAACTTCAGTGTCCTTTCTCTTCTGGTGTTTATCTAGACACTGTACCCCCAGAGTATACCGTCTCTATTGGGTTCCCTGGACCCATTTTCTTTTTAATACTTGACTCCTGCAATTACCAGTGCTATTTATTTCTTAACTCCATAACTGGCTCTCTTCTCTGCTACCAAGTGATCCTACTCCTTAGATCTGCCTCCTCTGGCTCCCTATTTCTCTCAACCCTCTCTAGATTCTCTCATTCTCTGACTCCAGAATTAGCATCCAAGATTTTTAAAGGTCTCTAGGAACATGGTCAATCTTTAGCCAACCAATGGTAAAATACAATTCCTACAATCCAGAAGGCACCACAACTTTCATGACTCAGTGCTTAATTAGCTTAGTACCAAAAAGTGTGAAAGCTTTGCTATAAGCAAGCCTCTCCTAAGTAAGCTTTCCTTTAAGCAAGTTCTTCCCCCAAAGGACTATATGTGACTCAGAATGCATCACAGCTAGACTGGAGCTCAAAGCAGTAAGACATCCGTGACTGAATGAATGGTCACATAGGCCTATTAATGGATGAGGAAGATCTTCATATTCCATTAACATTACAGTGGCCTACTTTGGTAGATAGCTCCCTGTCATTAGAAGTATTCAAACTGAATCCAGGCAGCACTTGTCAGGAATGGTAGATAAAGTGGTCTTGCTTCAAGAAAAGGGTTAAACCTGATGCCTTTGAGGTTCTGTCCAAGATAAAGATAATATGATTTTTATCACATGAGCATTTAGAGAACTTTGAGAAAAGAAAGTTGAGCATGGATAGCTTAAGTCATAGGTGGAATAATGGGCCACCTAGATGGTGTCAGTTTTGATTCCATTGGAAAGTACCATTTCCCACACAACATACCTCAGACTACATAGTGTCTGAAATTCCTTTAATAGGTCAAAATCACAATTAGAGAGAAGGCTTAGACAAAAAGTATCTGTAGGAGAGGCTGCATACTGACACATTCGTGCCAAGATGAAATGACTGATATCAGATCCTTTCCAGAGGCTATTTTGATAAGAGGGGAGTAGGAGCAAAAAGAAATCATCATTTTCCCCTCGGTCCCTAAAAGATCAGAGGATTCTAAAGAGAGAGTGAAAGAGATGAAAGGTGAGGATACCGAAAATAAACTCTGCTCATTTCTACATTCTATCTAGGACTGGTCTTCTGTTAAGGCTCTATGTCCGTGAGATCACTGCTGTGTCTTTTCTGCCTCTATAAATGGGATGTTTCTGAAATATGCTGATCATCCACCTCTCGCTTTGTGGCTTTCTTTCTTCAGTCCTCAAATCCAGAGGGCAAAGAAGAATGGGCACCAACAAAGGCCATAAGAGCACTCATCAAAGCAGGGCCTATTCTTTCGGAAGCAGGTGAAATTCTAACAGTCCTTCAGTTGGAGGCCTGCTAATGACCCATGGTTCTATTCATGGTAGATGATGACATACAGGTCAAAGCAGAGTTTACATAAGCATCTTCCCTGAATGGTAATTAAAATCATTATGGATTCAGATTGCTACAAGGTTATACTTTACTCAAGCCATCCTTGAACAAGAGATTGCAATCAAATCCTCTCTTCCCCTCTTTTATTAAATATAAATGTAGTCTAATGTTTTTTTCAAAACGATTGCTTCAAACTTAATTAACATTCTTTAGTCATAAAAGACCTTATTTGATCGAGGAGTCAGCAAAAGATCTGGATAGAAAACAAACATTCTTTATAATAACTTTGACTTTGGTGACATTTTAAAAAGAGAAAAATACTTCTGGCTGACCTTTCAGCCAGAATGAATACGATTTGAGTTGCTGAACTCAGATAGTTACCTAAAACAGTTGAAAATGGGATGCAGCTTTAAATAATGAATGGTGATCTCTAGTGATGCCCACAACGTATAAGATGGGACTATGTACTTAAGTTATTCTTGGTACTTTTTGTTATCTAGTCTTTATATAGATGTCCACAATATTTTAGGTATAGTGCATGATGGGAAAGGACAATGCAGATTAGCAACTCACCTCATATATCTTTAGGCTTTCTTGAGGCCCTGGTGAAGTTAGATTGCCTAGAGCAGTGGTTCTCAACCTTCCCAATGCCATGACCCTTTAATATCTGCATGTGAGCAGACTTGCCTGGAGACAGATAGAGGAGCAGTGTCTAAGTTCCTAAGACCATTGGAAATATGTTTTCTGATCATCTTAGGTGAACCCTGTGAAAGGGTCATTCAACCCCCAAAGGGGTCATGACCCACAGGTTGAGAACCACTAGCCTAGAGTCTCACAGTCAGCCTGTGTCATGGGCAGAATTTGAACCCAGAACCTCCTAACTCTCTAGTCATGATTCCCCATTGCCTCTCCTAAGCATGTTACCGTTTTCTAAACACTCTTTCACTTAAGGATTCCTCTTTCCCACCCATTTCAACTCTTCAGGGGCATGGAAGGAGGGTTAGGAGTAGGGGAATGTGAAGAATAAGAGAAACTAATAATATTAATAATAACTAACGTATTTATATATGTCATGTGTACGTATATATGTGTGCTTATATTTGTATGTATGTGTGTATATATACATACATGTATACATACATACATGCATACATACATACATATGTTTGTAAAACTTCTTATAGCTATCTTGTTTGATATTGTGAACAACCCTACGAAGCAGGTGCTAGTATCCTCATTTTTCAGGTAAGAAGAGAGTATATGAAGTGAACCAAGGGAAATGGCATTTGAAATAGGCTAGATAGGAACAGTAGCTGGAGATAAAGGAAGTGGATCATGTGCAGTATAGAAAAATCCATTCAGAAAAGGCATCTGTAACTTATTTTTTTTTCCAATCTGGAGCAATATACCTGCTTCCCAGGAGACTCATTACCATTCCTGTGAGAACTTCTTTCTTCCAGAGGTACATTTTCCAGAGTCAGCTCTTTGACTTCTAGGGGAGAGAGTGTATCCTCACTCCAATACCCAACTCACTTTTTGAAGTATATTTAGTAATGAATCCTAGGTAGATGGAACTTACCAATTCCAGCTTAGAGAGAGCACCATTTGATGGGAAAATGATTGGTCTAGAGCAGTGGTATCAAACCCAGAGACAGAACCACTAATCCATATGTAAGGATCCAGCAGGACAGTATATTGACCTAGAAAACTATATATTAACATTATCTATGTTCTATTGCATTTTTTGGTAAATGTTCCCAAACTACATTTTAACCTGGTTCAGGGTACAGTGTAGTGCCACTGGCATATTTGACAGCTCTGACCTAGAGGACTAGAGTTCTAGTTTTAGCTCTGCCACTAATTCATTCTGTAACCTTGCTAAAGTGAAAAGCACCTTAGACTTACAGACAGAAGATTGAGCATGGCATAGAAGGTAGTTTTCTACCTTCTCACTCATCTGGATGTGTTTTGGGTTATCCTAAAATGTTCTTCCTCAAATGTGATGCCTCCTTAAATCATGTACTTTTTAATGGTTTAGTTTAATAATTTTATTTATTGGATTACTTATTATGATAATTATGATATATTTTACATAATAAACTAAAATAATAGCCTTACTAAATTAGTTTAAATTATCATTTTCATTTTATGCATTATTCTTGTTCTGTTTGACTTGCTATGTGTAAGTTCATATGAGCTTTTCATGTTTGAATTTCTTATATTTGGTTTTTGTGATCTAATAATCTTTTATCACATTTACATCCCACAATTTGTTCATCCATCCCATAATTGATGGATACAGGCTTTGTTTCCAGCTTTTGCTATAACTAAAGGTGTTGCTATGAGGATTTTGATGCAAATGAGACCCTTCCTTTTGTCTTTGATTCCTTTTATAAATATGGCCAGGAGAGGAATCTCTAGGTCCAATTGTATGAGCACTGCATGACCTTCTCAGCTGGCAGAGATGGTGTCAGTGGTGGTGTGCAAGTCTGGGTTGGTGAATAAGGCTGCCACGGAGTTGTCATTCCCTCCAGTCCTTACCTTCCTGTGCATCAGGCTACTCTCTCCTAGTAATTCCCTCCCTTGGTTTCTGTCCTCTAGAGAAGTGATTTTCCTTTCCAACTGGCCATATGAAAATAATCCAAAGGAAAAAATCAAGGCCTTGCCTCCCAATGCTGGCCAGTTCATCCTAACCTTACCCAGCTAAAAACTGATGACACATTTGCCTAGAAATATCCATATCTAATTTTTTGTAATCTGAGAAATGGTTTTTAAAAAAATCTATAATTCTCTATGTCTTTAGCCATGAGCCATAGATTTCTCTGACAAAATAGAATAATAGGATCTCAGACTGGAAGCTAGAAGAAATCTCAGAGGTCATCTTGACCAACTTTCTCATTTTATAGATAAGGAAACTGAGGTCCACGTTGATTAAGTAACTTGTCCAAGGTCACGCAGTTAATAAGCATTAGACAGGATTTACACTTAAATCTTTTCATTCGAACGCCAATACACTTTCTACTGTACCAAATACATACCACAAACATAAAATCTTTTTTCTGTTTCTCCTTGGCTACCCCCTGCTATTGACTCTGCTGTTTTGCAAAATGATACATATAGTCTAATGAAACAGTCATTAACCATATTTATTATAATTAGAGACAAAGTAAACAGAGAAGATAAATTAAGAAGCAATGCGATTAGCTATTAAGCTCAACCCATATCCAAAAGGAATCCTGACTGTAATATACCTGATGACAAGTGGTTATCCAGCAACTGTTGGAGATCTCTGGAAAGATGCAACCTGCCATATCACAAAGTCTACTTCCACTTTAGACCAACTCTGATTACTAGGAAACTTCTACTAACATCATGCCAAAATTTACTTCTTACACCAATTACTTCTGTTTCTATCTTCTAGGATAAAATAAAGCAAGTGAATGCTTTCCTCCATATGACAGCCCTTCAAATGCTTGAACATAACTATCAGATCCATGAGTTTTTTCTTCTTGGGGCCAAACATTTCCCATTGTTGCAAAATCAAACTTTAAGACACTTCACAATTTTCATTGCTGTTCTCTGAACATTGTCTAACTCAGTGCTTCTTAAACTTTGAGTTGTGACCCCATATGGAGTCAGGAAAAATGAGGCAACAGTAAAAGGTTTCTGAACATGCAGAAACCAAAATTTAATTCAAAACCAAAAGCTTAATGAATCTGAGTTGCCCCTGCTGCATTGTGCCACTTGATTGAAGCCTTGGTTCTGAGCACAAAGCATGCGCACTTTGCACTGCATATTCTGTCACACCACACAATGCCAATCAATAAACACTACTGAAACTTGAAAAAGGGTAGCTAGTGGGAAAAGTTTAACTTCTGCGGGAACTTATCAACTACCTTTTTAATCTCTAGTGGCCAGAACTAAAGGCAGCACTCTAGATCATGTCTGGCTAGGAGAGAGTACATTGGAACTATCACCCACCACCTTATTCTTGGGTGCTACATTCCATGTTCTGTATTGTAACATGAGCTTCTTTGGCTTCCTCACCATTGCTGACTCATTTTGAGTTTCAGCATACTAATAACCCCAGATCTTTCTCAAACTGCTGCCTGACCATTACTTCCTCCATCCTGTACTTGTCAAGTTGAGCTTTTATACCTAAGTATAAGACTGTATATTTATTGCTATTGAACTTCATCTTCTTAGATCTTGCCCCATGTTCTAGTTTGTCAAGATATCTTTGGAGCTCAACTCTATAATCCAGTTATCCCTCCTGACTTTATGTCATCTGTAAATTTGATGAGCACTCTTTCTGTGTTTCTGTCCAAGTTACTGACAAAAAAGTGTTAAATACTATAAGGCCAAGCAAAATCCTTCCAGTACTCCATGAGATATCTTCTGCCTCATGAACACTGCAATATTAACAACTATTCTTTGAATCCAACTTTCCTATCAGTTCTAAATGCATCCAATTATATTATTAATTTTTGTCCATTTTTCAGACTGATACCATCATAAGAAATCTTGATTTCTCAAAAGAATACATTTTTAAAATTTTATCTTTCATTTAGATGTATAACATTTCTTTTCTTTTTTTAATAACATTTCTTTAAAAATAAACTCTTCATTCTGTCCCTTCTCTCAGGGCAAAGGCTTAAGAGCAGGGAGTTTTTGTTTGATGGATCAATAATTGCTTGCTTGACAAATATTTGTCTGCTAGGTTACTTTTATGTGACTTTTGAATGTAGCTCATAGATATTATTTTCATTTTCTCCTGCATTTAAGACAACAGCAACCAGCTTTTCCTTAAAACAGTAGAAATAGAAGCATTACTTGAGAATTGATGATCAGCTGGGAAGAGTTAATAGCCCAAGACTGTTAACCTCAAGGGTTTATTAATCTATATGAAATAACCAGTTGGGATATAGATACATGTGCTTCCATAAGACAAATATATTTGAGTTATTATTTAACCAATATATGCTTTCTGCTTTCTGTGTATATTTAGTCCATTTATTAAATCAGAAGTACTAGTGTATAAGGTCCTACTTCACTGAGCCTCATTCTTTAAGTCTATATCCAAGTTTTTCTGAACCCATTGTAAATGTATAATTCTGAACCTAACAGTCATTTCTCCTAGTAATACATATGATAATAGGTCCTCTTAACCTGTATCTAAATAAGTTTCCAAATATTTTCAACTGGGCAGTTTGTAGCACAGAATAAATCCATGAACCTCATTCATTTCAATTCAATATATATTTGTTAAGTACTTATTTGCAAATATTATACTTGGAGCTGAGGATGCAAGGCCAAAATCAAAAGATCCCCTGCCTCCAAAGAACTTAATTTGGTGATTCACTTGTGTAATGTTCTCTCTGTGCCACTG
>CM053594.1:202440345-202476875 GCA_028646575.1 Pseudocheirus occidentalis
CCACATCCTCTCCAGCACTTGTCATTTTCCTGTTTTGTCATCTTAGCCAATATGACTGGTGAGATGTGGTACCTCAAAGTTGTTTTGATTTGCATTTCTTGAATCAATAGTGATTTAGAGCATTTTTCCATATGCTTAAAGATATCTTTAATTTCTTCCTCTGTAAATTGTCTGTTCATATCCTTTGACCATTTATCAATTGGGGAATGACTTGTATTCTTGTAAATTTTACTTAATTCCCTGTATATTTCCAAAATGAGACATTTATCAGAGACACTGGTTGTAAATATTCTTTCCTGGTTTCCCACTTCCCTCTTAATCTTGGTTACATTGGCTTTGTTTGTACAGAAACTTTTCAATTTAATGTAATCAAGATTATCCGTTTTGAATTTTAATAATGCTCTCTAACTCTTCTTTGGTCATAAAGTCTTCCAGCTCTAATTCTTAAAAGTTTTTCATCTCCTCATGTGAAAAAGAACAAACATAGCTGAATAAAAATGGGATGTGCTGCCTCGTGAGTTTGTCATTATTGGAGGTTTTCTGGGCAAGGGTGGATGATCGCTTATTGGATGTAGTTTCAACTGCAGATGTAGCTTCTGCTTCAAGGATAACCAGACTCCATAGTTATTGACCACCCCCAACAATGCCTTCCAGTGCTGATTCTAAAAACCTCCTTTCTTCAGGGTTATAATTAATCTAGGAAAGTCATCTATTTTTGCATATCCATGAGCCTTCCTTTTCTCTTGACATCAAGTTCTTTCAAGATATGTTACTTTGTTTTTCCTATCTGTTCACTGTTTCTCTAACTTTGGTCTCTGTTTGAAGAATCCTTAAATTTGGAGAGGATGAGTCAGCAGCCTTCACTTTCTGTGAGGTCTTAAGGCTCAGAAATGTAGACATGATGCCAGGACAGGAAGAAAGGCAATGGAACAGCAGAGAGGTTTATTACAGACTATGTGAAGTAATATATGAATTTCTCTTGGAGATACAAACAGCGGTGGTGCCCAGTACCTTAATTCTTTCTACTTCTTCATTAATCTTTCTCTCTGGATCATATTGTGAACCAAAAGACTTACCAGAGATGACTCACTTACCAATGCTTCTCATAACGTAAGGTTAGAATGCTGATGAACCCCAAGAGCATACACAAACCAGCAGACCTCTCCAAGAGATAAAAGACCATACATCATGTCATTAAATTCACTGACAATCCCACCTCTAACAGCTGAGGCTGCCCTGGTGGTCCAGAGATGACTAAGTGATTTAGTGGAGTCTTATGAGTGGACAAAAACTCATCCAGTGGACAAAACCCCAATCCAGTAGCAAATACAGCATCAACTGTATTTGTACTGACATCCTAAAAGTTTCCCTTGGCATTTCTCCTGACTCTGCACTATCCAGAAACTTAGCTTGCCTTTAAGAAATGCAAAATAAAGTCACTATAGCCTAAAATGAGCTTCTTGGTAGGATCAGAAGTCTTCGTTCTTTTGGCACACCACCCTGTCCCAATGATGCTTAGTCTTCTTCAGTTGCACACAATAAAAGAAACCAAAATAAGCATTATTACATATTTGTTCATGGTGCCAGAGGACTGGGAAGAAAAGTGAAAGTGTTTAGATGACAAATCATCATTTATTTCATTTTCATTCTCTCTGTTTGGTTTCTAGGTATTTCCACACCATATACTTAGGTATCCGAAGCCGCCGGAGTGGGGAGAATGACAGATGGCGGTTCTACTGGAAGATGGTGTATGAGTATGCAGATGTGAGTATGCTGCATTTGCTAGCCACCTTTCTGGAGAGTGCCCCGCAACTGGTCCTGCAACTCTGCATTGTCGTTCAGACTCATACCTTACAGGCCCTCCAAGGTAAGGGCTCGCCACCATGGGTTTGGGGGTTTGTGGGAAAGATTCTGAATGACTGCCTATTTAAAATCTCCACTGACTGTCCCAGTGCCTTTCTGTCAAAGCTCAGGTCATCCAGTGTCCACTGAAACATATAGACTACTATAACTGTACTTTAGTATGGGAATGATCTGTGACATTTTCTTCACCCTTGCATGTCACAGCTGGCTTATGGAGAGACAGTTCTCTTTTGCCCTTAGACTGACTTCTTCATCAAAAGAAAAAATAGTTTTTGTTATTTTCCACTTGGCTAATGGTAGATTTAGGGCATTAGAGCCAACAGTATCTTTGATGTTTATGATGGTATAATGCTCCAAGGTTACAATGGATCTGTGGGTATATTCACTGGGATTTATGCCTAAAAAGTAGCCACTAGAGCTGCCCTCATCATGAAGCAAAGAGGTGTTGACAGGAGATTGTAGAGAAGAAAAGGGCATGGTCTTTGTTGTTATGTGTTACGACATTTTCCAAAAAATGCAGTTTCCAGATTCATATTTAAATCTCATCCTCCCAGCCTTGTTGTTGTTGTTGTTCTTATTTGATAATGGAAACAATAAGATTTTTCAGTTGTTAACATAAATGCCAAGCCATTTTCTCAGTCCAAACTTTCCTAGTATCTAAGCATCATAGGGTCAGGGTGGTATGCATAAAGAGTAAAGACTTCTGATCCTACCAAGATTTTTTAACTTTCGTTCATGCCATGCTATGACTTTCCTCCCCTTACATTGTTTTTTCATTCTGACAAAAGTATCCCATCCTTCTGAAGTCACCCTTATGGATGGCTTCCGTGTGAGCTTTTTAGTAGGGCACCCAGTAAGTCCAGACCAGAGGTGTCAAACTCACAAATGATCAGCTGCATGTAGCACTCAAAACTCTTAAGTGCAGCCTGAACCAGATGAAAATGTAATTGGAAAATGTTTAACACAATAAATAAAGCTACAATACAACATAGAAAATGTTAATTTATGGTTTTCCACATCAATATACCACCCTCAGGTATCCATTTCTATTTGAATAATCTGACACCATTGGTCTAGATTACACAGACTAGAGGACCCAAAAGAAATTTTGGTCTAAGCAAGCAATGATTCTCAACTCAACCTTTACTCTAGACTAGAGCATCAAAGTCAGAACTGAATAAAACTTTTAAAATATTACTTAAGAGAGTCTATGAGTATAGAAAGCAAACAAATGGTCCAAGAATTAGAAAAAAAATTTAGGGAATGGGGGAAGAATAGAACTAAGAGAGAATAAATCAGACATGAGTAAAATCCTATTAAAAGCTAATTTGAGGCATCTATCTGGTGTATTTTAAAAAAAAGGTTTTCATCAAAGATATAAATAACCATGACTGCACCTGGGACAAATTCAGTTGAGGGATAGGAAACATGAATTGGTACAGAAAATTGTCCTACCAACAGTGCAGCTGTGTTGGGAGGGTAAAAACCTGTCCCATAGAAAATCTGGCCCCTGACAGGAGTTGGGGGAAAGTGAGTTCACAGAAAAGAATATCACAAAAACAGAACACTCAGGCTGGTACCTAAGGGTCAATATGTCATGTGCAGGATAGCAGATCAAGAGATGAAGTGTGTTACCGGGGCTGGGAGAGCAGGGAATGGTATTTGTTGCAAGGAGAAAGTACTTCCCCCAGGATGTCAGCATGCTGGTATAAAGCTACAATCACAGTATAGTAATTGTGACTTCAGTTTTAGTTGAGACTCTGCCTGTCACTTTATCTGGACCTCATTTTCTTAATCATCAAAATAAGGAAGTTGGAGTAGATGATCACTAAGGTACTTTGCAGCTCTAAAATTCTGTTATTCTCTACATCCTTTAAAAGATTGGCTTTAGTGTATCATATGGGACATTATTTACAAATTATTATGCTCATCTAAACAATTTCTTGTAACATATACCAGGGCAGCTAGGTGGCATAATGGGCCGAGTGCTGGACCTGGAGTCAGGAAGACATCTTCCTGAGTTCAAATCTGACCTGAGACATTTATTAGCCATGTGATAATGGGTAAGTCACTTACCCCTCTTTGCCTCAGTTCCTCATCTGTAAAATGAACTGGAGAAGGAAATGGTGAACCACTCCAGTATCTTTGTCAAGAAAAACCCAAATGGGGTCACAAAGAGTCAGACATGACTGGGGGAAAAAAACTGAACAATAATTCTTATGAAATGAGAAGACTGGTTCCAAGGAGAATGCTGTCACAAAATACAGTGCTTATTCCTAGAGTAAAATCATGAGTTCCTGTTTACTAGGAAACAATAACATGGTGGCAGATAAGTCCATTCTCTATTGTAGTTGCTGTCACAGAGAGAGGCAGAGCTGCAGATAAAGGGGCAAGATCATCTTTACCCACTCTGTGGTCCAAGGTGGTTGGACAACCCAGGTGGCTTCTCCCAAAAGACTTCTCAAAGCCTGCAAAAGCTTGAGTTTTCAAAACCACATTGAGGGAATTGAGAAGGAAATTTCTTTTCCTACCTGGTGTGACTGTATTGATTGCCTTTCCTTAAAACAGTGTTAGTAGGAAATAAAGATGTATTATGTGTTTATTACATTACTCAAATCCTCCAAGTAGTGGCACGTGAATGAATCAGCAGTCCCAGGTTATGAAGAGTTATGCCCACTCCCTCCCTACTTGACTGTTCAATAGTATTCCTTAATCTTAAAACTTCTCCCCCTCCCATAGATATAATATGACTCACATTCCCACTCCTGGTCTTCAACCTCTTTCTTAGATATGGCAGCTATGGTGTGACAGAAATCATGTTGCATTGGGAGTCAAAATAAATCAGTTCCAGTGCTCCCTATAATGACCATGGTTAAGCCGGTTGTTTCTCCAGGGGATAGCTTTCTGAACCTCATTGTTTCATCTACAAAATGAGGGGACTAGAATAGATGACCTCTGAAGCAGTTCCTAAAACGGCTAATGAAATTCTGAGAACATGGAGAAAAGTTTCCTGCATATCCCTCCACCACCATATAAACCTCCCTAGGCCCTCTACATGGGCTGATCCAAAAACAGACAGATGGAAAAATCTTCAACATTGACGTAAGGGGTAGTAGAGAAGTACATAAAATGATAAGCCTGCTAGGTCTGGGGTTTCTTTTTTATTTGTTTACGAGAAAGGCAGAGAGGCAATCATGTTAAAATACCAAAGGCTACACAAATTCAAACCTCTAGTAAAGGAGAACAGAGAAACTGAGGCAAAATTGCCTGCCTTATCTATGCTCAGAAGAGAAACATACCTCTTCAGGGAGAGTAAGACCAAATTCTTTGGTCAGAAATGAGCTCCACTCAAAGATGAACCTGGGAACATGACATTGCTCCAAGACAATAATTCAATTGATGTGGCTTTAAAGGAGCAGGGACCTCTTCCCATCTTGAAAAGGAAAAAGAGAAATGTGAAAAAGAGATCCAGCCAGACTAATACTCGCCAAGTGCCAAAACGTGTGGTTTTGTAAATCCTTAATACTGAAGGATCCCACTCATGTTTGTGTAATAATAGAGCTGTCTGTTATAAATATGAATTATGAGTAGGCATTGAACCTGTGAAGTACTTTGCAAATAGTTGCTAATTAAAATATCTGAAATGTTTCAGTTTAACAGGCAGAGCAAGGCCTTGCAGTGTGCAAGTCATTCCCACGTGTGACAGACAGTTCTGTGTCTAGAATTGAAGGAAGGGGATCCTATCTAGAGACGACATTTCAGGAGTGCCAGACAAATGCATTTTTTCTGATCCAGACCCCCACCCCCACCCCTTGCCAGGCCATAGAGAAGAATTCCACCTGTAAGACAAAAAGAAAATTAAACAGAGAATACGACATTTTCGAACTCGATCTTAAAATTGCCTCTCCCTGATGGAAGCTGATGTGTTACCACACACTGCCAGCTGTGAAAACCCTTCCTCAGTTCTCTTTGCTTATTGAATAAATATGTTCAAGATAGCTCCTTGTGCTGGAGGCTGACAGTCTCACTGCAGAACTGCATAAAGGAAGCATAATTTTTTTCAGGGGTGCCTCACAGAGTTTGAGGCCTCCCCACAGTAACAACAGGGCAGCTGCTTGGTCTGTGATCAGAAACAGGATCAGGGATCCCCATCCTATGAGTTTAGGCTTCTTTATGTATCCTTGGCATGGAAGAGATGAACTTTTCCATGGCAGAATGAGCATGGGAGATACTTTGTAAGATTCCAAAGAGATTACTATGGTGGGCAAAACAGAAATGGAATGACCTGTTTACCTTCATTTCGAATCATTCATCAGTGGTGAGAGAACAAATTAAGATCTGCAAATAAGCATGTCACGACTTTGATTCAAATCAGCAAATCAATCAACAAGTATTTAATAAGTGTTTACTACACACAAAAAGACAAAAATTAAATAGCCTCTGCTTTCAATGAGCTTACCTTCTAATGATGGAGTCATCGTGTAGACAAATGAGTAAATACAGAAGACGCAAAACGAATACAAGGCAGTTTGGGTAGGATGGACTCTAGTGTTCAAGGGACCAGGGAATACTTCATGGAGAAGGTGGCACCTGAGCTGAATCTTGAAGGAAACCAGGGACACCTAAAGATATGGAGGAGGAAACAATGCATTACAGGCAAAAAAAAAAATAGCTAACAGAAAGACATGGAACTGGCAAAGAAGGCAAATGAATGTGAGGAATGGCCAGGAGACTTAATATGGCGTCAGAGTCTAAGGAGGGGAATAAAATATAAGAAGACTGACGACATAGGAAGGGTCTAGATTGTAAAGTGAAGTTTATATTTGATCCCAGAGGCAATAGGATTCTGTTGAATAGGGGTAGGAGAGGGGGTTGTGATACGATCAGATTAGATCTGCAATTTAGGAAAATGATTCTAGGTGATGTTCTAGGTCAAGATCATTTTGCAAGAACTGAAGAGACATGGGTAGAGTGTTTGAAGATATGGGGGAAATTTTCTTTATGAAAAGAATGTCTCTGAATTAAGAATTGAGTAGCAAAGACAGTTGAAGTTTATGTCTATACATGGAAATTCTGCCTATTCTACTTTGAATGAGTGGGTGATTTGATTCCTTGAAAAGTCATGATAGTGACTAAAACATTTTCCATGAGTCTTTCCAGACACTTATTTATATTTTATATTGCCATTTACCACTACTAAAATTCTCTTCTTATAGAAGAAAGGAAATAAGCGCTTATGTAGTATCTACCGTGTACCAGGCATTTTGCTAAGTACTTTTTTTTTTTACAAATATCTCATCTCATTCTCACAAGAATTCTGTGTGTTAGGTACTATTATCTCCATTTTACAGTTAAGGAAACTGAGGCAAACAAGGTTTAGTGACTTGCACAGGGTCACACAGCTAGTAAGTGTCTGAGTCTGGATTTGAACTCTGGTCTTCCTGACTCTGGGCCCAGGGCTATATCCGCTGTTTCAGCCTTTGACTAGAGAATGTAAGGATGCTACTTCTATTTTTCCTCTGTGTGTCATACTCTGGAAAGAAACTACCAAAGAGAATCAATCCCTTTTTTTGAAGTACTCCCTCACTAGCCTAAAATAGATTCTTACTAAAATAGTTTATGACAGTATTCTATATCAGAGAGCGCTTCAGGTAGCACACACTCAGATAACCTATAAAACTCAACTCCCACAGCTACTGTGATCACTCCAAACTGTGGTATTCATAACATTATAGCACGCTATTCATCAACACATACTCATTGAGAATCCAATATGTACAAAGCAGGGTGCTAGCCACTACTTGGAAGTGAGGTTCTCTTTTCTTCTCCAACGTTTGACAACTGCTCCAGGTTCTTTTTAAGAAATTTGATTGAAGAAAGTAAATGCATTAGCTCTACAGACCAGGATGACTAGTTTGATACAGGGGATTAGTGAGCAAAGAGGCTGGAAATGCAAGTTGGGACTAGTCCCAGGCTATGATATTGAACATTTTGTAAGCAATGGAAAATTGTAGAGGGGTTTTGGAGCAGGGGAGAGTGCTATAATGAAAGAGGCTTTGGGGGAAAATTACATCAGTGGCAAGTTCATGCTGGATATATTACAGAGAAAACTTTGTAAAGGGTGGGGAGAGAGGAAGAGAAAAGGGAAAAGAGAGGGGAGGGAAGGAGGAAGAAGGAGAGCTAGGGATACCAATGAACAGACTATTAAAATAATTCAGGTTAGAGGTGATAGGGACATGAACTAGGATGGTGGCAGTGAGAACAAAGAGAAAGGAAGAATTGTTAGGCCTTGGGGACTAATTGGATATAGATGCAAAGAAGAGAGAGGAATCAAAAATGGCTGAGCTTTTGAGCCCTGCAGGGAGAGAGGCAATACTATCAGAACTGCAACTAGGAAGTATTTTATCAGACTTAAAGACAGATGGAGGAGAGGTGTAAGGAGCAGAGGGGCAGGTGACACAAAGTAGTGTTCACCAGGTGGGGGACAGGTCAGGGACGATTTTTGGATGAAAAGGTGATTTCTGGAGGAAAAGAAGAGTTCTGCTTTATATACACCAAGGATGCATCCATGCCCCTCTCTCCACAGGGTTCAAGGAGAGGAAGCATCCTCAGAGAGGTAGATCACATGCAACAAGAGAACTCTGAGGTTAGGAGCCCTGAGCATCCATGTTATACAGTGGCACCAACCAGAGAAGGACATGATGTATTACACTGGGCTAGCAAGCATGATGAGGGAGAAGTGCATGCTCCAGGAAGGAAGCATAAGCCCTGCAATTTCTAAGGGTTGGGGGAAAACAGTAAATCAATCAATAAACATTTATTCAGCATTTACTATACCCCAGGCACTATGATAGTTGCTGGAGATACAAAAACAATGAATGAAACAATCCTCACTTTCAAGGAACTTACATAAGTATATACAGAATAAACAGATTTATAAATAAAATGGATATAAAATAGCCAACTACATGATATGTTGGGAGGGGGGACACCAACACTTAGGAATGTTACAGAAGATATGGTGCTTGAGACATTCCTTGAAAGAAGAGAGGGATTCTATGACGCAGATGTGAGGAAAGAACACTTTCCAAGTTAAAAAGCTTCAAACCTGAAAAATTTTAATAGCTTCTAACTGATATTCTACCTTTATTCCTTCCTTCCCCCCTCTGTCTTTCTATCTCTCTATCTCTCTCTGTCTTTCTCTCTGTGTCTCTCTTTGTCTCTGACTCTCTGTAACTCTCTCAGTCTTTGTCTCTGTTTCTCTGTCTCTCTGTGTCTCTATTTATCTCTGCCTCTGTCTATTTGTCTCTGTCTGTCTCTCTCTTTATCTCTCTCAGATTGCTATTCTGATGAACAAAACTGAGATAGATTCACATGGCCATATTTGTCTTGAACCATGTACTGATGATGAAAAAACAAATGAAAGAGTCGTGTATTCCTATTAATCCCCCCAATTACCCCTGTTCTAAGTACAGATCTGAGTGTGATGAACAGACATAGAAGAGCCTAGATGGGAAGATAATTTTTGGAAGGAAAGAGAATGACTTCAGATTTAGACACATTAAATTTGAGGGAATTGCAGTACATCTCCATGGAGTGACCCAGACAGCCACTATAAGTACACATCTGCCACAACCAATCAGGACAACGCATCTACTTCTGAAAATTTTGAAATCATGAAGTAGATTAGCTGGAATGATGCAGGGGAAAGTAGATGTTTTTCAGACAAGTCTGAATGATCTGTAAAAGGCCCTATGGTTGGCCCTGACTACTTACTGTTTTGCTTGGGTTGTATAGATGCAACTATCTTTCACAGCAAGCTGAGAATACATTTGCTAATTTATTTATATACAATTCTGTTGCTGAATGACATTGCCTGGGTAGCTAAAATTCCTCTAGCTTAATGCTCCATTTGCTGCCTGCTGTCAAAGGGCATGCTCCAGAGAGCAGCTCAGAGGACGCTGTGTAGGATCACAGAGCACCTTGTCATTGTCACAATTAGTACGGATATTCCCCAACCTAGACTGAAGGTTGGACAGGTGCTGAGCACTGAAGGGAGGTGTGTTGATTCCTGGTACACTGGAGACATTATGCAAGGGATAATTCTCTCACACAGGAATTATTTAGGAATAGAATGATTAGGCATTCACCAGCTGCTAGTATATCAAAGAGCCAACTGAAGGTTGTGATAAATGCAGCTCTGTGTCTCCAAATAATCTTACCTCTGCATTTCCAATTTTCATATTTAATTTTAATTACTAGGAAAAGGAAACCTCATTGCACAACTTCAAGACACTTAGTTTATGAGTAGGTCAATGAACCAAAGGATACTGAAGAGGAAAGGATGATGGATCCATAGATTAGAGCTAGAAAGTACCTTACAGTTTATCTAGTCTGCTCCTTCAAATTACAGATGAGGAAATAGAATCCCAGAGAAGTAAAGGGACATTCAAGTAAATATAGCTAACAATTAGAACTTTGAAACAAGGTCTTCTGGTGTGAAATACAGCACTCAAGACCCTGCTGCCTCCCACATGTATACATGGTCAAGAAGCCTAGGGTTGTCTCCAGTTAAGCTTCATTGATATAGAAGGGATGCCTACCTCCATAGCAGTCCATTTTGGAATAGACATAGCCTGAGTATATCATGAGAAAGAGAAATAAAAGGAAGTAAAAAAGAGAAGGAAGCTGCTTTGTTCAATTCAATTCAGTTCAATAAGCTTGTATTAATTATTTGTTATGTACAAGGTAACATACTGGATGTTATACAGATAAAGAAAAAAACGCAACCCTTATTCTTAAGAATCTCACATCCAATTTTCATAATACAATATCTCAACAGATAAGTAAAAACAAGGTAATTTGAGAAAAGAAAGGAAACTAACAACTGGGATAGTTTAAGAAAGACTTCCTATGGGAAGTGCCTTGTGAGCTGTACCTTAAAGGAAGCTAAGAAGTCTGAGACACAGAGATAAAGAGGGAGAACATTTCAGGCATGGGAATTAGTCTAGAGAAAGACCTTAAGGCAGCAAATGGAATGACGAGTTCAACACACGGCGAATAGGTCAATGTGACTGGAATTTAGGAAGAATGATATAAAATAAGTCAATATAGTTGGGCTCTAGCCAGATTATTATGAGTTTTAAATAACAGTGTTGGGAGTTGTATTTTATCCTAGAGGCAATGGATAAATGCTGAAGCTTCTTGAAAAGGGGAATGCTACTGTTTGACCTATACTTTAGAAAGACTATTTTGACAACTATGTTGTCAAAGGGGAAGAGACTGGAGTAGAAGGATGAGTTAGGTGGTTATTTGCAAGAGTTCATGTGAAAAACAATGAGGGACTGAGCCAAGATTGTGGCAATGTGAATGAAGAGAAATGAATATATATGAATCCTGTCATATCTCTGCAAAACCTAGTCTTCCTTGTCACTGCCAGCCTAGTCTTCCTTGTCACTCCTGGCTCCTCTGGTTCTCTTGTAACTTCTAGTACTGAAAATACCAGCAATAAAAAGTACCAGTTGTTCATCCTTCATTCTCGAAGAGGACCAACCAGTAACAAAAAGTTCAGGGATTGTCCCACAGACAACAATCAGACGCTGTCACCTAACAGCCATAAAGAGCCCAGAATTCACTTATCGTAAGTCATTTCTTATCCTTATTTTTATGAGTTCTCTGTATTACAAAGAACTTGATTTTCAAGCTAACCAACTAATGGATTTGCCAGTTTGACTACTTGCTTTGGAAGAAAAACCAGATTATCCCTATATCCTAAATGCCTTCATTCCAAACAGGGAAAGAGAAGCGCCTGCTACATACAAGGCACTAGGCTAAGCCCTTTACAAGTTATTATCTCATTTGATCCCTGGGAGGTAAGTGCAGTTAAACCCATTTTACAATTGAAGAAACTGAGGCATAAAAAAGGTTAAGCGTCTTGCCCAGGGTGACACAGCTAGGGTGCATCTGATGCCAGATCTGAGCTTGGATCCTCCTGACTCCAGGCCCAGGGCTCTTATTTACTTTGTCACCTCCTATCTTGGCACATCCCTCACTTCTCTGCTCTTAATTTCTCTTTGGCCCTAAATTTATATGTTTAACACAGAGATGTCTATATAGGTAAAAAATCACAGATTGTGTGGGCAAGTTGGCATGGCTTTAATCTGTTTTAAGTACTGTCTGCTTGGAGGTGACAGTTTAGTCAGCCAATTAATCCATAGTTGTTAAGTGCCTTTTGTATGTGTGATGTCTATTGCATCTAAGAGAAACTTGACATAATCAGAGAAGCCTTCATCTTCCGAGTGAGCTTCTTCAAAAGATGTACTTTTCCATGGCCCTCTAAACTATGGCAGCCAGACCAACCATAGCATCCCAACTGTGTTTTAAGCAGCACAAAATATTGATTTCAGAATTAAATTCCTATTAATGTAAATAATATGGGGGGGGGGGTAAAAGTTGTATATCCCCTTGATGACTTTGCTGAGCTCATAGTGGGGACAATCGTGTGAAGGAAAGGTTGTATACTAGTTTAAGAGTCAGGAGACCTGGGTTTTATTTCTGACTTTCTCCCTTGTTGGCTATGTAACTTTGGACTCTCTCTCCCTCCCTTAAATAACCCAAGCATGCTTGCAATTTTTGAAGATTGTGTCTGGGTTTTGAACTTTTCACGTACCCCATCTCATTTTTAAGCTGTCGTGTGTCTTGCTGCTACCATTATGCATGCCCTAGTAGGTGTTGAATTTTTCTTAGCCAAAGAGGGAGTTATAAAATGAGGGAGTTATATTAAATGATCTCTAAGGCCTCCTATAGCTCTAAGTTTCTGTGACTTTCTAAGGTCATCTAAGACCTCCAAGGTGTTTTTCAAGTGAATTGCTATGAATTCAATTCAATTCCTTCCTCAGAGTCTTTGCTTTGTGGACAAGATTGATCCAGGAACTGAGAATACAAATACCAGCATTCACATAGATTAGAATCTACTGAAGGGAAACAATATGACCATAGATAAGTAGATTTTATCACAAATCAGGGCACAAACAATTGGGGAAATTAGGAAATGTAGCATTTAAGCTGAGTCCTAAAGAGAGCTAAGGGTTACAGGAGGTGGAGGTTAGGAAAGAGAACATTGCAGGCATGAGGGACAGCCTATACAGGGCACACAGGTAGAAGAAGTCACATCATGGAACAGGAACAACAAACAAGCCAATATGTCTGGAATGTAGAGTGTGTGAGGGAGAAAGAATGTATAAATCCCCTAGAAAGGCAGGCTAGAGACAGACTGCGAAGGGCTCTAAATGTCAAGCAGCAGATTTTGTATTTTAGAGGAAATAAGAAATCTCCAAAGCTTCTGGAATCAGGGAGAGATATGATAAAGGCTTGAACAAAAAGAGAAGAGTGGAAAACTACAAGAGGCTTTGTGAAGATTTTGCTGACCACACATGGCAACTGATCACATAGCTGAGAGAATGGATTAACAGAGAGGAAGAATTGAGGATGATCCCTATGTTGCACACCTAGGAGATGGATGAATCATGGTACCCTCACTAAAATAGAGAAGTTTAAGTAGAAGGGAAGTTTTTTTGGGGGGGTGAGGAAGGAGATGAAGAGTTCAGTTGGGGTCATGTTGAATTTGAGGTGCTTATGGGAGGCATTTCCTATCCTGTATTTGTGCAGTTGGTTTTTCTGGAATCTAAATACAAGCATACTGACAGCTCCAAGAGGTGCCATCTGACAGCCTGAAAGCAAAAAAAGAAAATGCAAAAAGCTATAAAAAGCAGACCCAAAGACTTAAAAAGAACGTATCTGGCCATTTAATGTAGGATAAAAATAGTCATAGGGACCTCAAAGGCCCCTGAGGACTTCCCTCTATTTCTGAATTTGAAGTCAGAGGACTAAGGTTCAAATTATTCATTACCTTTGTTAACTGCAAAAGTCACTTACTTCTCTGAGGCTGTTTCTTTACATGTAAAATGAGGGGGTTAGGTAATTGATCACGAAGGTTCCTCCTCATTCTAAATGTGATAAGCCTAGTGTACATTAGTACAATGATGTTCTTCAGAATGACCCTGTCAAATTTGGTTATAATTTTGACCCAGAATCTCTCCCAATTAGTTGAGATCACAGATGTCACAGCATCACAGATGACACTGAAGAGCTTGATTAGCTTGATTGTATTTTACAAAATATTCACCATCTCTTCCATCTTTGGATTATCTATAAATTTGGTTGATGTAACTTTTATGTGTGTATTCTAGTCATGGTTAAAAGTATTAAAAAGCAAAAGGTCTGTGGTACATCACTAGAAGCATCCCTCAAGAGTAGGGGTTTACAAAGTGTGGCCCAAGGGCCATATTACCTGCTGCCTACTTTTGTATGACCTGGAAGCTACGAATGATATTTACATTTTAAAATACAACCCTAGTTTGCTAACGCTTGCGCTGGAATGACATTTATATATTAATCAGCTCTCTTGGGTGTGCTTACTCAACCAGCTATGAATCTCCCTGCTAGTATGTTCCCCTCTGGGACTACCTTCTGTCTATTCTGGATATTTCTTGTATGTATCTAATAATTTACACATTGTCTTCCCTGTTAGAGTTTGAGCTGCTTGGGAGCAGAAACAGCCCTACTTTTCTAACTTAGTATCCACAGTTTTGTTAGCACATAGTAAGCTTATAGCAAATGCTTTTTCATTTATTCAATGAATCAACTCATAATTTATTCTTTGTGTTTGGTTAACATGTATGTGTATGTGTGCATATGTGTGTGTATGTGTGTGTGACTTCAACCAAGACAATTTATGATCTGGAAGCCTACCCTCCTTCTGATGTCAAATATCTCCATGGTGACTTGGGCTAGGTCTTAAGCCCATGCATTAATCCATTCTAGTTTGGAAAAATTGACTAGTGCTTGTGCTCTAGTGGAGTAATCCTTGAAACCCTGAGTGACCTTTATGTCACAATGGGGCAGCGTAACAGCACCTTAATGGAGGAAACATTAAAATATATTATAAAAATTATACATTTTTGGCTATTTTTATTTATCCTTTCTGGTCAGGATAGCAGAGTCACTCAAGCTTCTAATCAAAATGCATACAAAATCCCAATTGCTTTGACCAGACAATGCACACAGTAAATGTGACAAGGACTGAAAGTCAAACATCAGTGTTCTGAGATTAGAAAATACATCAACGTGCCACACTTAATATGAAGGACGTTATTCCAATTACTTTTGAATATCCTCTCCTGTTACTTTGTTATCTGTACCTTTATGAACTTTATAAAATCTATTCCATTAAGCAGTGGTTAATCACTGATGATGAAGTGAAATTCTGTCACCTCTATCAACAGAAGAAATTGCAACCTGCCTCCAGATTTATATGGAGAATAGAAACTCTCAAAATATCATGGCAAAAATAATGGCGGGCAGCTAGGTGGCACGGTGAATAGAGCACCAGCCCTGGAGTCAAGAGTTCAGATCTGAGTTCAGATTTGACCTCAGACACTTGACACACTTACTAGCTGTGTGATCTTGGGAAAATCACTTAACTCCAATTGCCTTGCCCCGCCCCCCTCCAAAAAACACTAGCGGGAAATTGTGAAGAACTTAACTTCTAAAGAAACAGAAAATACTAACACCCATTCTAGCTATTTTAATAGTTTTTTTTAACTTACGATTTTATTTATTTAATTCTATAAGCCTCACTCTGCTCACTCTCATATAGTATAGAGGTGAGTCTGGATTCTCATAAGCTATGCCCACAGAATATCAGCTCTGACGTACCAGGCTAGAACATCAACTAGCATGGTTACATTGATGGATAGTAGTTACTGTCTAAGGCTCAGACTAGCCTATCACAAGTAGGGCGGTCTTTGTATAATGAACTATTGGCTCATAGTTTCAGTTCTATGTGGCCTTCTACATCTTCTGCAACAGCAAAGTGATGGGAAATGGGACAGAAGGTGTTAAGATTCATAGCATTTAAACTGTCTATAAACACAGATTAAACTGTTGATTTTCAAATATAAGATCCTTGTCCAATGACCAGTAAGTTAATATGTTGCTGGAGGGATCAAATGATATTAAGATTTTTGATTCTCACTATCAATGAAACCTATAGTTATGAGAAATTTGCAGCTAAATATAAGTATAGTTCATGAGTTCTCCTGGGAGAAGCAAATAAAGGTGCTGGTCAATTTGGCTTTTTTCACCCAAAGGCAATGATGAACATAATGTCATAGGAAATGTGGTCAACTTGCCTTAGAGTGCTAAATAAGAAAAAAAAAAAGACCACTATGATCATTTCAATTTATTCACCAAACCCTTTTGTCTTTATATGGAAAAAAAATTAATGAAATTAAAAGATTTTTCAAGGCAAATCAACATTGATACTAAAATACGTTGTGAAGATTGGAACAAGACAGGATGGGGAGCACTAATATATAGTATATGTATATAGTTCAGAAGCCTCAAACCTCTGTATTATGAAGACAACCTTCAAGAAGAGAATCCTAAGGTGCTGGAGCACAGTAGCGCCAGTGCAATATTTACAGCGCCCACAATCACAACAGAGATCGTGACCATAACTATCGCAGGACATTTGATTGCAAAATATGCCAAACTCTCCAGATAAAGGATACAGCTGAAGGGTTTATTTAGACACCAGAAAACCAAATCCCCAAACCAGTAAGCCGCAGTACCAAAGATATTCAGAGGCCATAATAATGCTGAGGGTCACAGCATCCTTCGACCTTCCCACAAACCAATACAAGATTAATATTTACTCAGGAAACCCTCTATCTCTTCAAGCTCCTCTGTCCCCAACTGTCCCAACTGTCAGACTAGTTCTCAACCAGCTTCTTTGTGGGCTCTGCTTTTCCTCAGCAAACTCCTCCCACCACAGGCTCCCCGTGACCACATTCAGCCTGTAGGGGTCAGAGTTTATCTTCACAGCAGGGGAAGTCTTCAAACTCCCCCTAGGTCTATTAAGAGGCAAGGAAGTTCTTCAAATTCAAATTCCCATTCCCATTACAAGCACCACAGGAAAAAAAATGCAGTACATAGATAAACTTCGTAGATTAAAAAAAAAAACTAGTTAGCAAAGTGATTCAGCTAAATCAGCAGCCTATGAAGAGGGATCAAGTAGTTCAAGCAAAAATAAAAATGAAAACCAAATTAGACTAAAGGATAAATATCAAAAGAAGACACTTCATGGAGTTGCAACAGCTGAGCCATACTATTCAAAGAAGAAGTCATTGATACTTAAATGGGAAACATATAGAGAGAAAAACATTGATTCGGGTTCTCATCATCTATTGAAATTTACTTTTGTAAAATAATTGCCACTACAAAAAGGCCAAAAGAACACAAAAACCTCCTTAGCCAGGAAACAATCGATCATGTTAACTAGCAGAAGGATATAACAACCAAGAATAATGCCAGTTTAGGATATAAACTCATTTGTGCAAAGTTATGGAATTAATGAATTAATAAATGAATGAAAGCCAAAAAATAATTAAGTATTCACTATGTGCAAAGCATTGTATTAAGCATTGAGGTTATAAATAGCAATGCAAGACTGTGCATGGTCTCAGTATGAACATGAGCACTGCTAACTCACTAAAGAGTGAAGAGCAGTGGATGTCAGTTGGAAGAAAGCTTGTAATAATACCAAACTATGCCTTTTATGAATAAAACTGGCAAAATGATAGCAAACGGACAATGAATGAATAAGATTTGTCAGCAATGTGGGGCAACTAAGGGGGGCAGTGAATAGAGCATGAGCCCTGGAGTCAGGAGCAGAGTCAGGAGTTCAAGTCTGGCCTCAAACGCTTGGCACTTACTAGCCATGTGACCTTGGGCAAGACACTTAACCCCAGTTGCCCTGCCTTTCCACCTCCAAAAAGGAAAAATTATATATATTTGTCAGCATCTTAAAATGATTTTTATGGATTAAAGTCTAGTTATCATATTCAGATCCAAACACTTTATTACCCACCAGTCTTTATATGAGAAAAATGAAATATCACTCATGAAGGTGAAGTTGGGAAGAACAGCTAGGCCAAGCTGAATATACACAAAGCAAATGTGTATTACAGGAGCCACAGTATTGACAGCTATGGAGTAATTCTCATGATATCTTATGTGGAACAATATTAACAAATCTAGGAGGGAAATCACAGATTCCCTAAAAGGAAGATCGAAAGAACAGCAATAAATGCCAACCAATTAATCTATGTTCTCATCTTCATAAATCATTATGCCAATAATTTACATATGAATTGAGGGTCCCCTAGAAGAAAATATAAGAAGGTAACAGGCAGACTTCCACAAACAATTTTCTACATCAGAACACATCCTGATAATCACACAATTGACTGAGAGGTATTGAAAATACCCAACTGTGTTTTTGTCAATTGTGAAGAAAATATTTGACTGAAAATGAATACATTAGGGTTTTTCTCCAACAAAATATTGTGCATATACAAATGTTTGTATATGGATATGCATATAAATGCATGTATCTGTTAAGATGATATACATGAATGCATGAACTTATTCATATATACACATAGATGTATGTACATGCACACGTGTCCATGTATATGTATGTGTTTTGCACACATTTTATATGTGTGTGTGTGTGTGTGTGTGTGTGTGTGTGTATGACAGGACTGCAGATTTAGAGCTGAAAGGAAACTAAAACTGGAACCTGGGATGATAGAGACCAACTCTTGACACATTTGCTAAAGTATTATTTTGCCCAAAAGCTGGGCAACTAATAAATTATTGACTTAATGATAATTTCATTTTTCAAAATATTAATGAAACATCAAGAGGAAATGTTATTCTGGATCTGACTCTAAACTAAATTGAAGGAACAGACCAAAAAATGATGGCAACTCTGAAGAGAAATGACCACATTGTTTTAGAAATCATGATGGCAGAGCCAGCCTAGGCTAAAACAAATCCTAGATTTTAGGAGAGGAAGTTTCAAAGGTTTTTCAGAGAAAGGGTAGGTGGTATCCTTAATAGTGTGCTGTTCAGTATTTGTCAACCACTCTCTTAAATTTCATGTTTGCCACATTTATCAAGGGCATAAACCTGGGAAGGAAAACTAAAAGACTGGAATAAAGGATCAAATCTCATATGAAATTTAATAAAAAATAAATGCAAACATCTACCCATGGGTTTAAAAAAATCAACTACATCAGAATAAGGGTGGGGAGGTGTATTATTAGGAGAATGGAGACATGCTTTAGTATTAGAATGGATAAGTGCATTAGTATTAAAATGGGAAGTATGACTAGGCAACCAATCATATTTAAAAAAGAACTCAAGGGGTGGCTAGGTGGCACAATGAGTAGAGCACCGGCCCTGGAGTCAGGAGTACCTGAGTTCAAATCTGGCCTCAGACACTTAACACACACAAAAAAAGCTAGCCGTGTGACCTTGGGCAAGTCACTTAACCCCAACTGCCCTCCTAAAAAGCAAAAAAACAAAAACAAAAAAGAAATCAAGATTTTAGAAATTATAAACTTACTACGAGTGAGGGTAGCATTGGATAGTGAGTGAACTTTCACTGGATCTCTTCATGCAAAAGCTGTAAAAAACCATTTGGTTGGGACAGTACTGAAGGCATTCCCAGTCAGATGTGACTTGGACTAAATGGATTCCTTGGGCCCCAGAGATATTAGATTCTAACTACAAGCTCTACTACAATTTCTCTAGTATCCCTAATGAAATACCAGAAGTTAAATATTATTTTCCTCCACATATTTAATAATGTATTTAATGTTTCTCATTTTATTTTTCCTGTAGACTCAAGAACTAAATACTTTGCCCCAACACCTTATTTTTAGATCAATGAGATAACATAGGTAAAGAGCTTTGCACACTTTGAAGTACTATATAAATGCTGGCTATCATTCTACTTGTTATCATTGTTTTTATATGAGGAAAGCAAGGGCCAGAAAGACTCAAAGTTTACAGAAGGAATAACTAGAAAACCAGGATTCAAACCCATGTCCTCTATCTCCATATCCAATGCTCCTACCACACCACACTTTCTTCCTTATGTATGGCCTTGGTTATTAATAATCAAGTTAACAAAGCAGTAAACTTTTGATCTATTCACTCAATATGGAATGCAATTTAAAAGAGCAAATATTAATGACTTTTTCACTAAAATGAGGAAAGTCTAACAGGGTTCGCATAATTGCTTGGTTATTTTGTTCAATTGTACAAAAAAGGTTTCTTATGAAAAGTATGGCATTGTAAATAATGATATTATTGATTTTCTTGCTTTTATATTTAATAATTTCGGAGTCACGATGATACCGCAAGTAATTCTAAGAGGGACAGCAAACAGTTTTGACCCTTTATATTTGATCAAACGTTTGACGCCTACTCTGGTGGGATCCTTCTCTAGCACAGCTGTGAGTACTTTTGAATTTTAATGATCTTGAACATACACTCTGAAATAGGGGTGCTGACTATTTTTAGTTTCTACTTAGAAATTTCCAATAATCAAATAGAAATTCTAGTGCTGCGTTTCTCTCTCTCTCTCTCTCTCTCTCTCTCTCTCTCTCTTTCTCCCTCTCTGTCTCTCTCTCTGTCTCTCTGTCTCTCTGTCTCTCTCTCTGTCTCTCTGTCTTTGTCTCTCTCCTTACATGCACACAGACTGAAAGCAGCTGAGAGATTAAATGGACAAATTAATATATAATTAATATTTGTGTGTATAGGACTATGTCTGTCAGACAAGAAATACAAAGGATGATGAATTAGAGCAACTATGAGCATGGGATAGTACAAATAATTCAAGCTCTGGACTGATCACCAAGTCAATCCCTTCCACATAATGAGTACTTGTGTAAATAGTTGTTCGGTCTGATTTGAAAATTACGTAAGGAATAGAAAGGTTTTCTCAGAGGACCTTGAGTATTTGAATCTATTACTTCTTTTGCTATGATTTGGTGAGGACTACTTGGATTTTGAAAGCTACTATAGGAATATACCCTATGCTATGTATGTTGCAAAGAAACAAACACACCCACACACACCCACATGAGTACTTCATCAGAAGTGACCTTTGCTCAGTGGATACACCTGAACTCTGCCTGATGCTCTTATATCTGTATCTCCTGAGGTTCCTCCTTTCCTTTCTCTCCTATAATATTAAACAGTGCTACTGACCTCCAGATTGGAGCTTTAATATTAGAAGCAATGCTGAGAACAGAAGGCAACACACACACACACACACACACACACACACACACTCTCTCTCTCTCTCTCTGTCTCTCTCTCTCTCTCTCTCTGTCTCTCTCTCTCTCTCTCTGTCTCTCTGTCTCTCTCTCTCTCTCTGAAGAAAATAGAATTCCAAATACATTTCCATCCACTTGACCTTTCAACAACCACTGGCCCTAGAGAAGGCTGGTATTTCCTCTAACTGAATGTTACAGACTGACCATCCTCATTACTGTCAAATGTTAAAAATAATTGCTTTGAAAGGTAACAGTGATTTTCTCTAAACTGAGATAGGGAGAAAGAAAATGGTGGTGGGGAGGGTAGGTCTCAAATTAATTGCAAATTGTCAATGATTTACCATGGGATTTGTCTCACATTGTGGAATTTCAGCAAGCCACATTTGCAACATGTGACTAGAATTTTCTGAATTCTGATAGTTAATAGAATTACATTCAATTGTAATCACACACATAGTCCCCCACCCACTCAGTTTACTGTGCAAATTATTTTCTTTCAGAGTAATTAGTTTTCCTTTGGAAATACTGTTTTTTACTTCAGAAGTTTATTTTGCATTTGTTCATATGATGGGAGTCAGATGAGCTTTAAAGGCTGTCCCAGAAGTAAAAGTCAACCTTCTCTGATGACTCAGCAGGAGTAAAAGAAGAACAGGATCATTTCCTGTTGAAAGATTCAGGAGAGGTTTTCCATATACTGCTCAAACATCAGAGGGTATCTCTGGGTACATATAGAGAGAAGCAGAGAGCAAAACTTAACATCAGAGCCAGATGGGAGTAGCAAGAAAGGAAGAATGAACTGGTTTAATTGGAATGTAAACATTTATTAGGATAAAATCAGAGAGAGATTCACAACACAGGCTCTTACAATATATAGCTGATTACAGAGCTATGGGCTCTGCTAAAACACTGCCATAGCTAAGGTTTTGTCAGCATTTTTATTGTGAATACTTCATTTCAAAGACTCATAACTCAGCTGTGAAAACAGCCTGATATTCTAAGAAACTAAAAAGGGTCTCAAAAACACAGAACTTCAAAAAAAAGATCCTTTCTCAAAAACATCAATTCCCACAGTTACGCATGTTCTATTGGGCATGAAATCTTCTCACACATATATAGCTTAGTATTTAAAAGTGAATTTTTCTAGTTCTCAATCTACACTGTAAGCAGTTCTGAGTTTTCATAAAGTAAAAGACAAAGTTGTTAAATTTTTGTGTAATGTATCCTAGAAATATTCCTGTGATCTCCCCTACAATCAGAAAGGACTGATTATTTGCAGAATTCAAAGTGAAAGGAATTCCTAGGAATGGTAAGGTCCTCCAGATAGTCCAGTTTCTAGAACACTGTAGGACTTCCTAAGTGAACTTCATAATCATTTGAGAGAACTGAGATAAATCATCTAACTAGGAACAACCAAATGAATGATGATTGACTACTAACAGAAGTATTCCTTCACCCCTGGAGTTGTCTGTGCCTCTGAGTTTACTATACAGTCATATCTTCTTTGCTAAATGCAAGCCTAAAATAGTGATATGGAAAGTGTATATAAAATCAAAGCTAGGGTTGGGGAAGAGAAGAGAGATAAGTAAGAAGTAACAAGAAGATGAAGTTATTCATAGTATATGTAGTCTCAGATCTTTTTGAAAGGGAAGTATTAACGTTAAAAATGGAAAATAAGAATGAGGGGAAAGGAAAGAGAGGGTGAGTAAATAGGATATTAAGAAAAAAATTACTAGAAGAGAAACACAAAGAATGCTAAAGAAATCAGAGAGTGACTTGCCCAAAGTCACACAGCTAGTAAGTGTTAAGTGTCTAAGGCCCAATTTGAACTCAAGTCCTCCTGACTCCAGAGCCAGTTCTCTATTCACTGTGCCACCTAGCCACCCCTCCCCTTTTTTGCAGGGGGAAGGGCAGGGCAATTGGGGTTAAGTGACCTTGGGCAAGCCACAACCCCAATTGCCCTGCCCTCCCCCCTCCAAAAAGAAAAATAAAAAATCAGAGTGTCATAAAGATATGGAAGTGGAAACAAGAAGTTATAAAAAATATAATATATATTACATATACACATGGGTATATATATATATATATATAGGCATATATATTCATTCTTCCACTTCTCACAGCATTTAATGAATGAATGAGTGAATGAATGAATGAAAAACCATTTTAAGTACTTACTGTGCACCAAAAACAATGAAGAATGAAGAAGAAATTGTCATTTACACTACTTCCTCCTTGAATAGATTAAGTCCAGTTGACTCTATACACTAGGGAAATTATGCAAAAATTCAGACTAAGTTAGAGAAGCTAGCAGGGTCATCCTTCCTTACAAATGTGAATTTGCTTAAAATTGTGCCTCATAATTTATCGGCAGCATTCACTGATCAAACATTAAATGCATGGTTATTATGTTCAACTCACTGTGCCAGAGAGATAATAGAGAAGCATAAAACATAATCTCTGCCTATACGTATACATACATACATACACACACATATACACACACATACACACACAGAGAGAGGAGTTATATATAGAAATAACTAGAATATTACTACATAAGAGAATTCTACATATAATTCTGAATTACAAAGGAGAAGCAGTGTAAACACTGCCATTAAAGAAATATACAAGCAAAAAATTAGATGGGCTGGTTCAATGGTAAGAGTAATTAATAATTGATCGCCAGCTTGTGTGCTTCATTGGTATCTTCATGATATCAAAAGAAAACGAGGCATGCCACCAGTTTATCTAATGGACTCCCTCAGTTGAAGGTAGTGGGACATGGACAAATATCAGTGGATGAATGAACAGGCACAGATGGGTTGCAATCTGCGTTGTTGGAGGAAATGTCCACCCAGATCTAAGTAACAATTTTTAACAGTTCGAAGAATGTAGTCATCTTGACTGGGACAATGAAAACTTGGTAAGACTAAAGCTTGCAGTAATTCAACTGCAGTTTTACCAAGGTCAAAAGAGTGGACTGGATAGGACTGGTGTTCTAATCTAACATTGGGAAAGGTGTCAGTGAGGGATGTAACTCAAGAGGCAAAGAGAGCAGTTGTTTTTTTTTTAAATGATTATACATTCTTAAATTTAAACATCAACTCTGTTTCCTTTGAGAGGCATTTTCTCAGCTAGCCTTTAGATCAGGCATGCCTCTCAGGAGCCACTGAACAGGCTTTATAATGTATGATTGCTTCTCCCAGAGCCACAGTTCCCCAGAGGTCTGTGAGACCTCAAAAATCTTGTAATAAGCCCTACTGGCACTATTTTGCACAGTGGCCTACATTTTAAGCATTAAGGACTCCTAGTCCTGGGTTTTGGGTAGAATACAAGCTTTTGAGGTCAGTGTTTTACATTTCTCCTTTTAAGATACTTCAATAACACTCCAGATCTTAGCTGGATGTGTTTGTGTATCATAATTAGCCTTTTAGAAGATCTTTTTAGTTGATAAAAAATAAAACATCTTTGAATCTTCTGAAAGGGCTGTGGTAACCATTTAATTTTCAACACACAGCAGAAGTATCCCACAGCACATTAGCACTAACAAAACAGGTGCTAAAATTGGGGGCACGCTACTGAAAGGGGTGAGAACTCTGTGAGTTAATGCCAACATCTCCTTAGTGCCATTCTGGCCAACAGCATATAGCATCAATGCATTAAGTTGTTAATGCAGAATAACAAACCACATTTATGTGCTCTAACATACACACACACACACACACACACACGTCCTCAGTCTATAAAATCATGTTGGAAATCACCATTCTTGGCAAGACAGAGCCCCAGAGAAAGTGAAATGATACTAACACCCAACTTTGTAGTTTGGCCTAGGGAAAGTGCTTCATCTCTGTTAGAGGGGCACAGATCCTAGGGAAAATACTTGGAGGACAAGAGGCTGACTTCATAGAGGTCTGCACTAGTAAAGTAAAGGAGGGCAAGTACTGTTTGGTTGTAGTTTGGACGTTGGAGGTATCCCTTAATACAGTGCCTGACAAATATTAAGTGTTGCATAAATACTTGTTGAATTGAATTGAATTTAAATGAAATGAAACTCTTAAGTAATTTATTTCTTTCGCCTATTATGATACTTGATATGAGAGAGAGAGGGAGAAAGAGGGTAGAGGGAAGGAAGGAAGGAAGGAAGGAAGGAAGGAAGGAAGGAAGGAAAGAAGGAAGGAGAGAGGGAAAGAGGAAGGGAAGAAAAATGAGAGGGAGGAAAGAAGAAAATCCTTGAGCTGAACTATCTAAATAACTGAATAAGCTGATTTTTCTCTTGGATTATCCATATGTATGTCCCAATTTTCCCCTGCCTCTATGCTTGTCAACACATCTAAGTACTGTGTCAGCACTGAGCAAGCCAAGACTATATAAAAAGAAAGAAAGGAGAATCAGACAAACAGACAGACAGGCAAAGAGAGCAGAGATAGAGTGATGGGAATGAGATTTTATCAGACATGAGGGAGGAACTACCAGCTGCATTCATTGGGTTTCCCTTAGCCTGTTGGGGGGTTGAATGGGATGAGCATCTCCTGAGAGAGGATCAGGCCTCTCCTCACACATCTGAAAGAGGATTCATGCGTATGTGTAAGAAAATAAATGCAACACCAGTGCCTGTGTCAAGCTCCTGTTACAAGTTATCCTGACATTAATCAGATTCTCTTTACTTCAGAGAATCAAAATTAAAACTGAAAACACTCAACTGAAAGCGCTTGATGGTGCCAGCATACAACATTAGTGCTTGGCAGAGAAGAATGTACGGTTTCCTTTTTTCTGTATTCTTGCTTTGAAATAACAACAAAGGCATGGGAGGGGGGAGTTTTGTGATGGAGGGGGTGGAGGAAAGCAGAGTTTAGTGGACTACCAGTTCAATATCAGTCAGTATTGCGACATTGTTATCCTCATCATTATCCTTATCAATTACATCAGGCATTAGAGATTGCCTAGCATTTCACATAGAAGAAGTCAGAAGAGCTATTCTTTTATTCACAGAAGCATGTTGTCCAGTAAGGGGTGGTGATAGTTACGCCGTGCTGTGCTCTGCCTTTGATCACACTACGCCTGGCGTCTGTGCTCAGTTCTGAGGTCCACATTTCAGAAAAGATGTTGACAAGCTGCAATATATACAGAAGAGAAGAACATCCAAGGTAGTGACAAGGACTTGGCACCACGTCATATAAGAATCAAAGAACCTGGGCATATTTAGCTTAGAGAAAAGACTGGGTACTGGGAATTAAGGGAAGGAACAATTCGCTTGTGACATTGTGCTGTATTCAAGTGTCTGAAGGACTATTAAATGGAAAACTAATCAGACTTGCTCCCATTTGTCCCAGAGAGCAGAACAGGGAGCGTAGGAATGGCAAAAAGATAGATTTCAGTCTTGTATGAGGAATAACTTTGAGCTACCCAAAAGAAGAAAAAACTGTCTCAGGCAGTAATAAATTCCTCCTAACTGAAGAGCCTGGATGTCTTGTCAGGGATGATGGGATCAGGTCTAGGTAGGATGAACTAGCATTTGAGGTCTTCAGCTCTTAGATTCTGTTATTCTATATTTTTTAAATAAATCAGTATGAATTTAAAGGGAAAAAATTAAAGATCTCTAAAGTATCACCTTATGGCCACATGGCATTACACTCAAAGCAGTTGATACCACTGAGTACCTTCTCATTGAAAATTTCACCTCCTTTGGCTTCCAGGACAGTTTTCTCCTTCTACCTAACCATACTTTATGGTTATTCTTTATTGATTCCTGTTCCTATCTTTTCTCTTTGAATATGGATCTGTACCAAGATTGTTCTTGACTTTCTTCCTCTCTCTACACACTGTCCCTTAAGCAATCTTATCCACTCATCTGACTTCATCTACTTTGTGTAAATGACATATAAATCTATATGTCCAGACTCCATTGGTACCCTGAACACAGTTTCTTACTGTTTACCTCCACTTGGATGCATTGCTAGCATTTAACTCAACATGGCCAACACCAAAAATCATTTTCACCAAAAGTCTCCCACCTTTCAAGTTCTCTCCTCTCTGTGAAAGCACCATCATCCTCACCGACGTCATTCAGTGTCATGACTTCAGGATCTTCCTAGATTCTTTCCTCTCCTTTGCACTCCATATCCAGTCAATTGCTAAATACTCTCAACTTTTTTCCCTTGGGAATAAACCTTACATCTGTCTTCTTCTCTCTATCTACATTGTTACCACCCTATTTCAAATTTACATCATCTTTCAAATTGATTTCTATAATAACCTTTCTCAGAGTATTCCTACTTCTAGCCTCTTCCTTTCTACTCCACCCTTCATGCTTCTGTAAAATCAATCTTCTAAATGCCTAAGTCCAACTATGCAACTACCTAAGAAAAATCATCTGCTGCCTTCTAATTCCCTAGATCTGTGGTGTCAGAGTCAAATAGAGAAACATGCCATGATGCCATTCATGGGACAGCTGGGTGGCCCAGAGTGGCAGGCCTGGAGTGAGGGAGATCTGAGTTCAAATCTGACCTCAGATACTTTTTAACCTGTTTGCCCTAGGTTTTCTCATCTGTAAAATGAGCTGGAGAAGGAAATGGCAAATCACTCCAGGATCTTTGCCAAGAAAACTCCAAATGGGGTCACAGAGTCAGACATGATTGGAAAACAACTGAAAGACAACAAATTTGTATATGAGGAACTCTGAGGGCTACATGTTGACTTAGAAAACTATATATTAGCATTATTCATGTTCTGTTGTATTTTTATTTTGTTCAATATTTTCTAAGTACATTTTCATTTGATTCTTCTGAAGTTTTGACACCTCTGGCCTAGATGATAAATTGCAAGTTCCTTCACCTACTATGTATGACAGTCTAGCTACAATCCAACTTGTCAAGCTTATTTGCATTTTTTTGCTTCACATGTTCTTGGAATCTAAAAGCCCTGAGTCTGAATTCTGCCACAGTTGCTTACTAGCTGCATGACCCTGGGCAAATCACATAGATAAATACATAGATAGATAGATAGAGATAGATATGTAGATATTAGATATTAGATATATGTCCACTATTATTATCATTATAAAAGCTAGAATTATCCTCCACTCTACTCATTCTGGGAATTCATGAAAGTAGTTTCTCATGCCTAGAAGTCACCCCCTTCACCTCTCAGACATTTAACCTTTTGCTCTTCTAGCAAAGACAAGTTCTGACACTTCTTCTATGAAAATTTAACAGGCCTAGTCTGTTTAAGCCACATAGAAAGTTCTATAAGCCACATTGAGGGAGGGGGGAATACTTCATAAATTGGATAGTATCTAAAGGAAAGTGACCATAATGACAAATGGTCTAGGGATCACACCACATGAATACTGATTTAAAGGAACCAGGTATAAATAATATAGACAAAAGAAGACTTAATAGGGACATGATTATTGTATGCAGATGCTTGAAGGAGTATAATGTGAAAGAGGAAATAAGTTTATTTTCCTTGGGACCAACTCCAGAAGGCAGAATTAAGAGCAATGGATAGACGTTGCAAAAATGCTCATTTATGTGTGAAATAAGAAAAAAATGCAAAGAATTAGAATTCTCCCAAAGTTCAATGTGGGGTAGTGGTTTTCCTCTCACTAAATGTCCTCCAGGCCAGATTGAATGATCCCTCATCGGAGTTGTTATATAAGAGATTCCTGATGAAATATGGCTTGTAGGGCATGGCCTCTGAGGTCCCTTCTAACTCTGAGATGTGTGTATTTTACTTTGGGTGAAACATTCCACCTTGCTGTGCCCCATCTTCATCAACTTAGAAGGAGAAGTTTGGAGTTAATTATCTCTGAAGTCCTTCCAGCTCCAACATTCGAAATCTAAGAATTACAATTAAAGTGCTACAGAATTGGTCATGATGAAGAAAAGACAAAGGCTCTCATTGCCATTGGCAACACAACTGCTTTCCCATTGCCCACATCAGCCTTGGCTCGCAGGGTAAGCTTTTCTCCCTCCAGTTGAAACCTTATAAATAGCATTCACTGCCACCAGGCATGCCTGGTCAGCAACATATCTTGAAACAAAACATACCATCAGTAATCTTTTCAAAGAAGGAATTTTGGATTCCAATTTTTGAGTCAAAGGTGACATTTTATGTTTCTCTGGGTATCACTGCTAGAGCCATAGCTAAGAAATCTGGCCTCTGGGTCAGAATCACAAAACGCACCAGAACAAAACGAGTTCCGTTGAGACGCAAGGAGTTAAGACAAAGGGAGGGAACCTCAGGACACGAGTCCTTGTAGTGGACAGAAGTGTACTGTCTGAGAGATTTCTAATTGTTTTTACCAAACTTAGTCGTTTCTGTCTGTTCAAGGTGTAAGTCCAAGTATTGCCAGTGTCCTCCAAACCTTGCACCCTGGTCTATGGGCCCAGTCACTGCACTCGTTTGTTGATCTCAAAGCGTTTGTACTGCTTGTTTGGAGTTAACGCTCACAGAGCTTTTGACTATGTTTTTCTCTCTAAAATAACCAAGATATTAAATACATTTTTCAGAAATATAGTCAACATTATGCGCGGTGGGGGGAAGGAAAAGCACATTTGTTCAATGCAAGCTCTTCAGAGCTCAAAGAAAACCAGAATCAGCTTGTGTCTTCTTCTCCACTTGCAGTACAAGTGGAACCCAAGTATCTGTGTGGAGGTCACAAGAAGGTGATTTCTCAAAACACAGATGCAATGAAAGACTTTTCTAAATCAGTTCTAGAGTGTTATAAGATTACAACAATGTTGTTCAGGCTCTACTGGCCAAGCTGCCCGTGGTATTAAATTCTGACTTCTCTGTCAAATGAGAATAACACGCTTGGACTAAGGTTCTCATTTTCCTGCTAGGTTTCAAATTGTCCACTTTCAACCCAGTTTTAATTATATTTCAAAGATCCCAAAAAGAATTTTGCTGCAATATCCATAGTACATTTTATAGTTATTCTCCATGGTGAATGCCAATTAATAAAACTAAACATGAACAATAGCTCTCATTTATATAGTGATTTAAGGTTTGCAGAGTTCTGTACATGTATAATCTCATTTGAGCCTTACAAAACCTACCTATAAAATATACCATTAATATCTCGGTTTTACAGATAAGGAAACTGAGGCTGAGAAGTTAAGTGATTTGCCCGGGGTCACACATCTAGCAAATGTCTGAGTCAAGATTCAAACTCATGTCTTCCTGATTCCAAATCCAGAACTCTATTGGCTATGGCCCCCCCAACACCCCCTCAAATAGAGCATACAACTATAATTTACAATCAAAAGTAGACCTAAGAATTGTCCTCAAAGAAGTTATCTCCTCTCTTGGGGCTAAGTCTAGGAAAGAACTGTTGTAGAATGCTTACAAATAATTTCCAGGAGAAAAAACTAACATCCTCTACACTGTGAAATTGGAAAAAAAAAAATTACTAGAGTGTCAGGAGATCTATTTTTTAGGACTAGTTCTGTCATGAACTCGATCTGTGACCTGAGGCAATTAATCTCATTTCTCTGGAACTGAATGTCCTCATAGACAAAATGAGAAGATTGGACAAGATGAGCCCTCTAAGAGTCTTAATATTTTCAAGTTATTGATTTGTTGACTAGAAGGTAAACAGTCTAGAGACAAGAGAACTTGCTATATGCCAAGTAAACCAGCATTTATCCAGCTGTTGTTTAATCATAGTCCTGTGTGCTTCACAAACATAAAATGAGGGTGAAACAAACTCAGAGGTTCTGAATGATTTGATCAAAAAATTCACAGCTTCCTGGCCTTACAATAACAACCCTCCACAAATAGGGGCTACCCTCTCTTTCTAGTCTTGTTTCATAACAATCTGCTTCATTAATTAGGTTCTAGCCAAAAAGGAATATTCACCACGTGAATATGTTACTTTACAGTCTCCATGTTTTTGTTCATACTATTACCTATGTCTGAAAGGGAATGGAAAAGCATCTATTAAATGCTTACTATTCGCCAAGTGGGACACAGATACCTCATTTTAATTGGGGTTAAACCACATATAATGAGGTCCATGTTCCTGTTTGGTTCATGGCAGATGGTAAAGCCAGTTAGTATTTAAGTTCTGGTAAAGAAAGAATAAGGGGAGTTGTCAAGGGTCTGAGGACGTTGGGAAGCAATGGTAAGGCAGAAGGTTACCAATTAAGAGGACAGTGAGTACAAAGGTCAGAGTATATTGGGGCTTTGGGACATCTCCTAGCAGCCATGGGGGTGTCACCTGGTCATTCAATAAACATTTATTAAGCACATAGGAGGCTATGTGCTGGTCACTGTGCTAAACACTGGGTAAGTGAAAAGGGGCAAAAGATGATACAGGCTCTCGAGGAGTTCTCAGTCTAATGAGTGAGACAACCCCTAAATGCATATGAATAATCTATGAAGAGAATAACCAGGAAAAATAACAGAGAGAAGGCAAGGGGGATTGAGAAAGCCTTCCTATAGAAGGTAAAATTTTAGCTGAGACTCGCTTGAAAGAAGCCAGGGAAGTCAACAGGCAGAAATGAGGAAAGAAGGAGGGAGGGAGGGAGGAAGAGAGGGAGAGAGAAAGAGAGAGACAGAGAGACAGAGACAGAGACACACAGAGACACAGAGACAGAGACACAGAGAGACAGAGAGACAGAGACAGAGAGAGAGATACAGAGAGACACAGAGATAGAGACACAAAGACACAGAGACAGAAGCAGAGAGACAGAGATACAGAGAGAGACACAGACGAAGAGGGAGGGAGGGAGAGAGAGAGAGAGTTGGACAGCAGAGGGCTGGAGGATGCTGGGGAAAGACTTTGTATTCAACAAATTGTTGACGTTCTATGCCTGTTAAAACCTGAGCAATGGGGCAGGTTGGGGTTGAGCTGAAGGAAGGAAAGGCATCCCTCCATGGCACTGGTGTACACAAGGGGTTGCTTGCTGGTAGGCTGGGACAGCAGAACCCTTAGGCAGGAGTGGGGACCATCCCTGACTCCTTATCATGAGGGTTGGTGATTGTGGCCACTCCCAGTGGTCAGTTCTCCACCATTTTCTTCGATTTCTTGCCTTTCCTTTAATACCAAACTTAAGCACCACCTTCTCTCTGCTCTTCCAGTTAGTAATGATCTTTCATACCTCAGCCATTACCTTCCCACTAGATTTGGTTCTCTTCTGTAGGTACCATCTGTTATAGTATATTATGATATCTACATTTGTCATAGCCTCCCATGAGACTGGAAGTTTCATGAAGAAAGGACACCATCTCTAAAGGGACCAGGCCTGAGGAACCATATCTAAAAAAATAAACCCTGTATGTAACACGTTTCAATATTTGTGAAACTGAATTGAAATTTGTAGTGGAAAGAATGCTGGTTTCAAAGAACCCGAGTTCAAATCCTGATGCTGTTACCTAACTAAGTAAATGACCACGAGCAAGTCATTCACCTTTGCAGGCCTTATCCGGGAAATGAGGGTGTTGAACCTCATGTTCTCCAAGGTCCAACTATGAATCTTACAATTCCATGAAGTGCATTTTATTGAATTGACCTTGTGTCTTGTCCTTTTATTTTTTTTACTCTGAGGAATAGCATATTTCAAAGACTGCCAAATGTCTCAGCTTTTCAGAACAGCTATTCTTCACAGGAATACAAACTCTTCTTATCCTAATCAAAATATCAGAAAATTCTTATTAATCCTAAAGATTAGAGTAAGGAGAAAAATACACAGGAAATTAAGTCCGAGTTGTACAACATTCTGCCAGTGCGAAGACCTACGTACAAACAAAGGCAAATACTTTGTTTGAACTCTGTTGTTCCTATATCAAAGTGGGTTTTGTCTATCGCAGTTTGTTTCTGGTGATATTTCATATTATTTTATTCAGAGGATGCTTCATTCGTATGTTTATGCATGTGTTTTATTTTATTCAGAACATGAGCTCATGGTAAAGTGCATAGTTTACCCAAACTGTAAGAATGATTGTGGGGTTTGAGTCATTTCATATTGCTGAACCTTCTTTCTGGATTAGAATCAGAATCTTGGCCCTAGGAGAATGGACCTTAGAAACTGCCTGGTCCAATTGCCTCACTTTATGTACACTGAGGTGTCAAAACTTTGGTCCAGTCATATGGGACGGGATCGTCTTTTGCCTTTCTTTGCATTTCCAATACTTAACACTGTACCTGGAACTGTACTTAAAGAATGTTGACTGCCCTTTATTAATACATGTTGTTTCTTCATGGAATATGAGTTCTTGTCTTTGTCCAGAGCCTAAGACAGAGATTAGAACATAATAGCTGCTTAATGAATGAATGTTTGTTGAATCTAATGAATAAAAAGGTTTTGAAGGATTCTTCTGAACTTGCTAAGGGGTAATGTACTTTGGTTGACAGAGCTGAGGCTGTTTGCCAAAGAGTTCAGAGCAATAGAGGTAACCAGGTGATCTTTAATGCTGTCAACCAAATTGTAGTAGAGCCATTAGGAGGGAGGAGACGAGAGGACAGTTGGAAGGTCAGAACGTTGATTCTGGGAGATTTCAATTACTTATGTATTGATTGGGTTGACAATAACATAAAAGTAAAGACAGAAAATGAGTTTGTAAAGGATTGCTTTATTACCCAGGATGTCAAACAACTGCCTAACCACCACCAATCTATTCTATATTATACTTTTGGAAATGAGTTCAGTGTATTTTAATAGTGGCTTTTTTCTATAGAACTTAAAAGAGTTTTATGCCACTGGTTTCATTAATTCCCATAACTTACATATGAAATGAGTTGGCCTGGAAAAATTCAAAGAATATTAGATTAGCATTGACAAGGGTCAGACAGGATGTTTTGTCCAACTCCCTCATTGCTGAGGAGTCAGGGAATACTGTGCTTACTTAAATATTTTCTTACACAGGGACTGGCTACATTGAGGGAAACTATTTCAATGCAGCTTGTAAATGATTTGATTACAGTAATGGTAGTTCTGTTCTGAATGGATTTCTCACTAACACAGTCTTTATTGGATATTCATATTAATCACACCTTATATTTGCAAAATGCACTTAAATTTTTAAATCACTTTTATAGTTATTTTTTTTTCACTTGGGTAGCTAATAAAACAGTGATTCTCCCCAGTAAACCCTTAACATATGATAGACTGTGTAATGTTAACTTCAATTTTCCCAGAAGCAGGAATATTTATTTCCAGGGGAGAAGGTCTGGAAACTATTTTAGTCCCAGATTATTCTTCATGTTTTGGTAAAAGAGCTGGAAGTACATTGAGCCAGAGCAGGTGCAGAAGGGGTTCTGCTAACCTCACCAGCCAAACCCAGAAGTAAAAATGAGATTTCCAGCAATGAGACCTGGAGAGGTAGTTAGAGGTATTTCACAGATTTCTAAAGGGAGGATTTTGGCCAAAAGTATCAGTCTGTTGACCCATACCCTGAAAGAGTTGTTTTCTCATGAACAGACTTGGCCATTGGTGCGCAGCCAGCGATGTACAGTCTTTAGTCTCAGAAATTACATCACAAAACACCTGAAGAGGTTTCTCTCCGCCTCTCCACAACCACTTTCTGATCCCTTCTTCTCTACAGCAAATCCCAGAGAGACCTCCACTCCTGGCTCAAAACTCAACAGTCTCTTCTTCCCATTAATGGAGGAAGAAAATGCTGTCTATCCAAGACTAAAGTGCTACAGCTCTCAGTGTAAGCTTTCACACTTTTTCCTTGCCTACATGGAAATTCATCTGAACCTGCTCACGTGTAAAACACAAATAATGAACACATGCTTCTTCGTCATGTGTTGCCAATGACTTGGCCTCATATATAGCCTTGTCTTTGGATATCATGTCTTCACTTGGCAAGGAGAGTGTTTGTTGGCAGAAATAATTTCTAAACTTTTTTTTGTTTGTTCATTATGACAATTATTTTGCATTAATTAAACTCTTCTGAGAACTAGGGATAGTCAATGTATTTCCTTTTCTCCATTTCCAATTTTTTCCAAGTGAAAAGCTTTTAAGGTTTTATTTATTATTTAGATACCATTTCATGACATATGCCCCACCAATTAAATATTCCCTTATGACAAAAAATAGGTAATTCATTAAAAATAATCTTAAAAAGTGACTGTATGTGACAATATATGAAATATTCCCAAATCATAGTACACCACCTCTCTTCTGAGAAAAGGGAGTTCAGTTTCTATTTTGATTAAACTGGGCTAGAAGTGCTGTACTTGCACATGATTTCTTCTCACCTGTATCATTTTTCCAAATTTGGCATGGATTTTGAACTTTGTTCTAAAGCAGTGGTTCTCAACCTGCAGGTAGTGACCCCTTTGGGGGTTGAACAACCTTTCCACAGGGGTCACCTAAGACCATCAGAAAATACATATTTCTGATGGTCTTAGGAACCGAAACAATACTCCTCTATCTGTCTCCAGGCGGGTCCGCCCACCTGTAGATATGCCCACATGTGAGTATTAAAGAGCTGGCATTAGGAAGGTTGAGAACCACTGTTCTAAAGGCAGATGGTATGACTATGTTCTGGCCATAGATTCTGAAATGACTGCTGAAATGCAGAGGAGTTAGGGTGAATGGCATACAGCAACACTAGGATGGGTTGGAATGGTTTATGGATACTCATAGCCAAGAGCAGCAGCTACCCTAAGGGCCACATAGGAGAGTAGACAGCTAAACTGAGCATATGGAAGTCGTATAACAGAAAGCAAGCCTAGAAGAGGGTGGATATAGACTCCTCCGGCTCTTCAATTGCTGACTCAAAAAATTATTGTTTTCTACTTGTTAACATGGGGGCAACAAGGTGGCATAGAGTGCCAGCCGTGGAGTCAAGAAGGCTCATCTTCTTGAGTGCAAATTTGACCTCAGACATTTACTAGCTGTGTGACCCTGGGTCACACAGTTTCCTCATCTGTAAGATGAGCTGGAAAAGGAATTAGTGAACTACTCCAGTATCTTTGCCCAGAAAACAACAAATGGAGTAATGAAGAGTTGCACATGACTAAAGTGACTCAATGACAACTTGTTAATATGTGACTAATTTCATTTCAAGTGAATGAATTATTAAGCATTTTAGGAGATCATGATTTGCCTAATAGTTTTAAGTATGAGGGCTCTTTCAAATCTTCTCATCCTTCATCAAAGCCATCCCATGGCTCTCCCTCTCCTTACTCTCACAGGTGAGAATCTACCTCATCTTTTACAGAAAAAATTGAGACCTTGAACTTTCTCTCTCCCCCCATTGTCATTTCCTATCACTTAGATGCCTTCTGCCACTCTCTTCTCCTCCACACCTATTTCACACAATGACGTACCCTTATTCCTTTCCAAGGCTAACTTCTCTACCTGCTCAAGCAATCTCATTCCACTCCATCTCCACCAACAGATTGGCCCTCTGTCTTCTTCACTCTGTAATTTATTTTCAGTCTCTCCCTGT
>CM053594.1:202477375-202490055 GCA_028646575.1 Pseudocheirus occidentalis
ATATACAAAAGGAAGCTGAAAAGCTGGGGAACTGGGGAAGATAGACCCAGATGAGGAATGAAGTCCAAAGAAGTCCAAAAGCATTGCAGCTGGTGGGAAATGGGGTGAAGGCTGTTCTGAGCCCCCTCCTTAAATGCAAGTCCTGGAGCAAGTCTCTACCATATTCAGATCGGATCATTGTGAATTGTGTTCACCATTTATCTCCTATGCCCATCTTTGTCTCAAATTCTCTATGACCAAAATATGTGCTGCCTTAATTTGATACATTTAAGTTCTTCATAAAAATTTTCATACTTTATTTCTGAGAGAAAAAAAAGTGTTGCTATAAAAGCTATAACTGTATCCATAGTAAGTTCACTTCTGTTTATTGTGAGTACTTCAAGGCAAAGCAAAGTTTCCATTAAATGATGTTTGTTCCCTATGTACATATAATAATATTAATTCTGTTAATTTTATTAAATTCTTTCAGGAAAACCTATGTATGGTTCACACATTTCTCCAGTATCATTTAGCTACCAGTGACTTCTAGTTTCATTTAAATTGCAATCATCAATATGGATATGGTATATATATTATATATAATTCAATTCTGTAGTAATGTATCTACGTCTTGGTCATATCCCATGTCCCAAGTACTAATAGTTAAATCAGTGTTTTGGATGGTCTAAAATCTGTGTGATTCTTAACACTTCAGCTCTAATAGTGTCACTTTAGGACCAGGATTAATCTCTATGGCACTAAGGGCATTTTCTGTATTTTTAGCTGATTTATCAGTTGTCATGTCCAAAAATTTTATGACCTTGTGACTAATATCTGGGCTATAAACTAGGCTAGTCCTCAAACAATAGATACAGTTTGTACCTTGGACTATACTCAAAGTTTTTCAGCTTATAAAACATAGCAGAGCTTTCCTAGAACTGAGGCTTGGGTCCACAATCATGCTGTGTAGTCAGAGGGGGCATTCTGGGAGACAAAATTCTAGGCAGTCTTGTTAGAGGAATTGTTTGCAAAAAAGTAAAGCAATGATCCAGACAAGTTAACATGGATGAACCCATCAAAAGCAAACTGTGACAATCTGAACTCATTTTCTTTTTTGTCAGGGTGACTAGATCAAGGAAATGACATAGACGTAGTATATTCAGATTTCAGAAAAGTATTTAGGAAATCTCTCAAGACAATTTTCTGTACAAGATGGAGAGATTTAGAGTGTGATAGCACAACTCAAGTGAATTTGGAACTGGTGAGCAGTAGGACTCAAAAATTGTTAGTCAATAGATAGCTGCCAACTCTGAGGGTAAAAAAATCTGTCTTCAGCCCTATTGTAGTATACCATTTATCAGTGACTTTAAGAAAGGAAGAAATAAAAAGCTCATAAGTTTGTGCAGTCTACAAAGCTCAGGGAAATAGACGACATACTAAACAGTAGAATCTAAAGCCAAAAATGGTCTTGATAGGATAAAATAATGTATGAAATATGCTAAAGTGTATTTAATAGTTTCAAAAAAGCAATTTCTTATGCTTGGGTTCCAAAAATCAACTGCAGCAGTATGGATTATGGGAGATGTGACTAGAAAATAATTCATGTGGTAATTGATAGCTGGCCATGTTTGGTTACAAACTCAGTTTAGGTCTATAGTGTGTGGTGGCAGCCAAAACAAACTAATGTGACTGTGTTAGCAGAAACAGTGTTCGAGAGCAAGAGAAGTGACATTTCTGATCTACTTTTACTAGTTTGGACCCTACCTGAGGTATTATAACCAGTAGTAGATGCCAGATTTTAAAAAGAGAAGGCATTAGCAAATCTAGAGGAAGACAATCAATATGGTGAAGGAACAGAAATCATTCCACAGGAGAAAATTTAAAGGAAAGATAGATATTCATCATTGAGAAGCTAAGAACAGCAGAGTTGAGGAGGGCAGGATAACTCTCTGAATGAATTTAAATTACTCTCATGGGAAGAAAGATTGGATTTTTTCCTATTTTCCCCAGAGGGTAAGCTAAGAGCAGTTGGTAGAAATTTGAGAGAAGCTGATTTGGGATAATATAAGGAAAGATCTCCTAATAATTCTGGATAACCAGAGTAGAAAGGCTTCCCTCAGGAATTACGGGATTCTCATGTACTGAAGGGCTTCAAGGGAAGGCTACATGAACCTTTGACAGTCCTGTTGTTGAGCTCATTCCTATCATGTTCCTGTGAGATAAGATGACCTCTGAGGTCCCTTCCAGCCCTTTCCTTCTATGATACTATCAACTGAACTAACATCTATGTCAGAGAAGAACTGGGAGAAGGATGACTTTTTTAAGGAAGAAGCAGTTAAGAAAAAAGTATTGCCTTTTTTCTCATAGACCTGAGTGCCTGGCTTGAGGTCAGGAGGACTCATCTCCCTGAATTCAAATCTGGCCTCAGACACTTCCTAGTCATGTGACCCTTGACAACCTGTGTGACAATGGAACAATAACAAGGATCTTGTTTCCCAGAGTTTGCAGATTGGTATTAAATGAATCAATCAGACCTCTGGCAATTCTAACATTCATTCTTAATTTGTGATTTTAATGGGAAGGAAGGAAGGAAGGAAGGAAAGAAGGAAGGAAGGAAGGAAGGAAGGAAGGAAGGAAAGAAGGAAGGAAGGAAGGAAGGAAGGAAGGAAGGAAGGAAGAAAGGAAGGAAGGAAGAGAGGCTAAGAAGGGTTATAAGCTGTTTTCACAGAACAGAATTTAAAAAAAAAAAAAGAGGAAACCTACATTCTCTTCTTTGAGGCCAGGCAGGTTGTCACTCATGTACAGAATACTCTCTTCATTCTAACTTCCCTTGTTCAGTTTGTGTCTGATCTCTTATGGAGTTTTCTTGGCAGAGATACAGTTTGCCATTTCCTTTTCCAGCTCATTTTACAGATGAGGAAACTGAGACAAATAGCATTGAGACAAATAGCATTGAGACAACTGAGACAACAATTGAGACAACAAACTGAGACAAAAACAAAAATTGAGACAAACTGCGCAAAGTGACTTGTCCAGGGTCACACACCTAGTAAGTGACTGAGGCCAGATTTGAACCCAGGAAGATCAGTCTTCCCAACTCCAAGCCCAGGACTCTACCCACTGTGCCACCTAGTTAGCCTCTAGCTTCCTTGGCTTTCTTCAGACCTCAGATAAAATCCCATCTTCCTCAAGAAGCCTTTCCTATCCCCTTTAATGCTCATCTCTTTCCTCTGAGTTTATCTCCAATTAACCCTGTATCTACCTTTTTGTGCATAGTTGTTTTCATGTTGTCTCCCCTTTTAGATTGCAAGTTTCTGGGTGGCAGGGACTGGTTTTTGCCTTCCTTTGTATAGCCAATGCTTATCACAATGTCTGGCACTTAATAAATGCTTCTTAACTTGATATGAGCTGTAAGGAACTGGAGAGCCCAGCCCAAAGAAAAGAAGGAGTGTCAAAGAGAACCAAAGTTATCAATGAGTCAAGTTCTAGTTCTGTTGGTGGCAAAAATGTGTGGTCACAAGTGAAGTACAGTTGTAGTGGTGGTACAAGTTGCTTATTGAATGTTTAGCACATGAAGATGACTTTTTACCTGTCCTTTTCTGTATCAGTAGTATAGGCTAATCCATTCTAGAGTGTTGAAAATGTACATGGTAAGAAACATAATTTTTAATTTATGGATAGGTTGATCGTTCTGAATATAAGAAGATGACAGATTCGGTGGGTCCCTTGTGCTCTTTAGGAATGGATTTATTGCTGTCTTGGGGAAAAGTTGAACCTGCCACTCAGTTTAGCTTCCACGTACTATGATTTTTTAGAAATATGACCTTCCCCAGGAGACAGTCTTTTATATGAAGGGAATCATCTGGGACTGGCATGGAGGACCTGCTTCAGGGGACTAAAGGAGTAGGTCATTATGTCTGAGAAGGGAGAGGGAGCCTGCAATTAGTCAGGGCAAGGTTGAACTGCTCCTCCACCTGGTCTCATGCTGCTGAGAACAGCTAATAAACAAAGAGACCTACATCAACTCCATTATTAATAATGGATTTTCTAGGGTACTGAAGTAGAACACATTTATAACTGTAATGACAAAATAAAAAAATTATCCTTACACTCAACATATGTATAAATATATACATATATACACACATAGCATACATTATAGTTGTAATGACAAAGCAAAATTATCAGTTCAGTGTATAAACATATGTATATTTATATATGTATAAGTATATGTGTATGCATAATACATATGCATATATGAGCATGTATGCAGATATATGTAGGCATGTCTGTGTATATGCATGCATGCATATACATGTATGTGTGTATGTATACACATATTTATATACACACAGAAACACTGAACTGAGAGTATCTGTGCAGCACCATAGTGATTTATGTCTTTGGTGCTGGCACACTGTAGGATGTCTGAGGAATTTATTTTTTCATATAGTGCCTTACACATAGGAGGCACCCAAGAAATATGTATTGGACAAATGAATGGTAAGTGGTTAATAGAAAAAACTGAGAGAACTATCATTTCCTCCTACCCCTTGGAATATATGACTGGTCATTTCACCACTCTCAACACTTTGGAGTAGAACTGTTTTGTTTGCTTGGTTGTCAGTGTCGGATCATACCTGGCAGATACATAGAACTTTCCAGTAAAAGAATACATTCACATTCACACGCCATTGCTTGACCCCAATGAGATACAGGGTAGCGTAACAGAAAACAAAAAGTGCTGAGAGTCAGTGAACCTGGATTCCACTGTTACTTGCAGTTGTGACCTTGGACAAGTAGGTAACTTCACATCGCGGACCCTCATCTGCAAAATGGACGGTTTAGACCAGGACTGTGTCTCTTTCAACTTTGAATCCAACAACTCACTGTCTTATGAGGGATACAAAGCTTCTGTTGTTCTCCCCATTGTGCAAGTAAAGAAACTGAGACTCGCCAAGCTAATAAAGGACAGAATCAAAACTAGAACCTAAGCTTAGTAACATGAAGCATCTTGGGGTGGATTGGGCACTGGACTTAATGTCGGAAAGACCAGGGTCCAATTCTGCTTCAGGTGCTAAGTTGGGCAGTCCAGTCTCTGGGCTTCAGCTTCTTCATCTATAAAATGAGGGTGTTGAACTTCCTTCTGGCTCTGAATGTATGATCCTATGGTCTCTTCTCTTTTTTATACTACACTGTGAATGTAATATCTTAGCAGCTATTCAGCAAAGCAAAGGGGCTCATTTTACAAAGAAGGTAGAAGGAAAGTTGTCACTAAAGGAAATCCCCATTTTCATCTCAAGTTTCCAGGCTCCCCATGTTGGGTGAGGGAGGGAACTTGGGGGAAAATCTCCATGACTAATATTCATAATGGGTAAATTAATTATTACCATAATCATTTTCTGATTTGGCATGAAATTGGAAAGGCACTGAGATGCTATGTATTTATAGATTGCATCATGTTCACTAACAAAATCTCCTCTTTCCTCTGACATTTTCCCTGTGAAACTGGAGAGAACAGGAGTAGAATGAGAATCGCACAGCCTTCCGAGTCCTGCTTTGCTGTAAAAATGCAGCAACCTCATCAATCTTTGAGCTTCTCAACTGCCTCTCATTAAGATGCATGAAAAAAGTTGATCACTAGAAAAAAATGAATCAAAATCTAGGTTTCCTAAAATTTTCCCTTCCTTTTAGAATAAGTGTCTTGCATTTATTTGTTCAGACTGTAATAGTTTTCAAAGAACATTCACACACACACACACACACACAGAGTCTCTTTTGATTCTGTGAGATAGTCTGGGCAATTATGACCTCCATTTTATTGATGAGCAAACAAAAGCTCAGACTTGGTGGAATATGTAATAGTGGAATGAAGTCTGAACTTACAGTAACAAGGACTCTATAGACCCAAGTGTGGGTGTACCCAAAAAGCTCTGTCTTTGGCCCTCTTTTCTCAATTCATTCTTCTTGGTGATCTCAACACCCACGGGTTGAACTATATCCTCTCTATGCCACAGACTTCCAAATATTTATATAATAATAATAATAATAATAGTTAACACTTATATAGTGCTTTAAAATTGATAAAACATTTTACAAATTGTGTCTCCTTTTATCCTTACAACAGCAGCAACCAAAGGTAGTTGTTATTATTATCTGTAGGGCAACTAGGTGGTGCAGTAGATAAGAGCTACAGGTCTGGGGTCAGAAAGACCTGATCTCAAATTTGGTCTCAGATATTTACTAGCTGTGTGACCCTGGGCAAGTCACTTAATCCTGTTTGCCTTCAGTTTCCTCATCTGTGAAATGAGCTGGAGAAGGAAATTGCAAACCACTCTAGTATCTTTGCCAAGAAACCCCAAATGGAGTCACAAAGAGTCTGAAACAACTCAATGACAAAAATTATTATCCCCAATTTTTCAGGTGAGGAAAGTGAGACCAAGAAAAGCTGAATGATTTGCCAAAAGTCACACAGTTACTAAGTAGGCTGGAGCTGAACTCAGGTCTTCCTGATTTCAGGTCTAGTACTCTGTCCACTGTTTCACATTGCTGCCTCTAATGATCACCCCTATTTTCTCTCCTAAACTCCAGTCTTCCAGCACTAAGTACCTGCTAGCTATGTCCACCTACATGAACCATAGGTATTTCATACACAGAATGCCCTAAAACACTGGGTCTCAACCTTCCTAACGCCATGACCCTTTAAAGTTCCTCATGTTGTGGCGACCCCCAACCAAAAAATTATTTTCATTGCTACTTCATAACTGTAATTTTGCTACTGTTATGAATCATAATGTAAATATGTGATATGCGGGATATATTTTCATTGTTACAAATTGAACATAACCCACAGGTTGAGAACCCCTGCCCTTAAAACATTATCTTTCCCCAACTGATTTCTCTCCCAAGGCTCCACCCCAAGTCAGGCTCTCATCACCTCTGAGGAGACTTTTACAAAAGCTTCCTCACTCCTCCCTGTCTTCTCTTTCCAGTTCATCCTCCGCATAACTACCAAATTGATATTCCTATAACAGTCTGTTCATTCCAGATGTTTCCCAGATTAAGTTTACCCTGCTTAAGAAATTTCACTGATTCACTATTGCCCTTAGAATAAGGCACACACATCTTTTTTCATTCAAAACTCTTCACAATCTGGATACAGTTCATTAGGCTGATTACATGTTATTCCCTATTCACACTACCTTCCAGACTGACTGATTTGCTGTTCCCTATGCATGGCTTCCCACTTGCTACTTCTGTGTCTTTAAATACACTGTCCCCCATCTCCTTCCTCACTGTATCTTGGAATCCCTGCCTTTCTTCGAGTTTCAGCTCTAGGACTTCCCCTTTCAGGGGCATCTATGCAGCACAGCAGATGAACTGCAGGCCTAGAGTCAGGGAGACTCATCTTCCTGGGTTCAGTTCTGGCCTCAGGCACTTATAGCTGTGGGACCCTGGGAAAGGGTCTTAACTCAGGTTCCTTAACTATAAAGTGACCTGTAGAAGGGAATAGTAAACCACTTCATTATTTTTGCCAGTAAAACCCTAAATGGAATCAAGGAGAGATTCCCCCAATTAATAACTAACATTTATATAGTGCTTCCTACATGCCAGGTGCCATGCTAAGCATGTGTAATGGTAATGTAATTTGGAGATGTCCCTCAATTGACTTGGCTTTTGGGTTGAGCATTAAGACCCAGAGCTTGTGAATCCCACTTGTGGGATGGACTTGTTGACGTGAAGAGAAGGGACTGACCTGGGAGGAGCCATGAATGTAAAGGAAGGCTCAAGCCCAGGGAAAGCCAGAAGAAGTACTTTTGGGAGAGCAGCGTCCAGCATCATGAAGCCTGAGTTGCTGTTGAGAGCCCATTGGAGCTGCCCACGACTTTTGAGGACTGCCACCTGGAGCTGCTGAGAACTGAGGAGGCATGGCTGTGATGCTGGTATTTTGTCTGTCTGCTTTGATGCTGCTTTTCCAGATTCACCTGATGGTGGACAGTGCTGTTGTTGCAGAGGTCTTGGAACCTGGCTGTTGGTGCAGAAACCCTGAAGAAGGACTTTCTTGTTGAATGTTCACAGAAATACTGGAAGGGGGCCTTGCTGATACTTTCAGGGGTTCTGGGACTGTTCTACAGGCAGAGTGTGACTTGATAAGGACACTGGCTTTGCTGAGCCTTGTCTCCCCAGGAACTGAGATTGCTGAGGGCTTGTGAAGATGAAAGAAGGGCCCTTCCTTGGCCTTTCCATGCTGAGATGTTATCTTGTTATGGTTTAAGGGTAGATGGCCTTTTGTGCTCTCCTGCTCCCTTTTGAGAAAGTACTTAATGTTAATGGATGGTATTGTAATTACTTTGAGTCCAGGGGTGGGAAACCTTTGGCCTTTTTGTGAGTGTACTTTGTTTATGATTGAAAACTGGTCTCCATTTGAGAAGAACTCTCTCCATTTGAGAAGAGACTTTGACTGACTGAAAGCATGTACTGTCTAGGGATGGAGTAGTGCCTGGACTGAATGAAGAACTTACTAGTGAAATGTCTGAGTTATACTGTATTTTGATTTTCCCTGTTATGTTGGCTGAATAAATGGGGTTTGCTATGCTGGTAATCCAAACCTTGGAAGTTGCCTTTGCTTGGTATTACAGCATGTTACAATTATTATTTCATTCGATCCCCACAACAGCCCTGAGAGGTAAGTAGTATTATTATCCCCACTTTACAGAGGAGGATGTTATGGCAAACAGAGGTTAAGTGACTTACCCAGGGTCACGCAGCTAGGAAGTGTCTGAAGTCACATTTGAACTCAGGTCTCCTTAACCCTGGACCCTGTGCTCTATTTACTGTGCCACCTAGATCCTTTTCTACCCTCCTTCTCCACCTGAAATTATTTTTATTTTACTTTTCTTTATCTGTGAGTATGTGGTTTCCTTGCTAATTGAATCTCCTTACTAGTTACTTCCTAACTGAAGCTTCATGAGGGTAGGAACTATTTCATTTGCCTCTTTGTATCCCCAGCACATAGAACAGAGTCTTCCACATGATAGACCCTCTATAAATGCTTGTTAAAATGCACCCAATTGTCTTGGCCATTTACTAGAAGAGTGTCCTGGGCCGTATCATGTTTCTAGTCTTCCTTGTTCTCATTGGCCAATGGTGAGGTTAAGGCAAATGATTCATAACCTAGATGATGCTCAGGTATTCCTATAGCTCTAGAATCCAATGAATTCTTCAAGGAGAATATAGATCTTTTAACTCCCGGTTCAATGTTCCTTCAACTACACCATGCTGAGCTAACATACACACGTGCCCACACGCACATACTAGTAGGACTTGATGGCTCACATAAGTTTCTAAAGATGGGAACCGATGTGGAAGTAAAAGATTTCCTTTCCTTTTCTGAATAACATTGGGATTTAAGCATCTCTGATTACAGGCGAAGATGGTCCTGGCTGCACTCCCAAACTATTTCTCCTGTCTTGGTTAAAAGAGTTGGAAGCACATGATCGAGGCGGGGGGGGGGGGGGGCGCAGCAGTGGTGTGCTCCAACCAGCTCAACTGTCTCTAAGAGCTGATTGTTAAATTTCCAGAATGAGCATTTACTCCTTGGAACTCATAAAATACTACAAATCAGGTCTTGATTATGTTGGTGATTGTCTACACTTAAGAAAAGTGATAATAGAAAATGTTAATAATGCAAATTAAACTTAAAAGTGTGTTGTACTTACATCCCCGCCCCTCCCCAGAGAATGATGTATTAAAAAGCTATCACTATCCCTATTAGGAAAGGGTCCTGACAACCCTGAAATTCAAACTAGGAAAAGATAGAAAAGAGATGGAGATGGAGAGATAGGGACTGAAAGACAGATTAAAGGGGTGAGGACTAATTTGTATCTGTATCCTCCCAAGAACAAGATCAAGAAAATATTTTTCTTGACTCCCATCCCCCCAATCTTTCCCCTGGGCCAAGGGGAGGATGAATGTTCAGGGAAGAAAATATCTGTGCATATAAGGTATATTTATTCTTTACTATTCTTCTTTTCTATTACTATTGACAGTGTTTAAGCTGTGAGGTCACGGTTCAAGTAGCATTGGCTGCAGGCGCTGAGCAAAATATTTCTGGAAATTGTAATATTGTTACTTGCTATTTGAACTTCATCTGAAACAGGCTCCTTAGTGTTCTTCACCTTTACATGGAGGGAATGTTATAGCCACAAGGTAGGAGCAGAAAAGGAAACTGGGTTGAGTTAAGTTGAGTTAGCCTGGATTTTCTTCCAGGGGGGCTTTTTGTTTCTTTTTTTTTCCTTCATTGAATCTTTGGAATGGAAAATATGGGGTTTTTTTATTTTTTTTTTGAAACAGTTGCTATTAATTAATTTAGTTTTAGTTTTCAATATTCATTTTCACAAGATGTTGAGTTCCGAATTTTCCCCCCATCTCTCCCATCTCCCACCCTAAGACAGCTGTGCATTCTGATTACCCCTTCCTCTAATTTGCCATTCCTTCTATCATATCCCCTTTTCTTATCCCCTTCCTTTCTATCTTCCTGTAGAGCAAGATAGATTTCTCTACCCCATTGCCTGTATATCTTATTTCCCAGCTTCATGTTAAAACAATTTTTATCATTCATTTTTAAAACTTTGAGTTCCACATTCTCTCCCTTCCTCCTTTCCCACCCACCCTCATTGAGAAGGCAAGCATTTCCATCTAGGTTATACATGTGTAGTAGTGCAAAACACTACCATACTATTGTCATGTTGTGAAAAGCTAACTATATTTCTCTCCATCCTATCCCATTCCCCATTTATTATATTCTCTCCTTTGACCCTGTCTGGAAGGGAAGACTTTTTTTAAAGTTACATTTATTCTTAATAGATAAGAAATATTATAAAATAAAGAAAAATTGTGAGGGAGGACTTGAAGATATTTTTCTACAGACTAAAAACAGAATAAACAAATGAGACATAGAGATGTTGTTAAAATAAACCCAACAGTAGTGGAGGGTCTTAAGTATTCTTTTTAAGCTCCTTATAACTTTTTTTTCAGCTTAATTTTCCAACCTTATTAAACCTTACTCCTTTCTATACCTTCAAGGGCAGCTAAGAGGCACAGTAGAAAGAGCACTAGGCCTGGAGTCGGGAAGACTCATCTTCCCGAGATCAAATATGGTCTCATACACTTACCAGCTGTGTGACCCTGGGCAAGTCACTTGACCCTGTTTGCCTCAGTTTCCTCATCTGTAACTATTTGGGAGCACATGAAGAGTATAACTATAATACCAAGATTTTTAAAAAAAGGAATACTAGAACTTGTTTTGGAATGATAGTTCTAAAGAAACATGGGTTCTAGACACTTGAGGGCTGTGTGACCTTGAGCAAATTATGTGTGCCTCAGTTTCCTCAACTGTAGAATGGGAATTTTAATAACACCTACCTCCCAGAGTTATCAAATGAGATAATGCATGTAAAGGGTTTAGCACAGTGCCTGGTCCATGATAGCAGCACATACAAATTCTCATTCCCTTCTCTTCTAGTCCTAACTGTTCCACAAACTAGCTACGTGATAGATCTGAGACATTTAACTTTTGCTTGTGTGTGTTTTATTTCCTCATCTATACATGAGGGAGTGGATCTTGGTGATTTTTAAAGCCTCTTCCAGTTCTAAAAATCTTGATCTGTGACTTGAACATATATACTTCTAAATGATTGTTGTCCTCTTTAAGAATCTTTTTCAGTTCTGACAATATACAAGGCTCTAAGCAGTCACCTTGGGAGGCTATTATACTTATTCCAACAATACACCTTATCACTGCATAAGATTTCCCCTGATGCTGGTAGAATTGAAAGTTAAACCAACTAGATTATTCTTTTCTATTTAGATTTTTGCCAATTTCATCCATGACTAAAAATATTCTCATATATCCAACCACATGCCTCATAGGCATCTCAAATTCAATATGTTCAAAACAGAACTTACTATCTTTCTACCAATCCATCCCTCCTCCTGACTTCCTTCTTTCTTGTCAAGGGCATTACTACCCTTCCAGTAACCTAGGCTCACAACCTCAGAGTCATCCTTGAGCCATTATCCATCATTCCACACATCCAGTCAGTTAAGTATGATACATTCCACCCCTACCCCATTACTTGTATCTATCCCCTTTTCCCTACTCACATGGTCTCCACCCTAGCTTAGATCCTTCACTGCCTCTTGCCTGTGCTATTGCAATAGCCTTCTAATTAGACTCTACATCAATTTTCTTCTCTCACCAGTCAGTCCTTCCCCTTTTTCCAGATTGATGCTCCTAAAGACCATTTCTGGCCTTCTTGTTTCCTTTCTAAAAAATCTCCAGTGATTCTCCATTGCCTGGACCATAGAGTTAAATACAAATGCTTCTGAAATTTAAAGCTCTTTATAAATTTTTCTCAGTTTAAGTTTCCAACCTTATTAAATCTTGCTCCTTTCTATACTTTCTAGGATGCTAGGTGGTACACCAGATAGAGTGCTGGACTTGGAGTCAGGAAGACTCATCTTCTTGCAATCAAATATGACCTCAGACACTTACTACCTATGTGACCTTGGGCAACTCACTTAACCTTGTTTGCCTCACTTTCCTCATCTGTAAAATGAGTTGGAGAAGAAAATGGCAAACTACTATGGTATCTCTGCCAAGGAAACCCCAAATGGGGGTCACAAAGAGTTGGACAGGA
>CM053594.1:202500450-202523859 GCA_028646575.1 Pseudocheirus occidentalis
CTTTTGAAGTATCATCTCTTCCCAATTAATTGATCCTGAACCCTCTATGTACACATATATACCCATGCTCAGATATGTATTCATACACATATATACCCTCCTTGTCCCCTTCTATTCTGCTCTGATCAGACCACACTGGGAATATTGTATTTGGTTCTGAGTCCAACAGTTTATGAAGAACACTAACAATTAGATACCAGAGAAGGGCAACCAGATGCTGAATAGCCTTAAATTCATGTCATATGAGAATAGGTTGAAGGAATCAGATTTATTTAGCATGGAGAAGGGAAGACTAAGTGGAGGACAAAACGGATGTGTTCAAATATTTGAAGAGCTCTCAAGTTCAAGAGGGAACAGAGTTGGTCTGTTTTATAACAGAGGGCAGAACCAGGATCAATGGGGTGGATGCTGCAAAAGAAAAGAAAAGAAAAAAAGGAAAGGAAAAGGAAAGGAAATTTAGCCTGATGGCAAGAGGAAAAAATGATCTCCTAGCAATTTGACTCATCCAAAAAAGATATGGGATGCTTTGGGGATTAGTTAGAATTCCTCCATTTGAAGTTTTCAAGCAGAGGTTAGGTGACTGTTTGTCTAGAGTTTTATAGTTATAGTAGAAATTCTATTTAGGATATAGGTTGGACCAGATTACTGGTGGCTAAAGTCCCTGCAAAGGTTCTAATCCCATCATTCTGTGAAGTAGAAGAAATTACTGTTTTTAGGAGAGACACAGGATGATATATGATCCAAGAATTGTTATGACTTAAAACATCCATAATACTGTGGTCAACTTGAGGATGACTCTCCTCATTTAGACAGAATGGTTCTTGGATGGCAGGAGAACAATCGTTTACGAGGCCCCTTCTTAAAGCTTCTTCATCCAGGTAGGACCTGTCAGCAAGATTACTTCCATGTCACAATAAGAGTAAGCCTTTAGTGAAGGTTGCACCATATGTTAGTATTTGTGACTACCTGGAAAATCAGTCTTTCTTTCCACCTAATTATTTTGTTGTAAGTGTTGTTGTTTGTTTAATCCTTTGAGAAGTCCAGTTAGATAAAAAACGTTCCATGGTCTAGGGAAATGGTACAGAGTATTGAGAGTAAATATTAACAATATGATCATTGTTCTCTGTCATCACTTCCAGAATTCTAATAGTTTCCATGTTGCCTTACAAAATAGAGTAATTGAGAAACAAAATCTGAAAAAGAAAAAGTACTATATATTATATATCTTCTGGGTGTATGTATACATCTATATACATACATACATATATATGCTATATATAATGTATGCGTGTATGTATGTATATATACATATATGTATGTATATATTTGTATTGTGTGTTTTGTTGGAACTGCTCAGTTTCAGTCATGGCTGACTTTTCATGATGCCATTTGGGATTTTCTTTGCAAAGATACTAGAGTTGTTTGTCCTTTCCTCCTCCTGCTCATTTTTTTTTTAGGTTGAGGAACTGAGGCAAACAGGATTAAGTGACTTGTCCAGGGTCACACAGCAAGTGAATGGCCAGCTTTGAACTCAGGAATGAGTCTTCCTGACTCCAGGCCTGGTACTCTACCCACTGCACTGCCAAACATATATATATATATATATATATATATATATATATGGGGTGTGTGTGTGTGTGTGTGTGTGTGTGTGTATGGAGAGAGAGACAGGAGAAAAGGGGGGAGAGACAGAGAGAAAGAGAGAGGATTGGCTCAATTTTCTGGAAATTTCTGTTTGAAAGTATTTTTAGCATCTTTATTATCTGCACTCCTAACAAAAATTCTCTGTTTTACTTTGCACACATAAAAATAAACTTGTATTATTCAGGGTCTCTCATTATTGTCCTAGTTGCAACATTATTAATGCATTCTCTCTGAAACTGCTAGCTACTATAAAATAAAATTTAAAAATATAAAACAAAATAAAAAATGAGAAACTTTCATCTTGCTGAATTCAGTGGTCTGTTTGTTCACACAAGTGAGCATTGCAGACTATTTAACTTAGTCAATTATTAACAGTTAGTAGGAGCAAACCTTTGGTGCCTGTCCTAAAGATGGATGTTAGCAGAGGGTTGGCCTGTGGTTAAATTGATAAGTTGAGGGAACAATAGCAACTCATCTTCACATCACTTTAGAGTTCCATATTGCTTTACATACTTTATGTCATTTGGTCCCCACAAAACCCCTGGGAGAAAGGTAATGTTAGCATTATCATTCTCATTTCATACACAAGGTCATAGAAATTCAAAGAGCTTAAGAGACTTATCCAATGACACACAGCTAGTAAGTGAAGAAACCCAGATATGATCAAATGGAGCGCTCTCAACTTGAATGTCCTCTTATGTTTCTATCTATCCTAATTTTGTCCCTTATCAATGTCCCTTTTCATCAAATGGCTTTCAGTGATGTCCCTTCCATGATAGCGGTTTGGGGACAAGAACCACAAAACAGTGAGAGACGAATCCCTTTGGATAGTTGCTATATCCTCTCCACCTCACCCTTTCAAGAACCTACCCTAAGATCTATACTACTCCCAATACTTTTAATGGTATGAATAAATAAGGACTTGGCATGCCATCAACAAACTTTTATAGATCCCTGGTATAAATGTAAAGGGGTCTGCTAGAATCAGCTCTTGCTAGCTTGAGAGCTAGAGTTAAAGATTCAGTAGGAGCAGGTATACCTCAGAAATTGACTAATGATACAAATCAGGATTGATTTATCATTTTGTGGATTGTCTAGACTTAAGAAAACGAGGAAGAATATGTTAATAATGCAGCTTAGACTTCAAAGTGTCACCAGGTTTTAGAGATCTGGTCATTCAACATTTGCCAGCATACCACTGACTGGAATTGTCTGAGACCTACAGGCACAGAAGATTATTCAGATAACCTCTTAAAACTTCTCCCCAAGCTGTTCCACAGCACAATTTTGTGGTTTAAGAAAGTGATTGTCTAAGCTAGTAGAAATGATCAAATGTAGTTTATCAGCTTATAGAGCAGAAAAATGAAATTGGAGCGTCTGTTCACATTTACAATGAACATTAAAAAGTCCTTTGGAAGAGAGAGCGTAGTTTAGAAGAAATAATATTGATGATCATTTATATTTATGTAATGCTTTTAAGATTTGCATGGCACTTCTCTCTGGGAGTCCTGAGAACTGTATTCTAGTAAAGTTCTGGTTTAGCCACCTGTGTGACCTTGGAAACATCGTCTGTGGTTCTCAGTTACCTTATATATAGATTAAGGAGGTTAGAGCTCTAAGGGTTATTTCAGGTCTGACATTTCTAATCTTATGTATTAATTAATGAAGCTATGCTATTTTATATTATCACTGAAATACAGTATTAAGGAAGCCAAGACATGCTCTATGTATATTCTGGAATCCATAGAGATAGTATTTTTTCATAACTTTGAACATATGATGCATTTCTGCTTAGGGATGAAACTCCATTTTGTTAAAATATATTTCCTTTTCAATATTTTTAGCATTCATCATTGCAATATTTTAGTACACAGAGCAACAGCAAAGTACTATTTTCCCCACTCCAACCTCCATCTGCTGCCAACAAAGATGTGCTTGAATTAGTAACAAGATCCTAAAAAAGTTGTTTTTCCTAGGTTTACCTCAAGGATAGGACATTTATTCTTTTTGAAGTTGGCAAAATGTCCCCTGCCGTGGACTCTGTAGCTGGAATTTTTTTCACATTCTTTGTTCTAACAGTAGCAAAACATATGGAGGGCAAAGTACACAAGGCTAGCATTTTCCTGAGTCCATTATTGCACATATCTGTGCAAAGACGAATGTGCATCATGGAAGGAGGCAGAGAGGACCAAAGGGAAAAGAGTATAATTCAGCCTGAGGAACGAGCGGCATTTATGGCCGTCTTTTCTGGAACAAGCCAGTAGCTAAAGGATGGGTTTGTAAGTTAACTCCTTCCAGTGACAGCTCGTAAGTTACATGTTCACTGTGTGAGCAGCATAGAGCCTATAATCCTGATTTCCACAAGCCCTAATCCTCCTTCTCTGCCTCTATCTGTCATCTTAAAAGCATGTTCCTATTCCCATCCCTACTCACACAATATATATAAGTGTCTTAGACCCTGAAATCTTAGAAGAAATTATGAGAAAGATCATGCACAGAAATCCACATGTATAACCCCATTGTCCTTGAGAAATGCAATCTTTGCACAATTCTGCTGTGGACATGACACATAAATTCAAGTACTATAGAAACTGTTAGCATTAGTAAACTGAGATTGTCTTTTCTTCCTACGTGCCCCGATTGACCATTTCTAGTAGCAGTAGCAATGGCAGCAGCAACAGCAGTGTGGATTGTGACAATGATGAGGATAATGACAATTGTCAGCTACTAGTTTTGTCCCACACATGTCATCAGCACGTACCAAAGGTGAACTAACATCCCAATACTCTTGGCAGTTTGGTGATACTGTAGATAGGGCACTAGCCCTGGAGTCAGGAAGATCTGATCTCAGATCAGGCCTTTGACATTTGCTAAGTATGAAAGTCACTTTATGACTGTCTGCCTCAATTTCTTTATCTGTAAAGTGGTGGTGATAATAGCACCTACTTCCCAGGGTTGTTGTGAGGATAAAATGAATTAATATTTACAAAATATTTTGCAAGCCTTAAATCACTACATGAATGCTAACTATTATTATTTAGTAGCAAAATGCTGTGATCTTATCCACCTGAATACTAACCCTAAGAACAGTAGATATATTAGTGACTTATCCTTTGACCATTTCTATCTGAATCCCATCAATAAAATGAGAACAAGATAATAACTATTATTATTTACATTTAATATGGTGCTTTATTATTTCACAAAATACTTTCTTCACAATAACTTCAGAGTTACATGGAGCCCAAGTGGTTATAGAGACATCAATTTAGAGCTGCATGGGGCCATCTACTTCCGACTTATCATTTAACAGATAAGGAAACTGAGGCACGGAGAGATTAAGTGACTAGCCCAAGTTTGCACACATAACCGGGACTCTGCCAAAGGTCTTCTGAAGACTCCAAATCCCACATTCATTCCCTTGAATTATTCCAAGATTTTCTTTTGTTTTCATGATAAGGTATGGAGTTCAAAAGGGAGCACAAAACCTTTGTGTTCTTTCCCCTTATAGCAGATCAACATCCTAAAGCCCCCAAACTCCAATTCAATCCAAGAAACAATTAAGAGACTGGTACGTGCTAGAAGCTGGGGATACAATTAATAAAAAGAGAAAGAACCCCTCCCCTCAAAGAGCTCACAATTTAAGTGGGCAGACAGCACAGGAAAGGAGAGAGAAAAGCAGAGGAGGGGGCAGAGGAGAGAACACCAGGGGGCACCCAGGCAGGGAGTTACTTTGTTCTGTGGAATTGAAACCAAGCAGAGCTACAGATGGAGAGTGAAGTGAGCTGAAAGTCTAATTTCACCCTCTATTAAGGAAGGCATGGGTAAGTTTGGTACTCCATCCTGCAGAGGAGAGAGGAGGCTGACGAAGTAGTGTCAATCAGGGCTTGAGTTAGCAACATGGTGGCAAGTTTAGAAGTGATGAGTTTATCCTGAGAGGAACGTTTCGTTCTGTGTAGCTGAAACCAGGCAGAGCAACAGATTTAAAGTGAGAGTGACCAGATTCAGATTTCAGATTCTGGAACAGAGAAAGCCAAAAGTCTAGGGAAGCCTCTGGGTTTGCCCATGGCAATAAAAAGTCTGAAATGACAGTCTCTGCATCGATAAGGCCCCTAGTACTTCTAACCCATATGGAGTAGAGAGATGTGATTACACATTCACAGACACAGACACAGACACACACACACACACACACTCAAGAAGAAAAACAAATTTAGGTTGTGCAATAGTATCATAGAATTTAGAACTTAAGGGAACCTTCATAATCATATGGTTAAATCAGTTCATTTCGCAGGTGAGAAAATTTCTAGAAATTCCATTTCTACCTTCTTATTCGGGAAGAGTTAAGTATTGAGGAAGAACAAGTGTGTAGATTCTAGAAAGGAGAAGGAGCTAGGTAAGGATGCAAGACAGAAGCCAGGAATAAGGGTGGGCATAAAGGGAGGAAAGATAGTGAGGACAAAAAAAACCCCAGAACCCCAGAACACATAGCAAAATGATATAGACTCATAGCAAAAAGATAGAGATGAAAGTCAAGCTAGATTTCTCACTGAGGTCCCAGCAAGGATCTACTCTAGAACCATCAAAAGTTGTACTTCAATTATTGAATTAAAAGGGCCAGACTTCTCAAACTTTGACAAACATCAGATTAGAAAGTTATTTTGGAGATATTTTGCAAACTACTTTAATTTCAGTGCATTTCTAATTATCATTTATGTTCACATATTTACACATTCATTTATCCACAAGCAGATATTAATTAGCTAAACTATGAAAATCTACTCCATCGGCAGCCCAGTATGGTAGATAGAGCTGATCATGAAGTAAGGATGAACTGGTTTCAAGTCCATTCAACCCTGGCACATACTACCTGTGTGACCCTGCAACAGTCACTTAAATTCATTGTGCCCAAGCAATGTTCTCAGCCCATAAATTTCACAGCAGGTGCTGTTCTTCATTGATAGAAAGTTCTCCATACCAGTGAAATGAAAGATCCATCAAACCTATTCAGATTTTAATAGTCTTAAAGTCTTCCTGGAACATTGGAAGATTTGCTTATGGCCAATCTGTAACAGAGTCAGAACTTGAACCCAGTTCTTCTTGCCATATTCCTCTTGCCTGCTATATATCAGGTGGTGGAGGGTAGAGAGAGAAAACACATTTATACAGTGCACTGTGCTAAGCTATTTACAAGCATTATCTCATTTGATTGTAAAAACAACCCTGTGAGGTAGGTGCTGTTATCACCTCCATTTTACAGTTAAGGAAACTGTAGTAAACAGGGTTATGTGACTTGCCCAGGATCACACATCTAGTAAGTGTCTGATGCTAGATTTGAACTCAGGTCTTCCTGATTCCAGGTCCTGATTCCAGTCTATATACTATGCCATCAACTGCCTAGGATGGACTTAATAAATGCTTGATGAAAGAATGAAGTCTTTTCATGACTTTGAATATGCCATTTTTTATTCTTCATTTCCTAAATGTAAAAAATAATTTAAAAAATTAATTTCCAAACTAGCTTTATTATTTTCCACAAAAATGAATCCCTTTCTGAATAAAATATGATTATTAATGTTAATAATTATGGAAATAGCATTTCAATGATATTGTATTTGTAACATTTATATTGGTTATACAATTATTAATGATACTATAATAACTAGCATTTATATAGAATTTTAAGGTTTGTAAAACAATTTATAGGTATTATCTCATTGTCTTCTGACAACAGAGGTAGGTTCTATTATTATCCCCATTTTACAGATGAGGAAACTCTCCAATGCCATCTGTCAGTGGCATAAATAGAGAATCATAATCATTGTGAGATTCTAGGAGTGGGGAAGAGAAGCAAAAGAGTACATCGTTATCAAACTACTTCACCTCCCCTAGAAGTTCTCAGAAGTGCGAACCACACAACTATTTGATATAGTGAAAAGAGCTCTGGGTGGGAGTCAGGAGCCTTGGGTTAGAATCCCAGTTCCAACACTGTCTATGAATCCTTAGGAAAATCACTTCCTCTCCCTGGACCTCAGTTTTCTTATAATCAAAAAGAGAGGATTGATATAGTTGTTCTACAGCAGTGGTTCTTAAATATGGTCTACGAACATAAGTGGGAAAAATGGATTAAAAAATTAAAACTGAATTCAAATTTTCAAATTGAAATTGGAAATTTCGAGTGAAGTTGAAAATTTGACATTGAAACTGAAATTTTAAATTCCTACCTGAAATTTAGCATTTTCTTCAACTATGGACATAAACCATAAACATTCTTCTGAGAAGGGGTCCACCGGCTGCACCAGAGGGGTCTAGGACACACAGAGAAAGGTTAAAAACTCCTACTCTACAGGACCCCTTCCAACTGAAATATTCTTTAACTGTAGGACTCCTCAGACGGCTTACAACTGAGGCAAGATCAGGGAAATATGAGTCATGTTGCAAGGCTAGAAGGACCAAATTTCAAGTCTGCCTATGAACAAATAATATCTGTGTGGTTCTGGGAAAGTCTTGATATGTTAGGCATCACTCTAAGACTTTTTAAGTTGTGGCAAAGGAGTTGACCTACATGGGTTAGGAGACTATGTCATTGAAATCATAAGTTCAGTCCCTCTTACCACGGATCATCCCCTCCCCAACCAGACAGCTAATATCCAGTCTTGGTGAATGGTATAATAAATCTCCAGTAGTTACAAGTTCAATTAAAATAGGATTATATTTGACCTTATGGAGACCAACTGAATGCAATTAATACAACTAAAGATTATTTCCTGGCAAGACTTGACATCTCTACTAATTTCTACTGTCCTTGAACTGGAAAGTGGGTCCTAGTGACCTCTCTCTCTCTGTCTCTTACTCTCTCTCTCTCTCTCTGTCTGTCTCTTTCTCTCTCTCTCTCTCTCTCTCTGTCTCTCTGTCTCTCTCTCTTTTTAAAATTTATTTAATTTCAATTCACATAATAAAAAAAACCGTTTCTGTAACACAGTACAAAAAAAAAGATGACTGCACATGAAACTGCAAATCTACTCTGTACAACTTGCTATTCCCTCCAAATATTCAACAAAGTTATCATGTAAAGTTCTCCCCAGCCCTAGAGATGGTTACTATTAGACACAAATAAGTGTGTAAATAAAATTATTCTATACATACTTATATTTTATCAATTCTTTCTCAGGATGGAGAGAGTGTCTTTCTTCATATGTCTTTTATTTTTATTTAATAATCAAAATGACTTGGTAGATCAAAGTCATTTTACTGGGTAATTAATAATCAGATTATTAATTAGACTAGCAAATAATCAATGCATTTATCATGTGTGGTCTCTCTCACTAACCAAAGACAAAGACCTCAAAGTCGTTCTTAAAACAATACTGCTGTTACTGTATACAATGTTCTCTTGGTTCTGTTCACTTTGTACTTCATTATATCATGCAGTTCTTTCCATGCTTTTCTAAGACCATCAAGCTCATCATTTCTTATATCACAGTAATCGCTTTTTTTACAGAAATCGGTTTTAACTTATCCTTGGTGGGATATCTCAGTCTCACTTGCAGAAGTGGCCTTGAAGGATTTGTAAAAGGATACCAAGCAAGGAGGCAACATGGTATATTAAAAATTATGTTGGTTCTGGAGTCATACAAGCTGGGTTCAAATTCCACCTCTGGTCCTTACCGCCAAATCCTTGGACAAGGATTTATCCTTCCTAGGCCTCAGTTTTCACATCTGCAATATGAGTTGGACTATATGATGTCTGAGGTTCATTCCTTTAGGCTTGCACTCTTCAAAGGAGGCACCATGCTCTGGGAGAGAAGCAGAATTGCAGTAGCTCAAAAGATATGTGAGATGCACAAATTTAAAGCCATCTCCACTCCAAATGTTCATATGGACTATTTGTGCCTGAGCTGTGGCAGTCTTTCAAGCCCATATTGGTCTGATTAGCCACAGACAGACACACTGTATCTTGACTCCAATATAGTGATGTCATTTTGGTCCTCTTCAAGAATGAAGGACAACAACCAACCAACAATGGATATGTAATCCTAGGTATAGTTACCTAGTCTTAGTGATACTTACCTACCTATAGTTACTTAGTCTTGGTTCTTTATACTAGAGATGCCAAAAACATAGCCCACATCACTCCTGAGCACACCAGAAGCAGATTATACTTTAATTTGGAAATATTTAGCAACATGAATTTTTAAAAATCTATTAAAACACAGATAATATTGCATTTTTAAAACTAAATCAACATGAATCCCACAGGAATCCTTGTATGTGAATTAGTGGCCCCCCCACTTATATTTGAGTTTGACATCTTTACTTCAGGCAACTCTCCAAGGCTATATAAGCTCTTGAAGAAAAGGTGCCAACCTGCCTTACTAACATGAATTTTCTCACCTGGGAGTTCCCTATACCAAGGAAATCATAGGTCCAATCCACATCCCTATTTATTTGGAGGTAAGACTAAGAAAATTGACTGAGTCTCAGAGAAATGACCTGTACCTATGGTCACATGACTCATCAATGTCAAAGAGAGGATTTAAACAAGTATTATTGACTTCAAATCCAAATGGAACACTACCCAACTCTTTGCTACCTTTTAATACCACATGGTATCTATTTTTTTATCCCATTTCTCTAATAGGACACCCTGTGTTTCTTTATTTTATTTATTTATTTATTTATTTTGTTTTATTTATTTTATCAGTTTTATTTTATTTATTTTTCTTTATTTTATCAGTTACTTATTGTTGATACTACTACTTCATTCAGCTAACTAGCCAGGACTGAATTCTGTTTATTTCAAATTGTTTTTCCATACAGTCTTTGTACATTTTAAATTGTTTTTCCATGCAGTCTTTGTACATTTTAAAATTTCTTTATGTAGCTTTTGAACTTCTCTTTGCCCCTCTAACATTTTACTATCATTGTCAAATCATGAGCTGTTACCTGATTACATGAATTTTTAAGGCATTAAAGGTATTCTCACTTTTACAGCTCTTCACTTTGAAGCTGAACCATTGACAGAGGAGGGGGAAAAATCTATAGCCCTTAGGATGTTTGGAATTAAACAGATCTCATTAAAATGATGCCTTCTTGTCTATTGACCAGAAAGAACAAGTCCAAATAGTCTTGTCTGAAATAGAAACAAATGCCATTCTAATCCTAGAAAACAACCTTTATCCCTTAGAATGGTACTCAGACAGTAGTGAGTGAGCCTTGAGTCAAAATTTTCAGTTAGTGTTATTTTTACGTTGTAGAAAAATCCATCAAACATTCATTGAGTGTCTACTATGTGCAAAATGCAATGGTAGGTGCTTTAAAAAAAATCTTGGTTCTTGGAAACATCCGGCATTTGCACTCTTATAGTCCATCAAAATGGCTGTCAAAGATTCATTCCAACCTCTGCTATTAATTTATGAACTTGTTCATTTAATAATAATAACAGCTAATATTTACAAATACACCATATAAATATAGTACTTACTATTCACCAGGCACTGTGCTAAGTACTTTAGAATTATTACCTCATTTGATCTTCACAATAATCCTGGAAAAGACCATTATTATCCCCATTTTACAGATGAGAAAACAAACATTTATCAACTGGTTGCCTGGCTTCAACAACCACCACAAAAAGCCCCATGGTTTCAATATGTAGTTCAACCATGCTACCTACCACCTCAGAAAGTTTTATGGTCAATTTTCTATGCTATTACTACCTCAGACAATAGTTTTGTGACCCTGGGCAAATCACTCAACCTTTTACAGCCTCAGTTTCCTGATAGGTAAAATGAAGTGGTTGAAGTCTATGACCTTGGTGCCTTCCAGCTTTAAACAATATTTTCCATGACCCTTCCAGAATTGTTCTCCATTTGTGACCTGTCACTATTCTCAAAACTTGACTCTGATGTTCTGGAAGCTAGGTAGATGTAATGCCAAGCAAAGGCAGCTTCCAAGGTTCAGATTACCAGCATAGAGAACCCCATTTATTCAGGAAACATTCACAGAACAGAGAAAATCAAAATACAGTGTAACTCATTCCTTTAGCAAGTAAGCTCTCAATTCAATCCAGGTACTACTCCACCCGCAGGCAGTACATTCATATAGTCAGTTAAAGTCTCTTCTCAAATGGAGATCAGTTTCCAATCACAAACAAAGTACATTTATTTGGTTAATCACAGAGCACAAAAAGGCCAAAGGTTTCCCACCCCTGGACACAAAGTAATTACAATACCATCCATTAACATCAAGCACTTTCTCAAAAGGGGGAGGAGAGCACAAAAGGCCATCCACCCTTAAGCTACAACAAGGTCAAGATATCATCCCAGCACTGAAAACCTCAAGGCAAGCCCTCAGCAATCTCAGTTCCTGGGGAGACAAGGCTTAACAAAGCCATAGCCAGTGTCCTTGTCAAGTCATACTCTGCCTGTAGAACAGTCCCAGAACCCCTGAAAACATCAGCAAAGCCCTCTTCCAGGATTTCTGTGAACATACCACAGGAAAATCCTCCTTCAGGGCTTCTGAACCAACAGACAGGTTCCAGGACCTCTACAACAGCAGCACTGTCCTTCACCAGCAGGTGAATCTGGCAAAACAACATCAAAACAGACAGACAAAATACCGGCATCACCGCCATGCCTCCTCAGTTCTCGGCAGCTCTGGGTGGCAGTTCTCAAAAGTCCAACGGGCTCTCAGCAGTCTTTCTCTCATCAACTCAGGCTCCATGATACCAGATACTGCTCCCCAAAAGTCCTTCTGGCCTTCTCTCAGCTTGGGCCTCTCTCCAAATTCGGGGCACCTCCCAGTTCAGCCCCCTCTCTTCACTTCAACAAATCCATCCCACAAGTGGGATTCACAAGCTCTAGGTTTTAACACTCAACCCAAAAGCCAAGCCAATACAGGGGCATCTCCAAATTCCATTGCCATTACAGTAGATAAATAGATAGAACATTTAACTGAGTATTGACAAGTCTGAATCAGGCTCCACATCCTATCTCTGCATCCTGGAGAAGTCACCTCTTTGAGCCCCAGTTTTCTCAACTGCAAAGTAGAGAGAGGCAATAATAGCACCTGAGTCACAGAATTGTTGAGGGAATCAAGTAACACGTAAAGTGTTTTGCAAACTTTAAAGCACTCTAAAAAGTTGTTATTGTTATTCCTTTGCATAGGAAGGGGAACAAGATGGTAGAAGGGGAGGGGTCTGCAGAACTCAGAAGAGAAAGATACAGACAGCACAAATCTCTGGTTATAGTCAATGAAACTTAGAATTATGGATTTGGGGAGTTGAAAAGGGATCTTAGAAATTTAGCTCTGTATTTAAATTAATGAGAAAACAGAGATACAGAAAGTTTAAACACTTGCCCTCAGTCATGCTTAATGATAGTTGTTAACTATCATTACCTAAAAGACAGCTATTGAATCCACTTGGCCTGTTGTACTATGGTCATCTCTATAGGGGTGGTAGAGACGGTGGAGAAATCTTGCCCTAAAAGGGGTTTCTAACATAAAGAGAAAAGTCAAGGAAATCTCCTTATACACATAGACACACTAACTAAATACACAAATCTTTCTTTTCCTTCAAGGAAGAGCTTTTTGCCACGACTTCTATGAAGCCTTCCTGATTTACCCAGCTGAAAATGATCTCTCCCTCCTCAGATTTTGCTTGTATCAGGTTCTATCTTCTACCACACTTATTGTCCCTGTTAGATTCTGTTATTTTTGACAGGTAGAGCCTGTTCTTCTTTTACCTTCATATCCCCACCATCCAGAATGGTGCCATGCTTTAAGTAAGCACTCAGCAAATAAATGTTTATTGAATTTAACTGAATTGAACATTTATTAATCCAATTCATCTTATTAATGATAATTGACACATGGTGATTTAGAGTTTACAAAATCCTTTCCTCACAATAACTCTTTGAAGTAGGTAAACATCTGGTCATGTCACTCCTATGCTCGAAAATCCTCTGCAGCTCTCTATTGCCTCAAAAATAAAGTTTGCCTGACACTCAAAGCCTCCAATAACCTGGCACCTCTCTTTCTAGTCTTCTTCCAAATTATTTCTCTTTATAAAATTTATCATCTAGTCAAACTGGACTGTTCTCTTTCCTCCCAAAGCATGCTCTGTCTTTTTCTGCCTCCATGATTTGCTTATTCTGTTTTTTATGTTTAAAACATTATTTTCTGTGTCTTTAGCTATTGAATTCCTATATGATATTAAAATCAAAATTTAAATGCCACTTATGCCATGAAGCCTCCCATAATCCTCCCCCTAACTAGAAATGGCTCTCTTTATCAGATTTCACATAGTAATTTGTTTGGTACCCATCAATATGCTTGTAATGTTATATTATATAGTACAGTTATCTATGTCTGCGACTTGCAGTGGTTCTTAAGTGTAATCATTTATCCACAAGTTCCCAAGGTTCTTTCAAGGGATCCACATGGTCAAACAATTCCCTAAGAATACTAAGGTATCTTAATTTCTAACATTTATAATTCTAACATTTATAATTTAAATGAATGAACAAATTCACAAATGAATGGACAGGAGTTGCAATGAATCATTGACAACCATCTCACTGCCTGCAAGATTTCAAATGCATGACATTCTCAAGAAGCAAGTTTGGTTTTTACCACCTAACATTTTGCTAGATATAAACAGCATAAAATAAAAGTTCCTTTGGATGCTCAATAATTTTTAAGAGAGTAAAAGAGTCCAAGATTAAAAACTTTGAAAACTGCTTTCGTAGGAGATTGTAAGCTTTATGAGAAGCAGTAAATATATCAGATCTAAACCTTATATTTCCCTTAGCACCTAGCATAATGTTCTATATACAAAAGGAGCTCATTAAATATTTAAATTAATAAATGAATGAATGAGTTATCCCCAATTATAGGTGAGAAAACTGAGACTCAGAGAGATTCATTAGCAGCTAGTAAATAGTATGGAGTGGTTAGCGGTTCAATGGACAGAGCTGGAATGAAAGTCATGAAGACCTGAGTTCAAATTTGGCCTCAGACAGTTACTAATTGTGTGACCTTGAGCAAGTCACTTAACCTCTGTCTACTTAATCCACTGGAGAAGGAAATGGCAAACCACTCCAGTATTTTTGCCAAGAAAACTCAATGGACAACATCAATGTACTATGGTCCATAGGGTCATGAAGAGTTCAGTTACTGTAACTGAACAACAAGGCAAACATTATAAGCCAGAACTCAAATACGTGTCAAACCAGTTTTTTTCCTTTTTTGTCCTTAATACTATTCTGCTATAATGAATAGATAACGAGTCTAACATTTACTTCAATGAATCTGCCCAAACAAAGCATTCTCCATTTTTTGCTGGTAAGAATTTGATCAAAGCTCATAATATCTACAATGATTGATTTGTCTGGTGTCTGGCTGCTTTGTAGGAGAGGGGGGCAAAGGCAGATAACTAGGGGCAGAAAATCTCCTAATAATTTATCAGGACATTTATCTGCCTATCACAAGAGACAGAAACACTGTGTACTTGTCTATTCACAGAGTATATTATTGTATAAATGCACACTTCCCTTTTTGTCTCTGAAAGTTTTGCCTTTTTTAAGAACAACTACAGATAATGTCTTTAACAGTATGTAATGTTGCAGTTTTATATGGTTTGACATCTTTTCAAAACCTCTATCTTTTCACAGATAAAAAAAATGAATGTCTTTTGCTATTTGGACAAGAACCCAATATCCTCTGTGATTTAGACATTTCTTTAAACTAGCTCATTGCTACATAAGCCTAAAAGAACTGTGTGCCTGAGATACCAAAGTTTGGTTCCCTTAACTCTTTCTAGGCCTTGGAAAAGCCCCCTTGCTCTTTCTGAAGTTGTCATCCATTTCCAGATGAAGCAATATTGGAAACATGCTCAGGAGAATTAAGTCTGACAGCACGGACAGGCCAGTTGACAGAGGGTTCAGGGAAAAGCCAAGGCTTCTTATTGCTGTAGACAGTGAAACCATTTCTCACGTGGAGATTCACTCACTGAGAAGTAAGAACTTACAACTCTTCCTGTGGAGGTCATCAGTCAGACATAATGACTATTTCTTTTCGTTTGCTGGGGGTCAGAAATCTCCACCAGCTGTGATGAGAGAGCTTGGTAAACACAAGTACCTCTCCCACCTGTTGGCTAGAAAAAATGGTTTCTCTTTAGCCATATAGTTCCATAAATTTATGAAAGGATGATTATTTACCTTTTGGATGGCATTAGCCTTTGAAAAGCATTTTACCATAATTGAGTTCTATATAAACAAAATGGGCTTACTCAGGAAGCTCTGAGTTCTTCCTCACTGGAAGGCTTCAAGCAAGGAAATTTCTATGTGAGTTGGATTTGATTATCTCCAATTTCCTTTCCAGTTCTGAGAAGTCAAGGTTAAATAATAAAAATTGTCTGTTTTCTTTGAAATCACCTAAGAAACTCTTTTTCCCAAATGTCTTGAATTCCAAAGCTTGACCTGAGTACTTGACCTGAGTAAATGAGTGTTATAGAATATTGAACTATATTTCAAATGCATAGAGGTATTACAGTCTCAAGTGATTTAGAATCAATTCAATATAGAATCATCTAATGTTTTGATCTGATAGAGTATTGGATTTGGAATCAGAAAATTTACGTTGAAATCCCTTTTCTGCTACTACCTGTATGACCTTGATCAAGTTGCTTCTTCTTTCTGGGTCTCAATATCCTTAGCTGTCCCGGGAAAAAGGGAGAAAAAAAGAGTCTGAGCCATTTATCTCTTCCAGTTCCAAACCCTCCTTACAAATTTGAGGCATCTTAGGAATCAGCTAGGATAATTCCCTTACTTTATAAATGGATATGCTGAATTTGGGACTGCTTAAGTGACTTGCCTCAAGTTCAATATGTGAACTATAGTTGAATATGAAACTGAGATACAGCTCTCCATGCCCCCTGTGCATAGTTCAGTGGACTTTACAGGGCCCCTATACTGTCTATCAATAAGCCAAGGAAGCCAAGACCCATGAAAATGAGTCTTGAATTTTCCTTTACTTGTCTGGAGACATAAATTAGCTAGGTGGGGTCATGGCCATCAGCAGTTAAATTTTTAGATTCAAATGGCTTTACCATTTTTAAGTAAAAATAAATAAGTAAATAGTACTACATATACTATTAGAAAGAAAATGTAGACACTTAGCTCTGGTTTACAGGTAGAGTTCCAGAGCACAAAAGCAGTTATTTCATTTTTATCCTCTTCTAATCTGAGTTAAACAACTGATAAATAGTAGGTAACTTTATTCAGTGTCAAGCAACTTCTAAGTACTCAGCACTGTTAATTAGATGATTGAACAGGTTAATCATTAACGACAAATAACGTTCAAGAAGTATAATCATAGAAATTGAGAGTCAGATGGAAACTAAAAACATCTAGGTCACCTTCATTTTAGCAGCAGATAAGGAGATAAAGAAGTTTACTTAGTTTCACATAGTGAAATGCAGAGGTGAGACTGAAAGCTAAATCTCATGGTTCCTAGATCATCACTCATGCCTCTAAACAATGTTCATAGAGGTAACATTAGACGCATCTTATGATGACCATATCTTTTACCAACAGTCAAAGGAGAATTTGGTGAAAAAGTATTCAAGAATCATAGCATTCAGCACTGCAGAATCATAGCATACCGGTAGTGGAAGGAAACTGGCTGCATCTTCTGACTCATACGCAAGCATCATGGTACTGAACATCACAGGATCCTAGAATACCAGAGGTGGAAGGAAATTCAAGCAGTTTAATCTAACCTATACTCAGATAAGAATACTCGCCGAATTGGTCACACAACCTCTGCTTGAGGACCTTCACTCATACAGGCCAAAGGTCATAGCTAAGTGGTGCAGCAGATACAGCATTGTGTTTGGAATCAGAAAGATTTACCTTCTTCATTCAAATCTGGCTTCAGACACTTACTTGCTGTGTAACTCTGGGCAAGTCACTTAACCCTGTTTGCCTCAGTTCTCTCATCTGTAAAATGGACTGGAGGAGGAAATGGCAAACCAGTCAAGTTTCTTTGCCAAGAAAATCCCAAATATTCTCATGAAGAGTCAAACATGACTGGAACAAACACAACAAAATAATATTCTGAAGCAGCCTATTCCACTTCAGAAAATTCCCTGGACATCAATTGTTGTTTGCTTCTATGCTGTTTCCATACTATGTTCTTACCCTCTGGAGCCAGAATATGCCTAATCCTTCTTCCACACACCAGCTCCTTCTGAGAGAATTCAAAGGGAGCCATGGAGGCTTTCCTGCTTTAGTGCGCCTACCCTGTACTAACACTATGGATGCTCAAACAATGGTCATAAAATCTTCTGATTGTTGGCATCTATCATCCAAGTTGACTTGCACTGGGGACAGCCAGCCTCTGGAAATCAGTATTTCCAAACTTTAGTTGAGGTAAAGGTAACAAATTGCTGAGTTAGAAGAATGCTCTGAAATTCATCATCTCTCAGTCTGTGATGAGGGCCTCTTAAATCACCAACATCACAAGAAGACTGAGGGTAGAAATTTCAGGATTTCTACATTTGGAGGTGCAGTCATCCTTGAGCTTAGCCCCCTAACTGTGAATGTGCCCAAAGGCTCGGTCCTGAGCCGTTTTCTCTTCTCTCTTCATATTCTCTCACTTGCATTTAAATATCATTTCTAGACTGATGACTCAGAGGTCTTTATATGCAGCCCTAGTTTTTCTCCTGATCTCTAGACAAGCAACATAAATTGCCTATTGGACACTGCAGATTGTATTTCCTTATCTTAAATTCAGAGTTTCCAAAATAGAACTCTCTTTCTATTAACACATCCTCTTCTGACTTTCCTGTTTCTTTTGAGGGTTTGAGCTTATGGGTCTTCTTTCTATGGAAATGGAACACTCTTTCCTTTTTTCAGGTACATGAGACAGGGATATATTGTTTATTGGCTGTATGACCTTAGACAAGTTTAACTCTCTGAGCTGCAGTACCCTTATTTATAGATGGGGGAACAATTTTATTCAGTCATGTCAGTCATGTCTACCTCTTTGTGACTCCATTCAGGATTTTCCTTAGCAAAGACACTGGAGTGGCTTGCCATTTTCTTCTCCAGCTCATTTTACACATGAGGAAACTGAGGCAAGCAGGGTAAGTGATTTACCCAGGGTCACAAATCTTACAGTATCTAAGGCCAAATTTGAACTCAGGTCTTCCTGACTCCAAGCTTGGCACTCTATCAACTGCCCCACCTAGATGCCCAAGAGAACTATACTATTTATATTAAACACATCACAAGGTTGTTGAGAAGAAAGTGCTTCAATAAAGAAATGTAAGTCATCATTACTGCTATTACCAAATGAGATCATGTAACTAAAATGCTATATTACTCAATTTAGTGCGAGAGCATAATTTTGACATTTCTTGTTGTTGTTTGGAGTGGTATAAGATAGACGTTTCTGAAAAAAAAGGAGTATCTCTGAAAAATAATTTTACAGAATGAGGAGAGGCAACCTGGAATGAGACAAAGGATACTAGCCTGAGTCAGAGAGAAATATGTTCCCTTCTATATGAACTTGTTAACTGCTCACTGTTGACTGTTAACTGGCTTGATAATTTTGGACAAGTCAGTTAACTTTGGTGAACATCAGGGGTTGTTTGTGTTTTGTTTTGCTTTGTTTTTAAATCTCTAAAATAATGGAGAAATGTAGTTTAGTAAATAGAAGGCCAGCCTCAAGGCCAGGAAGACCTGTGTTCAGATATTGCCTTTGACAAAGAGTGGCTGCTTGACCCTAGACAAGTCCCTTAACCTATTTCTGTTCTAGACAACTCTAAGGAGAGTGCAAATCTGTATTGTTATAGGGAACCCCCTCACCTGGATGTTCCCTAAGCCAGTGAAATCATAGTTCTACCATCTATCTCTTAAAATAATAAGGTTATATAACTAATCATAAATTCTTAACCTAAGATCCATGAACTTGTTTTTAAAATTATTTTGATTACCAAATTTCAGTATAACTGATTTCCTTTGTCATCCTATATATTTTATTTTATGCATTCAAGACTATTCTTGCAAGGTCTCTGATAGTCTTCACCAGATTGTACAGGGGGTCCAGGATACACACAAAAAAAGTTTTAAGAAATGTGGACCAGATGATCTCTGCAGCCCAACCCATTTCCAAAATGCTGTTACTTTGGCAAAGTGGAACTGAGAGGAGCAGGGAAGAAGGGCAACAGTGTAATGGAGTGGTGAGAATTCTGGATCTAGAGTCAGAGGACCTGGAATTGAATCCTGGTTCAGTCACTTAAGTCTCCAATTTCTTAGCTATAAAATGAGGTGTGGATGAATGAGATGTCTTCTAAGGTCCCTCCCAGTTCTCAAGCAATGACTTTGTCATTTTATGAAGGAACCTAGCAAGTAAAAGGGGGGAAAAGAACTTAAGAGAAGATTTACCCAATTTATAGAAACAAGAAAGTGACACAAAGGAAGACAAAGTGTAAGACAAAGCAAAATATTAGGGACATTTGAAACTGGAGACAATTGATTTCAATTAACTAGGCATTTATTAAATGCTCAAGTACCTTATACTCCATAAAGGCAGCTAGATGGTAGAAAGGATAGGGCAATGGATCTTGAGTCAGGAATATCTGAATTTAAATCCTGCCTCTGACACTTACTAGCTGTGTCATTTTATCTCTGTACCTCAGTTTACTCAATTATAAAATGGGGGCAATAATAGGACCTACCTCATAGGGCTGTTGTGCAGATCAAATTAGCATAATGACTGGCACATAGTTGTCATTTTCAGTCACATTTGACCGTTTGTGACACCATTTAGGATGTTCTTGGCAAAGATACTAGAGTGGTTTACCATTTCTTTCTCCAGTTCATTTTACCAATGAGGAAACTGAGGCAAACAGAGTTAAGTGACTTACCCAGGGTCACACAGCAAGTAAGTGTCTGAGGCCGGATTTGAAATCAGAAAGATGTCTTCCTAACAGGTGCTTAATAAATGCTTATTTCCTTCCTTACATTCAATAGGTACTAAGGAAAAGTATGAAATAGGAAGCGGCTAGGTGGTACAATGATTAGAGCACCGACCCTGCAATCAGAAGTACCTGAGTTCAAATTTGACCTCGAACACTTAACACTTACTAACCATGTGACCTTGGGTAAGTCACTTAATCCCAACTGCCCTACATCCCCGTCTCCAAAAAGAAAAAAAAAGTGTGAAATAAAGAGTTAAGATGGAAAAATGAAGAGAAAGGTTAAAGATAAAGAAAATGAATCATTTGAAACCATTCAAAGCATCTTGAAAACAATCTACATTTCCAGCCTTAATTCATATCATTCCCCTTTCTCCCTCTCTACTTTCTAGATAAACTCTCCTACTTTCTGTTCCCTAAACTCATCATTCCACTGTTCAACTCAGGCACCATTTCCTATAGAAAGCTTTTCCTGGTACTATTCTACCTTCTTAAATTACCTTGGAATTACTTAACTCTGTATATACAGTATTCAAGATATAGAATGTAAGCTCCTTGAGGACAGGGATTGATTTTTGTTTTGTCTATATCATGATCTAGAAGAGTTCCTTACATATAGTAGATAGATAAAAATGATCAGAATTTAAGAATTCCTCTGCAGACCAAGTAAAGTTTTGCTTGACTCACCTGCTCCTTCTAATGTTAATAAACGCTTAGGCCAGATTTAAATTCAGCAAGAGGAGTCTTCTGATTCCAAATCCAGTACTCTTTCCACTGAAACACTTACCTGCCCAGAATCTATAAGTATACAACTCAAAAATCTTCAGTAGTTCCCTACTTAGTCCATTTTGCTCAACTTTCTACCATCTCTGAGAATGAGTATCAAGTCCCAGAGCCTTTGAGGTAAGAAAGCTTAAAGAAAGGAACTGGAGGTAGAAACCACTGGTTCAGTAACCCCCCATTTCCCCAGAGTCAGCAAAGGATGTGGATGAGGCAAGGGATGTGGCCAAAGCAGAAGGCACAAAATAAGATTTTGACACAAAGTTGGGAGAGATGACTAATACAGTGGATGACAGATTTGAGTTCCAGAAAGGGCAGTAGGGTCAGGGAAAAACACTGGGCTTGGAGTCCAAAGGTATCTGTTTGACTCCGGGCTTTTCCACTTATTACCTCTGTGATTTTGGGCTCTGTGACCTCTGGATCATAGGTTCCTTATCTGTAAAACAGAGGGGATATTTGTTTTAACTGACATATGGCATTATGTTGAGAATCAAATGATATAAAGCATGTAAAGTTCCTCACAAACCTTCAAGGTCCGTTGTATAATCCCAGAATCACAGAAAAGAGCTCTTCTGTCCTGTACCTGAACAGAAATCTACACCATTCCTGGGAAGCAACTGGGGAGTCCATCACCTCTCAAGGCAGGCAATTTGGCTTGTGGACAGAAATAATTGGTAGGAAATTTTTCCTGACATTGAATCTAAATTTGCCTCTGCTCCTGGTTCTGCTCTTTGGGGCCAAGAAGACCATTTATAATTCCTCTCCTACAAGAAAACCCTTCAAATACTTGAAGGCAGCTATTATACACACACACACACACACACACACACACACACACACACACACACACACACACACTTAAATCTTTTCTCAACGCTAAGTACCCATAGTCCTCTTAGACCAGTATTCCTATTGCTTGGTCTCCAGGCTTCATCCTATCCTGGCCACTTTGTACATGCTACAACTTATTAAAATGGACTTCCCAAAATGTGGCACCTAGAGCTGAACACAGTTGACCGGATATTCAGAGATTCATAGATTCCAAATTGGAAGGGACATTAGACACTTTTGAGTCCTTCTCCAGCCAGCACCAACTATATTGAAAGTCAGAATGAGGGGGGTGGGGCTAAACTAATAAGATGAAACTTACTGGCCACTTAACTATACACACACTTTACAGATGAGAAATTTTTAAAAACTACGTACCTTTCCTAGGGTCACACAGGTAATGTCTAAGGAAGAATTTGAACAGATCTTTCTGACTTCAGGTCACATAATGCCGCCATGGTAAAGTAAAAGAAGACTTTAATAACCCTTTTTTGCAAACTGTCTTTCTTAAAGCAGCCTAAAATTGTTAGCTTTTTTGGCAGCCATGTCACTCTCTAGACTTAATGCAGAGTTTATAAACCACTAAAACTTCCAAATCTTTTTCATATGAGCTATATTCTAGCCTCTCCTCCTTTATCCTACACTTGTAAAGTTGATTTTTTTTTAAATCCAGTATAGGACTTTACACTTATCCCCAGTAAGTTTCATCTTATTGGATTTGGCCTCCATCATTCTGCCTTTCAACATCTTTGTGTATCATTACTCATCATCCATTGTTAGCTTTCCATCCCAATTTCCTATCTTCAGATTTGATAAGTGGGCCATCTATACTTTCATCTAAGTCACAGATAAAAATGTTAAAGACAACAGACTGCCCTGAAACTTCATATTAAGCTATTAATGACTTATCTACATTATTGTCATTCAAAAGCATGGAGTTCCAGATTTGTTCTTCCATATATCCCTATTTCTTTCTATCGAGGTTGCTACCATCCTTCTAGTTACTTAGCCAGATTCACAATCTTTATTTCTCTCTCCATTTTCCCCCATATCTTACTCCATATCCTGACAAGTCTTGTCAATTCTACCTTCAGAACAATTGCCATAAAGATCTCCATTCACATACAGATTCTACCACAGGTCCTCATCAGCTCCCACCTGGACTATTT
>CM053594.1:202524359-202548812 GCA_028646575.1 Pseudocheirus occidentalis
GGGACTCAGTGTTCTGGTTTCTGAATAAAGACCTTGGTTCTGCCTTCCATGTGGAGAGTTTGCTACATTTTGTGATCCAAAACTATACCAGCATATTCATAACCATCATGGGTGTTGTGAATATCTCATTATTGATACACATATTAAGTGCCTTGCCCATGGTCACACAGCTAATGCCAGAGATAACTCCATGTCTAGCACTTTTGTCCACGAAATCATATGACTTCTTATGTTTTTCCCTTGCCCTGTATTGCAGAGTACAGGTTCTGGGTTCACTCTTCCAACCCCTTTGTTATTGTTCAGTTGCTTCAGTTGTGTTTAACTCTTTGCAAGAATATTGGGGGTTTTCTTGGCAAAGTTACTGGAGTGTTTGCCATTTCTTTCTCCAGTTCATTTTACAGATGAGGAAACTGAGACAATCAAGGTTAAGTGACTTGCCCAGGGTCACACAGATAGTATCTGAGACCAGATTTGAACTGAGTCTTCCTGTATCCAGGCCCAGTGCTCTATCTAACATGCCACCTAATCTCCCCCTCCCAATCTCTACTAGCAATGAAAATTTAGTTCCCCAGGGGGTGGCTACATCTCCCCTCAGAATTTTAGGGGTAGTATTGAGGATTAAGGGGCAGTTTCTCTAATGCTGTTGCTCAGGAACCTCCCCATTGACTGCCAGGCAACCAGACAGATTTACTTAGGTTTTAGTTAAAGGAATTTACTAAGGTAGTTTAGAAAAAAAAAAGTTGCTATAAATCATCTGTAATGTACTCTCCCACAAGTATATGCATAGTCCAGGGCAATCTTAAAGAACAATGTGGCAAAGGTATAATTCATAGCTTGTGACTGACTGAAAGTATTTTCCCTTTCCTGGTGTCCTTATGGAATTATTTTTATTTTTATTTTTATTTATTGCTTTTTGGAGGGCAATTGTGTTTAAGTGACTTGCCCAAGGTCTCACAGTTAGTTTTTGTGGTAAGTGTCTGAGGCCGGATTTGAACTCAGGTAGAATTCTTTTTAGGTAAAGCTTTGGGGGCTCCTTGTAGAATCCTAAAGCTACCTCTCACCTCGTGTTTCATTTGTCTTCCATTCCCAATTATCAGTCACTGTTGTTCTTGGAAAACTGTTTGTATGCCATTGGGAAGTCCGAAACTTCTGGTCTTTTGATCTTCACAAAGTAACACTCTGGTCAAGGAGGGTGGGGAGGAAGCAGTTCTCTCCTCCAACTCCCCACCCTAATGAGTCCCTCTCAACACAGTCATGGCTGCAGCTGAAGCTGCTCCACCACCCATCTCGTCTCCTATTGGAAATTTTTAGACTCTCAACTGACTGACTGTTTTTATCCAAGTGTATAACTGAACCAAAAACAAGGTATTTCCTATGAGGAGCTATTTGTCCACATCCAATGACTCAAAAGCACTCTGTTCTTCCTTTGATTAATTGTTCACATCTAGTTCATGCCTTCAAATGATTGCTTGATTCAATAGAGATGAAGAGCCCTTGTATACAGGTAATCCATACTCTTGATTGATGGATGGATTGGCTGAATGAGAAGTCCAGATGACCCTTGCTCCCCTACACTAGATTTTCAGGAGTGCAATCTAAGAGCACATGAAACTTTAGGGGCTGCCTCATTCCCCTTACTGAGTTATTCTAACCTGTCAGTGTACTAGAATCTCTAGGTCTTTTTTTTTACATGACCTTCTCTTTGCTATATTTCTCTCATTCTGTAGTCAAAGTTTGATTTTTGATGCCAAGTACTAATTTTCACATTTGCCCTGTTGATTTTTTCTTATTAGTTTCATTCCATTCTTCCATCCTGTTAACTTAATAACAAAGATAAAAATAATGATAATAGCTTACAATCACTGAATTTCATTTATGGGTAAAGAGTTGTCTGTCTAGAGATCTCTATCCAGGGACGTTGTTGATAGGCTCCATGATTTAGGTGGAAATTGGACTTGAGTTTATGTCCAATCTAAACCTATAATCCTATGATTTATGGCATTTTTGGTGAAGGGGTAAAGGACTAAGTCTGGGAAATAAATCTTTTTTCCAAGGAATTTTTCTTCCAGGAATAAGGGAAACTTTCTAAAGAGAAAAGTGTGGTGTACAAGGAACTTACCAAGCAACCAACCAATCTAGATTTTTAGAAATACGCCTACAGAAAATAGACAAGGACAGGTAACAGGATAACTACAAAGACATGGTATGGTCATGACATGGTCAAACATACTAAAGCAGAGGTAGGGAACCTGCACCTTAAGGCCACATGTGACCCTCTAGGTCCTCAAGTGAGGCCCTTTGACTGAATCCAAACTTCACAGAACAAATACCCTTAATAAAAGAATTTATTCCCCAATGGTATGCTCTAAAGCCTAATGTCAGTAATGCTAAAATTCAGAATGCACTAAGACTATAGAAGAAAGCTAAAAATAACCAAAAAATACTTTAAAAGCTCTATCAGTGAAAAGGGGAAGACTGAAAACATAGGATTGCCACTTAAAGGGCAAGTGAAATGATGATAATGTCTGACAGGAAGAGGGTAAAGTTCTGGAATCCTTTTCTTTCTTGTTTTCTCTGCCAAGATTTATATTTGGACCAAAAATAACTAAAAATACTAACAAAAGTTGATAAGTAAAAAGAAAGTAAGAGAACATTTAGATATGCCTGATGAGTTCAAGTTACCTGGACCAGATGAACAAAATTGTAAAGTGCTAAATGACCTGAAGGATGTGGGTGCTAAGCTATTGTTAATGATCCTTCAAAAATCATGGCAAATGGGAGAAGGACTGGAGAAAGATACATGTTTTTTTGTTCTTTTTAAACAAGTTTTTATTTATTATTTTATTGTTTTACATCACCTTACTTAATCAAAATATCCTTCCCTGCCCATGCCAGAGAGTTATCTCATATGACAAATAGTATTTTTTGAAAGGAAAAACATAACCCAATTACTTGATAAATTGAAAAGTCCAAATATGCATGCCATGTGTAATATCTCTGGACCTCCCACCTCCACAAAGGGGTAGTTTGGAAGTGTCATTTTGTCACATTTACTTTTGATCTTTTGACATGTCATTATTGTGTTATACTTCTTTCCAAAAAAGAAGAGAACTGAGTCTGCAAACTATGGGCCAGTAAACTTGACTTGCACTCAATAAAATTCTAGAAAATTATAAAATGACAGTAAATGTCCAGAAAAAAGTTATCTAGAAAATATATAGAGGTGTCTATAGGGGGTGTCTAGGAAGATGTCTAGAAAAGCTTTGTCAAGGACAGGTCATGCCAACTTCAGCTCTTTTTTTTAAAAATAGGATTACTAAACTGATATCAGAATGTTTTAGATCTCCTTTGCCTGGATCTTATGAGATCACTCATGCTCTCTTTCTATATAAATTGTAGGATAGCTGATAGTTTAATTAGGAGGATTCAGAATAGGATGAATGGTCAGACCAAAAAGAAGATATTCCAAACCTGGTATCACTTTGCATGAAGCTCTCCTGTAGAGACACCCAGGAATATATTCTCAGCCCTGTTTTGTTAAACATGTTTCGTCAATGACTTGAGTAAAGGCATAGATGGCATTTTTATGAAACTCCTGGATGATGTAGAATTATGCAGGATAACCAATATACAGGTGAAGACAACATCAGGGTTAAAAAGAAGCTAGAGATCATGGCACCAAATTGAATGAGATGAGATTTACACCAGATAAATTTAAAGTCTTCCAGTTGGGCTTAGAATTCAACTTTGAAAGTTGAAAAGGGGGTAGAGGGCAAGACATGATTTTAGAACAGTATGTCTGAAAAATGCCTGAGAATATTGGTGGGCTACAAGGTCAATATGAGTCAATAGTCTGACGAAGCAGCCAAAGAAACTAATATAATCCAGGATTATTGAGGTAGGTGGTCAATTTCTGGGCTAGTAAAATCACATCTAAGGAACATCCCAAAACATTTTAGGAAGGACTTTGTGAAATGTTCAAAGGAAGATGACCAGACTATATTCACACTATGTAAGGTTTGATTTAAGGAATAGGGGATAGTCAACTTAGAAAGTATTTAAATAAGGTGGAGATATGACAATTCTCTTCAAAGATCTGAATGGTTGTTGCATGGAAGAAGGATGCAACTTATTCTGCTTGACTGCAGAACAAAGAACTAGGAGCAATGAGTGGAAATGGCAAAAAGGTAAACTGCGGTTTGCTGCAAGGAAAAAGTTCCTAATAATTAAAGCTACAAAAAAAATGGAATATGATTCTTCAGGAGATAATTGGTTCCACACTCATTTGCAGTTCTCAAGCAAAGATTGGATAAATATATTTGAGATGTTAGCTTGGAAAGCCACTGAGCACTTTCAGGCCTGCCGTTCTATTAGACTATTATATTACTAAAGGAGATGAACAAGCTTAAGACCAAAGTAAAGAATAAAATGAACAGTAACTAAAATTTAGTTAGATGGACAGTCAGTTGGCACAGTAACTAGAGCATTAGGCCTGGAGTCAAGTAGATATGAGTTCAAAGCCAGTCTCACACACTGACTAGCTGTGTGCAGTTGTCAAGTCACAGTCCCTTTATCTGCCTCAGTTTCCACAACTGTAAAACGGGGATAATAATAGTGCCTACCTCACAGAGTTGTAGTGAGATTAAAATCAACTAGTATTTGTGGATCACTTAACTTACTACCTGGTACGTAGAAAAAAAATGAGCAGATCATGAGTTTTCCATTTTGAATCTGCCTGATTCTTGTTCACATGACTTGAAGTTATTTAACTTCTTTTTGTTCACTTGTGAAATGAGGATATACCACCTCAAGGAAATGAGTGCTAAGGCACACTAACATGATTAAAATGGAATAGAGTACCCAGATGCTTAGGTGTGATGATAGACACAATTTAAAGGCTAAGTATAGTAAAAATACGTGACCTTAGCGCCTCCAAAAAAAGATTTCTGTGGGAAGACATGACTCACAGAATGAAGTCTATCAGCCAAAAAAGACAGCGGGCGGGAAAAAGACATGATTTCAGGAAATGCAGCAAGAACAGTTGTAGCAAGCAGGCACAGCTTTAGTGCTTTGATTATTAGGAGTGTTCCCACCTTTAACCTTATTGATTTAATGTTTCTACCTCTTCTACATCTAATGTTTTTCTAGGGGTGGGAGGAACCTCTCCTGGCTCTAACTGGAAGAAGGGGATACAGCAGCTTTCTAGGAGGTAGTTAAAGCTGTCATAAAAATTTTTCTTTCTGAAAAAAGAGATCAATTACAAATAAAAGTGGTTTTGATCACTCAGATCATGCTAAGCCAACCTAGTGGCCCAAGTCAAGTATGTAAAGAGAAAGTTTTATATTGGTTTGTGGCTGGGATGTTTCTATGCTTACTTGGTAGAAAACCCATTTAGTCTATCAAGTATTGATGTGGGAGAAAAAAGGGAACAATAAAACATGGATCCAGCTTCTAAAGCAGTCTCTGTTAGCAATGGTGTTATATATATATATTTCTTTTTGTTAAATTTATTTAGTTTTTTGTAAATTTATGGAATGAAATATATAACATCATATAATAAAAATGATTATTGAACATGAAGCTGCAAATCTGTTATGTACAACTTTTAAATATATGATATATAATATTTTAAATATATAATAAAGTTATTATGTAAGTTTCTTTTTTTCCCTCTTTTTCTTTCTTCTCCACTCCCAGTCCCAACCTAGAGATGGCTACTACAAGACACACATGCGCACACACCCATATGTGTGTGTATAATATTATCCTATACATACTTCTATTTATTGGTCCTTTCTCTGGCTGCAGAAAGTGTCTTTCCTTGTGTGCTCTTTATTTTTTATTTGTTTATTTATAATAGTCAAAATGACTCAGTCACTCATAGTCATTCTTTAAACAATACTGCCTTTACTGTACACAACATTTTCTTGGTTCTGCTCATTTTGCTCTTCACCATTGTGTGTAAGTCTTCCCATGCCTTTCTGAGATCATTGAGCTCAGTCTTTCTTACAGAATAGCAGAACTCCATCACAACCATACACCACAACCTGCTCCCATTAAGTCAATCATTCATTCATCCAATATGTCTTAAGTACATCCTATATGCCAGGGACTGGGTTATGTAATACAGAAGCAGGGATCTAGATAACATAGACCCTTGCTCTCAAAATGCTTATATTGGAATACAGGAGAAAAACCATATACATAAACAACTATGATACCTGGGATAATATAAGTAAAGCCTTCTGTAAACTTTAAAGCACTATATAAATGTTAGTTCTTGTTCTTAATAGAGGAAGAATAAATTCAAAGGATCAGTCTAGGCAAACAAGGTGTGACAGGAAATTCAATAGGGAGAAAGATTGCTTGGGGAGATGGGTAATGAGGGACAGTGATGTTCAAGAGGCTTCATAGAGAAAATAGCATTTGAGAGGTCTGAAGGAGGGATAGCACATATTCTACTGATGATTACAGATGACATGTACAAAGCACATTAAAATTTGTTTTGAGGGTGGCTAGGTGGTGCAGTGAATAGAGCACCAGCCCTGGAGTCAGGAGGACCTGACTTCAAATCTGTCCTCAGGCACTTAACACTAACTGTGTGACCTTGGGAAACTCACTTAGCCCCAATTGCCCTGCCTTTCCCATTCCAAAAAATAAAAATTAAAAAAAAAGATTTGATTTGGCCCACACAATAATCCTCCCTGGTAGATAGTATCTCTGTCCTTGTTTCACAGTATTTAAGCTGGAATTCAAATCTAGACCTTTCTAACATGAGTCCATCTATAACTACTCCACTCTCTTCTATGTGAAAGGAAGTATTGTGAGATAAACTAGAAAGTTCAGACTTTTCTACTCTCTCCCTGAACATGTTGCTGTCCATCTGCTGTCTGAATTACTTTTTCTGATTTGGATATATTAAAAAGATGTTCCTCCGACTGGGGTTCCAATGTTGCACAGTGGTCCAGGAGCCAGAAATAACACATAACAACAGGAGTTCAGATCCCTTAGGCCAAAGCTGGACTGAAAACATTCATCCACAAAGGACTGCACCATGGGATCCTGATAGCCAATGTGCCACTTCCTTTAATGAAGACCCCCTCCCCCATTTGAGAAAATCCAGCCAAATAATAAAATTTAGAAGCAATTCACAGAGGCACCACAACAGACAATAACTGCCTCAAAGGAACAACCACCACCCAAAAAAAGATTAGGAGAAAAGATTTATGTATATGTAGCCATTGAAAATTGAGGTTTATAGAGGATTCTTCAGTCCTTGGATTGTGTTTGAGAAGTAATGAATCATATTTGAATTTCATTCTTTACCAGCCAGTTGGCAACACCTAGTACATACTACATGCAAAGTATTTTATCAGTGAACAAAGAATCCAAACATACAACTCCCCCAAGTCCTTTTCTCGGTTCCCTTAACCCCTCTCCAATACCACCAGCAGAGTATGTCTTTCCCTATCTGTCAGAGTAGTAGTATGGTGTGTTGAAAAGCAGGTATGGTAGAAAGATTACTAGATTTAATATTAAGTAATCTAGGTTTATGTCCAGGTTCTATTATGTGGAACTATGTAACCATTAGCAATTTAATTCACCCCACTTTTCTGAATCTATAAATGAAGAGAATAATTACTACACTGTATGCCTCAAAAGTTTATTGTGTGTATCCATATACACACACATTTTATATATATATATATATGTATATATATACATATATATGGTATGTATCAATGACATCAACTATAAAACACTAAAATAATGAAATCTATTATTTATATTATAAAAATATGCATTTATTTCTATATAGCATATGCCTGTAGAGAAGTTATCTATATGAACTGGTACAAGGAGTTTCTTTACCTGGTGTTTCCCTATACAAATGAAATCACAGGTCTGGTCCTTATCCATAAAGACTTTTAGGACAGTTAATATAATTACACATATAATAAAAGCTCACATCTGTATAGCACTACAGTTTTCAAATTACTGTACATGTATGTGAGTATACATGTTTATATGTATTTATACCTTAGAGCTTCAGTAGATTTGTAATCTCACCAATGGGGTAATCACAAATCTTCCATCCATAAGGCAGATCACAACACATCCATTCCATCTTATCCTTTGTGACTCTTGTCCTTGACTTCCCATAAATCTTATGTAAAGCATCCACCTAATATACTTGGGATCACCCTCTAAGTCTCTTATCATTATGAGGATATCCATGAAAAATTCTGACTATTCATCTCCCATCTATCATTCTTGCCACATGGTTGGCATCCTTCTCCAGTCATCTTTCTTTGATGATATCTTTTGTTGCTTCTCATACATATATTGATACCAAGCTACAATTTGTTTATACCACCCACATTTCCCTTCATGTGATATCATATCACTTCATTGTCATTTGAATGACTCAAATTTTAATTCTTCACATGCTGTGATACAATATGGAAAAATACTGGTTTTAAAAAGATGAGTTTAGATTTCAGAGAGGAGTTTGAGTTGATTAAAAGCACTGCTCAGTTTCCTAAAAGCTGTTCAATCCACCTCCATCCTCCTGTTAAACTCTTAACTAATATCATTGTCCAGTTATAACATCCAAGACATACATAGAGATGGGCCCGCTGTGCGTTCAACTGGATATCATCATCTTGACAAGAGGTACAGGAGGAGGAGGAGGGATAGGAGGGAAAAGAGGAGGAGGAGAGGAAGAAGACAAGGGAGAGGAAGGAGGAAGAAGAGGAAGGAAAGAGGGGGATGAAGAGGAAAGGAATGAGGAAAAAGAAAAAGAAGATTAGGAGGAAGAGAACAACAACAAGAAAAAACAATAAGAAGAATAAGAGAAAAGGACAGAAACAGAAAGAAAAACAAGAACAAGAAGCAAAAGGAAGAAAGGGGGGAGGACAATGAGGACTACAAGGATGCATACATGTTTTATAATTTTATATAGGGAGAGAATATAAGGGTTTTTTAAGTTATTGTGTCTAAACTCAACCTAAATATAAAATTGAAATCAAAGAAAAAGTCTAACAAAATATCTGTTAAAAGGAGAAAGAAATGGTATAGACCACCTAATCCTGAGAAACACAAAGTAAGGTAGAGGAGATGGAGAAAGAATCCAAAGGCAAATAAAAGAAGGCAAATATGACCAGCTGTGCCTACATAAAATTTGGAAAAGAGAGCAAAATACAGCTCATTTTTAATGAAATCTGATGTTTATATAGACCTTTAAATTTTACAAAGTGCTTTATCTTTTTGGACCACTAAAGAATGGTGCTCCAAATTCTCTTGCCACAAACATCACACCTCACTTAATCCTATCTGATTATAAGAAAGTATTCTAGGAAATAAACATAATCAGTCTCGTTAGTCATATATTGGTCATAGAGCCTGGGCCTACATAGTCAAAGGGACGTTAAAGAAATCATAGAGTGTTTAAAAAAACAAAGCTGATTTCTCTAGTCTAGGCCAAGGATGAAATAGAGAGGTGAATTAGGCCAGTGACTTGCCTCTGATGCCCAAATTGTCTCTTCTTCTGTTTATGTTACTTTGGCCACTTGGGAATTGACAACTGTGGAGGAGAAAATCAGATCAGATAAGGACAAAGTGATGGGAAATTAGGCATGTTTAGTCTGGATAGTAAAACCATTAAGAGGCCATGATAGTGTCTCTCAGTATTTGGAGGTCTGCCATGTTGAGGAGATATCAGGCTTGCTCTATTTGACCTCAAAGAACAGAACCAAGAGCAATGGATTCAAGGTACACAGCAGCAGATCTAGACTTGATGTCAGCAAGAAAAACTTTCCAACATTTACAAATGTCCCAAAATAAAAAAGACTGCCTCAAGAAGTTATGGGTTCTCTCTCCTTGGAGGTAGTGTTCAACCAGAGGTTAGGTGAGCACTTACCAACATGCTATAGGGAAGATTCCTTTTGTATATGGGTTGAACGAGGTGGTCTCTAATGCCCCTTATAACTCCTAAATTCTGTGGAGTCACGATAGGCAGGTGATACAGGGGATCATGGATCAATGGACATGGAGTCAGGAAGATCTAAGTTCAAAACCTGTTTTATATACTTACTATGTGACCCTGGGAAATTTTCCTAACCTCTCTGTGCCTCAGTTTCCTCATCTATAACATGAGCTAATATCCTCCAATGCCCCTTGCAGCTGTAAATCAATCCTTCTATGAATTCCTAGAGCACTGTCCCCACTACTGTGCTGTGTTGTAGCAGAGGCACTAGCAGCATTTCTTTCAACATTTGTATCCATCTGGTGGGAAAATTTTGGAATAATTAGATCTAACAGTGATTAAGTACCCTCATTTCAGCTACCTAATTTAGGATAAGGAGATAGAGGTTGTCCTCACATCTGGGCTCAGAAAGTACTCCAAGCAGTTAAGGATGCAAAAGACTTATTCAATCAGGACTCTTATCATCAAGGTAGATAAACAGGCATCATTATTCTGGGCTTGCAGCCACAGTTCTCAAAACTTGACTTCAGTTGACCAAACTCAATGATTTCCTTCTATCACTGATGAATACAATGTGAAGGTGGGGTGGTGGGGGTGGGAATCATTTGTCCTTTAAGATGTCCTAAAAGGCAAAGAAGGAATTTCTGAAACTGTCCAGTGTGGCTTTGATGAGAAAGTAATTAAAGTCATTCAATGAACTATCCACATGTTTAAGTCAGATAACAATGTCATTGACTGTAATGGTCCCTATGCTGAAGGACAGCAATCGGAAGATAAACATGATAGAAACCAAATTCACCAGAGGTAATTTTATTGAAATTTTCCCAGCATTTCTCACTTAAGAATGCATAGTCAAAAATTAAATTTTACCATATATGTATATTTTAATAACTTGTTGAGTGTTTACTTTTGGGGATAGGAAAATAAAAGTCAATAAAGAAATGAACCCATCACTGCTCCTCTCCTACACCAGTCATATCCTGTTTGGAGTTTCCTTCTTTCTCTTTAGTAGGGAAGTAGAACCACCTTTTAATGCAGGCAGACTTTGCAGGACACAAAGTAAACAGGCTTGTTTCATGTAAACACAAAAATTTTATACCTAGGGTATACATAGGGTCCTTATAGTGTGCATACCCAGCTCAACTCCACTTTTCCTACTTTCCCAACTAGAATTGTAATGCTCACTCCCTTAGGGTCCACTTTCTCATGCTTAACACTGTTTTTACATTAAGGAAAATGGGACAAATGTGACACTTGGGTAAGTTAAAAAGAAAAAAGTCAACCTAAAATGTAGTTTAAAACCTTCTAAAATTATCCTCTGTGTGGCCTCTTAAAAATATTCCTACTTTTCAACATGTTTTACAAATATTAACTTGTTGATTCTCAAACTATACAGATGCAGACAACAATTTTTTCTCTAAAAAATATTGTAATTGCAAATATTGCTGTATGATATGGGAGCTATACAGCTATGTCATTCAGCCAAGCTTTAATGGTGGTCTTCAAAGTGAGGAAGAGAAAGTTCAAACACAAATGATGGTTACAAGTTAGTTTTTAATACATTAGGATACATCCAGAATCAAAGGAAGTGATTAACAATTCAAGCAGAATTCAAATCTAGTTGTGTGAAAAATCTCTCCATAATTTCACCCAGCTGTTCCCTTATTCTTAAACAAAGACAGATCCTTCTATTTTCTACATCACATTTATTATACTCTAGCTTTACTATTTAAATTCTGCAAAAGAACCACAATATATTGCTGCTGCACCAAGAAAGAGTACATGACCTTGAATGAGCTACTTTAATCTCTCCCTCAGTTTCCACATCTGTAAAATGAAGGGACTAGACTGGATGTCTTCCAAGGTTCATTTCAGCCCTAACATCCCGTAATTCTGTGATAGTTTATGACTGGCCCACTCATTCATAAAATCATAGACATTCAACCTGACAGGGGCCTTGTCTTGGCCAGCTACCTCATGTTACAAATTCAATCCAAACCAATACAATATCTTTCCCAACAAAGCAAGAGCAATAAAGAAACTCTGAGGTAAAGTGATTGACCCAAGATCTAATAGCTAGTTATTCATTTCTCCCAGATAGTCAGGTAACATAAATTAAAAATCCAACCAGCATGTTAACGAAGCTATTGAAAAAGCATGTGTCTCATGTATAAAATATATCAAATTGCTTACCGTCTCAGGAAGTGGAAGGGGAGGAAGAAACAGATAGAATTTGGAACTTGAAACTTTTTTTTAAATGTTAAAAAATTATTTTGACATGTAATTGGAGGGGGGAATAAAATTTTATACATATATATATATGTAAGAGAGAGAGGGAGAGAGAGAGAGAGAGAGAGAGAGAGAGAGAGAGAGATTTTTTTAAACCAAAAAAAGAAAAGGAAGAAAAGAAAAGGCATGTGTCTCTCAAAGAGAGGCAATTTGGAGCAGTGACAGAAAGCTAGCCTGGAAGTCCTGTGTTCAAATCTTGCATCTGGCACATATTGGTTATATGACCTTAAGTGAATTACTTAACTTCTCAGTGCCATAGACAGCTCTCTAAATTTTTTAAGTTGCAGAAAATAATGCTGACCCACATTGGTAGAAGGAGTTTTCTCTCCATATTAGTGAGTTCATAAGTCTTGTCCTTGAACCCTATTCCTTAATATTGGTGTTAAAAAACCTACAACTAGTATGTGACCTGAAACTGCAATTTACAGCCTCAAACTCCCTGTTCAACTATTCAAAATATTTTCTTCAGAATGCTTTTATGTTTAAGTGGCTTTTAAGTCCATCTTTAGGACAGAAAAACCGAGGCGTTTGGGTTTCCTATTATGTATGTCTTTTATCCCTGTTTCTTGTTCAAAATGTTTAGACCTTTCAAAACAGACAGTGTATATCTGGCAGAGCTAACAATAGCCTGTGATCATTAAAAGGCAAGAGCTGAACCCCTCAAGACAGTTTAACAAAGAAATCCCAGGCAACAATTTGTGCCTTCCTTTCAAAGTCATGCATCCTTCTCAGATTATTCCAATCGGGGAAGTGAAAGGTTTTAACCTTAAAAATCCTTTGGCTGCTTTATTGGAGTAAGGAAGGGTGGGTATGGAGGACAGTGAGGGAATAAAGGAAGAAAGAAAAAGTGTGTGTGTGTGTGTGTGTGTGTGTGTGTGTGTGTGTGTGAGAGAGAGAGAGAGCCATCTGTTAACAGATCAGAAAACTCCAGTTGTTAAAAAACAGTCTTACTTACTTTAGACACTAATTAAATACAAAATCTCTCAAGTGGTATCTTCATGTTGTAAGAGGATAAATAAACCCAACTGACCTTACAGTCTCAATGGAAGGAAAAGAAAGACTGTTCAAATTCACTCTTGTCACTTCTCGGTATAGGGAATAATAGCCTGACTTTTGTGCTTTGGGAGCATTAGGCCCAAAGAAGGCTAAGGTTGGAGTATTTCTAAAACGGTGGAAAAGCCCATTCATTAGTTTATTACTTTAATGAGGTGGAGTCATACACAATTACAAACAACCAGTCCTAGAGTCATGATAGATCCCCAGTTAAATACAGTGGAAGCAATACAGGGTTATACTTTAGAAAGCAAGGGGAGTCCTGGGAGGTAATCCAAGAGGTTATGCAACTTTTTACGATGTAAAGGCCTAGTTTGGAGCACTGTTGCCTATTAAGTAACCGGCATAGGTCTAGGAGATCTCTCCAGAGGGGTACATCAAAGGTGATTAAAGGGCTGGGAACTAGGGCTAAGAGGGGACAGGAACCAGAGTAACCAGAAATAAAGATCCGTGAGGAATGTTTAACTTTTAGAGATACAGTCAGGAACCCTTGTATTTATTTCTACCAGCCATTTAAATTGGAGATTAGGAGGAATTGGGGGGGTTGGGATAGAGACACTATAATACATTCCCAAGGCAAGTTGTATGATCTTTTTTAGTGGAATTTTTTTTTAACCTCTGAGAAGAATATATTCTTAAATTATCTTTGATCACTCACTTTAGTATCAACTTATTTAGTGTTCTGCATGGAAATGAATTGCATAACTACAGACATTTCCTTTCTGTGCCTGACTAACTCAGTACTTATTTAGGGAGTACAGTCCCTCCCACTGCCCTTCTGGACCAGCCTACCAATTTGAGGAAGAATTAGGGGACTACTTTTATATAATATCAATGTACTGGAGTCAGCTTCTGCTGGCTTTAAAAAGCTGATTATTATATCTTCAGCTTGAGTACTTACACCTTAGCAATCTGCAAGCTTCAAACCAGGGTATTATTTGCTGTTTTAGTAATTGCCTAGATGTGAGAAAGTGATAGAGAAAATGTTATTTATGCTTAAAACTTAACTAATTATATTACACTTGCATTAATTAATATTATGTTAATCTACTTATTGATTATGCATAATTATAGTTAAAACTGTATCCTGCGTACTTTTTTTTTTCAGAAAGCCAGTTGTTAAGTATTTACAGACCTACACATATAATTATCTAATATGTGTCAGGCACCATAGTAAGCATTTTACAAATATTATCTCATTCGGTGACAACAAACCCTGGGAAGTAGGTGTTATTATTAATCCCTATTTTACAAATTGAGAAAACTGAGGCAGAATTTAAGTGACTAACCAGGGTCATGTGGAGAGAAAATGACCGAGGGTAGATTTAAACTCAGGTGTTTCAGACGCTAAGCCCAATGTTCCCGTCCACTGCTCCACCTTCCTGACGCACACACACACACACACACACACACGCACGCACACACATGCACACACACGCACGCACACACACATGCACACACGCGCACGCACACATACACACGCACGCACACACGCACACACACACGCACACACACACACACACTGCATATATATGCATAACTTTCCAAAATACCCCTCCCTACTGACTGTACTTCATGTGTTGTCTCCTTTGTTAGAAGGTAAGCTTCTTGGGGCAGCTAGGTGGCACAGTGAATAGAGCATCAGCCCTGGAGTCAGGAGGACCTGAGTTCAAATGTGACCTCAGACACTTAACACTTATTAAGCATGTGACCTTGGGCAAGTCACTTAACCCCAATTGCCCTGCCTTCCCCCCTCCAAAAAAGCAATGGGAAAAAAGAATGTAAGCTTCTTGAGGACAAGAACTATCTCACTTTTCATTTGTATCCCCAGCGCTTTGTACAGTGTTTGACACATAGTACTTTTTTTTTTCATTCATTCAAGTTTTACTCATTTCTGCTTCCTCTTTTTCTCCAAAGGCCATGTCTATGAGGACAAAAACCATGTATTATTCATCTTTGCATCTTCTGCCAACATCTACCACATGGAGATGGTTAATAAGTATTTGTTGAACAGTATAATTTAATTTAATGGTTCAAGTCTATTTAGTCTAATCCATTAATCAACTCAGTGAAGAGGAAAAAGTTCAAGTCGGTTATTTGGTATTATACTATATAAACTTTGTGGTTGATTGGGTATTTTATTTTTCAATGGGTGGTTTGGCCAAACTACTGTGAACGTGAGTTCTGTAATGACTGTACTATATGCAAGAACTTCGCTTCTTCACAGAGAAGCAGGACAACAGAATTACACAATTAGTCAGTTGGAAGAATTTCTGTGGCTCAGAGCTGCTTGACGCACCAGTGACCCTTGTGAAGTGAACTCTAGGTGAATTTGGAGATGGGTGCAGAGACCAGGCCAGCCTTGAATGTCTCCAGGCAGCCTTGAGCAATAAACTACAGAAGCAGAATTCTCCAAATACCTTACTGCCTGGCTTATCATGTATAGAGTTATCCTCTCTTAAACCCCAACTACCCCCTTCAAAAGCCTCTAGAAACTATATCATCTCACCCTTTTTCTCTCCCCTTTGAGCAGCTGAAGAACTCTCTACCTCTCTGCTCCCTTGTAGGATCTTCTCTTACCTACAAACCTTTTCTCAGATAATAAATGCATTTAATTCATGTATTGGACTCTGTTTCATTTCAAGTCCCTTCATGAGTCTAGGTGGGGTGGGTCATATGTTAACACACAAGAAATATTAAGTAGATTTTTAATGTCTATTGTTTATACTGTTGTGGACAATTATAGCAAATAATAGAATTTCACGTAGAATGATAACGGAAGGTCAAACTAGAAACATATAATAAATATATTAGGTCTAGATGGTAGAGATCTATATACATCTGTGTGTGTTTGTGTATCTTGGACAAATAATGCAAGTGAATGATAATCTAGTCACAGAAATAAATAGAAAGAGGGAAGAAAATACTAGACTAGAATGCCCTACTCAGCTCATCTTCTTTTTTGTGCTTATATAATTCTTCTATGCCATCCTTCAATTTTACTTTATAATTCTTTGTTTGTAATATGCTCTAGCCTATGCATAGTCAACATTTGTCTCTGCATTACCCTTCAGGTAACCCTCAATTTCATTTCTTCAGAGACTACGAGGTCCCACATGATAGTCATATGATACAGGAAGAATATTGGTATTAAAAAGATGGGTTTTTGTTTCAGGGAGAAAGCAATGGGACTTCAGATGTAAAGTGAAAGGGGCCTGAGCTAGAATGATGGACAATGGTAATAGGAAGAAAGGGAATTGGAAGAAAAGGGACTGAAAAGGAGGCATTGGCAGCTCTTGGTACCAAATGGTTAGTGATTGTGTAAGGGAAAGGGAGATGGCAGATGACAATGAGGTCTGTAGGTGTGTGTTCCTATGGAACGATTGCTAGTCAAATGAGCTGGGTTTGAATCCTGGTTCATGGATAACATCTGTGCAATGTTGAGTGAGTCACTTAATCACTTTAACCCTTAATTTGCTCATTGGTAAGATGAAGGGGCTGGGACAGACATTCTCTGAGATCTTTTTCAACTCTAGATCTGTAGAATTATGATTGTACAACACTGGAATCATTCAGGAAAAGTTATACCATTAACAGAAATTCAGTAAATAAAAAGACAAAGCTGTTGTAGGGGAATAAAATGTGCAAAGTTGAATTTGAGATGAATAATAGATTATCACAGGAATCTCCAGTAGATAATCAGAAAAATGGAAATAAAAGTCAAGAGAGAGGTCAGGGCTGGAGGCACCCATTTGGCAGTCAATAATGTGGTGGTGCTATTTAAAGTGTGGGGAACAGCTATCTTAGAGAGAAGATTAGATGGGCAAGGACTTGACCTTGAGAATAAAGGAAAGGGACGCTGGAAAAGGACAATGAAATAAATCAGAGAGATAGACAAACAGGATAAGCATGCCATCACAGAAGCCAAGGAAGAGAATATTAAGAAGAGTCTAGTTAAGTGATGTCAAATGCCACAGATAGACCAAGGAGAGCAAGGACTGAGGAAGGACTATTCAATCTGGCGATTAGGAAGTCATGAGTGGCCTTGAGAATGAAATTTCAGGGGAGGCTAGGTGGCGCAGTGAATAGAGCACCGGCCCTGGAGTCAGGAGTACCTGAGTTCAAATACAGCCTCAGACACTTAACACAAAAAACTAGCCGTGTGACTTTGGGCAAGTCACTTAACCCCAACTGCCCTCCAAAAAGCAAAAAAAAAAAAAAAAGAGAGAGAGAGAAAGAGAGAATGAAATTTCAGTAGAACAAAGAGGAAGCCAGATTAAATGTGTTCCCCTTAGTTACAGCACCTCATTTGAACCAGAGCACCTCTGCTAATGGCTTTCCCACATGACACATTGAACCTATAATTTGAACCTGACTTCTCCAGAGCCAGTAGTAAAGTATATAACTCTGGTACTGCAACTAGTTTTTATTTTAATGTGCCGTTTTTGCTGTTATCTCTTGGTTCAACTCTTTTAACAAACAATGTAATTGTGCTAGCTCCCTATGGCTTTTTAAGGGATGGATCCATTATTACCTAGATAATGAATAAAAAAAATTGATTACACAAGGCCTACTTGGGTTTTCTGCTTCAGCAAATTAAAAGTTCAGCAATAGCCAGAATCATATTTTATCCCGTTGCTTGCCCTTCTTTTCATCTTGCAGTGTTTCAAGAGACATTCTCCTTCCCCTTGAAATATTCTAGGTTAGGAAGCTAAAAAGGAGCTAGTCTTCTAGTTTTTCATTAACCTATGAACAACAAACTACTTCCTCTTCTAATGTCTTATGACCTACCCATGTATCTAGCACCAGAGGAAGAAATCAGAAAGGAAATCACTTCCATTTGATTTCCCAAGTGATGCTCAGTCCCAATCGTGTCTAATAGGTTTGTTTTTAGTTCTTTCTGGAAAAAAAAAGTCCTGCTGATTCATAAAGGTTTCATTTTTTTACCTTAGTGGCAAATCAAAGAGGTTTCCTTCTGAAAACATGAAAAGAACAATGAGTCACGAGATAATTTCCTTTTTTTGTTTAATTAATGTATTTTCTCTTTATATCACAAACATTTATATATCACTCTCTTTGTGAGGGGTCTCTTGTAACAACGGAAAACAATTAAGTAAAACTAAAAATACAGTGACCTCATCTGAAAATGCATGCAATATTTTATATCTATAACACTACTCCATCTATCTATTTTTTTAAAAAATCAATTTTTCTTCCTCCTGTCCCCTATCCTTTAAAAAAAAGATGAAAAGCAAATTTCTTGTAATAAATATATAGTCAGGCAGATCAAATTTTCTCAATGATTGTGTATGTATACATACATATATACAAATGGAAGTATGATGCTGTTGTTCAGTCCTTAAGTCATGTCCAACTCTTTGTAACCTTATATGAGGTTTTCATGGATGAGATACTGCAATGGTTTGTCATTTTCCTCTCCAGTGGATTAAGACAAACAGAAGTTAAGTGACTTGCCCAGGGTCACATAGTTAGTGAGCATCTAGGTCTAGATTTGAACTCGGATTTCTTGACTACCAACCCAGTGTTCTATCCACTGAGCCATCTACCTGCCTCTATGTATGTATGCAGATATGCATGTATGTGTGAATGTATATATGTATGTGTGCCTCATTTTGTACGCTGAATCTGTCACCTCTCTGACATGGATAGCACGTTCCATTGTCAGTCCCCTGGAATCATGAATGTGAATCACTGTAGTTCCTACAGCCTCCAAAGATGTTTGTCTTTAACTGTTATTGTATATCTTGTTCTCCTGGTCCTGCTCTTTTTACTTTTCATCAGTAAAAATTCTCAAAATTTGTTTTGGTTGTTTGCTTTCAAAATGTTGATGTTACAGTTTAAATTACGGAGGGGAAAAAGTCATTTCACCTATACCAGTTCTTAGAGTTTCTTGATAAAAGAAAGTCATGTCATGAGAAAGTTAAAGTTATGTTTTTAAACTCTATTCTTCAGAAATAGATTTCTAAGTCATATCAGTCCTTGCCAGATCCCCTTACATTATCTATTAGCCTAAAGAGGCCCTCTCCATTCACTTACTGGTTTAGTTAAAGGATCTTATTTATGAAGTTAAGAAATGCAAATTGTTAAAGGAAATAATTCTTTCTCTGGTTGTATTTAGCAAGTTGTGTGTTCTTTAAATTCTCAAAGTTTTCCCGAAAATAAACTAAATAAATAACATAGCTGACATTTATATGGCCCTTTAGATTTTGTTCAACATTTTACACAAATTATATCTATTTTGATACAGTAGAAACATAATGTAGCTTCATTTGACACATGAAGTAACTGGGCCTCAGAGACAAGAAATTTACCCATGGTCATAGTTCGCCTAAGTGTTACGTGCAGGATTTGAACACAGATTGCTCCTCACTCCAAGGTCAGCATGTTTTCCACAATACACATAATTTCACCCTGCTATATCCTACGAAAATTGTGATTTGGATGTTATAAAATCTTCTTAATCTTTTATTTAAATATAACAACGTATTCAGTTTGACTCAAAAATGAGTCCGCTGTGTGGAGGGTGGTGCGTTAACTGTCAAAGAGATGAAAAGTTGAGATAAAATCAGGTATGTGCTGAAGCCATTTGGGACCTGGGTATGTTAAATTTTCAGTGTGAGCATTAACACCTCGGAAATTGTCAAAGGCTGCTAATAAGACCTCCTTGTTCTGCTGACTCTCTAGAATTAAGAAAATGTTAAAACTATAGATTAAACTTAAAAGTGTGTGGTGCATACATCTCCCCCTTGTCAAATATTTACCAACATGCCCCTGGATAAAACAATTTCTGCCTTTTCAGAGCTTACAATCTACTGGGAGAAAAGGTACATAACAGATCTTATTTGTAAAGCACTTGGTAAATGTTAAAGATAAATAAATATATGTGAGGTCCCAAGGAGTCAATCATTTCTAGTACAGACAATCAGAGGAAGCTTCCTAGAGGAGGTAGCCATTGATTTGGGCCTTAAAGGATGGGTAGGAATTCAATGGACAAAAGGGCAGGGGGGAGGGGGGAGAGAAGAAAGATGAAGGCATAGGGAATAGTGTAAGCAAAAGTGTGAAAGGAGAGTTTGGAAGCATTCAAGGGTGAGAATAGTCCAGTTTGACTGAAGGATAGAGTACGTAAGATAAGGCTACATGAGGCCTTGGCCTGACATAGGTGAGGGTGAAATGTTACACAAAGGAATATGAACTTTACCCAATAGGGAGGGACTTAAGATTTTTAAACAAATGAAGGATATAACCCAATTTCATCTGACAGAAAATCATTCTGATGGTCAATGTATGAATAAATGAATGAATGAAAAGCTTTTATTAAGCACTTGAGACGTGCCAAGAACTGTGTTAAGTGCTGGGAATACAAACTCGAAAAGTTCTTATACTCAAGGAGTTCACCTTTTAATTGAGGGAGATAAAAAAGCTTTAAAAAGTAATTAAGATGGATTCACAGAATCATAGTTTTAGAGTTGGACGATGTCTCAGAATGACTGAATAAAGCACTTATTAAGTGCTTACTTTGCACAAAGTGGAACAGTTAGGTGACTCAGTGGATAGAGGGCTGGATGTGGAGTCAAGAAGACTCATTTTCCTGAGTTCAAATCTGGCCTCAGATACTTAATAATGATGTGACCCTGTTTGCCTCAGTTTTTTCTTCTGTAAAATGAGCTGGAGAGAGAAATGACAAGTCACTCCAGTATCTGCCAAGAAAAGCCCACATGGGGTTACAGAGGGTCATACACAACTGAAAAAATGACTATACAACAAAAACATAAAAGAGCCAGCAGCTACAGGATAGATGGAAAAGCCCAGGGATCCTTAGGGTGTACCACTAGATAAGATGAGTGACTCCAAGGAACTGGAGGGCATAGTGGTCAGGCAGATAATAAAACCTAATACTCTTCCAACTCACCAAAAGGATCAGAATTGCTAACTCCCATCTCATTCCAGTGGTATAAGTAGACATGTCACCCTTCCCAACTGGCTTCCCCATGGAGTCTACACAAGCCCAGATAGGGCGAAGGGCTAAGGGAAGGCAAAGAGGGGGAAATTCCTGATAGAGGAACACCCCCATGGGGTCTTGGTACGTGCTCAGCAGAGGGGAGCAAAGTGTAGGTAGTGGCACAAAGGATAGATTATGAGAGAAAGAGGGAATGGGAAGACCTATTATAAAGTTAGTATGAAGGACATGGTAAAAGAATCTGTAGTACTGATGGCAATGGAGAATAGAAGGACAAATGCCAAACAAATCCTTTGTCCTATTTTGTTTCCTTTACCATTTTTATAGCTTTCCCATGCCTAGCATCTGAGTCAAAACAATACATATTAATTGGAACTTTCAACTCAGCTGATTAGCTATGGATGGTATCTACAAAAGTGACAACAAAAATCTAGAAATGTTAATTATTCTGTCTACACTATTCTACAGATAAAGTACCAATGAAAGCATTGCCCAAAAGTTAGTCAGTGAAATTCTTACTTTGAGCAAAACAAAAGGTTTTATCTGTCTCTTTGTGTCTGTCTCTTGACTCTAACTTTGTCTCTGTCTATCTGCCTGTCTCTGTCTCTAATTCAGTCTCTGTTTCTGTCTGTCAGTCACAATTTCAAGTCTCAAACCCAGGTCTTGCCAATACACCATTGATATATTTCCAGATGACAATTATCTCTGTAACTTCTCTGCATACACTAAATTCACCCTAAACTTATAAAAACTATAGAAGATATTTTATTTGGAAACACTCATCACACCATCTTGTGCTATAGTGATCTATCTGTTCACCAAATGAAAATGACATTTTGATACTCCTGAGTAGCATAAGTTGGATCAAAACCACTCCTTAAGAGTTTAACAAAAAACAAAACAAAACAAAACAATTAATGAAGAAACAAAGTTGAATGAAATATTGAACTGTTAAGATTAAAAAGAGATGTTACTTCCTTTGATCACTGGTCACTTGTCAGTATGGTTAAAATGTATAATTATTAATAATCAGCACTATTTATTAGTATGTGCTATAAATAGCATTAATTTTTGGTATTATTAGAAATTATTGTCACAGCATTTAAGCAGCATACAAAATAAATGATAAAGACATAGTCACTCTACATTCCAAGTTTATTGTCTGATACACCTTGAACAAAGATAAAGTTATATGAAATATATAGGGTAAAACTGCCACATTCAGAACTTTTCACTAAGACCTTTTTGTCATTTTCAAAGAAGGTCACAGTAGAAAATTAATTTGGATAAATTGTCATTTATTCAATACATCAAGATGCATCCCATTCCCCTGTCAATTTGAACCCTGCTAAACTTGAAGGATACAGGTAACAAATCTCTTTGAAACATAACTTTTGAGGACCCATTTGGCCTTTTCAAGATGGTTAATTTCACAGAAAAATTCACATTTATACTTCCCCACTGCCATGGCTCCCACTTATTATGGAAGCAATAAACAAAGAGTAAAAGTAAAGGCTTTCTTCATTTTCTACTTGCTACTGAGACATTACAGAATCAACGAAAGAAGAGTTGGGGAAATATTTCATACATGTTGATATGACATGACACGACATAACATAACATAGCATAATATAAATATAATTGATATAATATAATAATGTTTTATTGTTCAGGAAAGTACTCAAGGTGTGCACATATATGTTCATATACATACACATATAATACCTCGTAATTATATGCATTGTGTCACTTCCTTTGGTCAATGATAATGAAACACCATCTTTAAAAAGAATATTAAAAGTGAATTATATATGTGTATTACATATACTTGTATATAACACAATTACATGCATTATATCTCAATGACTTAGAACTAGAAGAGACTTTGTATTTTCATTTTCTTTTTTTTCTTTTATTTGAATCTTCTTATACAAAATGAATAATATGGAAATACTTTACATAATTACACATATAAAACCTATATCTGAATTCTAACCATCTCAGGGAAGGCAGAGGAGAGGGATGGAGGGAAGAATTGAATTTGAAACTTTAAACTTTAAAATAAAAATGGTAAAAAAAAAATTTAGTTCATAAAAAGCTTTTGACCCATTCCTATTAAAAACATTATAAAGCAAGAAAGAGACAGAGACAGACAGACAGAGACAGAGAAAGACAGAGACAGAAACTTTGCAGACCATTTGGCAAAGTCTCTTTATTTTAAAGATGACAATATTGAAACCTGGAGAAGTTGACTGCCCAAGGTTACACAGGTAGAAAGCATCAAGGTCCTTTGGTTCCTGAACCAATGCTCTTTCTCCCTTACCATGCTTTAACTCCCTCTATAAATGGCACTTTATTGCCATTTCTATCACAGAAAGTAATTCTCTTCCATGTTTATGTCTATAGAGTATACCCTACTTTCTTTATCTATTCAAAAAGTATTGATGAATTTGCCACACACTTTGATAGGAACTGGTTATATGAAGACAAAAATACGTGGTCCTTTCACTCTAGGAGTTTACATTCTACTAGAACAAAGCAACACAAAAATGGATGATGCAAAATAATTCTCAAGAGGAAGGACTAGCAGTTCAATCCAATTCAACTCAATTCCATAAGTATTTATTAAGCACCTAAATATGAGCCAGGTACTGTGCTAAATGCTGGGGATACAAATGAAGAAAAGAAAGAGTTACTGCCCCCAAAGAGCTTACAATTTAGTAGAAAGAGACAATGCAGAAGAGGATTCAGGAAAAGAGGGGAGTGTAACGTGTTTTTTCCCACTATACGCGAGAATAATTGTCACGACCACCAAGGAGCTTTAAAGCAAAGCAAAAATTTATTGACAGGTTCGAACCTGGGTCCCACCCGATCGATTAGGTGGAATCCCGATGCCTTCTACCGTGTCCTTTTTATCCTTAGCTACTAAAGCAGGTGCTACGGGGTGGGTTTTGATTGGCTGGCAGATCTGCGGGACCCTTAGCTACAAGGCTCCAGGTGGGTGCAACGGTCCTGCCTGTCGTGCCAAGATGCAGGCGCCTTGAACAAGATGCTGTAATTGGGAACAGGCTAGTTTTGGAAGCAGAGAGGTGTATGGGGCATGATGACCTGGGCACGTAGGAGAAGAAAAATGAAGACCTAGATG
>CM053594.1:202548912-202586157 GCA_028646575.1 Pseudocheirus occidentalis
ATCTTGTTCAGTGGAGTTGAAACCCAGCAAAGCAGCAGATGAAGAGTGAAGTGCATTGAAAGCCCAATTTCTGCCCTCTCTAAAGGAAGGCTTTGGGAGGAGTTTGGTGTTCTGCCCTCCAGTAGAAGGGAAGTTGAAGTGTGGTATCAACCAAGGCTTGAGTTAGCAGCATGATGAGGAGGTTAGAAGGTTAGAAGGGAGGAGCTTTTCCTGGGAGGGGTAGTTTCTTCAGTGGAGGTGGAACCAGGCAGAACGGCAGATGAAGCACAGAGAGAACTAAAAGTTCAAATAGTAGATTAGCCAATTTAACTGGAATCTAGAGTCATTTAACCAGAAGATAAAGAAAGAGCTTTCATGAAGTTGAAGTGTCACAAAAGGAAGATAAATACCACAGTGAGCATCCAAGTCCTACAAAGTAGCAGGGAGTATTTTCAGAGGGAAAAGACCTGAAATTAATTAGAGGTCTCTGGGGCAGCTAGATGGTGCAGTGAATGGAGCACCTGCCTGGGAGTTAGGAGGACCTGAATTCAAATTCGGCCTCAGACACTTTACACTTACTAACTGTGTGACCTTGAACAAGTCAATTAACCCCAACTGCCCTGCCTTCCCCCCTTCAAAAAGCAAATAATTTCTAAAAAATGAATTAGAGGTCTCTGTACAACAGAAAGATCACTAGGACTACAGTAAAGAGACCTGGGTTCTAATCCCATCTTTACTCTTACTGTGTAACCTGAGGTAAATCACCATCTTGGGATGCCAGGTTTCTCATCTGTAAAATGAGAAAGTTGGATCAAATCCTCTCCAAGTTCCCTTTTAGCTCTGATATATCCTGGGAAAGCAAGCTTCTGTGATCCCTTTAAAGTCAATGAATGGCCTGTTCTGTTCCAATCCTTTAAATTGGAGTATGACAATTTCACCAACCCTAAAATCAGCACATTTTAGATCAAATACCAAATGACTGGTTGAATCTTTTACTTACCATATACGTGTTTCTGTCTTGTATATATATGGACATTATACCTCTCCATCACAATGAGAAACGCATTTTGTAACAATATTGTGAATTAATACTTGAGAGTTTAATTATAGTATTAATTATTAATTCATGAGTTATGTGAATGGTTGCTAATTCATTAATTATATATAATTAATTATAGAGTAATGATTTCCCACCAGTTAACAGTCATAGCAAATTACTTACCAGAATAATCATAAAACTAAATTAGACCCATAGTACATAAGAAAGGTGGCCACAGCGAGCAAAAGGTTTTTTTTGGGGCGGGGAGGAAACAAAAGTTTTGGAAATTTTTACTGTAATCCTCTCCTATACATTCACATAACTGTAAATTTTATTCATATAACTGTAAATTTGATGCTGTTTTGCATCATTTGACTTTCAATGGTAAATTTTAAAACATTCAAAAACAATGTTATAGTTTTTTAAACATAGACTTCATGGTGCATAGACTAGACTTTAAATAAAGGAAAAGAAAATATTCAAAGTAAAAATATGATTAATCTAGTAGTTAACAAAAGAAGTCTACATTTTAGCAATTCTAAAAGAAATAATTCATTATATAAAGAATTTTTAATGAAAGTCTTTAGATGTGAAGTAAGATTTTGGCTAATTCCAAAGCTGAACTATGTCAATACAATGAAAGAAAAATTTCCACCATTTCCCTCTCAAATTATCATACTATTAGAAAGTTCTTATTGTGTAGACTTGGTTGATCCTCCAATTAATAACAGCATCATAGCAGGAAAAGATAAATAAAAGATCTCTGCTTTTCCCCCTGTTTATTAGTAAAGGATTTAACAATTTGCTAATTATGAAGCCTACAAAATTTTCCTTCAACAAATAATAACTCAGAAGTTTATAAACATGTCCTTTGGGGAGCCCTGGATATCCCCAAAAGTCATTTTCTATTATTTTTCACAAAATCTTAGAAGACTATTATTCCAACCATTCTGCAGATTAGCAAATTGAGAAATGCAATTCTTAGATCACAGAAGTAGTAAGTCCATATCTCTGTTGCCTCTAAAGATTTTCTTGAACCAATAACAGAGTATCACTAGAGTAAAGTATATTCCTACTTAAATAGAAATATTTTCTCAGTTGCATGGAAGTGATAATTAATACAGTCTATCAGTGCCTAAGCTTGTTCAGGAGACCAGATGGTTAAATAATTGAGTGTATTGAGGCAGAAATGACCTCTCTTTGATTGAGTGGAAATAAGTGGTGATTTGTATGTAATGAAGTTAATATATTTTTCTAAGATATTGCCAAATGCTACATTTCAGGAGAGTTTTTAAAAATCTGGGTACAGATTTAGCTCTTTTAAGCTCTTCATCACATTGTTATGATGTCCCCTATATATGGCCACCCTTCTCAGAAACAAGGCAACTGGTATAATTCCAATAAGAAGTGCTAGTTTATATCATAATTCATCATCATTTCATATCATTTGACATCAAATTTTTTTTCAGTTGATAATTAAGTACATTTTACCTCTTTCCCATTCCAGCCCTATTTATATTCAACAATAATAAAAAAGAAACTCATAAACAAATATGCACAGTTCTGAAGCAAAATGTACTACTTTATAGATTATGTTCAAAAATATATGCCTTGTTCTTCATTTTGAGTTCATTATTGCTTGGTCAGGAGGTAAGAATGTCTGTTTAATCTTTGGTACCCAGGAATCATGGCATGTCACAGTTCTGAGTTCTAAGATTTTCCAAAGTTGTTTTTTTTTTTATAATGCTGTTGTCACTGAATAAATTGTTTTGATTTTGTTCGCTTCACTAGGCATCACTTCATAGAGGTCTTCCCAGTTTCCTCTGAAACTGGCCATTTTTAAATTTCTTATGGCACACCACTCCATTAGCTTCATAACTTCATTACTTTAGCCATTCTTAATTTGGTGGCAATCTTTTTAACTTTGTGTTTACCATGAAAAGAGGTACAACAAATACTTTAGTGCACTTTAACTCCTTTTGCTCTTTATTTGATCTCTTTGGGTTACAGGCTTAATATTGGTATTGCTCAGTCAAAGGATATGGACAGGTAAGAGACTTTGGGGCATAATTCCATTTCTGCCTTCTGAAATAACTGTACCAATTCAGAGCTCCACCAATACTGCAGTAATATACCTGTTTTCCCACAGCTACTCCAACATTTGTTATTTTCTTCTTTCATCATCTAACTGCAAAAATTTAATGAGAACCTACAATGGACCTAAAGGAAAGAGTTATAAACTATAAAAGTAAGAGTCTAACATGTTAGCATTTATTGCCTTTTCTTTCTTCTTTTTCTCCCTTCTTTGCCTTTTCCTGTCCCTCTTCCCGACGTCTTATATGCCAATCAAATTTCCCTTCACTGAAAGTATTCCAAACTAGGTGTTTATCTCATTAAAACAACTGATTTTAAATTCAGGCAGAATAAATTTAAAAATATGCTGGTAAATGTTTGACAACTGCCTCAAATAAAGACAAACTTTTAAGATTAATTTGAATTATTAATATTTTCCCCATCACCTTCTTAGGTCTAGACAACCAGTAAAATACAAAAATCAAGCCCTAATGTGTAATATTTGCCAATTTCCAAAGTGTAAATGTTCATACCAAAAATTTAACAATTGACTCTCAATCTGGGCTAGCTCCAGCATAGTTACATCTCCAAAAAAGTTTATTAATCCAAATGAAGACTCTCCAATACATCAAAATGTGAGAGAAGAATACTTTTAAGCAAAGAGAAATTCTAGTGTTCTAGAATTCTTTGCCTTGGAAGTCCAGAGGACTTCTTCAATCCCTAAAGATAGCCTGTTGAGTCATTCCAATCATGTCCAACTCTACATGACCCCATTTGGAGTTTTCTTGGCAAAGATACTGAAGTGGTTTGCCATTAGCCTGCTGGGGACTAAAGTTGCATTAAATGATTCTGTTCAGTAGCTGATCTAACAGCCATCCCTGCTTTCTCACCTTTACGTGGAGCACTTCTTCCTCCTTTAGTTTAAAAAAAGTCATCAGAAAGAGAGATGGTACAGCTTGGCCCAAGGAATGGGGAATCAGTGAAAATATGGATGATTGCTTATAGAGTTGACTTCTTCCTTTACTGTAGCTGTTATGAACGTATGCGTCTATACCAGAACAATGATGTTGAAGATAATTAACATCCAGAATAGAAAATATAGCTAGTATCTAAGCAGTCCTTTCAGGATGGCAAAGCCTTTTTATGTATGTTAATTCATTTGATCTTTGCAACAACTCTATAAAGTAGTACTATTATTTTCCTCATTTTGCAGAATCATAGGACATTAATGTTGAAATGAATCATAGAGGTCGTGTAGTCCAGTTTCCTACATCACAAAAATCCTCACTTAAACACCTCAGGAAAAGTATTCCAGGCTTAACATCTTCAGGTTCTTTTTCATAAAGCACAACTCATTAAAAATTATATAATTTCAAATTCCCTCACCCTTATTTCAAAAAGATTGCCTTTTGTGCTACAAAATCCAAAGAACACAAATGTTTTATATGCTTAGCTTATATCTGAATTTTCTTAATAAATTGTAATAAATTTAGTAGTAAGCCCCAATCCCTTTTGTTATCACTTTTTCACCCTTACTCCCACTCTATACTCAAGGGTTTTCAACCTAACTTTCCTTCCTATTGCATAGCCTTAGATGATCCTACCAAAGATATTTAAATATAGCCTTGAGAATCATTCATGGAAAGGTTTCAGGTGGGATTTTTTAAACTTCTATAACAAGAAATTAAACAAGAATTTCCATAATATAGCAGAACATGAAAAAAAAGATGATTGCACATGAAACTGCAAATCTATTATGTACAACTTGCTATTCCTTTTAAATATGTAATAAAGTTATCGTGTAATTTTCTTTTTTTTCCTTACCCCTCCCCAGGCCCCAGGAAGCAACTATTAGAGAAAAGTAGGTATTTATATGTAAAATCATTCTATACATACTTCTATTTATCAGTTTTTTGTCTGGATACAGATAGCATCTTCCTTCATAGGTCTTTTGTAGTTAATTTGGGTATTTACAAAAGTCAAAATGACTTATTCACTCAAAGTTATTCTAACTTTTCTGTTATTGTATACAATGTTCTCTTGGTTCTCCTTATTTTGTGCAATTCTATCCATGTTTTTTCTAAAATCATCAAACTCATCATTTCTTGTAACACAATAGTATTCTGTCTAGATCGTATAATACTATAGTTTATAGTTGCAGATCATATTTTTGGTTCTTCTCATTTTTAATCTTTTTTTTAATCACAATGAAGACTAGAGATTAGTTAGCTGGACCAAATCCAATTATACTATACCGGCCAGACTGACTACAAGGTTGCATCATAGAGTCAGTGATGTGGAGAAAAGAGCTACACTTCATTAACATGCACAGAATAAACATCTCTAAGATTTGAGTTTTATCATTATTATTCATCACATACTGTTGGCAAACAATCTCCTGTGGATGTATTGGACTTCTGTGGGCTAATCTATTCACAGTAATGGGATTCCCACCCACTCAGTGTGCTAAAGATTAACCCCATTGTGTTTCTATTTAATTGCTTTTTTTATTTGTTGAGTAGAAGCACAGTATAATATGAAAGTTCTTTTAACTAATAGTTGTGCCTGTTTGCTACCCCCAGATAATTTCATGTCTGACTTCAGAAACTGCAGTAGTCCAGAACCACATATAGCTGTCCCTTTTACTACCAGACCCCTCAAAACAATCTATTTTCTATCCTCTAGTCCCCTTCTTTTGCCTCATTCAAGAGAGCTTCCTCTTAGCTCTTCCCTTTATTATATCATCTTGTACTTTGCTATGTTTCTTAAGCATATTCATCCAAACTCTACAACACTCCCCGTGGCCTCCCATATAGCTATTGCATAAAAATATATACATGCACAAACAAAGAGATTCTATGGGACTTTCATTCTGAAGTAGCAAAATAATTCCAACATTTTCCCCTCTATTTCATATTTTTGGAAAAAAAATAAGTTCTCTCTTGAACTAACATTGGTTAGAAAAGTAATAGGTGATAAAGGAGTATCAGATGAAGAATCAAGTGTTAGCAAAAAGAAGATGTGAGAAACAAGGTGGTAAATTATTGCATTCCCTGCCTAACTGGGAAAAGAAGGCAATATTCTTGACCAGATCTTAGGGGTTTTTAAATCATACAGCCTTTCTAAAAGCCACATCTCCTCTAGGGTACTCAAAGGATTTGACAAGCAATTCATAAAATCATAGAATCTTGAATGGAGAGATACCTATGAGGTTGTCTAATCCAAGTCTCACAGATGGATTTCCTCTCTGAGATTCTAACAAGTGGTCATCTAAACTCTATCTAAAATTCTTCTAAGGGTAATAAATTCATTACCACACATACACATGTTAAATCATTTGATCTTCACAATGACAACTCCATGAAATAGTGCTATTATTATCCCCACTTTATAAAATCATAGAACATGGAAGTTGAAGTGAATCTTAAATATTATATAGTTCAGTTTCCTATATCACACAGAAATCCTCACTTAAATGCCCCAAAGAAAGTGCCCCCCCAGGTCCTTTATATTGCACAGTTAGTTAAATTACATAAGTTCAAGCTCCCTTCCCCTTTTTTCAGAAAGATTGCTTTTTCTACTACAAAATCAAAAGAAAATAAGTGTTCAATCTAAGAGTTATGTATGTACAATATGTACAATGTGAAAGTTAATCTGTTCAGATAGTTCAGTTCAAGAATCATTTATTAAGCTTCAATTGTGATCAAGCACCAATAAATTTGGTCCTTGATTTCAGGGAGCTTATATTTTAAAAGTAATATAAACATGTACATAAATGAATAAATACAAGGTAATTCAAGGAGGACAAAAATATTATCGATTAGGGACATAGAGAAGGAATTTCCTTCAGAGTCTGTGTCCAAGTTAAGCCTTGAAGATGATGGGAATTCTAAGAGATGAAATTGGCTAGGAAGAATATACAAGGCTTGGTTAGGATACAGTCACTGCAAAGGCAAAGAGGTGGGACATGATAGGACATGTGAAGGGAGTAATTAGTTGGAAAACTTTTCTAGAACATAAAGTATGTGAAATGGGGAGTTTATTTCCAGGAAATAAACCTGGAAAGGTAGATGGTAAGAGCCAGATTGAGGAGATCTTTAAACGCCAAGCTGAAAAATCCATATTTAATCAGCGTAATAATGAATCCCAGGGGGAAAGTACAGAGGAGAAGAAAGGAATCTAACAAAGGAATCCACAGGGAATGCCTCCCTAAGAGTTTCAAGGAAAGAACATTTCTCTCTTTCTAAAGTCCAGGTTTCAGCTCCCAAATAACAGTCTAACCTCTAGTTAGATAGTAAGTCTCTCTCTTTGCTTCTGTTTCTCTTGCTTATCCCTTGCTCTGGTTCCATTGGCTGGCTGGTTCCATTGTCATTTCACCCACAAGCAACTGCTGGATGAGTCGTACCATGTTGTCTGCCACATAATCCCACAAAACGCACAAAGGTTATCAGCCATTAATCTTTTTTATTTAACACTAGAATAAACGGTGGCAAAAGAACATACAGAAATCTCAGGCGATGGGGAGGGAATGGGAATTTCTGTGGGTGTATGATGACTGGGCTCAACCAGCTGCCACAAGAAACAGGGCTTTGTTGACAGTTCCTTTTGCTCATAAAGAAATGAAGCATAAACTCCGAAGGAGTATGGCAATTAAGGACAGCTGTCTTCTCCTTGGCTCCCTGGCTCAAAGCAATGGTAAGAAAAAAAAATCTTTAAGAGTTCACTGGCCATAGTCATTCTCTCTGCCACCTCCCTACTATAGCCAGCTGCATTGCTCCCCCACCGTGGTCACTGGGTTAGCAAAGCCTACTTCTTTCAGAGTCTTTGAAGGGGAGAGCAGAGAATCACAAATTAAGTTCTAAATGTTTGAGGCCACATGGCTTCAAGATGAAGGTGACCCAATCTTCTATTTCTGGGTTTTGACTTCCTCTTCTGTCCATTTCTACCTTCTCTATCCCAGGACACTATATGAACACTATCAGAAGCCTTAACGCAGTTTAGGATGTTAGCAGCCAATCAAATCTTGGGAAAGCATCTGAATCTCTGTGGGTACTCTGAAACAGGGTCCGATTCCAATACAGATTTACATCAATAATAGGGAGCCATGAAAAGTTCTTGAGCAGAGGAGTTACATGACCAGACCTGGAAGAAAGAAAATTTGCTAGCAGATTAATGGAAGCTGGATCAAATAGGGGAGAGACTAGAAGCAGGTTGATCAACTAGAGGGATATTGTAATAGCTTAAGCAAGAGGTGACAAGAGCCTGAACTTGGGTGGTGATCATGTGAATGAATAGAAGAGATTGATGCAAAAGATGTTGGCTGTAGAAGTCAAGAGATTTGGCAACTGATTTTATATGGGAGGATAAGGGAGAATGAATAATTAGAGATGAAAAATATTATAAATCTTGATTGACTCAAAGTATAATGATGTTCCCTAGAAATCAGAAAATCTAGACGAAGCATAAGCAAGAGGGGGATAATAAATTCTATTTTGGACATGTTGAGCCCAGAGAACGTCTAATATGAAGATGTCCAGAAGACTGGACTCAGGAATTTTTGACTAGATAAATAGATTTAAAAAGCTATCTCCATGAATATAAGTGAATCCAAGAGAGTTTACAAGATTACCAAGAGAGGCAGGGTCAGGTGAGGTTTTATAAGGTGAAAGATATAAGGTGAAAGATATCTGGGCATGTTTATCTACAGGATGGAATGGATAAATGAATGAATTAATGAAGCCAATATATGAGGAATTATAAATGGAAGAGTAAGAAGAGATCATCAGAATCAGGCTTCTAAAGGAAACCAGAAAAGGACACGCATAGAAGAGATAGTTTTGGTTGAAGAATTACCACCTCCTCATCAGCAATTGGAGCAAAGGGGAAGAGAGCGGATGATAATGTGGAGAGGATTTAAGACATGGAACAGAGAAGAAGGAATTCATGATACATAGCCCTTTATTTTCCTCGGGTAAGGAAGAAGTAAGGTCCTTCCTCAGGTGCCAGGAATCAAGGAAGGGTGTATAGGAAGTTGAGAACTAAAGGTTTGAAACAGTCCATCAAAGACAATGTAACAGACAGGCAATCTTGAAAACTAAAAGGAGTTGTTCAATTGAGATTTTGTTCAGTCATTTTCAGTAAAGATACTGAAGTGCTTCTCCATTTCCTTCTTCAACTCATTTTATAGATGAGGAAACTGAGGTAGATGGAGTTAAGTGGCTTGCCCAGGGTCATTCAGCTACTAAGTGTCTAAGACTGGATTTGGACTCAGGAAGATGAGTCTTCCTGACTCCAGGACCAGCCCTCTATCCACTGTACCACCTAGCTGCCTTCCAACTGAGCTTAGACGATTTAAATTTGTAGTGGACCCTATAGGTTTGTTTGTGCGACTTTGTTCTAAGCAGTCCCTGTTATATTAACTTTACACTAACCCAGCTACTTTTCTTAGCTCATTCTAAATTCTCCCCCAAAGGCCATATTCTGCATGAGCATAGGTAAGTAAAGACTATAGCTCTTCCCTAATTACACCTAAAAAGACCACTGCCCCCTCCTTTTTGTTGTTTTTAGACCAGCTTTGTAATTTCATTAACACTGGGAACTCTCAGTAATGATGTGCTTTGTGTCAATGCAGAGCTCCGCCTGATTTGCAGCTTAGTGTCTTGGAGAGTTTGCCTAAAAGCACTGGAGAAGTGATTTGCCCATTGTCGCACAACAAGGAATTAAATCCAGGTCTTTCTGATTCCAAGGCCATCTTCTTAATCCGCTATGCCTCAGCTACCTCTATGCCTTCTAGAAAAATTAAATTAAGAGGAAAAAATATATCACCAGCCTTCATCCCCTTCCCCCAACTCCCTTTACTAGAAATTGAAACTCTACCTCTGGAACCCCCCTGGTCTCTACTTGGTGGTATTTCACCTTGTCCTGCTCAGATTCAATTTCTCACTCCACTTCTTGGGCATATCCCCTATGGTCCTTCAGCCCCTACTTTCCAACACCTCTTCCTCCATTAGAATGTAACCTCCTTGAGGGCAGAGATTGTTTTGTTTGCTTGTATTTACAACTAGGTGGCACAGTTGGTAGAGTGCCAGGCCTAGAGTCAGGAAGACTCATTTTCCTGAATTCAAATCCAACTTCAAACACTTACTAGCTGTGTGACTCTGGGCAAGCCACTTAACCTTCTTTCCTCAGTTTTCTCATCTGTAAAATGAGCTAGAGAAGGAAATGGCAAACCACTCCAGTAGCTTTGCCAAGAAAAACTAAAATGGGGTCATGAAGAACTGGACACAACTGAAAAATGATTGAAAAACAGCAACAAATTTGTATCCTGCTTAGCACAATACCTGGTACAGAATAAACGATAAATGTCTGCTACATCTTCACAAAATATATTGGGGGTTTAAGTCCTAGAATTTTTTTTAAGAACTATGTCTTAAACCAAAATCACTGTGGCTTTCATTGATTGGTCAATAATAGATTCCAGGTCAAGCTTCATTTGATCACTGTTTGGACTCTGATGGCTCTGAGTGAGTGTAAATAAAAAATTTTTCTGTTTTGGCCAGAAATCCTGAGGGTCTTTCCTTCCTGGACTGATTTTTTTTTTTTATAACTAGGTAGAAGAGGTTATTTTTTTTTTTGCCTCATTTCTTACCTAGCCTTAATCACTGAATGGGTGTTGTCTCAGACAAACTGAAACCTGGAAAGACTATAGTTTAAAAAGGTCCAAGTCTCCCACTGCATCTGCAATTATCTCCAGTCTTGTTCTATATCTTTCCACTGGACCCAGATGGCTCAGGAGAAGGAGGTGAGGCTGGTGACTTTGCACAGCCCTCCCTCACTTAAATTCATTTCACCTGCAAGTCATGAGATCACCTTCCCAATGTCATGGTCCTCTTTGAGACTGAAGGACAAAGAACAACTAATAAATAATACTAATCTGCATTTACATAGTGTTATAAAGTCTGAAAAATACCTTATGTACACTATTTTATATAATGAGCCTCTGATACAGAAGGAAAAAAGCCTCCAGAGGTAGGTGGTTAGAGAAATGATCCTAGACTTAGGAAGACCTGAGTTCAAATCCAGCTTCAGACACTTAAAAGCTAACTGGGCAATTCACTTCACCTCTTCCTCAGTTTTCTCAGCTGCAAAATTGTGATAACAATAGTACCTACCTCCCAGTGCTGTATAAGGATCAAAAGAGATCATATTTGTAAAGCACTTGGCATACAATAGATTCTAAATAAATACTAGCTGTTGGTGGTGGTATTTTGATTTTATTAATGCAGAAACTAAAAGTCATGAAATTTAAATGATTAACCAAGTCATATGACTAGTGAATGAGGAAGATGGATTTTAAGCTATACACATGTAAGTACTTTACCAAAAAATTATCCTCAGGGAAAAACAGTTAAGATGGGTGGATTTAACAACTGCCTCTATGATACTCTTTAAGAGACAGAAAAAGTCTTATCTCATTAAAAACAAAAAATTCATCAGCCTCCCCCACTGTGTATGAAATCCCTACCAGTGGCATTGCTACTTGTGGGCCTTTTGGAGATGTGTGCATTTTTTCTGTTGGAGCATTAGATTATTGGGTGGCAATAAAATATTAGCTAAAGACCATATTAGAGAGGATTATGTCTCTTATTAACAAATTACCACCCACGGGGAAAAGACACATTACAACTGTTTTGATGAAAAAATGATCAATAGAATGCTTTATCTGGAGAGCAGGGTATTTGCTAAATGGCTTTGGGGTCCAAATTAGGGAGCTCTAGACCAGTGGTTCTCAACCTTCCTAATGCTAAGACCTTTTAATAGTCGTATGTGGGCATGTCTGAATGTGGGCGGACTTGCCTGAAGACCAATAGAGGAGGTTCCTAAGACCATAGGAAATATGTGTTTACCCATGATCTTAGGCAACCCCCATGACCCCTGTGAAAGGGTTGTTCAGTCCCAAAGGGGTGGTGACCCACAGGTTGAGAACCACTGCTCTAGACAAAGTGAAGGACATTGTGGGAAGGGGTTTGGAGACTCCACAAGGAGGGGTGAGCTGGCACTAAAAACAAACATGACTCTTTTCTATTATCTCGCTGGATCCTCCTTGATAGAGACATAATAGATCATATTAGCTCCGTTTCACAGAGAAGGAAATTGATGTCACACCCATGCTTAGGGCCCTCTCTTTGCCACATCCTCCAACTTCCTTTCAATCTCTTGTTTTATTTTTTTAATTTAATATTTTATTTTTCCCAATTACATGTAAAAACAATTTTAACATTCTTTTTTCAAATTTTGAGTTCCAAATTTTCTCCCTCCCTTAATGAGAAGGCAAGCTATTTGACAAAGATTATATGCATGTAGTAATGCAAAACACATTTCCATGTAAGTCATGTTGTGAAAGAAAACAAAGACAGAAAAAAAAAACAAGAAAAGTAAAGAAAAAACTATCTTCGATCTTCATGCAGGCTCCACCAGTTCTTTCTTTGGAGATGGACAGCACCTTTCATCATAAATCCTTAAGACTTATCTTGGATCATTGCATTGTTGAGAATAACTAAACTATTCATGATATATCATTATATAATAATGCAGTTACTATGTACAATATTCTCTTGATTCTGCTCATTTCACTTTGCATCAATTCATGCAAGTCTTTTCAGGTTTTTCTGAGAGCATACTGCTCCATCATTTCTTATGCCACGATAGTATTCAATCACAATCATATACAACCCCATTGAATATTAATCATTTCAAGTTACCTTAGCTGCACCTGCTCCTGATTGTGTATGCCTGGAGAGTACAGGAGCTAGGAGGCTCCAGAACATCTAGGGCAGCTACCATTCTGAGAGGTAAGTGAGGTTTTCTTCAAATCTGTGCTGTTCCCAATCTATACGGATATACTAAAATTTCAGCCTTCCAGCATTCTTACTGTTTAAGGGCTTTGCAAGTCCCTGGGGAGTCTCCTGGGCAGGATAGGCATGAGGTTTGGGAATGGACCTGGGATCTCATTAGTATAGTAAGTCCTGGATGAGGAAAATCACTCTATCAATGCAGACTGGTACATCTCTGCAACTTGATTTCAATTAATCTTTTTCTCCCTCTCCTCAAATGTTGCCCAATTACAGTTATTTGTAATACTTTCTCCTTAGCATTGTGAATCTGTTTCTGTTCTTCTGTGCTGGTCTTTATTCCCTTCAAGTATTATACTGGGCCAGCTAAATGACCTTTTTTTATCTTTCTCTGTACCTGAAACGTGTTCCCTGCCCATCTCCATTTCCTAGAACCTCTAGCTTTTGTTCAAAAAGCTCTATAACTCAAATAGCCCAATAACTCAAATAGAGTCTACACAAAGACTTTTTCAACCTTCCCCAGCTGTTGGTAGTGTCTTCTGTGCTCACCTCTACCATACCCCATTACTTCAATGACCAGTGGATAAAGATCTGGCCTAAAAATAGGAAGATATGAGCTTAAGTTACACCTTTGATTCATATTTCTGTGTGTCTCTAGGCAAGTCACTAAATCTCTCCATGCTGTATGTAACTGTCTAAGCCTTCAAATTGCAGAGAAGTCCTGAGATGCCTTGATAGAGGAGAATATCTTCATTTAGAAGTTCGCTATATCAATGAAGTCACAAATCCAGTTCTTACCCATATATCTTTTCCCTTCCAAAGTTGAAATCTGTCCAAAGTCAGTGTAAGTCTCATTCTTTTGACTACATTTGTAATACACTTAGTGTCTGGCACCATAGAGGAGTCCCTTTAATAAATGCTTATTAATTGATTGGTCTTAATGTATAGTCATATATTGTGAATTTGTTTTAAAACTAGTCATGTAATATTATTCTTTGATGAGTTGTTACTTATCAGTCAGAGACTATCTTATTAGGTACCTTTTAGTTGGTTAATACACTCTATAGGCAATGTTTAGGTGTTTTTTGCTTTACAGCATTTCTATTTTTAATGGTAATGTTCCGCCAGTCCAAAACTTAACACTTGAAAGTTTCTCATTGACACAAGCAACTTGGAAATCATAGAGTGTTGCTGGCATTAATGCTTGGTTAAGAATAGCCTCCAGATGTGCTTTTAAGAAAAAAAAGAGGAGTTAAAAATAAGAGTATTTGACAAGCTGCTAATCAAAGACCTATATTTACCATAGTCAAATTATCATGCTGTTGCATAGACATCAACAATTAACCTGGAAAAGTCCTGGGGTCTTCTAAATTGACCCTGAAAATCAACTTCTTATGTCTGTCTCTCTTCGTCTTTGGGGTTTCTTTGATCCACACTGTGATATGAGTAAAAGTCTGCCTCTTTCATTCAATAATTCATTCATTCACTCATGTAACCATGAACTCAAACAAATAGAATACCTCCCATGTCCAAGAGAGCATGATGAGTATTTATTCTTGCGGTATTTGTGGCTTTCCTATCACCAAATACGGCTGTGCATCATTTCCGGGCTTGGCATTTTCAAACAGCAAAATGGGAATCTCTTCATGGAACTGGTTAAAGGTCTCTGTGCCCTTGAATGGCTTTTGTCAGCCAGCCAGTTCTATCCTGAGGAAAATTGGTTTGGCAATGTTCATTCCACATTAATGCCCTGTGACACCTGTGAAAGGCACAGTATCACATATCCTCCCAAAGACAGCAACTTGTTCATTTGACACCCTTACCTTTAAGAAAGCCTTCCCCAGAGTTGCCTAATGACTCTGCATTATTGCTCCTGAAGGATAGTCAGTCAGCCAGAATTTAAGAACAACTAAAGAAGGAAGGATATGTCATGATGCTAGCCTCTATGGGGCTTGCCCTAATTGCAAGAGTTATCTGTTACATGGCCTTACTGCACCTGAATGCAACAGTCATTTCACAGAAGATAAAACCCTAAGGTAAAGTCCTATAAAGTCAATAGTACGCCATATTTGGGGAAGGTTAGAAGAAAGTCCTTATGGCTGCATTATAAACACTTCCAACCTAGACTTGAATGTGGAGAGTAGAAGTGGGAAAAAACAAATTACCTCAATAATCAGGAATATTAGAAGAGGCTCCTCACCCTGGGATAAAGCAGATTCAAATAATTACAAACTAGAATTTACACATTGCAACAAAATGAGACAAGAGTGTAATGGGAAAATCACTAGACAAAGTTGGGAAGGACTTGGGATCCCATCTTGGTTGGTTGCTTGTTGTCCTTCATTTTTTTTTTTTTTTGCTTTTTGGACAGCAGTTGGGATTAAGTGACTTGCCCAAGGTCACACAGCTAGTTTTTGTGTTAAGTGTCTGAGGTCAAATTTGAACTCAGGTCCTCCTGACTCCAGGACCGGTGCTCTATTCACTGCACCACCTAGCTACTCTTTGTCCTTTATTCTTGAAGAAGACCAAAATGACATCACTATGCTAGAGTCAAGTTACAGTGTGTTCAACTGTGACTGATCAGACCAATATGAGTTCAGAATGCACAAATCCGGCATAAATACTCCATATGAATATTTGGGGCAGATTCTCTAAATTTGTGCATCTTGCTTTTCTTTTAGCTACTTCAACTCTGCTTTGCTCATAGCACAGTACCTTCTCTGATGTGGGCATGCCATGCTGAGTGGCGCTGTGCTAATGTCTCCCATCTCATACAATCAATTCCAAAGTTCTTAAGAGAGACCTTGAGAGTGTTCTTGTATCACTTCTTCTGACCACCATGTGAGTGCTTGCCCTGTGCGCGTTCTCCATAAAAGAGTCTTTTTGGCAACTGTACATTTTGCATTTGAACAATGTGACCAGCCCATCAGAGTTGCGCTCTCTTAAGCAGAGTGTGAACGCTTGGCAGTTTAGTTGAGAAAGGACCTCAGTATCTGGTACCTTATCCTGCCATGTGATCTTCAGAATCTTCCTAAGACAATTCAAATGGAAGCAATTAAATTTCCTGGCATGGCTGTCCAGGTAGGCTGTCCACATTTCACAGGTGTACAACAATGAGGTCCACACAATGGCTCTGTAGACCTTCAATTTGGTGATCTAATAACTCTTCTCTCCCATACTTTCCTTCAGAAGGTCCCAAACACTAAGCTAGCTCTGAGAACCTCATATCAACGTGTACATCTCTGGAAAGTACGCTATCAAGATAAGTAAACTTATCCACAGCATTCAAAATTTCTCAATTTGCTGTGATCAATGGTTCCACATATGAATGGTGTGGTGTTGGCTGATGGAGCACATGCGTTTTCTTGATATTAACTGTTAGGCCAAAATTAGCACAAGCAGCAGAGAACTCATCCATACTCTGTTGAATCTTGGTTTCAGAGGTTGCACTGAGTGCACAATCATCTGCAAATAGAAAATCATGCCCCAACACTCCCTCCACTTTGGTCTTGGCTTGTAGCCTTTTCAAGTTGAAAGATTTACAATTCTTAGCCCTGACATGTAAAAGTTTTGTGACCACGGATAGTCATTTAATTTCTCTGAGACTCAAATTCCTTATCTTTAAAATTGTCATAATAACATGAATAATACCTTCCAAACAGGATTGTTGTAAGGATCAAATGAAATAATGGATAGAAAATACTTTATAAATCATTTCAAAATATCAATAGGTTTCGGATGTCATCAATTTAGATACTATTTCCAGGGGTGCAAATCATAGCTAATCCTTGGCTTCCCATCCTGCGCAACTTTTATCCACATTCTTCCATAAATCATCCACAGGTGCTTTCTCCAAAGTTTGGAAGACTTTCTTCTATAGATCTTAACTTTATATGAGTTGCAGTAAAGCACACAAGCTGTTCATCGATTATACCTGGCCTGCCTCTTCTTCTTCTATAGTTATCAATGCTCTTAACTGCCAAATCCAATAGCTTTCTTTCAGCACTTACTCTTCTTGACCTTTCTGCAGGTTTTAATAGTGTTTACCCCTTCTCCTCCCAAATATTCTCTCTTTCCTTGGCTTCCATGATATTTACCTCGATTTAGTCTCATCCTACCTGTCTGATCACTTCTCAGTATCCTTTAATAGATCACCATTCTTCTTCTGCCCACTAAATATGGGTACCCTCAAAGCCCTATCTTGGACTCACTTGTTTTTTTCTCTTTACCTTTCTTGGTTCTTTCACAAGCTCCCATGAGTCTATTCTCATCCTTATTTGGATGATTCAAAAATCTATCTGTCTACTGCTATCTTGTTATTTGTCCTTCATTCTCAAAGAGGACCAATGGCATCACTGACTTGCAAGTGAATTGGATTTAAGTGAGGCAGGGCTGGGCAAAGTCTTCAACCTCACTCTGTCCTCCCAAGTCCTCAGCATCCACTAGCAAAACATAGGTCGAGATGACTGACAGTGGCCCCAGATGCAGTGAGGAACCATGGCTTTTTTAAGCTAAGGTCTTTCTGAGGTCTCACCTGAAAAACAAAGTCTCATAGACACCTCAAATTCAATATGTTCAAAAGAGATTTTATGTTTTCCATACAATCTATGCTCCCTTCAAGGTTCTTCCTACTCTGTTAAGTGCATCACCATCTTTCCCATTCTCAGTGTTTGCAACCCCAGAATCCTTCTTGAATGTTCCCTCCCCCTCATCCTCTATATCTAGTCAGATATTGTCTTGTCAATCCTACCTCTAAAACATCTTTAATTAACTCTTACCTGGATTTTTATAATAGCCTTCTAACTAGTTTTCATACTTACACTCTCTCCTCCTCTCCAATCTATCTTCTATACAGTTACCAAAAGATGAGACCACCTCAATATCCTACTTAAGAATCTTTAGTGACTATTGCCCCAAGGACAAAACATAAGTTCTTGAGGAGGACAATGAAAAGAATGGCCAAATTATAGATAGCTCGGTTTGGAGCTGACCAGGAAACGGCATTTTGATGCAGTTCTGTACAAGATAAGTGATTCTGTTTTGGATATCTAGGTTATAAAAACCCAGTCTGTATCCTAAGAGACTGAAGCCACAACTAGCACAAGCAATCTTTCTTAGGGCACTAATAAATCTGTCCCCTTTAGTTTGGCTACCCACTTTTTGATCCCCAGTCTTGGAGACCTCATAGTGGGTAAGAGTCTCCCTAAGCTTTCAATGAATTCAGATGGGGAAACTCTTTCAACATCTTAGCAGAAAAGATAGATAGATAGATAGATAGATAGATAGATAGATAGATAGATAGATAGATAGACAGACAGAGGCAGGCAGACAGACAGACAGACAGACAGACAGACAGACAGACAGATAGATAGATAGATAGATAGATAGATAAATTAGGGGATAAATTATTCCACAATGTAGAGAAGCAGTTTCCTTTTGACCCATAGGGCCACAGGACTGAAATAAACTGAAAGATAAGGGCCTCTTTAATAAACCAAAGAGTCCACTAGAGAGGATATATGACAGAGTCAGCTCTTACTGCCTCTTAAATTTTCAGTGTAAGCATTTACACCTTGAAAATTGGCAAATGTTACAAATCAGGGCTTGTTTTATTGTTTTGTTGATTCTTTAGACTTTAAAAAGTAATGGGAAAATGTTAATAATAAAGATTAAATTTTGAAGTGTTATGTGTATCATTTTCTCCCAGAAAGTTGATAGCTAAAACTTTTACCAATATGGAACAAAATTGAATTAAACCTCGTGCCCATGGAGTAGAAAGTCTTAGTATGCCCTTGAAAGCTGCCAGAGCTACTTCTTTCCCAGAGAACTATCTGGGGTACAACTGAAACAACCATATATTGATTAAACATTTATAATGTGCAAAGCATAGTGCCCTGTTCTTGGGAAATACAGGAGGTTCAGATAAGACACTGTCCATGCCCTTATGTGGCTTGGAGAATAGAACAATTCAGAAATCTGAGAGTCCTAGCAATTCACTCTGTCCTTGTGAACCAGAATCTTCTGCCTACCTTGGAATGCCTCTGTGCATGATTCTCTTTCTATAAAGTCCTTGAAATAATATTTGATTACTAGATAATCATCCTGTCTACTATTGTAATAGTTTGTCACAGAATATTTAACAATAATAACTGATATGTATATGATATTTTATATACTATGCATAATTTGAACTGAATAACAACACTGTGAGAAATGCTAATAGTACTGTTCTCTGCATCTCATAAATGAATGAGGTTAAGAGACTTGTCCACAGTTACACAGTTAGCAAGGATCAGAAGCAGGATTTGAACCTAGACCTTCCTCTTTAAAGTCCAGCATTTTACCCATCAGGGCATTTTGCCTCTTTGTAAGTACAGTAAAAATTTGCCTATATTCTCTTAAATACCATTCCTGGCCTATCTCAAAGACAAACCACTTGGCCTTTTCCTAACTTTTTTTCTCATGAAGGTAAGGCCTGGTTTGGTTTTTTGTTGGATTATTTCCCCCCAAGTCTTGCTTTCCATGCAAACTCCTCATTTTATCACCAAGGTGTAGATCATGGCAGGTGAGTTCCTATACCTGGCTAAGGAATTCTATTCTGCCTCATCTCCAATTTGTATGCATGGTTTATTAAGCTATCTATTTGTAGAAGTGCTTAACTTTAGCACCTCACACAAAATGGTACTTCTGTGTCAAAAATTCTATGTTGGGTGTCAGTCAGTAAGTAAATTATCCCTAACTGCCACTCAGACTCTAGGGCTTGAGTCAGCCACTGATTAACAAATTCTCTGGCAGCCAAGCTACCTGTCAAGTTTCCTAAACAAGCCCACTAAAGCAGGGAGAGCCAAGCTTGGAACCTTGTGCGGTTCCTTTCTTTCCTTGATTTATTTTTAGTGTGGTAGAAATTAGTTCACTGGTATTTGCATTATACGGTGCTATTCATATTCTTGGCATAACAGGAGCATTTATTAATCATCAATTTGTTACCATAAAATAGCTACTCTTATGATGAATAGTGACTTCATAATGTGCTCATCTTCCCAGGCACCTGGGAACTGGCCAAAGAATTGAAGTGTAGTTTGTACAATGAACAATCAAAACCATGAAAACCATCTTAGAGAACTAGACACATTTCTGAAGACCTAAGCATTTTTTTTCCAAGTGCCTGATTTGAAATGATTATATTTCACAGTGAAAATGAACCAAGGACCAATGTTTAGGATTGAAGTAGAACTAATTAAGTAAAAAAAAAAAAAAACCTGTCATCTGCAAATGATCTGTTTTTTTATCAGTGGGGAGAAGAACTCTTCATTTGCATACCTGTTGGGTTTGGGGGGGATTTTGTTTTAGGTTTTAGTTTAGTTTTTGTTTTGGAGGGGTTTTTTTGTCTAATGTAGTTACTTTAGTCTTCCTTCTTTAGAAGTGTGGTTTTGTTTTTTTGCTTTTGGTTTTTAGTAGAATGAACTTAACTCTTGGTTTGATCCCTGTTTTCTCCTTCTGTTTCTTTTCTCTTCCTGGTGGAAGACAGAGATTACAAATCTTCTACCAAATATATCTGGTGGGCTGTAGTCAATAGTGTTTAAACAGAGCAGAAGTGTGTGTGTATGTGTGTGTGTGTTTGTGTGTGCATATATATGTGTGTGTAGATATGTACACACGCATATATATACCTGCATGCATGCAACTGTGTCTGTACACCTGCAGGTATGTATATATGCGCATATATGTTTGTGTATGTGTACACATGTGTTTGCATTGTGTGTTTGAGTACTTAGACCAAGTTTGCTATGGATTACCATCAGAGATGATTTTTTTGACAGGTGGTATGGTCTAGGTGCATATGTGTTCCCCGTGTCGCTGTACTAATAGCTACCTACACTGTGTTTATTCACCTGTTTTCTCCAACCTACAAAGCAGCAGTCTATGATTTTATTAACCAAATAAACAGCCAGGGAATATAGCATACAATTTGGTCACCAGGTGTCCTTACCCTCAAACAACCACCCAGCTGATTTTATCAGAGAGTAGCTATTACTCCTTTAAATAGTTCCCCAGGGACTACTGCATCCTCACTGATCACAAGAGGGCGCTCTGATGCAAGCTCTGACTGAGACTATTCTCCTATCTCGCCTAACTCAGGACTCATGGAAAGGTACATATTGGCCATATTCAAAATTTTGTCCAGGGGAAAATGAATGCAATATAACTCTGAAATATTAAGAGTCATGAAAAATCTAGATTCGACTTGCCACCATCATGAATTTGGGAAACTGTTTGCTGTCATTCAAACATCTTTCATAGACTCAAATAACTTTAATAGCCACATGTTTTTTTTAAATATAGCATAGTGAATAACTCAAAATGGAACTGTGCATATCAGAGTTGTAAAATAAATGGTGGCCTTCCTCCCCCTCCCTCAGCCCTGTGCTATTAATCTTATACAGATTGCATAGAGGGACAGATTTTGCAAACAAAGGAAGAAAACAGAAGAGAGGTAATAGGGTTTGGACCTCTGGCACAATATCCCTAGATGCTCAAGCTTCACCAAAGCTGCCTATTTAGTTCAAACTTGGAAGTACAAAAATATAAAACAGGTTAAAAACCCCATCATACAAGATAGTCAATTTAGTTTGGTATGGCTTCTCATCACAGAAGATCAGAGGGGCTGAGAAGGAAATAAAGGCATCTTGCCACTTTCACAGCATTAAAAAGAGCCACAGTAAACCAAGACAACAATATCTTTTAGTTTCCCATTCAGTAAGCCTCAATTTTATGGGTTTGGACAGAATAAAAATCAAGATCTGGAGAGTTGCTCTAATTATGTGAATAATATTCAAACCATAGTGATTTTATAATTTTGTAACCAAGAAATAATGAGGAAACTTTGCATTCTCTTTTTTCTGGTGGCTTTTTATGCAGGCCGGAGGAAATTTTTTAACTTCTTCATGCTTCCCTTTACTTGTTAAACAAAAGCAAAACTCTGTCTCATTTGACGTCAAATATTCCATCTTTACTTTTGTCAGTCCTAAAGAGGACTACCAGAGTAGCAAAAAATAGGGTCTCTAATTTAGGCAAAGGAGTTGAACTTTAGGATATGTAACAGCAAGCACCCTAGCATACCCAAGATGGCCTGCTAACCCAAGTTCTTCAATCTACTTTTCTAGGAAAGACTGCTCCAAAAGGGGTTAACAATCCTACTTTTAATTACATTCACTAGTTCAGGGGAAAGGTCAGCATCCTGAACATCAGAGAAAATACAAGCAGAGAAATTAGCATAAAGACCAACAGACAGAGTTCCAGCTGTCTGAACATAGCAATATCGCCATGTACTTTACATACATCACTGTATTGAAGGAGCACAGACAACATCTGAGTAGTAGGGGGGCTCTGAACATTCAGCTACTCAGAGTCTTGACAAGGAAATCAAAAGATCCTTCTCATGAGCGAACTCCCAAAGCAAAATACCAACTCAGAGTATATATTCAGAGCCAGAAGGCATCACAACTCTAGTGACTCAGCACCTAATCAACTTAGTACCAAAAGGTACAGAAGCCTCCCTACAAGTATGCCTCCCTCTAAGCGAGCTTCTTCCTACAAACAAGTCCCTCCTCCAATGTGCTACACATGAGGCGTATTAATGAGCAACAAAGATCTTATTATCCCATTAACATTACAGGATACCAGGCTGCATCAAAATACTGGAGCACCCAACAGGGACAGAGGGAACAGGGCTTTTGGCTTTCTCTCATGGCAAACTCAAGCTTGTCATGAAAGAATGCCAAAAGCCAGACCTCTTCACTAAGGGGTTTGGGGTTGGAAGTGATCCACCCCCAATATCTTTCTAATCATCTGATTTTATCTTGGATCTCAAATGTCATCTGGTCTCCGGAAACATTTCTCTGGTAGCTCTGAAATTAACTCCTCTGTAGTAGACTTGCTTCTTGTAGAACTTTTTAGATGTTCCTTCTAACATCTTTTACAAAACAAATTTCAATACACTTTAATATAACCTCTTAAATATTACTTCTCTAATAATTAGTTAAACCCAGCCCAAAACTTTGTGGTTTTGACATTATTATCAATGGAACCATATGAAAAACATTAAATTAGGAACTCATAGTTCACTTGAAACTTCAAAAAATTTCAGTTCTTAAAAACTTTTTGTTGTTCCTAACTTTTCTAGATTCTGTACTGAATAGAAGCACTACCAACCATTGGCTGAAGAATTTTTTTTTTAAAAAGGACCTATGAGGATCTGACTTGTAGAATTTGCCCTTCTAGTGTGTGTGTGTGTGTGTGTGTGTGTGTATATTAATTATTAATTAATTAATTTAAATTAATTATTAAATTAAATATATTATATATAAGTATATAGTTATGTATAAATATTATATATATATGCATATATATATATATTCTTTTCAGCTCCACACTTATGTATGTGTGTATACTTACCAATGTTTTCCAGCAAAGATGTTTCTGATTTTATTATGATTTCTACAAACAGGCAGATAATGAGACCAAATACTCATTTACTTAGATGTTCAGGGAATAAAAATGACTATAACCTCAGGTTGAAAATAACAGGAGGTACTAAGGTATTGCAACAATAATTATATGAAGAAAGAACTTGCCCTGGTTATAGAGATTTTGCTGAGAGGAAGAAGCAAGTTAGGACCACTATAGCAGCATTAATATTGATCCTCCAGGGGAAATGCAAGGGCACAGAATGACTAAAGCAGTCTTAGTTCCAACTGATTATGGGTGAGAATAGTATAAGCAGCCATGTGTATGACAGGATGCCACAACCAGACTCAGAATATACCAGGGGAGATTTCTTGAATGGGAAGCTGAATCAAGAGGATCCTAACTTAGCCTTCCCAAGGTTGCCTTCCTGACCTTTTTCTTGGGGACAGATATCCACTGGTCATAAGTCACAAACATCACTCCCATTGAGTTGTTGGCATTTTCCTTGAAGTGGTGAAATAGCCCAAAGACACAACAAACCTGAAAATGAAGCTCAAATAGAAAATTCACAACCCCAAAAGGTTTAACCTCAGACAGCAAAGTCTCACAAATAAAAGTGAGGTTGGATAAAATTGTTATCAGCTCTGTTGAGTTGTTGCAATAAATTAGTAAACAAATAAAGTTACCAAGCCTTCTAAAAAAATAATTCAAGAGATTTTACATTACATTCTTTTCTTCTAATATTCCCCTTTCCCAAATACAGCTTAAAATTCAACCTGATTTAAAAAGCGATTATTAGAATTTAAGAAATTAATCACATTTCTTAAGCTCACATAGATAGCAAATATGTGATAGTTACCTAACCCTTTAAAACAAAAATATATTTCTAAGACTAATCTATCAAAATTAGGTTGATTAAAGATGTAACATCAGTACAGAGTATTCCAGCTATAACTTCATAATTCAAAATAAACAGTCCTATAGTATAAACAAATTAATACTTACCCTCCCCTCTCATCAAGGAATGTTTGCAATGGGAGAGGGAACTCAGTTTTCTAAGTGGAACAATACACAAATTCTTTCACAGTACTTCTTTACTATAGGAAAACTTGGACATTTCCAGTTTTTAAAATTACAGTACTTCAAAATAATAAGTTTTCAAATATTTTCCTTTATTTTAACTTTTCAGCTCATAATCTAGAAACATCCTCATTGGAAGAAAAACTGCTTTCTTAACAGCATATCTGCACAAAATCATAGACAATATCATTCATTTGAAGCATGAAACAAAACTAATTTTCAGTCAGCTGACTTCAATTTGGTTGAATTAACTGAAACAGAAAGTCATTCATCATATCACTCTTAAATTCAATACAGCTGATCAAATTCATTCCAATTCAATTCAAACCTGGGATTTATAGACCTTACAATTTACTAATGGCAATATTTAAAATCTCAGAAAGAACCCATTGCTTTCAGTTTACTCATGTTGTTGTTGTGTCTGACTCTTTGTGGCCCCATGAACCAAAGCATACAGGTCCTTCTACCCTCCACTGTCTCCTGAAATCTGTAAAAGTTCATGTTCATTATTTCCATGACACTACCTGTCTGTCTCATTCTCCACCGTCCCCTTCTCCTTTTGCTTTCAATCTTTCCCAACATTAGGATTTTTTCCAATGAGTCCCTTCTTCTCATTATGTGGCCAAAGTATTTAAGCAGCAGCTTCAGTATTTGACCTTCCAGTGAAAAGTCTGGATTAACTTCTTTAAGGATTGACTGTCTCTTTGCTGTCCAAGGTACTCTTAAAAGCCTTCTTCAGCACAATTCAAAAGTGTTGATTCTGCAGTGCTCATTTTTCCTTACGGTCCAACTCTCATAGCCATTGCTCCTGGAAAACCAGATTCTAACAGTTCTCCAAGTAGTTGCAAGTACACAGTCCCTAATTTGAAAACAGAATTTGGCAGCCATCCTTTTAGGGGACCTTTTGGAAAGACTTAAAATTGCCCAGGGGTCTTCATCAAATCTTCAATCAAACACCGAGGAAATCTACTGAAAGAGATAGGAACACATATATTAAAGAGATACCTTACCCAAGCTGAACCACCAAACCAAATCTGGACTGGACACAAAAGAATCCATGCTGATACTGATTATTCAAGCTTGAAAACATTGGTCAACTGGGCAGGAGTCTTTGGATCCCACTTCTGACACCAAATACGATCATCTGAAATAAAGAAGGATTACCAGAGGAGCAAAAATTAGGGTTTTAAATTGAGGCAAGAGAATTGCAATTTGAAGTCTCATACAATATCAAAGCACTGGAATGTTCAAGAGGAGCAGAGGGAGTAGGGTATCAGTAAGAACAGGGAAGGAATCCCAGGGAAGTCACAGCCTTGGGAATCTGTTACATAAGTTGTTTTGCATAATTCCAGTGACATCCTCACCTCTAGGATCAAAAATAAAATCCTTTGGCATTCAAATATATTCAAAATCTACCCTCCCTCCTCTGCCTAGTCTTTACACTTAATACACACACACACACATTCACACACACACACACACACACACACACTTATACACTGTGATCCATTGGCCAGTGGCCTCCTTGCTATTCCTCAAATAAAATCATAAACAATATCATTGATTTGAAACATGATATAAAGCTCATTTTCAGTCAGGTGACTTCAATTTGGTGGAATTAACTGAAACAGAAAATCATTCATCATATCACTCTTAACTTCAATACAGCTGATCAAATTCATTTAAATTCAATTCAAACCTGAGATTTATAAACCTTACAATTTACTATTGGCAATATTTAAAATCTCAGAAAGAACCCATTGCTTTCAGTTTACTCATGTTGTTGTTGTTGTGTCTGACTCTTTGTGGCCCCATATTTTTAATGGCTGTTCCCCATGCCTAGAATGTTTTCCTTCCTCATCTCCGTCTCCTGACTTTCTTCAGTTCTCAGCTAAAATTTAACCTTCTGGAACAGCAGTTCTCAACCTGAGGGTTATGGTCAATTTGTAACAATGAAAATACATCCTGCATATCAGATATTTACATTAAGATTCATAACAGTAGCAAAATTACAGTTATAAAGTAGCAATGATAATAATTTTTTGGTTGGGGGTCACCACAACATGAGGAACTGTATTAAAGGGTTGCAGCATTAGGAAGGTTGAGAACCACTGTTCTAGAAGAAATTTTTCCTCTATAAAGCCAGTTCCCTCCCTCAGTTGACTCGCTCCAATTTATCTTGCTTGTACATAGCTGTTTAAATATTGTCTCCCCTATTATCTCCTTCTTGAGAACAGGAACTATCTTTACCTTTCTCTGTATCCTTAGAACTTAGCATGGTGCCAGGGAATAGTAGGTATTTAAAATGTTTCTTGACTGATTTTATTGAGTAGGTGAGTGACATGACCAGATTGTACTTTAGGAAGATCACTTTGACAGCTGAAGAGAGGATAAATTATAGTGGGGAGAAACCTGAGGTATGCAGAATAATCAGCATGCTGCTCATTTCTTTCCTAGCCTTAAGCACTGAATGGGCTGAGAACTGGGAAAGACTTTAGCTTAAAAGAACCCAGGTCTCCCACTGCATCCAGGACCATCCCCAGTTGTCCTGATCTATATCTTGCCTTTGGACCCAGATGTTTCTGGAGGAGAAAGTGAGGCTGGTGACTTTGCACAATCCTGCTTCACTTAAATCCAATTCTTTTGTAAGACATGACATCACTTTCCTGATGTCATGGTCCTCTTTGAGAACAAAGGACAAATGACAAGGTTGACAACAGTGATGTTTTGCATAACAACTGAAATTCCATAGAAAAGGCTGTAGGAGGCTTGGGGGAGTGATGACATTTGGTCAGAACAGTGGGCACAAGGTATAGCAATGGGAAACCAGTTTGGACCTGCTACTCCCATGGAGTCAGTGGGATCACGGTCACGCAGCCCCTTCTGATGTCTGCATTCAGCACATTCTTAACTGAATAAATCTTGGTACAATCCTAAGCTGATTTTCCCTGTGGCTATCCCATAGTTAAAGAGATGCTATCTGAGAAAAAGTAATACCATTTCCTCTCAGTCGAGAAATATCTTTTGAGTCAGTTGTGTTTTTTAACTCCTTGACAAATTGTAGCTGTGATATCTAATTGTGATAAGAAAAAGGAATGAAATATCAGACACAGACTACATGTTTTTAAAAATAAATCCAAGATAATTCCAGTGTCTGTTCTCAAATACAACGAGCTAACCATTTATAGCTTAAAATCACAAAGCCATAGACAACATGACCTTTCCCTTTGATGGGGTCTCATTTTGTACATAAAATGTCTTCCCCAAAGAAGGGTGAGTTATATCAAGCCTGCAGGCTAGACATGTTTTGTTTCAGTGGCAGGAAACTGTCAGTATATGAAGTAGTGCTCCTGGGTCAAGAACAGATTTATAGATCCATTTACATTTCTATTAGTGATAGTGTAGTTAGTATTGTTTGGTACACAAAAGATACAGAAGGAATCCCTGGGATAACATACTCAGCATCTGCTTGTATATGTCCAAGGAAGGGGAACCCACCACCATTCAGGGCAAGTCATTCCACTTTTGGATATCTTGAATGGCAAGCAAGTTTCTCCTGACATTAAATCTAAATTGCCTCTTAGCAACTTCTACTCATCACTCCTGGTTCTACCTTCTGGAGCCAAATGGAAGAAACCCAGTCCCTCTGCTCCCTTCTAATACTTAAAGACAGTTATCATGCCACCCCAAGTCTTTCTTTCTCCAGACTAAATGTCCCTGGTTCTCTCAACTAATCCTCCCATGACATAGACACATGGTCCTTCCCCATCATGATTACTTTCTTCTGAACACTCTCAATTTATTAATGCAGAATTCCTTAGGCATGACAAAAGATTTCATTTTAAAATCAGTTGTTCTAATTTCTGTCTGCCTACTTCTCTTTCTATCTCTGTAAAAATGACTTAGTCTTCGTCCCATCACCAATGATGTCTCTAGGTGCAGTCACTGAATTACCTTGTATAGTGTGTTGCTATTGTTGTTATTGCTTAATCTACCCACTGCTACAAACCTGTAAAAAGAAAAGGCACCTTATCTCAGGGTCTAATCATTCAGCTTACCTATCATGGCCTATGACCCATGCTGCTCTGCCCCCTCCCAAAGAAATGGACTAGGCTAATACTCCATCCTGAGTGACCTCCCTGAACAATCCAAAGTATGAACTTATAGGGAAGCTAAAGAGAGTCTCTGCCACTATCATATGATGTTGCCTGAGTCATTTGGCCAAGTTAACTTTATTTCTCATTTTCTCTTTTTGTAAAATTAGATTAGACTAGGTCATAAAATCAAAAGACCTAGAAATGATAGAGATCTTAAAGATCGCATAGTCTTAGGATTCTTAACCTGAACTCCATGGCATTTAAAAAAAAATCTAACTTTATTTCACTGTAACTGGTTGTCTACTTTATTTTATGTATTTAAGGATATTTTTCTAAGAAATAGTCCAAAGAGGGACAGCCAGGTGGTGCAGTGAATAGAGCAACAGCCCTGGAGTCAGGAGGACCTGAGTTCAAATTCAGCCTCAGACACTTGACACACTTACTAGCCATGTGACCTTATGCAAGTCACTTATCCCCAATTGCCCTACCCTCCCCCCTCCAAAAATAAAGAATAAAAATAAAAACATAAATTGATTAAAAAAAGAAAAAAGAAAGAATCCAAAGGCGTCACCAGGGTTCCAAAAAGGTCCATGACACACAAGAAGGTTAAGACCCCTGATTTAACTTAACCCTTTCATCTTACTGATGAGGAAACCAAGTCTCAGAGGGATTTCTAAGACTTTTTTCTAGCTCAAAAGTACTCTGCTTATGTCATCTCCAGCCACTCAAGTTTTTGGGTTTTTTTTCATTACCATTGTCCTTATTTTCTCCTTTGAAACATTTCTTTCCAGTAAGTAATCCCCTCAGGCTCTTTGTGCCTTCCAGATACCTAAGGTGACAACTAGGTAATCTGCTTAACTGTGACAAAATATGACTGGGAGAACCCTCTTATATACAGTAGAGACCCTGACTCCCATCTCAGGAAACGTCTGTTCCTTCTAGAAACAATGCCCTGATCTTTATTTTCTAATTCATGTCAGTGATTAAATGATGAACACAGAAATTCCAAAAAAATAAGATGGCAGCGTTTTGGTAGACTGGAGAGGAGGTACTTTGGTATCATAGCCAAGAAAACTAGATTTTGGAGCTGGGAGATGTTTAGAAGGATCTGATCTCAACTCCGCAGTGCTTAACATAGGATTGTACATACAACAGGTGCATAATCAATGTTTGTTGAATTTAATTGTTGAACCGATTCTGATCTGACAATAGTATTCCTTCTGAAAAGAATTAAGAACCAAATTCCTCTTCCGTGAACAAATAAACTTAACAGACTTCTTGGAGGAAGGGTGTGAGAAAGTAATGTATTATTGAGAAATAGACAGCTTGGGCAAATATCACACTTTTTGCAGTTTCCACAGAATAAGTTCATTTTAAACCTACTTCCAAATTACTTGGATAAAGTGTTCTTTTTTTTTTTTCCTTTGTGTGTAGTCTTGGCCTAGAAATCTCAGAATGTGAAAATGACCTGTATCATCTGTTCTTGAGAAAATAAAAGAACTGGTTTGGAGAGAGAGAGTGTGTGTGTGTGTGTGTGTGTGTGTGTGTGTGTGTGTGTGTGTGTTTCTGACAAAAAGCAAATTAGATGGGACAAGAGTGAGAAAATAAGAGATCCCAGAAAGAAAACTTGATGTTAAATGTTATAAATAGTCTACCAATGATAGTCTGTGAGTGGTCATATGAACTTCACTGATGATCAGAAGCAACCTGAATACAAGTTCTAGAACAATTAGTCATTATGACCTGCATGTGCCACAGGGATTCAGAAGAAGAATCACATGAATTCATGCAAAGCCACTGAATCAATCAAGACTAGAGGCCCCTAGTAATTAGCAACTAGTCAAATAATTCCCAAATGACATCTGTTCTGAACCAAATGCTGTAGGATTAATTTGTTATCCTTATGAGGGCATTGGGATCATATCAGCTGGATCACATCCCCTTCACAGGCTCATTTAATCCAATCCCTTTCACTGTTGAAAAAAAAGACTTAGGAAGACAACATAGTTTGGTCATTGTCACAAAGACACAGAGCAAGTAGCAGGATATGAATCCGTGTCTTCTAACTAAAGAAACTGTGTTCTTTCTACATTAAAAAAAAAAAACTTTTTCTGTTCAATTACATTGCAAAGAGAGACATGAGGGGATGAGAATATAAATACTCACCTAACCACTCTCAGTTTATATGTAATCAGGGCTCGCCCAAACTGTTATTCATTAATTAATCAAGTATTTATTAAGCATCTACTATCAGCTCCTACTATCATGCCCTACTATTGGCAGTGTCCCAGGAAATCCGATTTTAATATCTGCCCTTTGATACTTCCTACATCCTCAAGAAGGTTTTTTGTTTTGTATTTTTTGTTTTTCTGTCTACATGTGATAAGAGTTATATGGTAGTGAACCAACACATCAGTACCTATTCCTGTGCCCCAGCACCAGTAGTTGTCACTTTATCTAGAAGGACAAGAACAAAGATATCAATAAAAGTACAATCTACCAATAATTAATAAATAATACACATAATACCCTGAAAGACTGTAGATAGAAATTAGTTCTATATAACTACATTAAGGAAGCATAAGAACCCAAATAGCCTTTCAAAGTTTATCTTTCTCTGTGTCCCTCTGTCTGTGTCTCTCTGCTTCTGTCACTCTGTCCCTGTCTTCTCTCTGTCTCTCTGTTTCTATCTCTCCCTGTTTCTGTCTTTGCTTCTCTTTCTCTATTACGCTCCCTCTTTGTTTCTCTTTCTCTGACTCACTATGTCTCTGCCTCCCTTTGCTTCTCTCTGTCTCTGTCTCTCGGCCTTTCTCTGTCATTCTGTCTTTGCCTCCTCTCCTCCTCCTCCTCCTCCTCCTCCTCCACCTCCTCTTCTTCTTCTCCTCCTCCTCCTCCTCCTTCTCCTCCTCCTCATCCTCCTCGTCCTCCTCCTCCTCCTCCTCCTTCTTCTTCTTCTTCTTCTTCTTCTTCTTCTTCTTCTTCTTCTTCTTCTTCTTCTTCCTTTCTCTCTCATTTTGTCTCTCTGTCTCTGTCTCTTGGCCTTTCTCTGTCATTCTGTCTTTGCCTCCTCTCCTCCTCCTCCTCCTCCTCTTCTTCTTCTTCTTCTTCTTCTTCTTCTTCTCTTCTTCCTTTCTCTCTCATTTGGTCTCTCTGTCTCTGTCCCTCTCTCTCTCTCTCTTAGTCTCTCTTGTTCTCTCTTGCTCTCTTTTTCCCTCTCTCTTTCTCTTTCCTGTCCCTCCCCCCTTAGTTCTTCCCTCTCTGTCTGGAAAAGAAGAGGAAAATTAGGAGTTTATTTTTTAAACCCCTCTATAGGATTCTTAGGATTTAAAGGCATGCTAATTGGCCTAAGTGAAGTGTCATCTACTTTTCTGAGGCTGTCTAGAATTAATATACATCGAAGCGACAGGAATATAGCCAAAGTTTTTATTGTTGTTATTATTTAAGTTATAATCAGAGCAGATGCTGAATAACCATCTCCCCAGGCTCTCAGGCACTGATGGTAGCTAACATTTTTAATTAATTACAAATCTCTATTGGATGCTAATTAGGCTGTACCCAGAATGATCCATTCACAAATGTGAGGTGCCAGATGAGACCCATTTCTAACACAATATATTTTGCTAGGTAGACTGATGCATGGAGAAGTCCATTACCTGCATTTCTTTAGCCATCCCTACCCACAGTTGTTTTTCCAAAGCTCAAGATGGATATGCAGTTGGTCTATTAACAAATATTTATTTAACACCAGCTGTGTGCAAATGACGGTACGCGAGGTGCTGTTTAGAATGACATAGAAATAAAAGCCATAGGCTCTACTGATATGAAGCCAGGGGGACACAACTTATACACACACACACACTTTGAACAATTACATAAAACCTATTCATGAGGAAAACAATGAATATTTAGATTTTTTTGAACCAGATCTGTGATTTCATTAGCACAGGAAATAGAAGAATCACACAGAATGACCAGGCAGAGGTTACTGTGACCTACCTCCTTGGAAGGAACTCCTGAGTTGATAAAATAAAGCTCTACTTAAGTATTTGAGGAAATTTCCTCTCATAATGCAGATTTCCACCTACCAATACAAGGAGTCTCAGAGAGTTTCCTGAAGCACTGGGTTATTGCTTGCCCAGGATCACCTGTATGTATCAGAAGTAGGACTTGAATCCAAGTCTTTCTGATTCTAAAGCCATCTCTTTATTCACTAGGCCATGGCTCTCCAGATTTTGCAATTGAATCTTTTGTCACAGAGTTAATTTATGCTCAAAAATACCACATAATATAAAAATCTCTTATTATACTTTGAGAGATCTGTGAGTGCATTAACAAGTGAATATTTCCTCTTATCCATACAGATGGAAAACTATTCCCACCTCATCCTGAGCAACTCTAGTTCATGTCTTCCCATAAATCATCTACAGAATAGCAATCTAACATGTGCAGAGCCTTCCTCTTAATCTCTTGGCATTGCGTGAATAATAATGCAATCTTTCCATTAGTTATCCTTCATTCACACTCTATGACAAATCCACAATTTATCTGTTGCATGCAGCTCCCCAGTGATACCCTTTGCATCATTCTTCCCAGATCATTCTTGGTTTACAACACATGAAGCCCGCCTATAACCACCATGTGCCTTTTTATCACCTTTTGCATGGCGTTCAGATTTAACTCTCTTTAAGAATGAACTTCTCTGACTTAACAGACATAAAGAATAAGTAGAAGAATATTGATGTTAAAAATATTTATTTGGAGGAAAAGTTTAAAGTCATTAATAGCATTTCATAATTTCCCAAAGGCAATCTAGTCTGCTCTCTTCTTCCTGTTTTGTTGACAACTTCCCTGGAGGAAAAGGAGATTGTACCCACTTGTGTAAGGATGCATAGAATATTTTAACTACTTAATTCCTTTCCATGTATTTGCTCTTTCACTTCTTAATTAAATGCTTTTGCTATGGGGTTTATGTTTCTTTTTAAAATCCCAGCAATCTAGACTGAATTGAATGGAGACTCAGGCTCTGAGTTAGATCATCTATTATCCAAAATAGTCACATCTCATCTGGGAGTCATAGAAGGGTGCTATCTCAGTCATAATTTATAATAAATAATAGACAAAATTCATAAGTGTTGAAAGGAGTGATCACTAACCTTGCAAAACAGACATAGTTTCTCTCTTGCTATTTCTGAATGACTATGATGAAAGGCAAAGCCAGAAAGGAATGGCAATCAGAATGATGGCATAAAATCACATGGGATTTCCCCTGCATAAGGGCACGTGTGTGTACATTGAAATTTATTATCTCTGTAAGGAAATTTTTACACCAGACAATAATTATAGCAAATGGGAGAATATACTAAGGCAGCACAGCATAGTGTATAAAAAGTCAGCAAAACCCAAGTTCAAATGCTGTGACTGACATGTAAATGGTGGGCAATAATAGGCAAGTCACTTAACCTCTCAGGGGTCTGGGCAACTTTCTAAAACGCTGAGTTACAGAAAGGACACGGAGATTAGGGGATATCTACAGGTCAGATCAAGTCACCCAGGGTTAAGCAAGCATCTGGTATGTGCCAGGCACTATGCGAGGTGCTGGAGACTAAAAGAAAGGCAAAAACGGGTACCCCTTGTCAAGGGACTCACTATCTGTAATGGGAATGGGAATTTTAAGACCTTCCCTGCTTTGAAAATACACTCTGCCCCCTGATAGGCTGAATGGGGTCACATGGAGTGGTGGTGGGAGGAGTTTGCTGAAGGGCAGAGCCCATAGGAAGCTGGGAGTCAAAGCAGGCTAGATGGTTGGGAGGAGAGGGTGTCTGTGAGAGAGGCAGATGGGCTTGTGAGTAAATGTTGGTTTTGTGTTGGTTTGGATGCTGTGGCTCTTTGTGCTGTTATGGCTTATTAGCTTCTTTTCTACTATGATAGAAGAGGCTGACTGGTTTGGGGATTCAGGTTTCTGGTGTCTGAATAAATGTTTTGCTTCTGCTTCTATATGGAGATCCTATTATAATTTGTGATTGAGCGCCATGCAGGTATATTTATAGTGCCCATGGGCACCAGTATTGCTTTGGTACTACACTATCTAAATGGGGGGGGGGGGGAATACAACATGTAAACAATTATTTACAAACAAGATAAATAATGACTTCTTGCAGAAAGTGGGCTTTTATCTGATACTTCGTGGAACACAAGGAAACCAGGAGGGAGACAATTCCCTCATGGGGGGACAGTCAGTAAAAATAAATGAAGTCAGGGGTGTCTTTTTTCAAGGAATAGAAAAGAGGCCAGTATCACCGGATCCAGTATCACACGCACATAGAGAGTGAAGCATAAGACTGGAAAGGTCGTGAAGGGCTCTGAAAGTCAGGGGATGTTTAGATTTGATCCTAGAGGTAATGGGGAGCCCCTGAAGCTTATTGAATGCAGGAGCTCAGATTTACATGAGTGGAAGAGGGACTGGTCTAGAGCAGCAGAGGGGGGATCCAGGTCTACTCCAGAGGGAGCTTCCTAACCGGAAAGTTTCCCTTGTGAGCGAGAGCTCTGCTCCAGTCTCCTCCCCATACCGGGAAGAATCTACCGTGTATGCAGCTTCTGAGTATTTCCTTGTTTGCATGGGGACCCCCCATTAAAGTGTGAGCTCCTGGGGGCTAACACCATCTTCTTTGCCCCCCCCCCAGCTCTCAGCCTATGCCTGAAACATTACAGGCACTTAATAAACGCTTCTCAGCTGACTGGTTGTCTCTGATACCGATTTATAGAAAGACTGTAACTTAGAACTGATGTTATCTAGATAGTTGAGGTGCACAGAAGATAAAAGGCTAGAGAGTGGGAGTCAGGAGGACTTGTGTTCAAATCCTTCTTTGGACACTTACCGGCTGTGTGGCCCCATGCAAGTCACAACCACAGTGTGCCTCAGTTTCCTCACCTGTAAAATGGAAATAATAATAGCACCTGCCTCCCAGGGTTGTTGCAAGGATCAAATGAGATAATGCATGTAAAGCAATTTGTAAAAGTCATATGTATTTTAGTTTTTTATTATTATCAATTCAGTTCTTTCATTTTGCAGATGAATAAGGGGACTGACGTGGTTCAATCTGCATATCAGGAAGATCAGTTTTCTAGCTGAGTGAAGGATGGACTGGGGTAGAGCCTCTTGCAATAGTATAGAAAAGAGGTGAGAACTGACATGCTGAGAAGCAGAATTTGTTCTAAAACCTTTCTCCACCAGAGACCAATATATTTATATAAAGGAAAAGGCAACAATGTTCATAATTAACTTTTGGTAGGGGGGGCAGTACCCAAGGTCACACAGTTAGTGTCAAATGTCTGAGGCTGAATTTGAACTCAGGTCCTCCTGACTCCAGGGCTGAGGCTCTATCCTTTGAGCCACCTACCTGCCCCTCATATAAACTTTCATCATAATTTAAAGCAAGAAGAAAGGGAGTTTCTAATGATTCTAAAAAGGTTCAAATGATCTAATGCAGAATGTGGGACAGCTAGGTTGCACAGTGGATAGAGTGCTGGGCTTGGAATCAAGAAGACTCATCTTGGGGCATCTAGGTGGCCCAGTGAATAGAGCACCGGCCCTGGAATCAGGAGGACCTGAGTTCAAAAAAACAAAGGTTCATGAGTTCAAATCTGGCCTCAGATGCTTGTAGTTCTGTGACCCTGAGCAAGTCACTTAACCCTGCTTACCTCAATTCCTCATCTGTAAAATGAGACAGAAATGGCAAACCAATATCTTTGCCAAGAAATCCTGAAATCAGGTTACAAAGAGACAGAAATGACTGTCTGAACAACCACAACGAAACTGCAGAATGTCTCTGACCATCTTAACTTCTGAAATAAACAAAAAAGATAATAACTACTTTCTAGGAATTAAATACAGAATTTTCAGAACCGTTTAGACCACATCATAGTGGGCAGAAACATATACCTGACATCAATTTTACCTCCCTACCTCACTTTTTCAGATCCCTTTATGTCTTTATTTCCCTCCATTAGAGGGTAAGCTCCTTGAGGGAGGGAAGGTTCTATTTTCTTATTTTCAGGTGTTTGTAGCCCGATAACTTAGCACAGCGTGTGGCACATTCTAAGCACTTAATTGCCTTGCCTTGTTAATACACAATCCAACTATTTCCCTAGGCATAGCCACACCCCACCACATACATATGCACATGCACGCACACATACACACACACACACACACACACACTTTAACTCTCTTATTAATTTTGAATCAGATCTACCCTTCCAGAGTCATATTCTATTCATAATTCTCATCTTACCAGATTCCAGTGATATCTATGAAATCAAATTTGCCTCCTTCCCCTAGATCTCCAGTTCTTACTAGTTATCCATAATTTGCATGTTTGTGAATAAACATTATCACTGGTTCATTTTTTGGATATTTGTCCCTCATGAATTTTAGAGTATCTTATCCTACTCTATAACTACTCTCTATAATATTAAGTTGGGTCAACATAACACAGTTTTCTTCCTCTTTTCGCTTTCCTTTTCCACTTAAAATCTTTTCAATTGAATTTGCAAAAGTCTGAGGAAATATATTCTTTCTTGGTGGGGGAGAGGAAGGGGAGCTGAGGCAATCAGGGTTAAGTGACTTGCCCAGAGTCACACAACTAGTAAGTGTAAAGTG
>CM053594.1:202592493-202658109 GCA_028646575.1 Pseudocheirus occidentalis
AGGGAGGGAGGGAGGGAAGGAGGGGGTAAGGAGAAAGGAAATAAAGGAGATATTTATTAAGCACTTGTTATGCCCCATGCATCATGCTTAAAGGAGGAGACACAAAAACAAAAAGCAAGACAATCCCTGCCCTCAAGAATTACATTTTATTAAGGAAAGACAACCCATATAGGGCATTAGGAAGTCATAAGGATGGTGGGTGGTATCATAGAGATACTGTTTGATCCATCTTTCCCAAGAATGATGCCCATACTTGCATTGAGTTTATTAATGTTCCTAGAGAAAGATGTAGAAAGTAGTAGGCATGCATTGGTTAGGATCTGTGTTGGGTTAGAAATAGTTAAGGTTCATCACTGGAAAGCTCAGGGCCACAGGGCAGGTAAATGAAGTGTCTTGATGGGAAACGGCACCTGGAGCTCAGAAGCAAGGCATGAAGATGGATGGTGAACAGCAGGAGAGGAATCTGGCTAGAAATGAGGAAGGCTCATCTCAAAGACCCAGGTCTCCAGGGTATGTCTTTTTTGTTGTAGTCCAGTAATTTTTCAGTTGTGTCTGACTCTTCATGACCTCATTTGTTTTTTTCTTGGCAAAGATATGGCAATGATTTGGCATTTCTTTCTTCAGCTCATTTTATAGGTGAGGAAACTAAGGCAAACAAAGTTAAGTTATTTGCCCAGTATCACACAGCTAGTGTCTGAGGACAGATTGAAGCTCGGGAAAATGAGTTTTCCTGACTCCAGGCCTGACGTTCTATCCCATGGTACCACCTTGCTGGCTTATAAAGTTCAGCATGTGTATGTGTGTGTGTGTGTGTGTGTGTGTGTCTGTGTGTGTGTGTCTGTGTGTCTGTGTCTGTGTGTCTGTGTCTGTGTGTCTGCGTCTGTGTGTCTGTATCTGTGCAGGAGATAAAAAAAGGGGGGAGACAAAGAAAGGAGGGAGGGAAGAAGGGTGAGAGAAAGAGACTACATGAAGAAAAAATAGTTGGATGAATAATTTAACAGCAAGTTTTGAAAATTTAGTTCTAGATTACAAATGTCCTTTTTGCCTCCACTCCTTTGTTCTCCTCCAGCTCCCTAGCTGTCTCAGGAGATTGGAGTGAGACAAAAAGGAAATCTTTCCCAGCTACACTTATTCCTTCTTACTTAGTGATTTGATAAATAATAATAATAATAATAATTAATCTAAAATAATGGAAAAATGTTCCTTCTTCCTCATTTCTTCTTTGAACCACAAAACTAAGGGTCATAGGAAATTGAATGCCTAACAGATTGATACTGTGAGCAGTCCCATGAGATACCATGATCCACCTAACGTAAAGACGTGATCACAGGTCTTAAATCCTAGATCTAGAACCAGAAGTCTAAACCCTTCATTTTTCATATGGGAAAATGGTGGGCTAAGAAGTTTGAGGTGTTTTCCCAAAGTCACAAAGATAGTAAATAACAGAGCCAGGATTTGAACCTGGGTTCCTTTGATAAAAATCTAACCCTCATTCCACTACATTACCTGCTCTCTCCATAAGACGTGCAATTCAACATGAGAGATCAGGCACAAAACCACAACAGCAGTTGCTGATTCACTAGGAGGTTATATAACACTGGGAAATGCTGGATAGTCAGCCCTGTGACAGCCAGTAACTCTTTAAGCCTTTACTTCCAAGTCCTACTCAATCAATTTCCACCTTTTAGCACTAATGTGCTAATTTATGATCTCTTCTGCCCTTTCTGTACCATATCAAAACCTTATTGAAATTCCAGTAAGTCTTTTTCATTCTTCAGAGAACACTGATCTTATTTGAGATCTCATCTTGATTACAGTGATAGGCCATTTTTCATGCCAAAGAGTTAGGGCATCATTCAGAAGCCTCTGACCATGATAAACGTCCTCATCTTCTTCCCTTTTGTAAAAGCCAGTTTGGGCCCTATTTCCACCCAACATCAGGTCCCGTTCTGACTTTGTTTGATAAACAGATACCCATGTTTGACATGAAAGCTAACCTAGGCCCTTAGACACGGATTATGTTAGTAACAGACATCTTCAGGTACCCAAAACTTGTCTTATCCTTCATGACCATATTCATATATACTATGAGAATATTGCTAACCCTTTGCTTCATTACATTCAGGTGACTGTTAATTCGCTCTAACCAACTGGACAACAATTTTTTCAAGCAGCAATGGTCCTACTATTCTAGCATTATGCTGTAAAACATATTCTTCCAACCACAATCTCAACTTTAGATTATTTTGGAATATCAACTCATGGGGCAGCTAGATGATACAATGAACAGCACACTGGACATGTAGTCAGGAGGACCTGAGTTCAAATCCAGCCTCACAGTTAACACTTATTAGCTGTGTAACCTTGGGCAAGTCACTTAATCCCAATTGTTCTGCCTCCCCGCCTCCAAAAAGGCCAAAAAATAAAGAATATCAACTCATCCATCTAATATTTAGATAGCTCAAAAATATTTCCTTCGGGGTGGCTAGGTGGCACAGTGGATAGAGCACCGGCCCTGGAGTCAGGAGTACCTGAGTTCAAATCCGGCCTCCGACACTTAACACAAAAAACTAGCCGTGTGACCTTGAGCAAGTCACTTAACCCCAACTGCCCTCCAAAAAAGCAAAAAAAAAAAAATATTTCCTTCCCCACAATTTTAGGATATTTTACTATATTCTTTGGGGATCCTTGAATGGGGAGTTAGGTTGCTATCATCAAGAAGGCCTTGACTTGGGAAATGACTGCTCCTTTACCACTTAACAAACATATTTGAATGATCTTTAAGCCCAGGACATTCATTTCATTGTATCTTTTCCTATCCTTTGAACCTGAGTTCAAATCTAGCCTCAGACTGTTGCTAGCTATGTAACTCTAAGTTGTCTGCCTCAGTTTCCTTAACTATCAAAAGTTAAAGTAAAAAGTTAAGTAAAAACTGTAAAAACAGTAAAAATAGCATCTGGATTGTTGTGGGGATTAAATGAGGTCATATTTGTAAAGCATGTAGCACAGTGCTTGGTACCAAGTACACAGCAGGCGCTTAATAAATGCTGTTCTCTCCCTCCTTGCTCTCATTTCCTCTTGGTAAAATTTTTCCTTTGGGAATGCAATCCCTTTTCACTTCTGTCTTTTGCAATTCCTAGCTTTCTTCAAAGCACAGCTCAGGGGTCACCCACTCTAGGAGTCCTCAATCAATCCACCAGCATTGACTTAGTCCCTACTATGTGATGTGCCAGTTACTCTCTCTGAGCCGTAGGTTCTCAGTTGTAAAATGTGGGTGATATGAGTGAGCATCTAGCTGAAGGGGTTATTGTGAGGATCGAGTGACATGCTTCCTATAAAGCAATTTATACTGTTAAAGAGTGCTCAACAAAGTGAAAAGCACAATATAAATCTGAGCTTTTATTTCTTAACTCTACCCTCCCATTAGAATGTAAGTCCCTTGGGGTGGCTAGGTGGCACAGTGAATAAAGCACTAGCCCTAGAGTAAGGAGGACCTGAGTTCAAATCCAGCCTCAGACACTTAACACAAAACCTAGCCATGTGACCTTGGGCAAATCACTTAACCCCACTTGTCCTACAAAAATAATAATAAAAAAAAAGAATGTAAGTGTCTTAAGGGAAGAGACAATTTTTTTTTGTCTTTATATTCCCCAGCATCTGAAACATTGCCTTGAACATAGTAGGTGCTCGATAAATCTTGTTGAATTAAATCAGTCCAAAGAAGGAACACAAGTTTGTCTCTTTGTGATTTTTAATATATTCAGTGGTTGTCCTCATACTTGAAATGCCTCATTTCCTTCAGGGCTCAGCTCAAGCATCCCACTTGGTACGAAGCCTTTCCAGATCCACTCAACTGCTACTCCCTTCCCCCACAAACTATCTTTTCTCTATTTTATACATAACTGTATATGTACATGTTGCTTCTCCTCACCATATTGCAAGCTTTGACAGCAGAAACAGTTTCGCTTTGGTATCCCAGAATGATCGGTACATTTTTAGGCACTTAATAAATGATTGTTCATTGATCAATGGATGGACATACAGCTCACTCTTCTTCAGAGAAAGGAAAAGAAATAAATATTTATTATATACCTACTATGTGCCAGGAACCTTGGGCAGCTAGGTGGCATACTGGATAGAGTGCTGAGGCTGGAGTCAGGAAGACATCTTCTAAGTTCAGATCTGGCTTCAGATACCTAATAGTTTTATGACCCTGGTCAAGTCACGTAACTTTGTTTGCCTTGGTTCCTCTTCTGTAAAATGAATTCAAGAAGGAAATGGCCAACCACTCCAGCATCTTTGCCAAGAAAACCCTAGATGGGGTCATAAAGAGTAGGTTATGACAGACACAAATGAACAAAACCAGGAACCTTACTAAGCACTTTATAGACATCATCCTATTATTGGCATCCTCATGCCAATCCTGAGAAGTAGGTGCTATTTCTACCCCTATTTTACAGTTGAAGAAACTCAGGTAGGCAGAGGTAAAATGACTTGCCCAGTCACATAGCTAATAATTGTCTGAGGTCAAATTTGAACTCAGATCTTTGACTGGATATAAAGAAAATGTACTTAGCAATTCTCTCTGACCCAAAGTGGACTCTTGGCTATATCAGAAGATCATTTAAATTTCAAATTTAGAATTCAATTAGAATTTTAAAAGTTATTAAATGCCTCCTCTATGATAAGAACTACAGATTAAAAAGAGAGAAACAGTTGCTTACCTCAAGAAGTTTACATACTACCAGAAGGAAACAAAATGTACTCAGGTTATTAAATACCATATAAAGTAAAGAAGGGGGAATAAAGTGAGTGCTTCTTAACACTAGCATTGGGGAGATTGAGGTAAGATCTGTTTTTGGATGTGGTCCTTGAGCTGAACACTGCTAGCAGGTCCAAGAGGAAGCAGTGAAGAGAGACTATTCTAAGCCTTGGGGGATCATCTGCGCAAAGGGGTGGAGGAAGGAGTCAGAATGCCATGGATAGGGGAACAGCAATAACCTAATTTGACTGGAACAGAGATTCCATGAGAATAAGGTATAGTAAGCCAGAATCAGACCATAATGGGGTTTAAACACTAAATGAACAAGTTTAAGGTTCATCCTAGTAACACGGGGAAGTCTTTTGAACTGGGAAATAAACTTGAACCTAGGGACCATATCCAGTGGTCCTGATGGACCCAGAGGAGAAAGTGAGGCTGGTGACTTTGCACAGCTCTTCCTCACCTAAATCCAATTCACTCGCAAGTCATGGTATCACCTTCCTGCTGTCAAGGTCCTCTTTGAGAAGGACAGACAAACAACAACAACAAAGTTGAACCTGTGCTTCAGGAATATCAGTCCAGCAGCTGTATGGGGAGGCACCGTGGCATAGTGGTTAGTGTCAGGCTTAAAAGTTAGGAAGACCTGGTTTCAAATCCCTCTTTGGACACCAGCTGCATGAGCTTGGAAGAGTTGGTTAACCTCTTATGACATCAGTTTCTCATCTATGAGATGAGGAGGTTGGGTCCAGGGGCCTCTGAAGTCCCTTCTGACTAAATCTAGGAGCCATGAAGCCTAGGTTGGCGTTGCCAGTGTACGAAGGTCTTCAAGGAGAAGCCGTGTGATCATTCCTCAGAGACACTGTAGAGGGGGGTTCTGCTTCAGTTTAGGTTAGACTTGGTTACTAACAAGAGCCCTTGATTAGAAGACTGTCTGATTAGCCATCTTTCACAATAGGACAGTTGTTTTCTTACTTCTTCCTTTCAACCTCAGCCAAAACAGTAGGCCTCAGAAACAGGGTCAGCGAGGGGTCATTTAACTAGTCTGAGGAAGCAACTTTCTATTGTTAATGAGTTTGAATCTCCTTGGTTCAAAATTTACCTGACCCTGAAGAAAGCAAGAGCACCAATGACCGTCAGATCTGGGAGGGAGCCTTGGATGCAGAGGGCAGTTTTGCCGCTTACTACCAGACAGAGCAAAAGAGCAGGCTATGGAAACTCTAGGAAGAAGAAAGAGGGTAATATCTGATCCTTTTTTTTTTTAATTTCTTTTTGGAGGGCAATTGGGGTTAAGTGACTTGCCCAAAGTCACACGACTAGTAAGTGTGTCAAGTGTCTGAGGTCAGATTTGAACTCAGGATTCTGAGGTCAGATTTGACTTCAAGGCCGATGCTGCTACACCACCTAGCTGCCCCCAGTAATATCTGATCTTAATAGACAGTAGTGCAAGTAGTAGTACAAGATGGTCCGGACCCTGTGCTATGTGCTTCACAATCATTCTCTCATTTGCTCTTCACAAGAACCAGACACAGGCATATGTGCTTTACAATTATTATTATTATATTTATTCTTCACAACAACCCTAGTAGGCAAATACTATTATTATTTCCATTTTACAGTTGAGGAAACTGAGGCAAAGAGGTCAAGTGACTTGCCCAGGGTCAAACAACTAGTTAGTGTCTGAGGCTGGATTTGAATTCTGAGTTTCTGACTCTAGGCCCAGAGTTCTATGAATCCAAAATGCTACCATCTCCCTCTATATAGGATATAAGGACACATAGAACAATTGGCAATTCAGTTCTTTCCTTATTTCTCTGAAAGGCAAAAGAGCAGAAAGCAACGTTCTCTGTGTGTATATGTCTGTCTATCTTCCTCTGCTGCATCTCTGTCTCTCTCTGTCTCCCTTTGTCTGTCTGTCTGTCTGTCTCTCTCTCTCTCTCTCTCCTCCCTCTCTCCTTCCCTTCACACTCCTGTCTCCCTTCTGGGTAGATTATTGTCACTGCATGCCCAACTGGGCCCAGGACAGATAATGATTTGTAATCCTCTTTGCAGAAATGCTTTTGTGACTGTAATATCACTAACAAAGCTGAAAGATAGTGTAGGCTTAGGATTTTAAAAGATAGTACTGCTAACAAAACGGCCGTTTGTGTTTCTTTATCTTTAATGTTATTGTTAAGAGTTATATTCTCAATTTATAGAAGTCTTTTTAAAAATCAGTTTACATGTTTATATTGAGACAGAAAATGTCCCTGAAAGTCCATTTGCTTGAAGGTTCTTATTAAATACATCTCTCCCTCTCTCTTAAGCAAAGTCAACTATTTGTTGAGTACTAGGGTTCAGTCTACCCAGGGTATCTTATCAGCAACTTACTTAAAAAGTTCTCCAAGGGAGCTGCTAGCAAGAACAACAAAAGACTGTGAATCTCACTTCTAGGAGGCTGAGAGAGCCAAGAGAATCTCAGAGCAACGTGCACAGAATATGTAAGGATTGTATTTCTGTCATGGCTAAGTGACTGCTATCTATGTTCAAAGTACTGGCTCATCTCCCTCCTACAAGTGAAGTAAGAGAGCACAAGGAATGTTTTTCCATTCTCCAGCTTACCAGGGAGAATAAAGTGCTCTATAAAAAGACCCCAGAAAGCAGAAAAAGGCTTCAATGGGGAAACAATTTGAATACCAAATAGCACCAAGTAGCCTCTCTCCTGACCCAAGCTTTTCACATGCAGGAGCTCTGTCTGCTTCTCACTAGGCCAGCTCATCAGCATGGAGGAGGATGAGGGGACCCAATGACCATTCCCAGAATGACAGTCACCTTTTAAGGCTCCTTTCAAGTCCCTCTTTGATCTTAAAAGTAGCACCCATCTGCTATAGTTGTGGTGCGTCATTTCCCCTCTCATTCCCCAATCAGGAGTCAGACTAGGCTCCATCCACTTCCCTTTCCTCCTCTTCCTCTTCCCACTATTCCATAGTTACAGGGACTGAGGAAGAAGCAGGAGTGAAGACATTAATTGAAGGCATTGCTCAAGAAGAGCAAAACTCTGAACACATCAAGGGACCTACTGAACTGTGTAAGGATACTGGATAAGAGGAGAATATAGTGTAACGAAAGGTCTGCATGTAAATAGCATGGGTTTCCACCAGTATGTGCATACTGTCTTGAGGTGGCTTGAAAGGAGGCAGAACAGAAACCTCTAGCCTCTTCTCTCACCAGCCTTCTTCAAGGGAACCTTTCATTCCCATCAGGAGAGGAAGCAGGAGTTTGGGGCAGAAGGCTGCTCTGCTTTCCTCAAAGAGAGAGGTTACCATACTAGACTTATATATCGGCTCCTTTAAATATTGATAGTCTAGGAAATATGATCACCTTTACTCTAATTTCTGATCATTTTGGTGGGGGATAGAGCAAACCAAATTCTCTATCTAAGGTTTGACCCCTTGTCTATCAAATACCAGTTCTACAATGTGCTCACATAGCAAATAGCAAAGACACCCATTTTTCCAGATGAGAACAAAACAGACAGTAGAGGAGGAGGATTTATACCAGCCGAAACAGAAAGAAGGTGTTCTCCCAGGAATGAGATAGATCGACCTAGAAAGAGAGTTATAGTTCTCATCCAAGGAGAAAACTCCCCAAAGTCTCTAGTGTAGCAAGCTGGAAAAATGAACATGACAGAAACTGCCAATTCCTCTCGTCTTCCCAGTCTTTTCCCTCAGCATCTTGAACTAGGATTGACTTCTTCCATCTTCTCTCTAGAAGCTGGAAGCCAGAAGCAACCAAAGCTATATGAAGCTTGAAGAATACCAAGAAGAGTCAAAGCTTAGTCAGTTCCAAAGGGGACTGGCAAAGGATGAAGCTCTCTCGCCTCTTACCAACTCAGCCCTGCCCCTCACATAAAGTAGGGAGGGCCTCATCTCCACTGATAAGGAGAGAGTCTCACACCAACTTTGGCTCAGGGGTTAAAATAACAGAAGGGAAAAGGAAGAAAGACATTTGGAACTAAGTAACAGATAAGGAGTTCATCCCAGAAATAGAGAACTTAACTCTCTGAGGAGGACTTTCTCAAGCAATAATGACGTGGCTCCTCATGGGTCAAGTATAAAGAAATCATTCCTTATATATCAAAAGTGGTGGCACAGTGGATAGGGTGCGGAGGCTGGAGTCAAGAAAACTCATCTTCCTGAGTTCAAATATAGCCTTAAACACTTCCTAGCTGTGTGACCCTGAGCAAGTCACTTAATCCTGGTTTTCTCAGTTTCTCATCTGTAAAATGTGCTGGAGAAGGAATTGGCAAACCACTCCACTATGTCTAACACAAAAACCCAAAATGGGGTCAGGAAGAGTCGGAGACAATTGAAAAACAACACAACAGTAGTAATACATGCCAAAAGAAGGGATGAATAAGCAGGGTGAGGGTGGAGGGAGGAAACAGAGTCCTAAGGCTATTCCCCTTAGCTCTCACTGGTCACCAAAATCTTTCAGACAGAGATGAAGCAAGGGGACAAAGAGCTGGTTGGGACTTTTTTAAAGATGAGGACAATTTCATCTGGAGAAGAGGAGAACATAACATAATGAAAGGCCTGCGTGTAAAGAGAGAGCATGGGGCCCCACCAGTATGAGCATACTGTCTTGATGTGACTTGAAAGGAGGCAGAATAGAAATCTCTGGCCCCTTCTCCCACCAGCCTTCTGCAAGGGAGCCTTTCATTCCCATCAGGAGAGGAAGCAGGAGGTTGGGAGAGAAGGCTGCTCTGCTTTCCTCAAAGAGAGAGGTCACCATACTACAATTATACATTTATATCGGCCAATGCAAAACTGCTCCTCCCAACCACAAGGTTAGCCAACCAGCACCAGGTGCAGGATGCTGATGCATGCTGCACAGGTCTCTGAGAAGCATTTCCCTTACAGCCTTCATGATTTTCCAAGACACAGCAAGCTCCCCAACCTCCTCCACATGGAAGCTACACTAGCAAAGCAAGCTGATGGGGTCTGTGCATGCATCAGACCCCCATTCCATAGGAATGATGCACTTGTCCACAGAAGGAAAGCAAACCCAATAAGGGTTAAAGAGAATGTATTTGTCTCATCAGCTGAAGTAGCAAACTTTAAACTCAAAAGGAAAGGGGCTGGCCCAGGAATATGCTACCTATCTCTGTTCTGTAGGCCAGAAACAAGATGCTTCTCTTCTTTTGCTCCTTGCTCTTTCTTTTCTTCTCTGGCCAGACCTTTCACCTAGCTTTTGTCACCCTTGTCTTGGCTCTTCAGTCTCTTTTTCTCAAGCTTTGTTATGATTCATTGTCTTCAACCCTGCCCTAGGGCTCAATGAAATCTGTAGCATGTTAGATGGTCCCTAACCCATTCATGAGCACAGAAGGCATTGTTCTGCCTGGACACACCTGACAGCAGAGATTGTCAGAGGCAGGTTGGCAACCAAGAGCTTGGGTTCTTTTCAGCAATACTTCATCCTTTGTATCCAGTCTGCTCAGATTTCTTTAAAAGAATAGCATTCTTCTTGCAGGTACTTTAAATAAAGTTGACAAAATGTTAACCCTCAATTTGAACATTGAACTATACTGCATAATGTGATCCAGTTAATGTAACAATCACTTTTTTTCTTTCCATCAAAGTGAATGCTTTTATGGAGCCCCTTGACTGATCAATGAACAAGCATTAAAGTGCCTGCCATGAGTTAGGCACTGTATTAACTTCTTGGGAAGAAAAAAAGGAAAAAAGAAGAAAAAGGAAGGGAAGGGAGGAAGGAAGGAAGGAAGGAAGGAAGGAAGGAAGGAAGGAAGGAAGGAAGGAAAGAAGGAAGGAAGGAAGGAAAGAATCTCAAAATAGTCCCTGTCCTGCAAATAAAATTAAGTTTGGATGTGATTTTATTCTCATTTTAGGCACATTTTTTGATCCAGTCAAAATGATTCCTTTTACTTGTACCAAAGTAAAATTAATTCTTTTCTCTACCTTGCAGAATATGCCATTTACTTTTTTTTGCTGTTTCTTTGTGACTTGTCAGTTCAGTTGAAGTATTGCACTAATGAGATCATCATCTGGAGTTGGAGTCCAGTATTCATTCATTCCTCACTTAACAAAAATTGCATTAAGTACCTACTATCTGTATAACTCTAAGTGCCACACCAACTTCAGTTCTCATCTGTGTTTTCCCTAATTTTCCAAAATATTAAATCATAATGGTCCAGTATGATCAGTGCTTGAGTTCACCTGACTCCCCCCATCTGGCCACCTCTGTCTCTGTGCCTCTGTCTTTGTCTCTATCTTAGCATTTCTGTGTCTCTGTCTCTATCTCTGTGAGTCTGTCTCTGTTGGTCTGTCTGTCTCTCTCTCCTCTGTCCCTCCCTTCCTCCCTCTCTCCCCACCTCTCCCTCTTTCTCCACCCCCTTCTTTCTCTCTCTCTCTCCCCTTCCTTCCCTTCATCCTCCCCACAAATGCAGCATATGTGTGTTATTTCATAATTTGTCCTGAAAGTATTTGTCTTCTTTTTCTGAAGAAGTATTTGTCTTCTTTTTTTTTTTTACTATCACTCTTTACTGTCTTCTAGTGTGTCTTTCAGATCTCATAAGTATTTTGAATATGGTTGGTTGTACAATAATTCCTGTTAGATTTAACCACGGTACAAGCCCCAGGGTCCTAGAATTTGTCATTTTCCCCACTGATGCACTGACTGAATGCTTTCTCTAAGGCTGGAAACCATCAATACCAACGAGTGTTTTAAAGGATACTAACAATCAGCGCACACACACTGCATATTGCCAAAAAAAATTGGCAACTAGAACAGCATTATGGGAAGGAGGAACAACGGGTTCAGAATCAAAAGCCTCCATTGTCTTTGTCTTCCATTCATTCCTGTAATGTCTCAGTGGTGCTGACGTTTCTACAGCTAGTCAACAACTTGCTGAGAGCCCGAGCACACTGATCCATAGCCTATCTTGTTCATTTACTTTACAGACGTTTTCCCTCCTGCCTGAAAATGAAAAGATAATTTAGGAGTATGGCATTTAAGAGCTAGCCTGGTACAGTAGATAATGAACCGGGCTTGGAGTCAGGTAAACGTGTGTCTCTATCATGAATGCATGAATCAAGACATGTCATTTGCCTTGTTAAAGGGAATTCTACTGCTAGAGGTTTTCACAGTGATGAAATCGCAGGTATTTCTCATATGTGCCTATGTCAGGTTAGCTGAGACAACTTTCCATAGGTTTATTCATGGATCAACCTTGATCCCACATTTAGGGCCGTATTGATTCTACTGGGTGAAAGCCCAGTCCAGATTACACTAGGATAGCACTGATGGACTTAGTTTGGAGCTAGTTGCCATAACATCTCCATGTTGGAAGGGGTCTCAGAAGAAGTCATCTAGTCTAACTGTTACTCTCTATACCACCTTCCTAATGGTGTGACCCTTTAATACTCGTATGTGGGCATATCTGCATGTGGGCAGACTTGCCTGGAGACAGATAGAGGAGCGGTGTCTCGGTTCCTAAGACCATCAGAAATACGTGTTTTAAGTTTAATTAAAATTCTGATGGTCATATGTGTTTTCTGATGGTCTTAGGAGACCCCTGTGACCCCTGTGAAAGGGTCGTTTGACGCCCAAAGGGGTCACAACCCACAGATTGAGAACTACTGCTCTATACACACCTTTGAGTTTTGTGGTGGATTTTTCCCCAATGCAAATAAAATGGTCTGTAATTTATAGCTTTAGGAAGTTGTTTATGGCTTAGATATGCTAAATAAATTACTTATAAGGCTAGTAATAGAATGTGGACTTGAACCCAGTCTTCCTGATTACCACTCCAGAGCACTCCCCACCATACCACCCTGCCTAAAGCATATTAATAATGACCATACTTGTTTTTGTGGTGCTTTAAGATTAGAGTCCTTTCCTTACCAGAAGCCTGTGAGATAATCAATTAATCAATATTTATTAAGTGCCTATTATGTGCCAGGCACTTGCTAAGCACTGGGGATATAGAAAAAAGGCAAAAGACAGTCCCTGCCCTTAAGGAGCTTACAATCTAATGGGAGTGACAATATGCAAACAAATATATGCAAAACAAGCTACATATAAGACACATAGGAAATGATTAACAGAGAGCAGGCTGACTGGTTGTTGTTCTTTGTTCTTGAAAAGGACCAAAATGGCATCACTATGTTGGGGTCAAGGTGCAGTGTGTGTGGCTGTGGTTCATCAGACCAATATGAACTCAGAAATTTCTACCACAGGTCATGCAGAAATAGTCCTTATGAACTTTTGGAGGGGAAATGTCTCTGAATTGGACTATGAAGGTTCAGCTCAGAAAAGGACCTCAGAGTGTCCGGTATATTATCTTGCCAGGTGATCTCCAGAATCTTCCTAAGACAATTCAGATGGAAGCAATTCAATTTCCTATCGTGGTGCTGGTATACTGTTCAGGTTTCAGAAGCATACAACAATGAGGCCAGCATAATGGCTCTACAGACCTTCCATTTGGTAGACAGTCTAACACCTCTTTTCTCCCACCCTTTCCTTCAGGGACTCCCAAACTGTGAGCTAGCTCCAGGACTGGAATTAAGAAGGGTTAGGGTTAGGGAAGGCTTTCTGTTGAAGGTAGGATTTCAGTTTGGACTAAAAGAAAACCAGGGAGGTCAATAATTAGAGCAGAGAAAGAAGAGTTTTCAGAATGGAGGACAGTTGGAGAGAATGCCTAGAACTGAAAGGTGGCATGTCTTGCAGCATGAATATTACTCTCCCCATTTCATAGACTCAGAGTGGTTCTTAGGTACATGAGATTTAAAGCTAGAAAGAACTTAAAGATGTTCTAATCCAGCCCCCTCATTTTAGGGATCAGGAAACAGAGATTCAGAGAAATTCTGTAGTTTGACACTTTGCTGTGTCACATAGGTAATAAATGTAAAAACTGAGATTTGAGACTGTCTCTCCAGACTCCACCTTCAGGGCTCTTTCCACCATATCGTGATACCTCTATACAAACATCTTCAGTGATGCAACTCAGTAAATGGTGTACTGGAGTCAGCTCATACTGTCTCAAGAGAATTGGTTGTTTAAATTTCAATGTAAGCAATGTACATCTCAGAAATTAACAAATGCTACAAATCAGAGATTGATTTATTGTTTTGTTGATTGTATAGAGTTGAGAAAGTGATAGAGAAAATGTTAATCATGCAGATTAAACTTAATCGGGAGTGGATACATTTTTTTCAATGAGTTGGTGGTTAAATATTTACCAGTACACCCCTGAACTCTACTCATTGCCTCCCATGGTGGCCCATTCCATTATCTGACATTTTCACATCTTTAGTTTCTTCTCACATGGAACAAAAATCTACCTGCCTGGAACTTCTACCCATATTGTTCCTAGTTCTGTTTGTTGAACTAGATTGAATTGAGTAAATCAGAATTCCTAATCCTTTTTCAAATATTTGAAAGGTTTTAATGTGGTAGATAATGATCAAGGCTCCCTTAAGTCCCCTCTTCTTCAGACTAAACATATTCCCTCTCTTTAAAGCAATTTTCATTTGGCATTGTTTCAGCTCCTTTTATCAGCCTGTGCACTTTCCTCTGGAAATGTCCCTCCTGTCAGTGATCTCCCAAAAATACAGTGCAGAGACGACTGGACACAGTACTCAAGATACGGTCTGATCAGGGCAAAGTTAAGTAGAGATATACTATTTCTATGCTATTCACAGAGGATAGTGATGCATAGAGAGGACTTACAGGATGAATCATCTTGAGACAAATTCATTTGAATGGATATGGTCTGATCACAGAGCTGTTTGTTACTACAGGAGTAAGTTGAATTCACATGCCCCAGCTAGTACTTAGTTGTTGAAATGCTAAGGTTAATTCTGTATATCAATGTTTGTTTCAATGTATATCATGTTTGTTTCTCCATCCTACCCAGAAGAATGAAAAATCTTTTCATATGCAGATGGTAATCTACTTGAAGAACTTCCTCCACAGTCTTTATCTCCTTCCAAACTCCTGCCCTCATTTAGGGGACTTTAACTTATACATAGATGGTACCTCAAACGTCCTAACCTCCCAGTTCCTCAGCTTACTCATTTCCCATTACTTTGGACATTTTCTCCGGCTGTTGCTTATGCCTAGGATATTCTCCGTCCTCATCTCCACTTCCCGGATTTCCTGACTTCGTTCAGGTTCCAGCTATTATCCTGCCTTCGGGAGGAAGACTGTCCCAATCCCTCTTAATTATAGTGCTTTTTCTCTACTGCTTACTGTTTATCCTGTATATAGATTTTTTTGTACAAAGTAGTTTGCATGTTGTCTCCCCCATTATATTTTGAGCTTCTCCAGGGCAATGACTCTTGCTTTCTTTAAATTCCCAGCACTTAACACAGTGCCTGGAACACAGTAGGCACTTAAAGAAACATTTATTGACTGTCAGGGTCAGTACATTATTAGATCCTCCTTACCTGGAAATCTCTCTCTCCTTGTCTTTGACTCTTGATCTCTCTGACTTCCTTCAAGTCCCAGCTAAAATCTAACCCATTATAAGAAACTTTCCTATTCCTCTTAATTCTAGTGCCTTTCTTTCATCGATTATCTCCTGTTTATCCTGGATATAGTTGATTTGTACATACTTGTTTGCATTTTATCTCTACTGTTAGACTGAGAACTCCTTGCAAGCAGACATTAGTTTGGGGGATTTATTTTTATCCCTGGTGCTTAGTAACCCAGTGTACCACAGCACACCAACACCTTCTTCCACTAACATATTAGATAACTTCCCACCTGAGTGGCTCATCTTCCAATGCTGTCCGTGGGGTTTTCTTGGCAATGTTGGAGTCGTTTGCCGTTTTCCGTCTTGGGTAACCCCACACAACATAATTCATAGTCTCATTGTGCGAACCCCTCTGCCATAACAACGTAGTGATACAGGAGAGGAGCTGAGTAGATAGTAGGTACTTAATAAATGTTTGTTGACTCATTGCAGGATTGAAAATGATCAGCTTTTTTTAGATTCATTTCAGCACTAGAATTCCTTTCTACATCCATTGCCTCAGCTGACTTCCCCTTAGGGCCCTTAATATCAGCCATTTGCTGGTCTGGTAATACTGAGCTGTGAGCTACTTTTTCTTCTGCTTAAAGCTTCTAAGGTCCATTACTTTTCTGTTCTCTCCACAACACTGCTGTCTGCTGGTGTCAGAGAAGAACTATTGGCTTAGTTTTCTGCTACTGCCATCTTCTGGTTCTTTGAAATCGAAGTCTTTTCACATAGAGGAGGGGTTTATGGACTCTTTTTGTTCATAGCCTCAGGGGACATCTCAGTTCTTTTGTTATTCAGATCCATAGTCAGGCAGTCTTCACTATGTGTCTTTTTAAGGACTTTTCTTCTGACTCAGCTGCCACTTTTAAAATTCTGTCTCCTCTTTAAATTAGAGTCAGAAAATTCATTTCAATTCTCATCATAATCCTGGCCACTCTACACTATGCACCCTCAGGGATCTTCACTTAATAAGAATAAAGGGGCATTGTGGAACTAGAAACTTCTGTCCTGCCTCCCGAGTATACCAAACATACTGCCATCCCTACAACTATAAATAAGCAGAGTATTAAGTGGTAGACTTTTTTCACAATATGTTAATCATTGTATGGAATATAAAATTAGGCATCTTTCCACAAGGTGAATTTGTATATTTATTTAGCCAAGAGAAAAGGCATAAATATGCTGAAGAAGTAAATACTTATCCTGGGAAGAGATATATATTTTTTCTGGTACATTACCTTTCTGTTTCCTGCTACTCTCACTCTCCTCCTTGGACTAGGGCAAGTGAGTGACTTCATGAATAACAATCAATTCAATTCTAGAATCATTTATTAAATGTCTGTCTTGTGTAAGGAACTGTATAAAGTGCTTTAAAAAAAAACAAAAATAAAAGACAGAGGTCTTGACCTCAAATACATAACATTTTACTTGGCAGGGGAGGGGAAGGTCACTCAAGGCCACATGAGGCCTTCTAAGTCCTTGGGTGGGGCCTTTTGACTGAGTTCAAGTTTTACAGAACAAATGCTTTAATTAAGGGAATTTGTTCTGTGAATTTTGGATTCAATCCAAGGGTTGTACTAGAGGACCTAGAAGGTCCTAGTACAACATGTGGCCTTGAGTGTATGTTACATCCACCTTCCCCTCTCCTGCCAAGTAAAATGTTATCTACTTGAGATCAAGGCCTCTGTCTTTTATTTTTATCTTTTTTTTAAAGTGCTTTATAGAGTTCCTTACACAAGAAAGACATTTTATTTTTATTTATAGTTGAGGAAACTAAGGCAAATGAGATTGTGACTTGCCCAGGGTCACACAACTAGTAAGTAACTAAGGCAAGATTTGAATATGTGGTTATCCCTTCTACATCACTACTTTTCCCATGGTAGCGTTAATGTGTTTTACTAGTCAACATAAGAAATGAAATGGGAATTTGGGGGGAGTTTTGCAGAAACTAGAGATGACAGACGAAGGTCAGCAGATGACACAGAAAATATATTTTTACTTAATATTGACCGACATATAGCCCAAGACCAAACATTTAACCCAAATTTTAAAATAAGGTACTGTAAACACTCCATGAAAGAAAAAATTTTAAATCAGACTTCTTCTCTGGTACAAAGACAAGGCCAAAAAATTTTACATAGATTTTCCAAATTATAAGAGGTGCCATTCTCCTAATCCCCAGATGTAGAAGAGATAACTAGTTCTTCCTACCTCCAGGCCAGGTGCTCTAAACACTGTACCACCTACCTGCCCCTCCCTCCTCCTATGTGGAAATGGAAAATGATGTATGGAGTCAGAAAAAAGCTGGTATCCGGAATGGATTCAAAAGTAGAGTAGATGAAGGGAAATATTGTGAAATAAGGTAGAAAAGTAGTCTGGAGTAAGATTATAAAGGGTTTTAAATATCAAACTAAATCTATTGGATTTTATTCCACTGGTAATAGGGAGCCCCCAAAGGCTTTTGAGCAAGGAAGCTACATGGTGAAATGCATACCTTTGAAAAATTATTTTGACAGCTGTGTGAAAGATGAATGACAGGAGAAAGATAGGAGGAAAGGAGAATGTTACAATGGTCCAGTTTAATTCAGCCGATGTCTTTAGGTATCAGCATAAGATTCCTTCATGAAGGTTGATTGTGTGACCATAGTGCAGGTCTTTGAGAGATGTTTGGATTGAAGCAGTAATGAGCTACTTATCAAGGTATCTAACATCTAGTCCTGGCCTCTTCACTAGGTACCTGCATAACCCTAAGAAGTCCCTTTCTCCCTGACCCTCAGCTTCCTCATCAATAATAGTATTTCTCTCTGGGGCTTGATGGAGGATCTAATGAGATCATTCCTGTGAAAGAGCTTTGAACAAGCCTCTATAGGTCTGCTATCTAGAGCTCAAAAGTAAAGTTCCTTTTTTTTTTTCCTCACATCATCTGTGCCTTTTAGATGTGCTATTACAGTGTCAGTGATTGGAAAATTGTGAGTATTAATCCCAATTAACAATCCCAGCAGAAGAGAGAGAACTACATTGTAAACCATGGAGCTAATTTTCATTTTCCTATAATTTTTCAGAGTTGAAAGAAAAAGTTTTCAGGAGGCAGTTAGGGGTATTTCAGAGGCAGGTAGGTGAAACTAGGAATAGAGTTGGGCCTGAAGTCAGGAATACCTGAGTTCAAATCCAGTCTTAGACACTTACTAGCTGTATGACCCTGGGCAAGGACACTTGACCTCTGTCTGACTCAATTTTTTCAACTGTCAAATGGGGATAATATAGAACCTACTTCCCAGAGTTGTTGTGTGGATCAAATGAGGTAATATTTGTGAAGCAATTTGTATAATATCGAGAACATAGTCAAAACTTCATAAAATACATGTGTGCTCCCTTTCTTATTGCAACATTGGCCATAAAATTCTCCAGAGATTTCCTTTTGTAGACAGGAGAGAGACAAGCTCATTCTATTTGTCTAAGAATCAAAGAATTAAAGGACTTGGTTCATTTCTCTGAACCTCCTCCATCAAGGGAATTGGGCTATAAATCCCATGAAGCTTTCTTTGGAGATTTCTGGGAATTCTTGTTTACCCCCTGACTACAAGAATACTATAGGAGAACAGAGTTTTTTCCAGAGTTTTTGGAGACAGGCATCTCAAACTGACGTGGCATTAATGTGGGGAAAAAGAAATAGTGTCAGACAGAAGGCAAGGCAGAGATGGAGAGACAGAAGAGGGAAAAGGAGTAATCACAGAGAGAAAGACATGAAAAAGGGGTGAAGTAACTGAGATCAGAGGTAAGGTAAATTAGGTAACCAGGAACAATTGTTAATATGTGCATCAATGTCTACAGTAGCTCCCACTGCCTGAAGGCTGGATATGTTACATTTCACCCCTCCCACCAGGGCTCTCCAGCGGTTTAAGAAGCCACTGATAATGTTTCCCCAATTTTGGGGATACCCTGCATTCCCAAATCCATTTAGCCACTTAACTGTTAGATTAGTTTTTTGAAAGAATGTTTCCTGTAAAGGTATAATTTTTTTTAAAAAAACCATATACAGTTATCCCTTCTGTACCACAAGTTTAAGGGCACAGAGCCCCCTCAGTTTGGAAAATCTACATGAAATTGTTTGGCCCTTCCTTTGTACCAGAGAAGAAGTTTGAATTTTTATGGTACTAAAAGATAAAATATATTGATATTGTACAATAATATACATATGTTTATTTTATGCATTTCTGAGTTTCTAAACTATTTCTATATTGTCTGTTGGCCTTCATGTGTCATCTATGGCTTCCACAAAACTCCCCAAAAATTCCCATTAAATTTCTTATGCCAACCCATGACATATTGAAACTGTTGTAGGGAATGTCTCAACACAGAAGTATACCACCTAACACCTCAGGGTATAATCCTTTTTACTACCTCAGTCTCTCAGGATTGGAGGGGGATCAAGTTAACAGCTTAATTTAATTCCTATAAAGCATAATCCCACAAAATTCCACATCCCAAATCTTCCTTGAGTCTAAGTTCCAGGCACCCTGGTTTCTCAGTGCTTCCCTGCTGATCTAGCAGCAACATCAAGCTTGGAATCCTGCCTCCAAGATAAGCAGGGCTTACACTCCTGAGTCAGAGGGGACTCTATCACCTGTGCTTGGTACTGAAAAGGACAAAGTAAACCACAGACCCAGTTCTCACAGTGCCAAGGCCTAATAGGGAGTTTTCTCTAGAGATTGCAATGAACAAAATACCCTTTGCCCACATTCAACTGTGGTGCCCATATTATGGGGGAACAGGACCTTCACCGCATAGATGCTGCCCCAAAATAGAGAGACTGTTCCAGTCTGGTAGTTTTAAAGATGCAGCTTGTTCCAACTACGCAATTGATGGAAAGATGCTGCATCTGTGGAGCTGTGATGCTATGATAGGGGAATTCAGGTTGTGTTCTCCAAGAAGCAGATCCCTGTCCTCTCCCTCATGAATCCTCCATCACATCAGGTGATTTGGGCATGTGTAACAAAGTCCCATTACAGAGGATTTCATAAATTCACATATTCTAAATACTAGACAAATATGTTCTACATATTACTTAGATATTTTCGTGATAAATCAAATTATTTTGTTACAGTGAAGAATCAGTTATGGTATGCTGTAATATATGGGGGTTCCAATTTTCATTGCATGGTTTAAGGGAGACATGATTTTTAATATAACCTAGGTTTCAAGTCTGAAACATTTTGCATAAGTTCTTCTCATTTGGTAGAAAGAATGACGATTTAACACCATATGCCTGTGTGAGAGGATGAAGTTGAAACAAGAAAGAGTCTTCATTCATTCTTTAAGAGACACACATGGTTCTGTGCTCTCTTCTGGGAATGATCTGTGCAGAAATAAGAAAAGAAATACTTTAGGAAGCATCAGACAGGTAGAGGAATTGGTGCCTCATCATGTCCTTGATTTTCAGCTTTGTCTCTCCAGAGACTCTGGGGAATTTTCCCTTGGGTGTGCTCAGGGCCTCTCTCTTGATTGAGTAATGTCTCAGCTCATAAAGAGTTCATTTATTGTTGTGTGTTTTCTGAGATGTTTTAATCTGTAAAACTCATTTCTATTTACTATCTGCTAAAATTAGTAAATTCACTCATTCACTATTTGTGATGCTCTTTTACGTAAGCAACATTTGATGGGAATTAGTGAAGCCTGTGGATGTAAGCTTGGGTTACCTTTTGCATTTTTCCCCTTTTGTAAGAGCTAGAGACCAAAAAAGCAACTTGAATCTAAAAATATTGCCCCAGACCAGAAATATTTAGGGAGACAGGTAAATAAAATTCTAGTCCAGTATCTCTCTCTCAGAGATAATTGAGTACCCAGCCTCGTGGCCCTTTTTCTTGCTCCCCTCAAAGCAGAAATCAAAGTCTCCATTGAAATGAGTGGGGGGGATGTCCTTCAATTGGGGAATGGCTAAACAAGTTGTGGTATATGAATGTAATGGAATACTATTGTGCTATAAGAAATGAGGAGCAGATGGACTTCATATTGTCCTGGAGAGGCTTATACAAATTGATGCTAAGTGAGAAGAGCAGAACCAGGAGAAATTTGTACACAATGACAGACACAAGGTATGTGTGATGACCAGCTTCGATAAACTGGACTCAACACAAGGTTATAAGACAATTCTAAAAGACTCAGGATAGAAGGAGATACCAACATGCAGAGAAAGATCTAGAAAGAACAGAGTTTAAATGCAGACTGAAGCAATCTACATGCTGTCTTTCTTTTCCATATTTGGTTTTGTTTCCTCTTTTCCATCTCTCATTCCTTTGGTTTCAACCCTTCTATACAACCAGACTAACGTCCAAGGTGAAAGTATTTGCAGATCCTGTATTTGATTGTATACTGCCATGGGGGTGGGGGGTGTTAAGGGAGGGGAGAAAATTTGAAACTCAAGGAATTGGGGAACTGAATCTTGTAAACTAAAAGTAAACAAACAAACAAAAAGAAATGAGTGGGCAAAATTTCAGTGACAGCTATCCTTGCCTCCCCAAAAGCTGCTTTTAGATCATTCATTTGAATATATATACACGCCTAGGACATATAAATGCCTTGCCCCAGCTCTGAAAGGGAAAGGGAGAGAGACAAAGTTGGAGACGTTACATATGTGAGCTGTTGGTAAATCTCACTTTATCTCTGTTCACTTGTGCTGTGAGCTTCATAATGTTGCCACCATCCATCATTGTCCCCTGAATTAGAAAGTAGCCCACAACCCATCAAATGTTCTTTATCCTTAAATCTTCAGCTGCTCTGCTATAAAAGGGACAGCTACAGCCACCTCTCTGAGTGATTATTCTCTGGGTTTTAGAGACACTGACCAAGGCAATATTCAAGGTCCAACTTACATGCTGGCCATTTTTCACTCTTGATCCAGGTGCTTTTACCCTGTAGAAAAGCCCCTAAGAGCATTTTTCTTTCACAAAGCCTTTCATTTCATGCTCTATGCCAACTATCAGAGAAGGAAAAATATTCCTGAGCTTATGGAGACTGAATACATTGTCACACCATCTATTGGCATTGAATTGTTTCATTCAAAATCAGATAAACTGTTCAGAATATAGTGTGGTAAGAAAGCAGAAGCTCACGGATCAGTCAGATACCATGAGGCAACTGATATAATGCATCAAAGCAGCATTGACTGTGAACACTGGGATTCCAAAGGCTCGGCCACATGGCATCTCAGTCAGGCTGCCTGCAAAACCCCCTTCTCAGAACTGCAGCATCTTATCTGGAAACACATGTTCTCTCAACTCAAGCAAAAAGAATAGCTCCTGTCTTCCCCTGTCCAGGAGAAGCAAACACTGCTCCCTTTGCATTCTCATTAAGATGCAGGCCCCTTCCATTTTTAAAAATTTACATAAAGAACATAAAACGGACAGTGAGAACAACAAAAGCAAACATAGAGTTAGGCACTCCTTGAGAAACAGGGAAACGATGCTGTAGTCAGGGCTGCCTCTGACAGTAGTATGAGTTGGAAAACCCGGACGCTCATCCAGGCTCCATCATTGGCTGGTAATGGGCCTTGGGCAAATCCCATAACCTCTCAGACATCTGTTTCCTCGACTGTAAAATTAGAATCAGTCTAGGTGTTCTCTACGGGCCCTTTTAGCGCTAAAAGTCTACAAAATCATCTTTTTATGTGAACAAGTCCCGGGGGGTGCAGGTAGGGGTGGACGATAGGGCATTCTTACTGCTTGGTTAGTGTTTAGAAATGTTTTAACAGTAGTGTGGGGGGCAGAGGGGTCTGTCTATGTGTATGTCTGTCTGTTACAAAAACCAATGATAAAACAAAAATGGTCCTGGAGAACAGGACTCAGCAGGAAGGTGGAAAACCTTAGAGTCAGATATTGTATTATCAGACCCTGTTGCTCTATCTCTCAGTTCCTTGTCTGTAAAACAAGCTGGAGGAAATGACAAACCCCTCCAGCATCTTCGCCACAAAAACTCCAAACAGGACCATGGAGAGTCGGACAGAACTGAAACAACTGAACAGCGGTTGCTGTATCACATCCTGCATGTGACTACTTTTCCTTGTTAGAAGGGAAGGAAAAATTAGGAGGAAGGGGAGAGGAATAAGTTGCATAGACATAATCATTTTGACAAAAACAAAAGGTGTCAATACAACTTTTTTTTAAGAAAATCAGTGAGGAAATAAATACATTCCCTAATGAACAACGTAAGAGTTCCCAACTCCGTATTTTAATTTAATGAAGTTACTGTAAGTTAACAAATGTAAACAACAGCTTTAAAAGATTACCTTCTTTTTCTATCATCTTAGAGAGTTGACTGGGCCACTGAGAGGTTCAGTGACTTGACAGGGGTGCCACAGAGAGTATGTGTCAGAGATGTAACTTGAATCCTCATCTTCCTAACACTATCCACTAGGATACGCTGCCTGTTTTATACAAGCAGCAATCTAAGGCTATAAACTGCAGCACATGAACTGATATGCATTGGTAGAGAGAATTTCCTCACAAAAAATTCCCTAAACCAATGAAATCCCAGGTCCAGCCCAAAGACCATTCATTATTTGCCATAATATTAGTTGACATTTATATAGCACTGAAGTTTGCTGAGTATTTTATCATATTATCTTCTTAATCCTTACAGCAACCTTGCCAAGTACAGATGAAAGATATGAGGAAACTGAGATTCAGAGGTTGAGTAACTTATCCTTTGATGTACAACTAGCAAGCATAGAGGCAAGGTTCAAACCCATGTCTCTCCTGACTCCAGTGTGAGCACCCTCTTTGCACCATGCCACACTAGCTCCATGGTCCATGGCATTGTCGGTATAGTCTGAGCTGGCAATATCCACACATCTGAGCTGAGAGTACTTTTTCATAAAAACAGCAGTGCCACCAATAGGGTTACAGTGCAGGCATAACTAATGCACTCAGACAGATTCTAGTCACATCCAGAACCCCTCTTTCTGATCTAATTTCACTTAAAAGATGCTAAAAAAAAATCCACAAAAATGCAAAAATGAAAACAAAAAGAAGTGGATGCAAATAGTACATCATTGTTACTAACAGGTTACATTTACACTTCAAAATTGCACATAATACGAGTTTATAGATTCATATACAGTCATATTTTTTGTTCTGTGTTTTAGGTGATTGTTCATAATAAAATTTCAAATACAAAAAAAAAGCATATTGCCACCACATTGATAGGGGAAATCCTTGCCTCTCTGGAGACAGGAAACTAAATGGACTAACCAAATGGTTCCAAGATTCTACCTTGATAAGAGAACAAAGAAAAAGGGATGCTCAAGAATTATAAAGATTTAAACTGATTCTGGATTTTTCTCTATTGTTTACAATTATGTTTAACATTTTAATGTCACAATGGATTTAAACTTCTATTTTCAACATCCCTCATAGAGTTAGGCTATATCTACAACTGGAAGCCAGTTTAATCATCTTCCTTGATCTCACTAGTTTAGAAATTAGTCAAATCAAGACAGTGTATCTGAGTCGGTCAGAATGGACAAGTGAGCTTATGTATCAGTTAATCAAAAAGATTTACTAAGCATGAACTCATGTTCCAGACACTCTGCTAAATGCTGGCAAATCAAGGAGAAAAACAAGCAGACCTTCCCTTCAAAGAAGTCACACTCTAATGCTAGAGGCAACATGTAAATACCTCGATACACAGAATAGAAAGGAGACACAGAAGTCAGCGATTGCATTGCACAAGGCAATCGCACAGGGAGGGATTCACCCTGACTGATGCCACCTTCAAAGATGACTGACCCCACTCCCAGCAAATAAAGGGAAAACTTCCCTGAGGCAGTAGCTTAAAACAAGCACGATTTGGGTAGTGTAGCTGACTCAGTTATTTGAGGGTTGAGCTCTCATGGCTTAGCTAGGAGAACAAGCAATTTTCCCACTCTACTAAAATGTCCCTTGGGAATCTGTAAGGAGCACTGTTTCCTTGGATCATAGTGAATTCTAATTGAATTGGACAGTCATTATAAGCTCTCTCAAGGTTCCTTTTAACCATGTGCTTATTTATTTAATATAAATGGTAAAATCACAATGAGTCTCCAGAAAACCATTTTAACGTATATTTCAGGTCCTTACTTTGTTTTCATATTGCATTTGAAGTACAGGTCCATTTAAAAGTCAAATGCTATGAGATTCAGTTCAATTTAAAGGGAAAAAGAGAAAGATATATGTAGATATAATTATTCTGATGCTTATATGTGTGAGTAAAATCAGTAACCTGTTGAAATAAGAGGATGATAACTGTGATTTTATTAGTATGGGGAATCTCACTATGGAAATTCCCTCTGCACTAATGTACAACTACAACGTCTTCTCTAACATATAGTTTGGGGATGACTAGGTCACTAAGAGATTAAGTGGCTTGTCCATGGTCACTCAGCTAGTACGAACCAGAAGAAAGACAATCCCAGGTCTTTCTGGTTCCAAGACCGCCTTTCTATCCACCATGTCACAGTGTCTATATACACTGATAATTAGCAACCATATTCAATATAGAGACAGGTAGCCCTAGTGTAGCAAACAGAAAGACCATGTTAGATCAAGAAGATAGAGAAGATGGTCACTCAAATTCTGCCTCTGACACATCCTAGTTCTGCAACCACATACATGTCTACTTAACCTCTCAGGGTACCAGACTGTTCTCTAAGACTCATTTACAGAAGCATCTCCAAACTACACTAGTAGAAGTAATTTATGCATCAGGATCCTTGCACTGATGAAATTGCAATTCCAAATGAACCCAATTTTTTTTGTTTTTTTAAATTTATTTTATTTTTGAATTATGGAATAAAACAAGCATTTCTATAACATAGTATAATAAAAAGGCTGACTGCACATGAATCTACAGAACTGTTATGTATAACTTATTACTCATTTTAAATATGCAGCAAAACTATCATTTAAATTTCTTTTTTTCTTCCCTCCCTCCCCCCCCACCCTAGAGATGGCCACTATTAGCCATGTATGTGTGTACATATGTGCATGTATATGTGTATATGTGTGCATGTACATATATGTGTGTGGCATATGTGTATACTGTATAAAATTAGTCTATATATACTTCTGTTTATCAGTTCTTTCTCTGGATGCAGATAGCAGCTTTCCTCATATGTCCTTTAGAGTTAATTTAGGTATTTTTAATAGTCAAAATAACTTAATCACTCAAAGTCTTTCTTAAAACAGTATTGTTCTTATTGTATACAGTGTTCTCTTGGTTCATTTTGTTCTTCAGTATTTCATGCAAGTCTTTCCATGTTTTTCTAAAATTATTAAGCTCATCATTTCTTATAGCACAACTTATAGCTTAACCTGCGAAAAGAGTTAAGGCTCGTTTTCTTTTTGAGAACTCATGCAACAAAGCGTAAACACAAGCATATTTTTCGTATTCCTCCCCAAATCTCTGTAGATATCCTAGTAGCCCCTGATGAGAACAGTAAGCCCAAGTTTGCTTTTTCAAAGTACTAGATTTAAGAAAAGAATGTCAGCAGTGGCATAATTTATCCGCCAGTTTATGAATCAAAGTACATTAGTTATCATACTACACATACCTATACATACATACATACATACACACATACAAACAGATTGAAATGCATCTGAAAACACAAGCATTTGTCTAGCACCCATTATGTTTGGAAGACCATGTTAGTTGCAAGAGATGACAAAAAGTTTTGATATAACATAGTCCTTGTCCTTATGCAGCTTACAGTCTAATAATGGATAACATGATATTATAAGTATACTACAGATCTACAATCAAAATGTTTTATGATATCTAAGGGGAAAGGTCACCACCATCATGCAGGGGGGAGAAAGAATCGGGAAGGGCAGGGCAAACATCAAGGAGGAGATAGCATTTGGATTGGGTTTTAAAGGATGAATTGAAATCCCAGAAAGACAGGGTAGATGAAGATAGGGCACATTTTAGGAGGTCATGCATAGAGCAATTCAGTTTTACTGGAGCATAGAGTACAAGGGAGGAACTAACAAGGCAGGAAAGCTGGGGTAGCACCAGATTATAGAGGGTCTGTGATGTCAGCCCTAAAATGCTTAACCTTTATTCTGGAGGTAATAGGGAGCTACTGCAGGTTCTTGAGCAATAGGGAGTAGCTAATTATGTTCCAACCAATAATCTTTATGTGACATTGATGAATTCTTTGATGACATAAAACAAAACATATTATTCTCTGTCACTCATCTTTCTTTCATTTGTGCTTCACCTAAGGACATTCATCTTCCACTACAGTGAACCCAAAGTCAAGAAGACCTGTGTTCAAACCCTTTTTCTATTTGTATGACCTTTGACAATTCACTTAACCTTGCTGAGCCTCAGCTTCTCCACCTGCAAGGTGGGATAATATTATCATCTATCTCACAAGGTTTTCAGGAAGATCAAAAGAGTAAACAAATTTATAGCTCCCTGCAAACCTTAAATTTACTATATCAATGTAAGCCATTGTTGTTTTATTATTATTTCTTTTCCTTATCATTTTTTTCATTTTTTGCCTTCTTTGCTCTATTTTATTTTTCCTCCCAGTTTTTCTTCTTTTTGCTTTTTTACATCTGAGCATATTTTATAAAAGCTTTGGATGTTTCCCATCTTCTAGAAATTAATTTACTGCTGGCCTATTTTGCAAACAACTCTTTGACTGAAAAGTTGACCTACAAAAATTTTCCTAAAAGTCTGTGAAGATGTTGCGTTGAATGATTTTGCAACTGACAGAAAGAAACCTAAGAATGCGTTATAAGATTTTTTTCAAGGTGAGGAGGAGTGGAGAAATGGGCTTGTCAGGGATGGGTGTGGGAGATGCTGTGGGAAAGTATATCCTTTGTCAGTAACTGTTATTCAGGAAATTTAACTTACTCAAGGTTTCCAAATAAAAGAAGTACTCTGAATGATCTTCAAGACTTGTTTTGTTTTGTTATTTTTTTCTGTTTCTCTCAAAAAGGAGGATTCCCACAAGAACCATTTATTTGAAAATTCATTTTTTTAAGGATTACAGGCAACAACTTTTTGCTATCTAGAGATTTTTTTTTAAAGCCTTCATTCCATCATGAGGTATATGAGTTGTCACTAAGGATTGCTACTATTTGTAAAAAAAAAAAGTGAATGGATTGTAACTCCTATGAGCCACAGACCTGGTGATACTCAAAACCTGATTTCAGAACTATGTAGACATTTGTACAAAGAAAAACATAAGGCCTCATGTCATTAAAGGAAACAAGCTAGGTTTAAAAAAACACAAACATTTTCAGTAACATCATGTATTCTGTGTCAAGGGGTCAGTGAGGCTGTAGGAAAGCTCCTAACGGAAAAATCCATTGAATTAAAGAGAAGCTTCACTAGCAGAGTTCAACAAAAATGATGAAGGAATGGAAAAGAGGAAAGTACCAGGTATAGTACTAAGTGCTGAATATACAAAGAATGTTTAAGAAATAACCATCCTGGTCATTAAAGACACTAGTGGGGCAAGGGTTGGTGAGGAGAAGGGCCATCAGGTAAGGCCTTCTGCAGAAGGTGGGAGTTTAGCTGAGTCAAAGAATTCAAAAGTTTAGGAAGTCAAAGAATCTAAGAAACAAAGGGGAGAAGGGAGGGTGTTTCAGACATGGGATGATAGCCCACACAAAAGTGAGGAGATGAAACATGAAGTATTACACAGAAAGCAAGGTAAGTCATCCACTCTAACCGAATCCTGGGCTACATGGACAAGAGTTAAGTTTAAGAAGTCTGGAAAGATAGGAAGGGGCCAGGTGATCCATGCAGTGGCTACAACTGATTGGTCAGGGGAATGACATGTTCAAGCCTAAACTTTAGGAAAATCGCTTTAGAAACCAAGTGGAGAGTGGGTTGGAAAAGGGAGAGAAAATTCTCTTTACACCATTCCCACTTTTTTCTGTACTATGTCGACCCTAGTTAGCATTTTCTTTTAGGATCAAACGAGCTAACTTTTGTAGAGTGTTTTGTGAACCTTAAAATGCTATATAAGTGCTAGCTGTTTTCATTAAGAGCTTTCTGCTTGGAAATACAAACCCTCTTCAAGCTGGTCCCGGCCTTGCATTCCAGGATAATTTCATATTGCTTCTTTCCTTGTACTCTACCCTCCAGTCAACTGGACTATTCTTTGTCACCCTAAAACACACTCTACACTGTTCTAACTCTATGTCTTTACTCATGTTGTTCCCTATGCCTGGAACATTCTCCCTCCTGTCCTCACACAGCATTTTACTTCATGACGTCTCTGGAAGATAGAAATGAAGAAAGAAGATATTATCAAGCTTCTAGAAAAGCTGGAACAAAAAAGCAGTCCATAAATCTTAGTGAGGCTGCAGCAGATCCAAATTCTATTCCTTCTAATTCCACTCCGGCATGTTTCTCAGGAGACTTTGTTAACTCCCACACTCAGTCCATGTTCCTTTCTCTAAATCCCTGTCCTGTTTGTTTTTCCAGGTCTCACTGCTGCGGCCTCCCTCGTATCCTTGGCTTGGGCCTTGGCCTCCTACCAGAAGGCCCTTCGGGACTCCCGTGATGACAAAAAACCCATCAGCTACATGGCTGTCATCATTCAGTTTTGCTGGCATTTCTTCACCATCGCCGCCAGGGTCATCACCTTTGCCCTCTTTGCCTCTGTTTTCCAGCTCTACTTTGGGATCTTCATTGTCCTTCACTGGTGCATCATGACCTTCTGGATCGTCCACTGTGAGACGGAATTCTGCATCACAAAATGGGAGGAGATTGTCTTCGACATGGTGGTTGGGATCATCTATATCTTTAGCTGGTTCAATGTGAAGGAAGGCAGGACACGTTGCCGGCTCTTCATTTACTATTTTGTGATTCTTTTGGAAAATACTGCCTTGAGTGCCCTCTGGTACCTATACAAGGCTCCCCAGATTGCTGATGCGTTTGCCATACCAGCACTATGTGTGGTATTCAGCAGCTTTTTAACAGGCATTGTTTTTATGCTGATGTATTATGCCTTCTTTCATCCCAATGGACCCCGTTTTGGGCAGTCACCAAGCTGTGCTTGTGAGGACCCAGTAGCAGCCTTCACTCTGCCCCCAGAAGTGGCCACAAGCACTCTAAGGTCCATTTCCAATAACCGCAGTGTTACCAGTGATAGGGATCAGAAGTTTGCAGAGCGGGATGGGTGTGTGCCTGTCTTTCAGGTGAGGCCAACTGCCCCTTCCACTCCATCCTCCCGACCACCAAGGATTGAAGAGTCAGTCATTAAAATTGACTTGTTCAGGAATAGATACCCAGCCTGGGAGAGACACGTGTTGGACAGAAGCCTAAGGAAGGCCATCTTAGCTTTTGAATGTTCTCCTGCTCCTCCGAGGCTACAGTACAAAGATGATGCTCTTATTCAGGAGCGGCTGGAATACGAAACTACTTTATAGAAAACTGAAAGTCTTGAAGGAGCCAGGAGGTTACAGTCCAGATTAAGGGTTGACAGCAGGGCTGCGGCAATAACTATACTCTATTGTAGAGTAGAGCAAGGAGCTGTAAAGGTCTTAGTCTGGCTGTCATCATGATTATCATTTGATCCACAGGCTGCAGACTGGTGGCTGTAATACCCTTTTCAGAGAAGCAGCCCCTGAGAGTCTCAGTTCCTTCAGCCGGGAAGCAGATTCCCAGCTCTTGACTCCTTGTTCCTATCAAACTCCTGCACAGAGCTTTCAATCAAAACTACAGGAAGATCCCGATGTGTACATGCTGCCTCCAACTAATAGGGCATTTTAATGGGGTTGCCTGATCTTTGCATAAAGACACATTCAACCATGATCTATACCACACACACACACACACACACACACACACACACACACACACACACACACACTGATCTTCTGTCAAAATGGCTTAGGTAGTTTGTCAATATAAAGCTCTGTTTCTCACAGGAACAAAAAGAGAAAATATATTTCCTCAAGACTCCAGAAAAAGAAACATTCTTTTTTTTTAATTGGTAAATATTTTCTCATTTGAAAAAAAAAGCAAAACAACTACTATATGAGTCAGCCTACCAGTGGACAGCAAACAAAAGTGCACTTGCACAAGTGTTCATATTGATGGAATGGTTAGTTTTCTATGAAATTCAGGATTTATTTTCATTAAGATTTTCAGTTGACAGCATCCTTTTGGACAGAAATCCTATGCAGCATATTTATGGCTTTCAACAAGACCAAGGAGCTCTAAGAACTTAGTGATGTAAATTAAATGATAATCATGATTCAGTATTTAATTGCAAAAAAAGAGAGAATAAAAGGAAGGAAGGAAGGAAGGAAAGAAGGAAAAAATGGCAAAATCAAAGCATGGGTTTTCCAGACTTCTGGATACCGTGTTTTTGCATTGTGAGGGGAAGAGCATCTGGAGATTTAAATGCTGTAACTTGAATTTGTTTCAGGACGCAGAATGCATGGCTCTGTGTGTGAATGTATGCAGGTGCAGTGCGATGAGAGTACGTGACATGCCATACCCTTCTAGTGCCAAACATTGTCGAACTATGAGATTGATCCTAACGCCCAAGGGACAAAACCCGAGTAGCACGAGCCCTGCGGAAAGCAGGAAGCAAGGAAGAACAATCAAGTTCTCCACATGTACAGACAGTTTGGTTTATCTTTTCCCCCAACCCGAGTTGAAAGTGATGTGTCTTTTAGAGGCTTTGGGCCACTCATTAGTAAGTATGAGCAGACAAAACCAATGAAATAAGTGACAGGAAAAGCCCTTTCGAACTTCTGGAAGGCTTATCTCTTTATCTAGCTAACAATATGATTGAATTGTTTGTACAAAAAAAATAAGATTCTGGGTTTTAAATACCTCCCTACAGCAAGTAAATGTTCTTTTTTTCTGTTTGAAATGTCCTCCCTCATGGTGCTTTTGGTTGCATTAAAGGTGCAGGTCAAATTTTAATAGTATTTTTTTTTTATAGCTGGTGCAGAGTGGAATAACTCATGGATTATTTCGATATTTTTGTAATGAAAAATGTATGTTACATATAGAAGATGTTTCCTTTTTATAGACCTGGACTCTTTTGAAACATCCCATGCTCTTTAGTTATTTGGGTAGTTGGAAAGGGGTCCACATGTCCCATTAGCTTACTCTCCAGATGGAAAAGAAGATATATTTCTCCTATTAGGTCACCTTGCTTTGTAGTACTGGAGTTCCAAGAGTCTGACTCTGGGTTTGTTTGTTTGTTTTCCAAATAACAGGTGAAGAAGAAATTAGAATCGAACTAAAAATGGCTTGCCAAGGACTTTCCATCCAGTTCATAGATTTTGAGCTGGAAGGGATCTTATAAGTCATCTAGTCTTCTGAAACTAAAGATCAGAAATGTCTTCATTTTGGAAACTAAGGATCAGAAAAGTGAAGTGATTTACCCAAGGTCATACAGATAATTAGTAGTAAGTCAGGATTTGAACACTGGTCTTCAGACTACAAAAAAAGGAGACAATAGTGGAAAATGTGTTAATTTTCAACATTCACATTTCATTTTAATTGGACTAATTGGAATTCAGCTAAATAACTGATTAATTTGCTTTTTAAAAAAATCAGTCTTGTTAGTTTGACCCAAAATCCCTTTAAAATAAACAAACAGATATGTAGGTATCTTCGGTCTGTCCACAACCAATCACTGGTAATGTCAGTATTTTTATCTTTGCCAATAGGTATGTGATGCAGTGACTGTTATTCCTATAATGATACTTATAAAGTAAAGTGACAGGGTTCCTACTAGACCAGGGTTTTTTTGTATTTAATCCAAAAGCCATTTTTAATAATAAACATTTTTTTATCAACAAAACATCATCTTTTCCTAGTACTACAGGATTTGTTCCTCTAAGAAATAGCTCTGCTAGAATAACAGTCACGTTTAGGTGCGATGAGACAACCGGGCTTACCAGGGAAAACCCAGAAAGATGCTGCTTTCTAGCAGCTGGTAAACATTTAGGGGTAAGTGTTCCACCCCAACCAGTCATTTCTATAATATTTTAAGATAAAATTAGCATTTCAGCTGATGTGTCCCCTCTGGGTATTTTAAACACTAAAAATTTTAATGTGAGTAAATTCAGCTTGAATAATTCTGAGTCACCAATGTCATTTTTCTACCCAAAACATAAAACTAGTAATTTTTAAGCATCCAACATTTAATTCCAATGAAATCTGCTGTATGTTTGATGTCATTGAATAAATGTCAGAATAAGATACGCTTGTGTTAATCATCACAGACCACAACAGACACAATCATTTCTTACTTAAGTAATCATGTGAAAGGGGAGTAGGAACATGAATCTTGTGCTAGACAGGACCCCAGAGACCATCTTGTCCAATAGCTATTTTATAGTTGAAGAAACTGAGATCTAAGGTTAAGTGACTAGCCAAAGGTCACAGAGATAGTGTCACAAGTGACCCTCAGCAAACTCTTACCTCACCCACTGATTCTCCTTCAGTAAGAACAAAACAACAATGCTGTTATAAAAAAGAATACTATATAACTAGAAAGGAATTGATTGGAGAGGTGAAGCTATAGTTACAGAAAAAGACATTTTTTCATGGATTATTAAATATCATAGGTTCTCTGTTTTCCATCATGGTTTGAGAACAGGATGCCCTATTTTAATTATAAATCTATATTATTTTGAGAACTAATGGTTGTCATAATCATAATTATATTATTATGGCAATTAACAGTTACCAGATATATGATGTCACTAGTTTTTGAAGATTTCAAATACAATGTAATTAGAACTAAAACTATTTAAAGTGTAATTTAATCTTTTTGACATGATTCAGAAAACACACAAAGTTCAGGGTCAACATTACAAAAGCAGGCATTGATAGAGAAATGTTCATTCATAGAATGTTGGATAACAGAGAGTCTACTGTATTTGGGTTTAAAGAGATATTTGTCACATTATTAAAGTGCGAAATATTATGTGTTACTATCTTACTTTATCTTAATAATTTGTTTTCAGTATTCAGTAATTTCCTAAATGAAAGCTCTTAAAAATCCGGGAAGGGGGTAATATGTAATGTATAAGACTTGAACGCTAGCTTGGAAGTATCTGGAAAACAAGCATTTTTATCAGTGATTTCTGAACTCCTAATGCTTTGGGCTCACCTATATTCCTTTTTCCTTCTCACCAAAGGAGGGTTCTACATAGTACTCATTTACAGAATATGATAAAATTATTTTATGAAAATTGTTACAAAGGTTTGCATTATTGGTGAAATGAAACACATTAATTCCCAATTGAAAATGTAATGACTGTATACTAAGTCTTGACTCCAGCCAGAAGTCTGTCAACATAAATGAAAAGCGGGGAAGTTTGGCTTCTTTCTCTCCCAAATGTTAAGTCCTAAATATGATAGTGTTCTTTAAACCATCTCCATACATTGTGATTTGTCTTTAATACAGAATGTCTAATATGACTCTAGACATTCAATGAATATTTGTCATTGATAATGCTGTTCAGCCACCATATGAAATAAATGTTTTCCCAGCTTACTATAAGTACTGAGTCCAAATGTTGGCAAAGCAAACATGATACAAAAAATTAATATTGTGCTAGACCTATTGTTATCATCACTGATAAATTTATGCCAATATTTTAACCTCAGTTATGATCGACTCACCATACATGTTTACCAATAGAATAAAATAACTGGCAATGCTGAACCATTGCAAATGAAGAGGGAAATGAAAACTTGGTGATTGTTTTTAAAATAGAAAAAAAAGTTTTTCTTAAATAAAGTAACAAAGAGGAAAAGAACAAAATATGCAGTACACTTTAAAGCTGATAGCCTTAGATGTGTTTCACTTGTTTCCTTCAGTCCATGCTTTTTTCATCCAAAAACCCATTTCCTTGTTCCCTTTTCTTCCTCAGCCCCAAAATGCAATCCTTGGGTACACTTAATAATTCTCATAAACTGGAAATGCCCAGAGCCAGCAGAGAAAGGTTTTTGCTTGAATGAACTTTATCAGAGGTCTCTTGAAGGAGTGCGTCTTTTGAACAGATACATGCCTTTCTCAGCAGGTAGAAGAAGGATTTCTTCTCTGAAGAGAGAGTTATGGGAAGAAAAAGTCCTGCAGGCCTAAACTGGAATTGTTGGGGTGCGGGTGTTTGTGCCCCCCACAGATAAGAATGTCTCACTGTTCTGTAAGGAATGTTGACATACTGTTTGTACAAGAATTTGGGGGCATTTTCTAGTAAAATATCTTCTTATGTCATCATAACATAATTAATATGTGTGTTTTCATATGTATCTGCCATCTGCTTTTTTACCATTTCTACATAAAGTCTTGGTATTTTTCAGTCTGTATGGAAAATTCCTTAAAACCTTTAAAAATAATATAACCTGCTCTTTCCTTCAGAGAAGTAACTTAGAGCAGCACTGTCAAACTCAAACAAACAGATTCCTGTGGGCTGTATATTAACTTTAAAAAACACATGATATTTTAGTCTGGTTCCAGAAACAATCAGGAGGTGCCGTGAGTTTGACAACTCTGATTTAGATGATATTTGTGCTATAGAATGATCATAGCCAGGTCACTAATCATTTCTATCACTTAATGGTGAATACAAGCTATCATATGCTCAACTTAGTGACAGCAACGTGTCTACTTACGAAGATAAGAAAAATGAACGGCCCATCAACTGTAGGAACCAGTTGGGTGCTTGGATTTAGCAGATTTTTTAACCATAGATTTAGAACTGGAAGTGACCTAAGAAGTCATCTAATTCAACCCACCTCATTTTTACAGAAAAGGTTAAGTTATTTCCCTGATCTCACACAGGTGGTAAGTAGTACAGGTTTCAAACCCAGTTCCAGATCCAGCATTGCTTTCCCAGCACAACCTTACCCCTCCTTTCCAGCTACATGAATTCATTACTAGATTGAGTTGTCTAAGGAGGGATGCAGGATAGAAATAATCACACTATGTGTCTTTGAACTAACAGAGTCTACATTGTAATTACTGATTCTATAGTAAAAAATGTGCAAAATGTGGGTGGAATTGTACAAAAACACAATGAGCCATTTGATTTTGCTAATTGTAGCAATTAAGCTACATCATATGAAGCCCAAAATGCAGTAAGTGGCAAGCAGCCATTTGTACAACAGAAACAGAGTAGGAAAATCTACCCCTCAACATTTGAGGGATCCTGTCATTTCATTATCCATTTAAACTCTTCCTTTGGATGCTATAACCTTAAATTAGATGTGAATTTAAACTCTTGGACAAGATAACCATCTTAGACATCTTAAAATTCTTTTTTTAGGGGAGGGGGTCAAAGATGGGAGAGGTGGGAAGTGTTATGGCATCAAATAATTACTTTAACATTTCAACAAATGGACTGATTATAACTTACCAGTTCTGTTGGCACTATGTCACAGCCTATTAGAAATAAACTTTTAAATAGGAAATTTTCTTTCATTCCCTCCCCCCCAAAAAAATCATTTTCCAGTTCAGATTTCCTTATTTAATTATCATTGATTTTCACCCTGGAAAGTCTAGTGATTATTTTTAAGATGCGCAAAACCTTCTTTTCCTCTAACAATATTTGCCTTCACTTCTTGGAGATAGCCTCTCTTGTAATGCATGTACTTTCTGGTTACTAGGGCATTTTCATGTTCTTGTTGAAACCAACATAGGATAATATAGAAGAGCCACCATTCAGCTGAGTAAATATGACATTTTATAAAAAAAAAATTCTCCACAGGGAGTCAAAGAAATTTTAGAATAATATCACTATACCCATAACAAGTCAATTTCCCATGCCTTTCCTTCTTGTTGTCCAACAAGACATCTTGCATTTTCAAAATTTTTGGTTTGTGAGATTATCAAAATAGTCTCTGGAACTATTTATTTACTGAAGTAATGGCATAAATACACAGAACAGCTATTCATTGAATTGAAATATATAATGAAATGTTTCCCCAATTCCCTTCCCGATATATGATATATTGTTTAACGTCTTTGATAAAACAGAAGGGCAAAGTAACCAATGATCCTGTTACTTTCCAAATCATGGGGAAAATTTATTTTAAATTGGTGTCTGTGAAGTCATCATTAATACATGAATAGGAAAACATACTTTTTTTTAAACCTGTGGTATTTTTACTTAAAAAAAATATCTAGGGGGCAGTGAAGTGGTGAAATGAATAGAGCACGGGCCCTGGAGTCAGGAGGACCTGAGTTCAAATTTTACCTCAGACCCTCACCGCTTACTAGCTGTGTGACTTTAGGCAAGTCACTTAACCCTCATTGCCTTGCCTTTCCTTCTAGGGAAAAAAAAAAATCTAGAAGAAGGCCAAGTGGAGTAATGGAAAGAAAGATGAATTTTAAATTAGAGGCCTTTCCCTAGCTTCACAATCCTATATGAAATCTTTGAAATCTATGTGGCTTTGGGAAAGTCATGTAACCTCTCTGGGCCTGAGTTTCCTCAATAAGGGGGTTGGACTAGATAGCTTCTAATGTCTCTTCCAGATATAAACCTATGATCCTATGATTTAATGGAATCATACGTCTTTATCCAAGGATCAAAGGATTTGATTTCTCTTAACATAAGACAAGATTCTCCCCTAGTTTGCCCTTCTAATTGATTGTTTCCATTGAACTGTTGGGGCCCTTTGTGGTTATATTAATTGGAGTGGGGATAGAACCCTTCCTTTCCTTCTTACACCACGAACAGTGAATGCTAGAGCTGAAACCATCCATTTCAATGCTTAAGGCAAGATGCAGGCTATTTGCCCAGGGTAGGGTAAGCATCATGAATCCTACACAGTAAAGGAGTGTCCCCTCCCTTCAACTCTGTAATTCCTGATGTGAAAATAATATAATAAAGAAACATGGCAAATTTAGTTGAGCAGAGAGGGAATTAGTTACTCTAATGACTCCAATACTACTGGAGGATTTTATGCATTCAGTTTTTACTCCATTTAAATTTCACTGCCCTGGAGCAAAGTATCATTCACCTTACCCCACCCAACCAGTCTCCTTGGTCTGTTTTGATAGAAGGCCCAATGGGAGGGGAAAAAATTTTCACAAAGACACATACAATCAGGGGACATTCATTTCTCTAGAATTTTAAAGCTGGAAGGAACTGTAGAGATTATGTAGTGAAGACACTATAGCAATGGGAGTGATTATTATTGTCTAGTTCAAACTCCTAATATTATACATGAGGAACCTAAATCCCAGAGAATTTACTGATAAGGTTTCGTAGAAAACTCATGGCAGAACTGGGCGCTCAGCTCTAGACAATACAGTCTCATCTTTTTCAATTATGCCATGCTGCTGCTAATTAATAATAATAGTAATAATAATTTGGATATTAAAGAACCAAGGAATCTTTAATATATAAAATAGGCTTTACAATGGATCGTTATCACAGAGAAATAGATATAAAGGACAAAAGAAAAGAGTAGCAATACTTGGCTATCTGCAAGCAAACAAATTCTGTGATTTGGATAATTTTGCACCATATAAGGTAGAAAATTAAAATTAAGTTCTCTTGGAACAGGCTTTTTAACTTTGCTATTCACCCAGACAGAGGTCATTCCCTCTCTAGAAAGAGATTTCTCTAAAAAGGGTTGGGGGAGGGGGGAAGTTACATAGGTACATACTCAAAATTAACTGATTCTAGAGTAGACTCAGGTTTTACATAAGCCAAATTTGGAAGGAAAAAATGTAGCCTATATTCTGACCAGCATGGTAACTTTGAAGGAGTTACTCCCAAAAAACTGCTATCAATTGTAATTACGCAACCTTGAAAATGGTGAAAGTCTCAGAATGTGAACAAGACAACAGGTCAAATTTCCAACAGGAGTCTCACCGTGTCTTTGGTAAACCATCATTAGAACTAGGCCATGCCAAAAGCAAAAGACTATAATTTAGGAATTAGAGATTTTTTCAAATATCTACCTCATTTCTTACAAAGTACCAGATTATTACAAAGCCCTCTCTTTTAATAATCACACTATGGTTGAATAACACATAAGGAGTACAAATGTAGCTATTAGAGTCCCTGGTTGTCCTGGCCATCACCTACCTGGAGAAGGGTGACAGCCATCCAAAATTAATCCCTTTATGTAGTCAAAAGCAACTAGCTGCCTAAAAGTCTAAACCAATCTGTGCTTTTAAATTCAAGGATCTGCATTAAACCTCAGAGACCAAATTTCTCAATTCTTTTCTTTTCATGATGAATTTTCTCTAACGAATTGGATTTTAGCCAAGGGAGTTTGAAGACCCCATTTTATAAGACTTTTGCCTAAGCCAATTATAAAAATCATCAGAGGAATTGGGGAAAACAAAAAAGAGAAACAGTCTCACACAAGTAGAGTAAATCCATCCACTTCCTCATGATGTCCACTCATCACTAATAAAATAGTTGAACTACTTTTTTTTGTAAGGTCACAGAATTGTTTCTTTTTTCTCCATTGCATCACACAGAAGCGTTTTTACCCAATGAATACAAAACAAAAATGTCAAAAGCAATTAGTTAAAGAAGCAAAGTTTTAGGGGAATCTGATGCAATTCCACACACATTTCTTGCCGTGTTTTTGAGATCTGCTATTTACTTCTGACAGGATTTTTTTTTAATTTGGGGCTTTCTGCTTTTAATACACCCCCTTTAACCCTAGCCACCGACTACCTGTGTAACCTCTGATAAGTTACTTAACCACTGGGTCTGATTTTTGTCATTTGTAAAAAGTGGGATGTTAGACTAAGTGGCTTCTGAAGTACCCTTCATCTTTAACTCTATGGGCCTATGATCCAGAAGATTAAACTGGCCCACTTTGTCCTTCCCCATAGGTAAATCTGTGCAAAACAAGAGCTAACCAGTCATTTTAGTGCTTTAAGCACTGAAGTGAACATACTGGTATGTCAAGCATAACCAAGTAGGAATCTTGAATTTAATTTAGTTTAACACAAACTGGTGGCATTGGACTAGAGTACTTGATGTTGAGTAAGGAAGACTCAATCCAAACTGCCTCTTAAACTTACTACCTGTGTGACTCTATACAAATCACTTAACCTCTGGGTACATTAAGCAACTCTCTAGATAGGGGTGGGGAACCTGCAGCCTCAAGGCCCTTTAGGGCCTCACTTGAGGACTTAGATGGTCAAATGTAGCCTTGAGGCAGTGGGTTCCCCATCACCTGCTCTAGGATATATCTACTAGGTCATAGATAGGTGTCACTATGCATTGTTAGAGGGAATTCTCACACTGGGAGAATCCCCAAAGTGTTGAAAGAACAGATTCTTTACTTATTTTTGTAATTGTAAGATCCTACCATGCCTCAAAAGTCAATCCACAAGTTATGAGTTGTTGCATCCATTGAGATGTTTTAATGATTTCTAACTCATTCAATTATCAATGAAAATTCCCAATCAGAAAAACACATCTAAGTGTGTTTCAAAAATATATGCCAGGCTTCTGTAATTCACTTATGCCACTAATAATGTAGTTCCAAACCACTAGGACATATTCTGATAAGAAACCCTAATATGGTTAGCAAAGTCTATGATTGTCAGTTTATTTGCTCTGTTAAAAAACATTTTAATATAATTATAAACCTTTTGGATATATTGTATTCCTTAAAAGAAGTGGAATACTAAGGTATGCTCTTCAAGCCTGGGGTGAAAACACGTTGTAGGTTTTGAATCCAATTATCAATGCCATGTGAAAATGTGTTTTTCTGCTGTCATCAGAAGGAAGGGGAGGGAACTTGTCACCCTCAACATCATATGACCATGTATTACTGATGGTCATATGATTCCTTTTTTTTACAGAAACATCTTGAAACTTGTCAAGCTTTGCTGGAGATGATTTGCAGTAAATTAATTCAACAGACATTTTAATCTTACAAATTTGTGACTTATAATATTGTAATCAAGCTCCTGGGAGCAAATATTAATCAATTAGTGAACAAGAAATGCCACTTTCAGTTTTCTGTCATAGTGTACTCAAGCCTGAAGAGAAAGACCTCCATGAAATATAGCACTAATGAATTCATGCTTCTTAATTTCTCATCATTTATGTTATGAATATTCATCTACTTCATTTGTTTTTGCAAGTAAGCACTATATGGGGGAGAAATGGATTATAGGGGGCCTGGACAGCCCAGAGAATTAAAATTGGAACACGGGCATTTGATTTCAATTGATTCAAATGCAACTGTTTGAAAACTACCAAAAATTGTTACTCCATGCTTAATGAGCAATCTGTGTACGATGATTTGTAGTCTACTTCGTAAGAATGATCATTTTCAGCATTGTAAGAGGCAATTGTTATAATTGCATTTGTAAGTTCGTCTAGACGATAAAGTTAATATGGTCATAGATATTAAACTACTAAATTCTTCTCCCCAGCAAAGTCTCAGATCGAGACTGGGGTGCGTGAGAAAACAGTAGATAAATCTGCACCATTATCATATCATGCTTAATGAGTACTAAGATCCCCTACCTGTCTGGTGATAATCAGATTCTAAGACACTAAAATTCATTCTGAACTGGACAGCCATTCTCGCTATTTTAAATTATAATCGCATTTGATTTCAACTTTTTTTTAAAGGATGATTCTAACAGTGAAATCAAAGCAATCTGAGATCTGTATGGAGTAAATGTACAATTTGCACGGGGCATCTTGCTTCTTGTGATCATTTCTGGTTGTTTGGGTTTTTTTTAAGATAACAGTTTTAAAAGCCCAATCCAGACATGGTTGAGTAAGTCACCTTTCCTATTCAATGAGTGGGTCAGATGAGCAAGAAGTAGCCACATTCTGTTCCTATGTGTCTTTGCAAATAGGAGTCGTTTTGGATGGTTGTATGGGAAGAAATCTAAGTGGTGTCTTCAGTCTCTCAGTGATCTTTCTAAGTGCAGGTTAGAACATGATGAAGTCTCATGGCACAGTTCCTATGCTAGGTATTTTCTTCTTCAAGAGTGGCTGCTGGCACAAATCCTGAATTTTCTATGAGGGGATACGAGTAGGGTGGGGAAATAAGAACACCTTTCTACCTTTTGACTTGATTTCCAACACGAGACAGTGATGGGCAAGCTGCTACCTACATCCTGCTGAAATTTTCATGCTTAAAACTTAAGTTTCCTGAATTCCGGAACTACACACACACACACACACACACACACACACACACACACACACACACACACACACACCCCACTCTGTAATTAAGCATGAGTTTATTGACTATGGCGATTTATAAACAATAAAACAATCTTCTTAAATCGAGCTTGAGCGTGGCAAGAATCCCAAAAAGGCTTACAATGAAAGACTGCTGTTAGATATAGAGAGATGGGGATTCAATAGAAAGAGATAAATGGCAGCTGGCTGATCAGACTTCTCTGTAGAGCAGAAGTTCAAAACAGTCACAGACATGTTACAGCTCTGAAAGTATGTACTCCCACCTACAAGAGGCTAGACATATAACATACAAACAATATTGTTCCTTGAAAACACCAGTAGCCAGTAATAGTCATATTTATTTCATAATAGTGAGCTCTCATCTAACAGCTGTCCCCAGTCCCTACATCTGCTGCTACATTAGTCCTGCACATTAAGAACTTTCAATGGATTTTTTTTCACAATTTAAAATTTTTTTTCACATAATAGCATTTTCCAATTACATGTAAAGATAGTTTTCAAAATTCTTTTTTGTAAGATTTTGAATTCCAAATTTTTCTCTCTCCTTCCTACCTCTCCCCCCTCCCCAAGACAGCAAGCAATCTGGTATAGGTTTACATGCACAATCACATATCTCTATATTAGTCACGTTGTAGAAGAAGAATCAGAACAGGAAAAAAAAAAGTGAAAATAGTACACTTTGATCTACATTGAGACTCCATAGTTCTTTCTCTGTATATGAACAGCATTTTCTGTCATGAATCTTTTGGAATTATCTTATATCATTGTATTGCTGAGAAGAGGTAAGAGCTAAGTCTGTCAAAGTTAATCATCACATAATATTGCTGTTACTGTGTACAATGTTCTCCTGGTTCTGCTCACTTCACTCAGCATCAGTCCATGTAAATCTTGCCAGGTTTTTCTGAAATTCACCTGCTCATCATTTCTTATAGAATAATAATGTTCCATTACAGTCATGTACCACAACTCATTCAATAGTTGGGCATATAGTTCAATAGTTCAATAGATAGGCATCCCCTCAGTTTCTAATTCTTCGCCACCACAAAAAGAGCTGCCGTAAACATTTGTGTACCTGTGGGTTCTTTTGCCATTTTTATGATCTCTTTGAGATACAGGCCTAGAAGGGGTATTGCTGGGTCAAAGGGTATGCATTGTTCAAAGGGCATTGTTTCAAATTGCTCTCCATAAAGGTTGGATCAGTTCACAACTCCACCAACAATGCAATAGTGTTCCAATTTTCCCACATCTCTAATACTTATCATTTTCCGTTTCTGTCATATTAACCAATCTGATAGGTATAAGGTGGTACCTCGGAGTTGTTTTAATTTGTATTTCTCTAATCAATGTAATTTAAAGCATTTCTTCATATGACTATAGATAGCTTTAATTTCTCTATCTGAAAACTATCTCTTTATACTCTTTTATTACTTAGCTACTGGGGAATGACCTGTATTCTTATAAATTTCACCCAGTTCTCTATACATTTTAGAAATGAGGCCTTTATCAGAAACACCGGCTGTGAAAAATTGTTCTGTGAAAAAGCAACTTTTTGCTTTCCTTCTAATCTTGGTTGCATTGGTTTTGTTTTTGCCAAAAATTTTTAATTTAATGTAATCAGCATTATCCATTTTGCATTTTATAATGTCTTCTATCTCTTATTTGCTCATAAATTCTTCCCTTCTCCATAGATCTGACAGGTAAACTATTCCTTTCTTTCCTAATTTGCTTATGGTATAATCCTTTATGTACCCCTTTTGACCTTATCTTGGTATAGGATGTGAAATGTTAGTCTATGCCTAGTTTCTGCCATACTACTTTCCAATGTTCCAAACAGTTTTTGTCAAATAATGAGTTTTTATCCCAGAAGCTAGAGTCTTTGGGGTTATCAAACAGTAGATTACCACAGTTACTTATTACTGTGTCTTATATACCTAGCCTAATCCATTGATCCACCGCTCTATTTCTTAACTAGCACCAAATAGTTTTGATGATTGCCACTTTATAATATAATTTTAGATCTGGTACGGTTAGGTCACCTTCCTTTTGCAATGGATTTTTAAGAACAGATATTCCAAAGTTACTTTGCTTGAACAATGTTAGTAGATTCATTATATTACATTTAAATAACAATGAGATTCAGGGTAACCATGGCCTTATGTTTCATGCAATTGTAAATATATCCTAGTATCATCATGTGACTTTGCTTTCAAGTTTGTTAACAAATTTTAGCTGAAATTTTTTAAACTACTTTTTTTTTGTCAGTTATATAACTTCTATAATCAGAAAAGTCACCACAAGACAGGTTGTCAAAATAAATAACCTAGAGCTGGTGAATTTTTTCTGTTATTTCAGGACTAAAAACCAACTTTTGTCATCATCATTTTCCTTTTGTTTTGCATTTTGTTTCTATTTTAGCCAAGTTTTCCAGATAATTCCTAAACTTTTTTGACTGGTACAAGTAGAGATACATCTAGCGTGTCACTGATAACATTCAAGGCAAACAGACTATTGTCCACAAGAACAAAACAATACAAAACAAAAACCAGAAAAGAAGTAAAGAATTCAGATGGTCAGTTAGTCATTTCACTTACATAACAACAAATGTCTGAGTACTTGGAAATATCCTTATGATTTAATTTTGAGATTTTTATCTAAATAGTTGGTGCTGTGGAGAAAGCCAATGACTGCCTAGGTTTTATAGGTGGTGGAACTTAACTTTCTGGTGCAGTAATCAGTGGTCGACAATTCTTTTTGCTAAAGTCTCTTATTAAAAAGAGAAATCAATAAATAGAACAAATACATTTTTATCTCAGTTTCATTTGGGTGCTCTAGCCAAATTATATAAAAGAATGTTTGGAGGAAATAACATAAATAGCACAATACAAAAACTTTCAGGATAGGCATTGCCTGAAATGCTATCCAGTTACTTTCTTCTTGGTTGCTAAAATGACACTTTTCATTCATAAAATTCATTAAAAAAAATGGCAACAACTAATTTTATAAAAATCATGCTCCCTACCACAAAAAGCCTAAAATTTCAGAAATCAGTTTGGTTTCTTCCAAGGTTCTGAACAAATGGAAATTTTCTATAGCTCTTTATTTCTCAAATATTGATATTGTACTCTCTTACCTTACAAATGATACCTTGGTGCTTCAAGGCAGTTCTAAATCACTTGCAATGTTAGGCAGTCTTTTATGATGTTGTCACAAATTAATGGAAATTTTCAAAAATTTAAAACAAAACTCCAAATATTTTGTTATTTTAATTTTTTAGATTGTTCTGAGATTGACCATTGCTAGTTGGTCATTAAGTTTTGAGACATGAGTCTTTTCTCCATAGTCATTTTGAAAATGCCTGAAGAAAGGCAAAGAGTAAGTCAAAAAGGAATTCATTTCTTGGAATGAATGTCTGAGCTGTTCAGGAAGACTCTTATATTTGATTAAGTAATTTACAACATTTTTTTCATGCAATATTAGCAGGTCAGTCTTTAGAATCTGACTCTGGCTGGGTGAGCCTTGATATTTTTTCAAGGAATCTTGCATGTTTACATGACAGAAACTTCATAACTTGGCAACAGAACTGAGGAAATCTTCAACAGCCTCATTTTTAGGAAGTTCCTTTGATTTAATGTTATATACGTTTGAAACTTGTAAGATGTTGGTAATATGTGTGCATATAGAGTCTAGAGTGGTTTTTCAGCTATGCAAACAGGAGATTTCCAGAAAAATTCTAGATGTCTCAAGGACATTTCTGTATTGTTTGAGTTAGTAGCTTTGGCCAATATCACAGACTGTGCCAAGTAGATAATTAGGATAGGACAGGACAGGACAGGACAGGACAGGACAGGACAGGATAGGATAGGACAGGACAGGACAGGACAGGACAGGACAGGACAGGATAGGATAGGATAGGATAGGATAGGATAGGATGAGTGAGGAGAGGAGAGAAGAGGAGAGACAGGGAGGAGAGGACAGGAGAGGACAAGACAGGAGAGGACAGGAGAGGACAAGACAGGAGAGGACAGGAGAGGACAAGACAGGAGAGGACAGGAGAGGATTGGATGGGCTTGGATTGCATTGGATGACTTTGAGAGGCAGTTAAATGCTTGCCCCAGAAAGCAATTTTCTTTTGCTTTTTAATTTCTAATTAATTTTTTAAATTTTTAATTAATTTAATTTTTAATTTCACCTGCATAGAACACAAAGTTTCCCCTGAAATAAGATGGATTCTTCCCCTACACAAAAAGCAGAAAGTAACCAGTCCTGGGGCTCCATTGCTGTGGGTACTGAGTAATTCCTTTTTTGGACTGTATTCTATAAATGTTAATCACACAGCTTCCTCTTGGGAATAGAAACCTCAGCTGCCCATCCTAATTCTACTTGATTTCTTTAAAAATATTTTATTTCCTATATTAAATCTTTCTTAAATCCTCTTCATATGTATTTAATTGATGGGAGTATTTGGTTGAATTGGCAACAAATACTCATTCTCTTCGAAAGTAGAGTCATAAACATATACTATTTAATTATTATAATTTGGAACAAAACCTTTTTTTTCAGGTTTCCTTTAATATCTGTGATTATTTAATAGAAATTGTGATCTTATAGTAAACCAAAAATCCCTGCCTTGGATCTACAGACCGTTCTTTAAGGTTTATATTTTTTATATTGAAAAATTTTTTTAAAAAACTTTTACACTATAAAATATATTCCTCTCTAAATGCAAAAACATAACAACCAAACTTATGAAAGGGATGTGTTCAGTAACCCAAATATTGGCAAGGAGAGTCAGGAACACATGTTGATCCTAATCCCTGATTAGGCACTGGCCCTGACCTCAGAAAATTCCCCCTCTGCTTCAGTTTTCGCTTTCCATAAAATAAAGATAATACTTACATACCTACCTCATAGGGATGTTGTGAGGATTAATTAGCTAATGCATTAAGTGCTTTGTAAGTGAAAAGTACAATAATATTTGATAAGTATAATTCTTATTAACAACAAATAGGAACTCTGTGCATCAAAGGAGGAGTAATATCATAGTGGGGACAGAATTGAGGGGACAGTAGTCCGGAGTACTCTTAGTAAGATAGCAGCAATAACTTATTGAGCAAAGAATAGAATTATTTTGGTCATTTAATAAAATTCAAACCTTTCCTGAGAAGGCCTCTGTAGAATTTTTTTTTATTATCAGCTTTTTAGTAAGATGGTTTCCTTTTCTACACTAATACAGACAAACAATATATAATTAAAATTTGACTTCTTTCCCAAGTCTGAATTTTAATAGACATTTTAAATCTATTCAGAGGATTCTTCTCCCTCATGCATCTGGGGAGTTCGCATGTCCTACCCATATTTTCAAGAGTGAAGCATATGCTCCCATAATAGATCTCTAATGAGAGCCAAAGGGCATTAAAAACAGAAATCCTCCAATATCCCCATATAGGAAGCAGACTAACAAGAACTCACCACTATAGTGATCGAGATGAGACACACTATTCATCTGCATTCAGATGTCATTCCCCAACCCAGTTCTCTCCTTTTACAACCAATAAGAGATTGTAAAGCATCATTTTTGCCTACTATTCTTGAGCTGATTTATTTTCTCATTAGAAGCACATTTTACCTGCTTCAGAGAAGTGTTTACACAAGGGCTTCAGATGGTTTTATATAACTCCACAAATAAAAATTTTAGTGAAAAGAGTGATGGGAAAAGTTGTTGGGTTTTTTTTTTGGTAGAGGTGCTGTTCTGTGCAACTTCTCTAAGAGTAATATTTGTTTCTATTCAGAGCAACTTTAGAGCTGATAAGAAATGTTGAAGAATAATATCCTTTTCTTTTGCTATTAGTTTTTTGTAAATTTTCAGTAATTGAGGGAATACTGAACTAGTGCTATATCCATGAAACTACATTGCTGCCTTGTAGGAATTGTTAAGAAATTTAATAACTTCATGTAGTATGAGACAGATTATCAATGTTTTAAAAATGCAATTTCACTGGGAAAAGATTTTACTGATAGATATAGAAATATATCTATATATTCTATATGTACATAAATGATCAAGACAATCTTCTCAAAATAATTTTATTCTGACATGTTCGTATGGCTCTGAATTCATATGCCATTGAAATTATGAAGAGAAGATTTTAGTAAGTTTGTCTTGATAAGTGATTTTCAAAAGGTATTGTTCCTGAAGCTATCATGACATAAAATCAAGTGAATCCTGCAGCTTGTAACATCTGTTTTGAAAGAAGTATTTAAAAGTATCAAAATTTTAGATTGGTTAAAATATTTCTAACAAAGTAGAAAAGTTAAACTCTAAGGTGAGATAGTGTTTTCAGCTTGGCCAACTGTCAGATAAAAAATACATTTGCAGATCATTAAACTTAAAGAATAAGGGTGAGGGGGTAGCTGGGAGCAGAAACTAATCCTCCTCTGCTCTTAAGTTCCAGATCAACCATCTAGATGAACTCTAAATCCTCTTCCAGCTCTAAAATTCTACAAAACTATGACCAGTCAGATATGTTGCTTAATATCAATGCTGTTGAGAAGAGGAGATTGAGAATATCTGTGCTCTCTTTGCATAGGTGTAGGTGATAAAATAATTCAGAGCCAAAAGTTCTAAAGTAGAACTAGGACAACAAGAGAATATTGGCAATAATGTGTGGACAGACAGATTCATAAACCATCTAATCCATGAAACTGCCATCACAAATAGAGAATCCCCAAGAAGAAGACCTCATGAATCACCCAATCATCCTTCCTCATTTGACAGATTAGAAGCCCCTAGTTATGATCACATAGTTAGCAGCAAAGCCTAGACTAGAAATCAGATATTCTCAGGCTTCCATTCCCTGGCTTTCCCACTCTGCCAAAGAGAGAGGGCCCACCTAGGAACACAAGCTCCAGAAGCCCTTTCAACAAATCAGTGACAAAAAACTGAAACCACTCCAGCTTAAATGTATACAGAAGCTTAAGGTTTTCCAATCACCTTGAAATGGCCCAGAAAACGAATTCTGGGATTCTCTGAAATCTAATAAAGGGTTGAGATCTGTCTATCCTACCCACCCACCCACCCCCAGCAAAATTTGAGGGATTTGACTTGAGACAAATAGCATCCGCAAAACCGGCTTTGCTTTTATTATTAAAAACCTATTCATTATAATAGTATCGACTATTATTTAAGCTTAACATAATTATGAACATTAAACCAGTATTCCATAATGACTTTTTGTTTTTAACTAGGTATACCCAGTTAAAGCTCTACCTCATGAGCAAAACCGGAAAAATCCTCTTTCCCTCAAAAGAATGTAGCAGTGATCCAAGGGATAGCACCATGGATTTGGAGTCTAAGGACTTGAGTTCAAAGCCCACCTTGACCACTTATTACCTGCCTGTGTGACCTTCACAAATCATTCTGCTTTTTTTTTTTTTGAGAAAAGTGAACCTGCTTTTCTCATCTGCAAAATGACAAGGTTGAACTGGTTGATTCCTAAGGTCCCTCTTAACTCTTACATTCCGTGTTTTATGATCTTAAAGTTTCTCAATTTATCGCTTCCCCAGTCACCTTACTTGTACAAAACTCCTTTGCGACTGAAGGACAGTAACAGAAGTCTAGATGGGCAAACGTAAGTCATTTGTTCTAAAATAATGACCTAGGAAGAAATATATTTCAGTGTTGCCCCTCAATTACAAAGTGACGGAAGGGAAGATAATGTGATCAACCATTGCATAGCATGGGCAACCTAGAATCAACGAATATCTAAGATGTTAAAATGCAAAGGTTCAGTTTATGTTTTCCCCATATACCGAGCAAAGAATACAACCAGAATGTTGGGGGTTCCACTCATTTAAAAACCAAAAAGCATTCTGAATTTAAGGCTAAACATGCAAAGAGCATTTACTGAAGAATGGTGGTGGTGGAGGAACCTTTGTGATTCCTTCTATATGCTTTTTTAGGAGGGAAACATTTTTTTATTATTCAGATTCAAAGTTTGTATGGTAATAACAGGTTCTGCCATCTTGGTAAAATCACTTGGAATGCAGAAACCCTGAGTGCAAGAATATGTGAATGAGATTCTTGGGGATGCAAAATCAGTTTGTGATCAATTGGTGAGAAAGCCAGAACAGTCGCTATTCCTGCTAACATCCGCATCTAGGAAGAAACACTTAACAGAAAAATAGGAGCATTTTGCTTAGCATCAGGCCATTGTGAGACACAGACCCGATTCCGAGTGGCTGGGATTTGTTGCATTTGCTGTTTTTCATGCCCTGGTTACTTTAAGTCAATGAGTTTTACATTGAACTACCTCAACTGCCTTTGTTTCATTTTGGACCGTACAAAACCATGCACTTTGTAAAGAACAGTTTGTTTATTTTTCATTTCGAATTTTTTTTAACAATGTGGTGCAAAGAAACATTCAAAACTTTGTATAAGACATTATGAAGTGGCCCCAATTCATGAGGTTGCTGTTACTTTTCATTTCTAGATATGATTTGGGGTACAACCCTTGTTTCCACTCAACACCTGTATGAGCTGCTTTCAATTCCCTTCATTTGCCTTAAAGGATTTGCTCTCCTTCCCTGTCAGTCAGTCCCCACCCCATTTTTTTAAAATCTATCTTTAAAAAGACAATGTATCAGGTGGCAGATAAGATAATGGACCAATAATTTCTCAGTTCCCTGTTGTAAATGTTTGCATTACCAACTAGCTGACTGTGCTAAATAACCATTCCTGTGCTTCTACTCTCACGTGACCATTGAAGAAATGAGATTGCAGAGGTCCCAATGGTGTTTCTAGGGAACAGTGTAGATATTCTCCACCCCTACCCTGCCCCAGGACAAGCACGTTGACTCGAGCCCAATGATGACCTTGGCAGTCAGTGCTTGTACTTGAACTTGTAAACATTGTACAAATGTATTGGGGATTTTATTTGAAATGAAGAATTAAAAATAGTTATTCATTTTTTTTCCTTCCTGTAAATAGCTATACTCAGACTCCATGTATCCAAACATTCCTTTAGAGTCCAGATTGTGAAGAGTGTTGTTATTGGCTAGCGACCGCTGTTCTCTCCCGGTGGTAGTGGCCTCATGTGCTATAGTCCAGAGCACAGTGTGTGAAGTATTCGGTGTACTGCAGTACCATCGTTCTTTTGGTCTGTTAAGTAAGTTGCAATTCGTGATGAAATGAAGTGGAAGTAGTACTTCACGACTAACAAATTTCCTTGGTTATCACTTGATTTTTCTTGTAAAACTTTTAAAGAAAAAAAAAGGAAAACTTGAAAATTTTATATATTTGGATTTTGTAGATTTTTTTTTTATTTTATTGCAACACAAGGTACCAAAATCATGAATAAAGTACACTGTGGTCATTTTAACAGCTGTCTGAGCTCTTGTTTCATTCCTGGTTCCAGGGAGAGAAGGACATAGCCTCAACTGCAAAATGATCAAAACCAAAACAGCTACATACTTAAGTAAGTACTTAATAGTAGTAGCAGTAGTAGTAGTAGTAGCAGTAGTAGTAGTAGTAGTAGTAGTAGTAGTAGTAGATAATATGTAGTGCTTTCAGATTTACAAAGAGCTTTACAAATATTTTTTCACAACAACCCAGGGAAATAGGTTTTATTAATATCCCCATTTTATAGATGAAGAAATTAAAGTATACAGATGAAGTGGCTTGGCCAGCATCACAAAGTTAGTGTCTGGGACTGGATTTGAACTCAGATCCTCCCTGACTCCAAGTTCAGTGCTCCATTCACTCTGCCACCCAGCTATTTTAAAGTTAATATTAAATATATATGTGTGTGCATGTGTACATACATACATAGATACACACATACACATATACTTACTGTGTGTGTATATACATATATTTATGTTTGTATGTTTGTGTATGTATATATACATATATATACTTATATACATATACCTATATACATATACATACACACACAAGTGTTGGAGAGGACATATGTTTAACTTTGTGCATGTTGTCCCCCATTCCTGGGAATACACTCATTCTCATCTCAGCCTCTTAGAATCCTAATTTCTTCCATGGCTTATCTCTGATTCTACTTTCCAGTTGAATCTTTCCTTGATTCCCTTAGTCCAGTGTTTACTCTCACCAAAAATTCTGCGTATCTGTTGTTTGCCCCGGTAGAATGTAGGTTCCTTCAGGACAGGCACTATTTTGGAGTTTTGTCTTTAAATCCCCTAGGCTTTGCAAAACATCTTGCAAATGGGTAAATACTTAAACATTTCTTGAACTGAATGAAGATGGGGAGATATGGTTTTCATAGGCATGTTTTCAAGCTTGTGTCTTAGGAAAAAAGAAAAGGTTAGAATTACACCATACTGTGCATATGTGATGAGTAAATTCCCTCTTCTAATGGAGAAGAACATGAATCGGAAACTTAGAGTCTGAAGAGAGCTTCCTGGGACACTGGGAGCTTCATTGACTTGCCCAGGGTCACCTCAGTAGGTATCAGAAGCAGGACTTAAAAGCAGATCTTCCTGGCTCTGAGTCTACATCCACTACAACTCCTGGGTCAAAAGTCATTAGTCAGGAATCTTCTGTTGTTCCCTTAAGTCTGCCATTGCTCCCTTCAATCCCCTGGGACTTACCATCTAATGTAATTGCTGCTTGTCCATCTGTTTTCTGGATTTCTCTGTCTTCCCTGAAGCTGGACCCTAATTCTCCCCTAATTAGGATGCAAGCTGCTTAAGAGTAAGTCTCTCTGTACTGTCTTGAGTATTTAGCTTTCCTCCTAGCACTTAGCACAGTGCTTGATACATACTAAACACTTAATAAATGTTCTTCCATTGTTATCAGAAAAAATATGTATAGATACATATTATTAGAAAGATGCATCAACAAAATGAAAAGGTTACTGAATACGGATTTTAAAAAATCAGAAACCCAGCAAAATAAACTTAAAATAATCAAAAAGGGGGAAATTTTGAAAATTAAAAGAGAAATAGGTAAAGTGGAAAACAATTAGGTTATAGAAGTTATAAACAAAACTAAAAGCTGGTCTCAACCTGAAATGAAGAGGGCTATCAGAATAGCAAAAAACTAATATCTTTAATTGAGGCCAGGGAATTGCAATTTAGGGTACCTCGAAGCACCAAAGTACTGGAATGCCCAAGAGGGGCAGAAGGGGACAGGGTTAAGTACATGTCAGTAGGGAGGCACAGCCTTAGGGAATCTGATACATGAGTTATTTTGTCCTTAGTCAAAACCAGATGCAGCAATGGAAAAACTGATTTGGTCCTGCTCTAACCATAGTCAGTTGGGATCAGGGCCAGGTAGCCCTCTCTGATGTCTACATTCAACATTCTCTTTTGGTTAAGATGAGTTCCATCACTGACCAAGGGAGGCATTGAAAAGTTTAATGTGCTATTGGACCATGATAGTATCAGTAACATGGACCTCTATATGAGAAGGATCATATAGGTGACATTTAATTCCCACCAATAAAGAAGCAAGGTGCAGATAAGGAGAGCAAATAGTCCCTCAAAAAGGGTGGACACCATATGCAAGCCAAAAAGAAGTCAAATAAGATGGTCCACTAATGGGGTAGAGATTTCTACAGAAACCTCTGAGCCAGAAATGTCAAAAGTCAGTTCCCTCCACTAAGGAACTATGGGTTGGAAGTGACCCCACCCCCAATGCCCATTTAATCATCAAATTCCATCTTGGATCTCAGATGTCCCATGTAGTCATTTGGAAACATCTTCTCTCTGGGCCACTCTGAAGGAGATTCCTCTGTAGTAGATTTGCTTCTTGTAGAAATTCTTAGACTTTCCTGCTAAAATCTTTTACAAAACAAATCTCAATACACTTTAGTACAACTTCTTAAACATTACTTCTCAAATGATTAGTTAAACCTCACACAAAGCTTTATGGTTCTGATAGTATTATCAATAGAACCATATGAAAAACATTAAATTAGAAACCCATAGTTCATTTGGAACTTCAGAGAATTTAAGCTTTTAAAACCCCTTGTTGCTTCTATCTTTTCCAGACTCTCTCTGTACAGAATATAATCACTACCAACAATAGGCTGAGAAATCTTTCAAACTTTTTCTCTAATTATTTAATCTGGTGGCTCATGTGCTCATTCCCCCTTAGGAGGATGAGATGCTCCTAAGGACCTAAGTCTGTAAATGAGCACATAGGTATCCAATGAGTTGTCTAGCCATGCTTAAATGAACTGTGCACATAGATCACTGCTCTCAAATCATCCTTAAAGCCTTGTGCAATTTGCCTGCATTTCAGAGTATGCTCTACATTAACAGGTGTTAATTCCATATTAAATGATAAATCTGAGTCAAATTGTAATTCCCTTTGAGGTAACACAGAATTTTGCATAAGTTATTCTCCTTCAAGGTAAATTCTTTAAAACAAAACTGAAGATATTTCTGATTTAATTATGAGCTAATTATCAGTTATACACACACACACACACACACACATATATGTATGTATTCTAGCCCCACAAACTTGTACATCATTGTCTAATTATCCCCATAACATTTTTTTAAATTTAAGGACCTTATATTATATGTGAATATATAACTATAAACAGGCAAATGACAAGGCCAAATACTCATAGAATCCCAGATTGAAAACAGCAAGAGGTGCTAAGGCATTGAAATAACCATTACATAAAAAACTTGCCCTGGTTATAGAGATTTGCTAAGAGAAGAAGAAGCAGGTTGGAACCACTATAGTTGCCTCCAGGCTGAAGGCCAAGGGCACAGAACAATTAAAATATACTAAATTCCGATTGATTTCAGGTGAGAATAGCTTACACAGCCAAGTTTATAACAGGATGCCACAGCCAGGCTCAGAATTAACAAGGTGGGAAGATTTTTTGCATAGGAAGCTGAATTAAGAGGATCCTGCCTTAACCTTCCCAAGGTCACCCTCTCAACCGTTTCCCCAAGGATAGATATCTATTGGCCATACACCAACAGACTTCAATCCCATTGAGCTATTGCATTTTCCCTGAAGGGGTGAAACATTGACTCAAGGAAACAAGAAATGTGAAAATGAAACTCAAAAAGAAAATTCACAGTCCCAAAAAGGTGTCACCTCAGAGAGCAAAGTCTCACTAATCACAGTGGGGTTGGATAAAATTGTTACCAGCACTTTCAAGTTGTTGCAATAAATTAACTAGCAAATAAAGGTATCGGGCCCAAAAAGAAATCACACAAAAGATTTTATATAACATTCTTTTCTTCTAATATTCCCTTCTCTTAAATGCAGCTTAAAACTCAACCTGATGTAAAAAGTGATTAGAATTTTATAAAGTAATCTATTCTGTAAATTCACAGACAGTGAAAATGTCATAGTTTACTTACCCTTTAAAGCAAATGTCTATTTCTAAGACCATTGAGACTAAGTTGGTTAAAGATGTAACATCAATACTGGCTAATCTAAATAGAACTTCATAATTCACAATAATAGTATAAACTATTAGTTTATAGTTTAATAGTATAAAATAATAGTATAAAATTATAGTATAAACAAATTCCTACTTACTCTCCCCCCTCATCAAGGAATGTTTGCAATAAGGGAGGGGATTCAGTAGATAGCCAAATGATTTCAGATAAAACTTCCTCTTTATTATAGGCAAACCTGGAAGTTTCCCGTTTCTTATATTATAGTACTTCAGAATATTAGCAGTTTTCAAACATTTTCTTTTCTTTTAACTGTTCAGCTCATAATCTAGCAATATCCAAATTAGAAGAGAAACTGTGTACCTAATAGTGTATCTGCACACTATCATAAACAATATTATGAATTTGAAACATGAAACAAAACCCACTGCCAGTCAAGTGACGTCAGTTCAGTTGAATACATTTCCAAAAAACCTTCATAGAAAATATACATGGCTTTAGCACAATTGAACAAATTCAGGTGAAATTTACTTCCTTTAACACCATACATCTTACCAGATAAAACAACAAAGAGAATATTGGAAGCATTATTACAATCTTAATAAAATAAAGTACATTCAACAAAAATAAGTTCATAACTTTATTATTATGTTGGTTCAAAGTATGTTGGGCTAAGTATTATAAGTCATTGATATTAGAATTATTTTCTGTCGAGTCCTTTTGGCCCAGGCAAAAACTCTATGGAACTTGGTCTGATCCTGGCAGGGTATAAGCCATCTCAAGTTCTTGAGAGTTTTCACAGAGAGAGTAGAATGTTCATACAATGAAGGGAGCATTGAAAAACACAATAGTCAACATTTACATGGAGCTTGATGTTTAATATGAACAAGGTCTGATTTTAAGTACACTATTTAAAAAAGGAACATTTTACAAACCATCCTGAAAGGTAGGTGGGCAGGACTACTAAATGCTTATCTAACCTTAAGTATAGCAGACTAAGAAATCAAAGTTTCAGAAATTTTTTTTTTGTAATTTCTAGTTCTCAACTAAAATTAAATAAAAACATTATAAATATCTATTGCACTTATAAGTGAACAGTTTCAAACATTTAATATCATTCTTTAAACAGTTCAATCTATAACACCTTAATCTATCACCCATAAGAATACTGATCTAAAAAGAATTTACCATTTTGCCAATAGTCCTAATACAATGCATTATCAAATCGATGTGAAATATATAGACTGGTAAACTGAGATAACTTTTTTAATTAACACAATTAACAAATTTCCAGATCTATGCATTTTTCAACACTTTGTCTTAATCTCAAATAGTGTAATAAATTCTGACTTATCAAAAGCATTTTATTACAAGAGATATATTTCACTTAAAATGAGACCAGAATAAATTCAGTTATGCCAGTATTTCTTTTCCAGATACTATCACACTGAATCTCAAGTTATAATTTCAATTATTTAGCATTATATATTTCACAAGACATTTCATATTATGGGGCCCATAATGTCCAATTAATCCACTACCAAAAACTTTAAAAGTGACAATATGATATTAGGTTTTAATTTATCCCAATCATCTCACTTAAAAGTACATTTTAAATTAGTTCAGACTTGGGTTTTACAATTACTAATGACAATGTTTAAAATCTCAGAAGGAGCCCATTGCTTTCATGTAATTCATAACTTTCTATAATTTTTCTCCATTTACTTTCAAATCAAGCTGAAACTGTAGTTTCCATAAATTAAACATATAAAAATTTTAACAGCTTTAAAAAAAACTTGGTATATTCTAATAACTATTAAGTTCTGGTATATAATTCAGAGACACATTAAGCAATGATTCAAATAAATGTTACATAAATGTTCAAGTTGCTTTCTCAAATAAGCTTCTCTTTTTGTGGACAAGAAGCAAAGCGGTTCTCAAAAATTAGAATACATAACCTATTATAAAAATGAGTAGGAGACATATAATTTACAGCAAAATTTCTAATTTCAAAACACACACCAATTCAAAAATTATTTCTGAATTGAATTCTACTTCACTTTAATTTGTAAAACTCCTAAGTATCCAGTTAGTTTGTTTGTCTAATCAAATTTTATTTACCTTTTGGTTGGTCCTGGAGTTACACAAACTTGTAACATGTAGAACTCTGTATGGTGGACAAGAAACCAGACAGTTCCTCAGATTCAGATTGACCATAATCTACAAACCTTAATTTTGAAGGTCAATTAAACCAGGATTTATCATTTCTAATATTCAAGATCAATTCCCAATTAAAGTTTTAGTTAGAAAAAATACTTAAAAGCAGGTTAAAAAAATTAAGAATCCTAATTGTTTCTCTGCATAAATTACTTTTCTGACAATTATGCTTTGCTAGGCAGAGAGGTTTACAGAACTCAATGAGAAACGTTATCAAAGGAAAGGGACTTATTCAAATTAATTGGTTGGGGAGGAGAAAGGGGATATTTGGAGAAAAAGTCATCAAGTACTTGTCTCAAACTGTTTCTTACTGTTGTTTTTGAAACCTTTCAATTTCCACTATAGCTAGAACCCATAGCAAGCATATGCTCTTGCCACACCTTCACCCTCCCCTGATACTCAGACCATAAGGAGAAGAAAAAAAGTGGCTTGCTTTTTCGTCATGGACATACACATACACAGCACAGTTAGAACTCCACAATGACAGACACAAAGAGAGTAGTAAATAGTAGTAGCAAAGTCTCTTAAAAAATATTTTTGGACACATAAGTAAGTCCCCCATTGTACATCAATTCTGGGACTATACATACACACGCATATGAGCACAAAAGTAAGGCCCCCTTTGTATGTCAAATTCTGGACATAGTCCTACAAAGGGGGACTTACTTTTGTGCCCCAAAATATTTGTATGTATACCTCTTACATCATATTCCAAAATTAATTCAAAATGGATATAATACCTGAATTTTAAAGAAAGGAGGAGGAGGAGATCATATAGGTTTGAGAACTAAGGTTAGAGAATAAATTCTTACCCAAATAAGTAACAGAGGTCATTACAAAAGATAAAAGAGATAACTTTTATTATATGAAAACAAAAAGCTTTTGCAAAACAAAATTCTCTTTTAGAATAAGAAGAAAAATTGTTTAATGGGGGGAGAGGTTTGCACTAAATATCATTCATAAGGTTTGATAACCAAGATATATAGACAACAGAAATGTATAAGACCAAAAACCATTCCCAAGTAGAAAACAAAAAACAACTTTCAGAACTGTAAATTCTTGACAGTCATTTGAAAAAATGCTCCAAATCAATAATAAAAAATGAAAACAACCCTAAAATTTCACCTTATATCTAAAAAATGGTGAAAAATGACAAAAGACGGGAACTGTCAATATTACTGAGTCTGTGGAATACAAACATTTGATGCCATTGTTGATAGAGCCATGAGTTTTTACAACCATTCTGGAAAACGATTTGGAATTATGTAAATAAAGAGACTAAAATGCCCATCTCTTTGACCCAAAGATTGCACTGCTAGGCATATATCTAAGGGAGATTATTGAAAAAAGAAAGCCCCAATGCACCAAAATATGGGGACAGATAGGTGGCTCAGTGGATAGAGTGCAGGGCCTAGAGTCTAGAAGACTCTTCTTCCTGAGTTCAAATCCAGTCTCAGACACTTGTTATCTGTGTGACCCTGGGCACGCCACTTAATCCTGTTTGCCTCAGTTTCCTAATGTGCAAAATGAGCTGGATAAGAACATGACAAACCATTCTAGCATTTTTTTTTGCCAAGAAAACTCCCAAAAGGGGTTATAAAGAGTTGGACACAACTGAAAAACAACTAAACAGCAACATACCAAAATCTTCACATCAGCACTTTTATTTGTGTTATGTATGAGATCATAGAGGGCACAGGATCAATTGAATAGGAAGGGGTAATACACTAAAAGGTGAAATACTGAGGTGGGAGAGGATTAGAATGTGTTCTAATGATGCCCATTTATTAGATGCCCATTTATTAGAGAATGGATGAACATATTGTATATGAGTTTAATGGAATATTACTATGCTAATAAGAAAAAAAACAAATATAGTGAATAGAGAGTCTCATGGAAAGACACATGAACTATATAAAAGGGCCAAGAAAGCAGTATATACAATTATTATGACGGTATAAATGGGAAAAGACAACAATAACACAATTGAAAATGAATGTTGCAAAATCATAAATTTGACCACAAAGAAGGTAAAAGAGGATGGCTTCCCCCTACTCCTTTGCAGAAGTTGAAGGTTCACAGGTACACAATATTACATATGTCAAATTTTTCAATATGTTGTTTTGCTGATTTCTTTGTTTCTGCTTTCTTTCTTTTACTTTAAAAATATTTGTTTTAAATATAAATATTTGCATTAATAAATATAAATATTTGTTCCTGAGAGGGTGAGGAGGGAGTGCAGAGGGGATATCTAGGTGACATGAAAAACAAAGTTATCAGTAAAAAGTCTATTCAATTTTTAAGAGAAGCTGTGTAATGAAATTATCAAAAGCAAACTTTGCTCCTCAAAAGAGATCAATATAAGAAGACACCTTCCCTTCCCACTTGCGGAAGTCTAGGTTCATGGATAGGGAACACTGCATGTCATTTTAGTTCTTTTTTTATATGTTGATCAGTTTTGCTGAATTTTTTTCCTTTTTTGCATAACATTTTTTGTTATAATTCTTTGTTATCCCTTAATAAGGAATAGCTCACCAGGAGGGGAGAAGAGGAAGATACAAAGGAAATATAAGTGATATAAAACAAAAGCTACCAATAAAAATGTATTTTAAAATAAATAAAATATTGTTTTCCTATTCCATTCCAGATTCAGAGACAATTCAATCTTCTATATCAATGGTGATTGTGAGAACTGGTTTATAGAAATACTAATAACTAATCCAGATCATAACCTAAATTTGAAATGATGATGGAACTGTTTTTTCCATTAATGAAAAAATGATTTTAAGTAATATTTTATTTTGGCAATTCTTTGAAAGTAGAAAATGGCAGCTGAAAAGTATAAGTATTATTACTCAACACTCTCTATACAAAAGTTTAAGCAAAGTTACAAAGCATAAAGAAGCTTAAAAATTTAAGCAAGATTTCTTTTGTAAAAATACTATATTAAAACAGAATATGGAGAAATAACATAAATGCTGGAAATTCAGTATTTGGAGCACATTTCAAAATGCAAATAGGAGTAAAATTACATCTTCCATATTATATATATATATATGTATATATATATATATATATTTAATATTCAACAAGGATTCTCAGAAAATACATCGACTGAGTCCCTCAAAAGTTGTCTATATTTTATAAAGCTAGCAAGATTTTTTTCTGGTTAAAAAACAAGCAAATGAAACTGGCACCATATATAAAAAAGAAATGGGGTATATGAAAAGGTCTGTGTGTAGCAGTCATTATCAGCTATACAAAGGAAAATTCTGCCAGAAAGAGGCAAGGAGAGGAAAACTTTCTAAGGATTTCACTACACAGACTTCTAAAGAAAACAAATAAATAAATAATCACCAAATAACACAAAATAATTAAAGAGATAAGTGAATTGTAGCTAAGGACACAGATGACAGAAACTTTGACTATGTCTCCACATCATATAAAATAAGAATGAAAATGTATGGGAGTTTGGATCAAGAATAAAGGATGACAGTGGTATAGATGATAGTGTTGAATTTTGGGAGGACCACAGGTTCATCTTACCCATGTGACCTTAAATAAGTTACTTAGCTTCTCAGTTTCTTCATTTCCTGAAATGAGAGGGTTGTATTTAATTATCCCTAGATTGCCTTCTAGCTTAAAATCCTACATTCCAGAGATCTAGGGTTACAAGCAAACAATAAGTGAGTCACATGACTGTATAAACCAATGGGGAAAAAAGATACATGATCTTCATGGCAAGGCATAAGAGTCTAGTGTTGAATGTCATGAAGAGTTCTGCATCTACTGGTGGCTGTTTCCTACAGGCTGTACCAAGAAACAAACAGGAATATGATTGACTGGCAACAATGAATATTTACCTTCACCCAGTTTCTCCTTATTTTTCTTCAATAACCTTTAAAGACTATTTCTCTCTAATAGCAACTATCACTGCCATCAAGTAAGACTGCTCAGGCTTTTTAAGGCTTTTTAGAAGTTTAATTTGCATAGAAAATGCCTAGGACAAGAGCTGGATTATATTGCGACATTCACCATCAGTGTTCAAAAGCAAATAATGATAAAACAGGAAGGAATCAAAGTACCAACTGAACAAAGTGTGGCATAAAAAGTGGTAGAACAAAGTAAATTCTGAACTCCTATAGAGGTAATGGTTTGATTTCAACTGGGAAGGAGGTCTCTAGTGCAATACTCAAGGAATTTGTGGTTGCCCCCATGCTATTTAATAATAGATCATAGGGTCACATCTGAAGAACTGAAAAGGACCTCAGAGGTTAACTAATGCAATACCTGCATTTTACAGAAGAGGAAACTGATGCACAGAGAAGTAAAAAGACTTGCCCAATGTCATACAGTTAGTGTCTAAGTATGGGATTTTAACTCAGGTCTTCTTGATTCCAAGCCCAGTGCCCTATCCACTATACCATTCTTCTGTTTGTGTCAATGAACTGGATAAAGGCATGGATGACATATTTTTTAATTTGAAGATGACAAAAAAATTAAGAAAGGTTACTAATATATTAAGGATAACAAAATAAGGATCCAAGTATCTCATGAAACTAGAGCATAGGACTGAAATCTAATAAGATGAAATTCAATAGGCATGAATTCAGAGTCTTACATCGTGTTCAAAGAATAGTTTTGCAAGTACTCGGTGAGGAAGACATGGTTAGATAGCATATTGTCAGAAAAAAAAAAGGTATTAGTGAACTAGGGGCTCATTGTGCATCAATGATGTAATATACGAGTCACCAAAAAAAAAAAAGGTTAACTCTAATTTAAGGCTGCATTTTAAAAGACATTAGTTTCAGCACCAGAGAAGCAAGAGTCCCATTATGATCTTCTATGGTTAGACCATATCCGAAAAATTTATTTTAAGATCGGCATTTATACATTTGATGACATCCAGAAAAAGGTAATCAGGATGGTGAAGAGACTTACTCATACCATATGAAGAGTGGTTGAAAGATATGGAAAGTTTCACCTAAAGAAAAGATTTAAAGAGGATATGACAACTTCCTTAAAGTATTTGAAGGACTATCTTAGAAAAGCTCTAATTTGGCTCCAGAGGATAGAATTCGAAGATTCTAATCAGTTATCCATTACAGAGAGCTTTAAGTTCAATATAAGGAAAAGCTTCGCAACAATTAGCACTATATAAAAGTTAAATGGGCTGACATAGGAGGGAGGGAGTTCTTCCCTACTGGAAATTTTCAAGCAAAATTTAGGTGACCACTCATTGGGTAAAACAGAAAGGATTCTTATTCAGAGTAGATTGAACTGGATTAGCTGTCTCTTGGAGTCTCTCCCAATTCTGAGATTGTGATTCTGATTCTGTGAGAATGAAAAGCAGTTCTAACAAAATAAGCACTTGCCTCAAAATACCCTCAAAGAGCCATGTATTTTGGTTGAATCTGAAATTGGCAACTGTGCAAGGTAAGGACTGAGTTTGAGTGATTCTGAAAGGGAGCTAACTAAGGAAGCCACTGACTGATTTGCTGAACGACTCATAATCAGGCCAACTTTCATCAAGTCATCAGATTTGAAGAGATTGTAGAAAAAAGGCAAAGAATAACTTATCCTGCGTAAAACAAATGGAGTTCTAAAGAGGAAAAAACAATAAGATACTTTCATATTTTGTAATATTTTATGTAGCACTTTGAGTTTCACAAAAGAAATGGGGGAAATGAATAAAAGGAGGTGGGATAAGCTTGAATATATAAGACTGAGAAAAAATAATATACTTGGCATCTGGAGTCAGGTGGCTTTAAATTGGCACCACTATTTAGCAGCTATGTGACTTATAATAGTAATATTAATAATAATAAAGTTTAGAAAGTTTTATAAGGTTTGCAAAACACTTTGAAAGTGTTCCCTCACTTTATCCTCATGACACTCCCAGGAGCTAGATGTTAGTACTATACTCCTGTTCTACAGGAAACTGGCAAACAAAGGGAAAGGGACTTGCCTGGGGGTGACAGAGCTAGTAAGTATCTGAGGCTGGATTTGAACTCCAGACTTTCAGACACAAGGCCCTGTGTGCTATACACCAAACCACCTAACTGTCCCTCTGTGAAAAATGAGCAAAGGGGGGCTCACAAGAGTTAATAGTCATTGAAATACTTCATCACAGGATTACCAAAATGATGAAAAGGCCTTAATTTTTTTTTAATTTAAAAATCACGTACAAGGAAATTATGGACAATCCTCAAAAATCTTACCAAAAAAACACAAAAAGACTGATGTCTACACAGCAATGTAAAAGAACAGAAGCTACTACAACCCAAAAGGATGCTGGCTGATACACAAGAGAGAACCAACCAGCAAAGACCTCCCAGCCTGAGGCTTCCTTTCCTCCCTTGAAGCTACATGGTCATTACAGCTACGTGGAGATAGGAAAAGCCTGATGAGTAGTTAACAAACCATTCAATGCATGTTGAGAAAAGTCAAGAAGCCAGGTACAGAGAAGAACAAGCAAACCAACAAGCAAGCGGCTTCTATACGCTGGGTACAACTTTGATATTGTTCCCCAAGATTAAAGGAGACACTTTAACACCCTAGAGCAAAACGAGCCTTCTAAAGAAGAACACTATAGTAACGAAGTAACCTAGTAAAAAGAAACTGGGCACTGGCTCTTGGGCAAGAGGCAAAGGCACCCAGAAACTATTCAGTGTGGGGCAGCTAGGTGACATGGTGGATAGAGCCCCTGGCCTGGAGTCAGAGGACCTGAGTTCAAATCTGACCTTGGACACTTACTGGCTGTGTGACCCTGGGCAAGTCACTTAACTCCAATTGCCTCCAAAACCAAACTAGTGGCATTTTAAAAACAACAACAAACAGTAGTATCTAGCTGCTTAACCTCTGCCTCCATCTCCAGCTCCGCCACCCTCCTCCTATCATTATGCTAACCTGATATGCAGCCCCAAATAGACATTTTCTGAACTGAACAAATACTAAATTTGAATTCAGGGGACCTGGGTTTGAATCCCAGATCTGCTCATCTGCGGGACCTTGGGAAATCTCTGACCTCTCCGGGCCTCTGTTTCTTTGCTATAACAGTGGTTCTCAACAGGGACCCTTTAATACTCGTATGTGGACATACCTGCATGTGGGTGGACCTGCCTGGAGATGGATAGAGGAGCCGTATCTCAGTTCCTAAGACCATCAGAAGTATGTGTTTTCCAATGGTCTTAGGTGACCCCTGTGAAAGAGTCATTTGACCCCCAAAGGGGTTGTGACCCACAAGTTGAGAACTGCTGGTCTATAAAAGGAAAGACTTAGAACTAGAGGTTCTCTCAAGGCTCTTCCTGCTGTAAGCCTCTGGTCCTGTATACTACAAAGCGCATTTCTAACAAAAAACTGGTCAGCAGGAGGAAAATGGGGCTCCTTGGACAGAGTCAGAGAGTTCCTGAGTGCTGCGGCTAGAAAGTCTGGGCCTAGCTACCAGCTGAGTGAAATAAAAGGAGAGAGAGAGAGAGAGAGAGAGAGAGAGAGAGAGAGAGAGAGAGAGAGAGAGA
>CM053594.1:202658609-202679320 GCA_028646575.1 Pseudocheirus occidentalis
TATTTAAGTCCTTTCTCCAGGGCCCCTTAGGGCCCCTCCCCTGGCCATGCCCTCGCCACAGCGAGCCAATGTGTCTCACCCCGAAGGCGGAGAGATTATCCTGCTTATTGTAAGCAGGTGCAGCCTTTTCATTCTGCCTCCAGGTGATCACTTGTACTCCTGTTAGCTGAGGACCAGTTCAACCCGTCCATCTCAACGTGGAGTATCAACGACCCTCTTTAGGAGTCTCCTCCCCACGTGAGGTATCATAGACCTAACAGGGTTAGTCTGTTTTTAAGGTTTTATTTTCTTCAGGTTTTTTTTTGGGGGGGGGCTCCTTTAGTAAGCTGTTTACTTGTTTTTCATGATTTTCTTGCATCACTCCCATTTCTCTTCCCAATTTTTCCTCTCCTTCTCTTGCTTGATTTTTAAAAATCTTTTTGAGCTCTTCCATGGTCTGAGACCAATTCTTATTTTTCTTGGAAGCTATTGATGTAGGAGCTTTGACTCTGTTGTCTTCTGGTTGTATGTTTTGATCTTTGTCACCAAAGTAAGATTCTGACTTTTTTTTTTACCCTTTTTGCTCATCTTCACAGCCAAATACTTGACTTTCTAGCTCTTTGTCAAGGCAGGACTCTGCTTCCAGTAGGTGTGGGTGTGGGTGTACTATTCCAGGGTTCAGGGAGTTTGTGTCAGCTGGTGGATCTTCCACCATTTGTGGGCCCAGAGCTCAGGAAGCAGCTGTTGCTGTTGCTGTTGTGGCTGTGCTGCTGCTGCTGCCTCTGTCATCCCTGGGGCTGGAGTTAGACTCCACCTGGATTGTGCTCCTCATTCACCCAGATCCCACAGAGTTTTCCCACTGACAGTCTATGCTATCTTTGGCATTTGTGGGTTGAAAGTCTGGAAACTTCCTTAGCTGCCAGTGTTTCAGTCCCCTGAGGCCTGTTATGTCTCCTGTCTATGTTAACTCACGCATGCTGGACTGTGCTCCTCTCCCAGTCCAGTGTGATAGACCCTTACTATTAGCCTTCCAGTCTGTCTTGGGATGGAAATGTGTTTCATTCTGTCATTTTGTGGGTTCCATAGCTCTAGAATTTATTTAGAGTCATTTTTTACAGGTATTTGGAGGGGTTTGGGGAAGGTCTCAAGAAAGTCTCTGCTTTTATTCTGCCATCTTGGCTTAACCTATGTCCTGAGTCTTTTTTTTTTTTTTGGAGAGCAGTTGGGGTTAAGTGACTTGCCCAAGGTCACACGGCTAGTTTTTTGTGTTAAGTGTCTGAGGCCGGATTTGAACTCAGGTCCTCCTGACTCCAGGGCCGGTGCTCTATTCACTGTGCCGCCTAGCCGCCCCCGTCCTGAGTCTTTTACAGTTGATCATCAATACAATGTTGTAACTATGTGTAATGATCTTCTGGTTCTACTCACTTCACTTAGCATCAGTTCATATCAGTTTTCCCAAGTTTTACTGAAACTATCTTCTTCTCCATTTTTTAATATCCCAATAAAATTCCATCCCAACCACATACCACAACTTCTGCCATTCCCCAGTTGATGGACTTACCCTCAATTTCTGTTTCTTTTCTACCCCAACAGCAATGCTTTGCTAATGGTTGTGCTTAAAGCAAGAGACCAACATGATCAGCAGTACAATTCATACTCCACATGAAAAACTTCTTTTTTTTTATCTGGGCAGATAGGTAGCACAATGGATAGAGTACTGGACATGATATCAAGAAAACAGACCTAAGTTCAAATCCAGACTCTGACACTTACATAGCTCTTTGACCCTGGGCAAAACATTCAACCCCTAACCACCTCATTTCCCTCAACTGAAAGCAAGGATAATAATACATCCCAGGATTACCATGAGGACCAAGTGAAATAATAGTCACATCATTGTTGGCCTGTCTTATTACCTTGTTGTTCCTTCTGTCCTTCCAGTGTACTCTTCTATGTTCTCAGAGTTTCAAGTTATATTCTGGTATTTTTTAAGAATATCTCTTGACCGTTTCACTTGTGGTCATTCTATTTCAGTTCACCATGTAGAATCTTCACATGTTCATTCATTTGAAAGCACCCAGGTGGTACAATGGATAGGGTTAGAGGTTAGGACTCAAATTCAGCCTCAGACACTTACTAGCTATGTGACCCTGGGCAAGTCACTTAACTTCCTTCTGCCTCAGTTTCCTCAACTGTAAAATGAGTATAATAACAACACTGACCTCACAGAGTTGTTACAAGGATCAAATGCCTAGTAAAAGGGCTTACCACAGTTCCTGGCACATAGTAGATACTATATAAATGCTAATTTCCTCTCCTAATTCCCCATCCTATCAGTGTTATAAATTCTGGGAACTCAATATAATACTCAATTTATAAGTAGTATAATACAGATTAGTAATGCCCTAGAAAGAGCTAGATATCAAGAAGGAACCCTGCACTCCCCAAATTAGCCATCTATATATTATCTTATCTAAATCAAGGCTAATGCTCTATCTTAAAAGAACTAAATCAGAAAGACAAGGTTTACTCAATGAATTGCCTATTACTTTTCTCCCCCTTAGGAATCTGACTTATCTATGACAGAACAGACTGTTGCCAAGATTAGGTAGTCAATAAAGAGACAAAGACTTCTCGGTGAAATGTGTAAGGCAGCCAAATTAAGTGCCATAGAAACTAGAGCTTATAGAAGTAAAAATAAAACCAGATTTCTTTGGCAAAGGCTTTCAAATTACTTTTTCCAGGGCATATAAGATTCCTATATGCACGGCCAATGTAATGTTGAATTCTGGGAGAAGTTGTTCTCTTTTTTGGTCTTAATTGTTTCTTGAGATATAAATACTAGATAGAATTACAGAAATGGGTACCTAATGTGGTACTGGCCAGTGAACAAGTGAGTTTTTTTTTTAAAGCACAGAAGTAAAAAATACAACAAAAAGTTATGTGTTTCATCTTAAAAAATATTTCATGTTTCAATTTTTATCTTAATTTTATAGTAAGTGAAATCTGTGGGGATATTCTAAAATATATTTTATAAAACCATATGCTGAGATGCTGAGAACTCATATTCCAACTGCATCTGAAGAAGCCATCCTTTTCACTGATATATCTGAAATTGCAATGCAAGCATTCCTTTGGGGAAAGATTTTTAAAATTGTTATCTAAAACCTTAATTTATTTGAGAATCAGGTGCAATGGTATGTGAAAACTATTGTAGAAGGTATAAAGCAGTATGCAAATTATAATGAAGGCATCATTACGAGTGAGTCCAATTACTAAAATTTTTGGTAGAAATCTGGTTCTGCCTTGAACAATGAAACTTTCTTTTCTATGATCTTGTACAGCTTCTCAGGAAAGAAATGGGATAATTTTTGGTAGAAATGAATGAAGTCAAATTTACCAAAAAGGAAAAAATGGTGGATTAATTTTTCATATAGAGGGATTTCTATTATGTACCATGTTAGATGGAACCTCTGGGGTGAATTTTTGGGAGAATGCCAACAAGAATATCTGATGATGGTATACATGAGTAGATCGTGATCTGTATTGTTGGAAGAGAGATCACAGATACTTTTGAGTATAGTTAAAAGTATTATTTTAAAAGACATTTGGATGTAGAGTGCCTTAGATATGCTTTTGGTACTCAATTGTTTTTTGGTCCCTAAATAAAACTTTATCAATATTTCAGGAAAGAAGGGGAGATAAAAGATAAAAATAAAATTGTTGAAAACTGTAATTCTGGGAGAAAAATGTTTTTCCCCCTCTAGGAGAATTTCCCGTAGTTGATATTATAGCCATAGTTTCTATGTAATTCTGTATAAAGTTCTTTTCAAGATCCCCAAGACCCACGACTTCACAGTATAGTTTATTCCAATGCTATGTCCCCCAGTAGTCAAGAAGTCTAACCAGTACTATTTCTCCTTTAAAATGTTTAATTTTTCACATTTGAGGGGAACAGCTGCTCAGTATCAGATTCATTTCCAAATGCAATTCATCATGCATCTTTTATGAAATCTACTTAGTTGGGCACATGTCAACATACAGCACATCTTTTTCCAGCCTTCCATAATAGCAGTGCCAACCAATAAAAGTGAACAATTCTTACATTTGATTTATGGGAAACCTTGTTTTCCTAAAGTTTTTTTGGTAATGATCCTTTCTCCTTTGGTTCATCTAAGGCTAGTTGTTGTTGCAAATACACTCTGGAAAAAACTCAGGGCAGTTTAACTAAACTTTGCCTCCAGGCTAATTGATCTAAAATTCACCTGTGGGCCCTTTATGCAAGAAATATATAAGGACCTAATTATGGTTCCAGTGGAAAGCTTCTGAGACCCCCTTCTCCCATGGGGCTATGTTGTGGGCTGTCTTTAACTGAAAGCCATAGAGTATGTTTTTATTAAAGTAATTGTTTCTCTAAACTTTCAATCATCCAGTATGGGAAACACTGGTAATCAGTCTTCAGAGAGAATATTTTTTTTTTGCTTTTCTTTTTTTTGGATGGGGGAGGGCAGGGCAATTGGGGTTGAGTAACTTGTTAAAGGTCACAGGGCTAGTAAGTGTTAAGTGTCTGAAGCCGTATTTGAACTCAGGTCCTCCTAACTCCAGGGCTGGTGCTCTATTCATAGACATAATATTCTTAAAACTACTTATCAATAGTTCTTTTGGACTAATTCTAGCTTGTTAACTATCTATTGGATCCAAATAGCTGATTTTTAAAATTTATTGGCATATCTTTTTAAACAAATAAATACCTCAATTCTTCAATGAATCTGTGACTCCAATATTGATATGGAAACTCCCACTGATGCTAAAGATCATAACTAATCTACACCTCATTCTCTTTTACTCTTGTCCATAGACTGTCATAATTTTAAAAACTAGAATCTTCTCAATGCTCTGGAGACCTTCCAAATCTCGTAACATTTGTGAGAATGTACTAGTACCATGGCCAATCCTATTATAACTTGCTCTCACTATATGTTTAGCTCACTTTCTTTTCTGATCATGTACTTTCTAAAGAAAGTTATTTTTAATGTCCGTTCTTATGCATCAGTCTTTACTGGTAATGGGATTCTGCATAATTTTGCCCAGAACCTGCTGTTCCTTTGAGGTCCTTGCAGTTTTGGTTCTTTAATGATTCTTATGTTTCAAATTTTTTCTGTCATGGATTGTTAGGATCATTGAAAGTCCTCCACAATTTTTCCAATATGATCCAATCTGCACTCATTCTTCTACTCAATTCTGGAAGCAGCCACTGTTGGCTCATCTTCACTATCTGTCTAAGAGATACATACTGATGGCAATATTAATTCAATAAGCTGCCCATTCAATTGTTTATCACATTCTGGACAAGAGGTATTTTTCATCCCGTATGATATTTCTATAGAGATTGTACATCTGATCTTTTATGAGTAGACATGGATCCCATCAAAGGAACTCTACAGTATTCAGGAATTTGTTGGGCAATATCAATTTGAAATATATGCATACAGAAAGCCTCTATTTATAGGCACTTCCTTTTCCATTCGGAATTTGCCTAGGACATATTCTCTTATAATAACTCTGGAATATGTCTCCCAGTTTTATATTGATAATTATTGGCTCTTTGAATGAAATTATTTCTCTTGTTTTCTCTATTAAGTTATATTCACTGATTACAAATAAATATTTCATTTAAAATAAAAAGCAAGTCCAAAGGGTTTAGGCTAAACAAAATGTGCACATGTTAACCTCTCAGATGCATTATAACATAATTACTTGTTGCATTTTGTTTGGCTACAGTTGCCTCAGCTACTTGTTAGTTTACTTTGCAATAGATTTCTAAAGGCATTTCTAATTTTAGCTCAGCATTATACAGAATTCAAGGAAGGCAACACTTTGAGGAATCATGGTCTTTATGTACCATCTGAGGATCCATTCTTGAAGTGTCAAAGCAAACTTCTGGATTAGAAATTTACTGAGTTTTCCATATTTTATAATGAAATGTCATTTAAAGAGCATTCAATTCCTTTTCTCTGAATCTAGCTCACCAAGCCACTTTCTCATCTTTAGCGTGAATTTCTGAATGTATTTGCAGTGGGAAAGAGAGCCTTAAAGATGTACTCTATCTTGTGGCTAGAGAGGAATATATCCAATATAAATAGATGAATTGGAATTCTGCTTTAGAAATCAGTCTTTTGGGAGATTGGTTAGAATTAAAAAAATTAATCAGGGCCTACTATCACTGCATGGGTAGACAAGTCACATTTGTGAACCTGCATGATTGAAAGCCTGGATCCTGAACAAGGATAAGCAAAGTTGAGAGGACTCCAACCCTGCCTTTGCTTTCTTTTACATCTAGCTGAAATTATACTGCAGTGTAATTCTCCCTTAAGAATTCATGAAGATTTCTGCTTATCATTTTAGCCCTCCTAGGAGGCCAGACTTATTGAAATCCCAGGGAAGTGAGGAGACAATGAGTACATGTCACTTTTCTGGGACCTCCTCATGACCACTAGTTCCTACCAAACTCTTTGGTATCTGAATTTTCCTTGCTCTTGTTCCTATACTCTTATTCGATAGTATGCTCTCCTTTCTCAAATGGTCATACATGTGGTTGGTTACATACAGAATTTCTTTCACCCTCTCCCACGTACTAGAAAAATTCTCCAAGGCAGGGTATGTTTTCATTTTTATCTCAAGCATCTAGCACATTTGGGTAGGTGGGGTGAGGGATGTGTGTTTGGACTTGTGGTTACATCTGCACTTTTGGTTTTGGAAAGGTATGAAAGCATGTAGGTCAGCAACTCCCCTAAAACATAGTTATTTAGTAACATCTGATGTAGTGGTCCAGAAATGGCTTTAAGTTTTCCTGGTCTCATGAAGATACCTAGTCACAATGCCAAGAGGACTTGAGAAAGGCTCCCTAGCAAGATGGGTGCAGTCCTTGCGATGAGCTTAGGAGATGTGGACAAGCAGCCTCCTGGATGGAGAGCCATGGATATGTTGCTGTTTACATCATAGGAGAACAGCCACACTGATAAGATCACAGCTGACCAGAGTCATCAGAAACAGGAAAACAACATACATAGAAACTACAATAATATAAATGGAAGGAATGTACCCATCTTTCCTTCTTTCTCTCAAAAAAAAAAAGTTACAGTGCTGTGATAGGCTGGGGTTAGGATTTATCCTGAAGAAAAGATGAGAAATGCATCTTCTGTCTTTCCAGAGGTAGGGGGTGGGGTACTATTGGTATGAAACACTACAGACAATATTGGATTTGGTTGATACATTGGTTAGTTTTGCACAACTGTTTTCCCCCTTATTCTTCTCCCCCCTGCCTTTGATATAAGGGATAGCTCCCTGGGTAGGAGAGGAGGAGGGATATATTTGTAAATAAAGGTATCAATAAATGTGAAGATGTCAATAATCAAAAAATGAAGATATCAATGAAAATTTTTAAGAAAAAAAACCTGTTGGGTGGAGAAAATGTTCACTTCCTACTCCTGCCACCTACCACTTCTTCAATATTTTCTTCTTTTTCTTCCCAAACGGCTAGGAGAAGAAGAGGGGTGGAGTACAGTTGGGGTGGAGATTAAATACTTTAAAAAGCCAAATTTCACCTCTAAGGATGCATTTGTGACCTGTTAAACATCCTACCAGGCTTCTGGGCACTTCTTTGGTGTGAAAGACAAGATGAGCAAGGAAAAAAAAAAAGCGAAAAGCCATTTCTTTACTATTTTATATATAGGTTTTACAAATCGCATGTAGCCATGTTTTAAAGGACATTTTATACACACACATACATACTTACATACATATGGCGTATACATATATACACACACATATATGTACGTGGTCACAATGAGTTCCTGCTTCATTTGCAAATAAAACAATCAGCCTTTAAAACAAGAATCAGATCATTAGGAAACATGGTCCAGTTCTTGAAAAAATGCAACAGAATAAAGAGTTAGTTTCATAAGGATTAAACCAGAAATGGTTAATGTAGTCTTCCCTTTACTAGAGGAAGACAGTTATGAATGGATCTCATTAAATGAATCCTGACAAGACTGTCACTGCTGTGGGTGATCAGTGAAAAAGAACCCTTATGTAAGGATGGTGATAAGTAAAAATCTCGTTAGTTATAGATGACATTACTAATAAACTAAAAATAAAAAGTAGCTGTATGATCTGTTTCCTGAAGGCATTGCTTTTATATCCTCTCTGCCCTGCCCCCTTCTTCCCCTGAATGAACAGTAAACATATTTCCATTTAGATTAAGAGTATCTAGCTATCATTTTTGTTAATTTAGCCCTTAGTTCTTTGTCAAAAGAGACAGCTCACAGGGCAATTTATTGCCATTTAAGTATTTTGTGAGTTTCTTATAGGAATACACATTAAAACCATTAATATTTTTATAGCCTATGAAATATTATTGCTTTTATTTAGCAACATAAGTTAAGTGTCTTATTCTCATAGGCTTCACTTCTGTGCCTAATACACCACACCTAGCATGGTACCTTGTAAATAGGAGGTACTTCATAACTGTTTGTTTAATTAAATTGAAATTAATTGAACAACCAAAGGCAAAGTTAAAAACCTGAGACTTCAGAGAAAATTAATGAGACTGGAAAACATAAAAACTTGTAACGTGTGGATATTTGTCAGTAACAAACTACTAGTTAGGAGATGGGTGTTCATTAAACTCTTTGGGATGTTTACTCATCTATATTTAACCATCACCAATTGCTGCCTGCCTTTAATCTAGTCTTATTCACAATAAGAACCAGGCACTAGGGAATCTCACATTGGCCTTGGAGGTTATGCTCTCCATCTAACACCAGAGGGAGCTCCAGGAAAGCGTCTTGCTCCCTGGTCCCCAAAGACCAGGAACTTCTCTCCTAATGCTGTTGTTTAGGTGACAGATGTTTGGTCTGTAATCTCTAAACTTTTTGGATCACATATCCCTATCACCAAGAAATATTTGAAGTCATACACTCAAAATATGTATATTTATCAACAAACTATAGACATACATGTTATAAAACAAATAGAAGTTTGAAAAGATGAGATGAAATAAATATTTTATAATATAGTATAATTTAACTTAATGAAAGAAACCAATTTTTATCTTTACTAAAAATTTTACTACATATGAGTAAGTATGTATATATGCTTTTATATTTACACATAATACATATATAGGAGCAATGTGATTGAGTATGCATCATTATTTTTCAAAATCTTGATTTAAAACTTTGTAACACAGCAATCGAAAGTTTTTTTTTTCTTTTTTTTTTTTTTTTTGGTTAATACTTGGTTTTAATGGTTATCATAGATTAAAAAGATACTCCACAAAGGTACAGGGATACAAATGGAAGAAGTGCATAGTTGGACACCCTTATTAATCTTGATACATTTTTTCAATCCCATCTATATGTTATATAAAGATTTTTGTAAAATGAAGCTAAGTGAACTTGTCATTTTTTATAGCAATAAGTCATTCTTGCAATCTAATCAAAATGTATTTCATGTTTAACCAATCAGTTCAAAACCCCCTAAAATGCTTCATTTAGAAGACTTAAACAGGTTTGAAAATTCTATTTCTGATTCTTTTTTTTTTAATGTGGAGAATAAGGGACAATGTTTACATGGTGTTTTAAGGTGAAGCAGGTACTAATATTGTCCCCGTTTTACAGATAGAGATTAAGTGATTTGCCCAAGGTTTATACAGCTAATAAATGTCTAAGATAAGATTTGAAATCAGATCTTCCTGACTCTAGGCCCAACTCTCTATCCGCTGTGCCACCAGATACTGAGAGTTTTCGTAGGTGACATGTCATTTTCAGCAACAAATCTCATGTTTTAGATGTCTTGCTAATTATAATGGGATAGTTGCTACCAGTAGTTAGTATCTGAAAACACAATATATGCTATCTCCATCACTGTATTCAGAGGAAGGAGTGGATTTAGGTCAAATGAATGCATTGTTCTAGATCCCCTACATGTCCCAAATCAGTTGCTGTCATGTTAATTCTACATTAGCCTTATCTCTAAGTCATACTTTCCTTTTCACTCCTAGTACAATCACCCTTGCTTATCTTTCTGTTGTCTGCTGTTAAAGCCTTTCTGTTGCACTTCCTATAATGCCAGATGTCACGAGGAAGAAGACTAGTTTTATTGTGAAGCCGTCACAACATTTACCTACCGTGGAAAAGATTCAACAATCATATACCACATGCCTCTGGTAGAAGTGGTCTGTTTTCCATATGGAAAATTGCCTGGTCATTAGGGAAGGGTATAGCATCTCCAGTGGCCTTGAAATATCACTCAAATCTGATGGCTCTTCCAACTCCAAAAAGGCAGGAATTTTTATTCCCTTAGGCGAATAGAAAGCCACAGTCAATATGGCCTGAAGCTACCAGGAAGTTCTTTCTATATCTAGGGAGCTTAGGCCTTAGCTCTCTGGGTCAATCAAATCTTGGATGAAAGCTTTCTTGACTTTTAGAAAAAGAACTAATCTAACTCACATAGGGAGAAGGAATGGGGAGAAGATATCCTATTTTATCAGATACCCTTCTATCCATGAAGACTTCTCAGATGGAATTGATATTTCCCTCCTTAAAAGCATTTTATCTGGACCTCAGCATTGTACTTATCATATGCCTAGTATCATACTTATTTGTGTATATGTAGAGTTCTTCCTATTAGATTCTAAGCTTCTAGACAAGAAGAGTTTTTTTTTTAATTTTTTTTTTTTTAGGCTTCATATCCCCAGGTTCTAACACAGTACCTGACATTAAAGTAAATGCTTAATAAACATCTGCTGGATTGAATTGCTTTTTATTGGTGTGAGATGGGAAGGTAGGGGGAAGGGAAAGTTTCTGCCAGAGAGATATTAAATTTATAAGACTGAGTTTTGTTTTTCCAGATAAGACTTCTAAAATTGTGATTTTTCTTAGAGATGATACAGAGTAGGTTTGACTGTTGTGTACCACAAAATAAATTTTTATTATATACTTGGGCAAATTCCTATGATGGCCTATACTTTAGGATTCTGGTGGAAGTTAAAACTGTTGCATAGACTTATGAAACCAGAGAGCACTTACTGATGCTTCTTTTCTCCCAGCAGTTTTTATGACCATTATGTTATCATTTTAGTTTATGTTTCTAACTTTAATTTTCTTCCTACTGAGTTCTCAACCAAAAGAGAAGCCTAAGATTACATAGTGAAGAGAGTAACAAGAATGCTTTCTTTTTTTAGGATTGGAATCTCACAATAATTTTTAATTTCTTTTTATTAGTCTTTATTATTTGGGGCTTCAGGCCACTTCCCTAGTTTAGGAAGTTATTTGGCTGGCTAAAACATATCCCCGTGGGATATTAAAATTTAATGAAGGCCTCAGACATTTCTGTGATAAGAGACCAAAAGAAAGGCCATGCTTCACAAAGTAATTTGACTTGCTTCATTTGTGGAAGGATCTCAACTTGTTCCAACCTCATGGTTATCTTTTGGCATGTAATTCTTCACCCTCAATTATCCAGTTGTTAGCTTTAAACCTTACCAGCCTCACCTGGAAAAATAATTCCCTTAAGTCTTAATTCCCAAAGTTTAGAACTTTGTTTTTCCTTTCCCTGGTTAATGTGTGAGATTCCCTCTCCCTTGGCTGTAAAACAAACAAAAAAAATTTTCTCTGTCTCTGCCACATGGTTGAAAATTATATAAGCCTTGTTAGAACCCTAATTGGGGTCCAGAGTTATTTTTCTAAGCTCTGAACCTGTGCTTAAGCATAGTAAAACCTAGATTTTAGTCTCTGGAATCTCTGCTTGGTGATAGTGTTATTTGGTACCAATTTACCTATCATAAGAAAGCAGTGGAAATATTTTCCCAATATCAATACTTAACGGCAATCCCATGCAGACCAGTGTTCTTGCTTACTACTTTGCTTGTTCTTTTTGCGTCTTAGCAGCAGCCTTTTCACGGCTTCCTTAGAATCTCTTTAAAATTGATAGTTGGGGTAGAACAAAAGGTATAGAGTAGATTAGATAACTTCTGAGTTACCTTCTAACTGATAGAACCCCAACCCTGGCCCAGGAGGATGGATTGCTATTGGATAGCCCTCTGCCACTGCAGGCTACATAACTGACCTTTTGTTTGGATGAGAGACCTATGAGTCCATGACACAGATTACGGTTTATGTGAAGGAACAATATTTTGGTGGATACTTTGGAGAAAGAAAAATGGAAGGGAGCTCAGGAGAGAGGAGCAAGAGAGAAAGGGCAGAATTTTGAATGGTGAATGGGACGTCTCCCTAGAGTCACAGACATGTGGACAAAGTCTTGATTCCCAGAGTCTGTAGTCTTAGAGATTTCTAAGAACTGACTTCCTTGGTTGATTTTACTCACCTTGGTTGAGTTAGACAGTTGGGTAGCATTGTAGATAGAATTCATATGTCCCATTCACTAACATTGCCATGACTCTGGTACAGGGCCATATCACTCCATGCCTGGACTGTTGCAATAGTCTACTCTTGGTCCCCTGGCTATGGCTCTCCTCACTACAATCTATATGTATTGGTCAGCTGTCAAAGTGATCTTTCTTAGTTAATCCCCCTATCAATAAACCTCAATGACTCCTTATCAGCTCTTCAATTAGATATAAATCCTGTTTAACTTTCAAAGCCCTTTATAACCTTTACAACCTTTTCAGTCTTCTTACATCTTATGCTCCTATATATATATATATCCATACACATACACATATGTGTATATATACACACATATATACATAATGCATACATACACATACATATATACATACATATATGTATGATATGTGCACCTTCCACATCTCTTCCTTCCTCCTGGCTTTCCTGGTTTCCTTCAAGACATAAAATCCTGCCTTCTAAAGAAGAAATACCTTTCTTTATCCCTATTTTTAATTATACTGCCTTCTTTTGTTGATTATTTCCAATTTATCTGTATATATCTCGTTTGTACGTAGTTATTTGCACATTATCTCGGCATTAAATTGTGAGCTTGCTGAGGACTGAGTTTTTTTTTAAATTTTCTTGTAGCCACAGCATTTAGCACGGTGCCCGGCATATGGTAGGTGCTTAATAAATGTTGATTGACTACTGAGTGACTGGAGTCAGGGAGAAAAGTTTGAATTCTGACTCAGAAGATAATACTCAGCTGTCTGATCCTGGGGAAGTCACATAACCTCTTCTAGCCTCCCTTTCCTCATCTGTAAAATGTAGATAATCATAGCTCCTACCTCATGGGATTGTTTTGAAGAGCAAATGAGATGACATGTGTAAAGTGGCTTACAGACTTTAAAGCACTATGAGAACACTAGCTGCTGCTGTTACTGTTGTTGTTCTTGCTCCCAAAATAACAAGCCCACTTACTTTTATTATTCTATCATCTGAGCTCATCTGTATAACTTTCTCAGTTTCTGTTTATTATCTTAAAAAATAAATATGTTTCTTTACTATTTGGGATTGTCTTTTGTGTAACCAGCATTTGGTGGGAGGATACTAAATTCTTTGAGAAGAAGCCTCACCCATCCCTCCCTAAGCCCCAGTGAACAATTATCTGTAATTAAAACAAAGCTTCTTCTTGATTCCTGATAACCCTGGGATCCCTGGAACTTTGGAGACACTGTAGTGGATTAGGTGCCTCTAAGATACTTATTTATGTGACACAGAATTGAAGTGGATATTTGGAAAATTATTTCTGGTTCAATTTTTTGCAAGCAAGATCTTCAACTGACTAACATTTCAAAGTATTTAAAGCATTTATATTTATGTTATATATATATTTATTATATATAGTTATATTTATACTGTTTTATCTATATTTACAAATATTGTCTATTTATAAGTATTCATATTTATATTATATTAAAGTATTTCAAGATTAGCACCATGACATTAAGCAGAGTATTTCTATGTGTTATTTACTAAAAATCTCTGTGAAATAAAGCTAAATTTGAGACCAGGTAATAATCCTATTAGAGAGACTTTCTTAGCTATTAGTGTGCACAGATAGGAACCACACACACAGAGCTATAGGGGTAGCATGAGCTAAAGGGACCCTTAGGAACTGCCAAGTAATGAAGTAAAAAACACAAAAATAAAGTGAAATAATATTTGGAAAGCACTTTGTCAACCTTCAGTGATATATAAATGCTAGATATTATTATTATTATTATTATTGTTATTTTCACAAATGCTTTGTTCCTCAAGGTCTGTGGTTTAGGAAAGGACATCGTTTTTTCTGAAAAGAGGAGTTAGGAAGAAAGCATTTTTTAAGTGTCTACCATGTGCTAGACACTGTGCTAAGTACTCATTTAATTCTTATGAGGAATAGGTACTATGATTAGCCCCATTTTACAGTTGAGGAAACTGAGGCAGACAGAGGTTAAGTGCCTTGCTCAGGGTCACACAGCCAGTTGGTATCTGAGGTCAAATTTAATTTCATCAGGGATAGACTACTAATGAAGTAGTTGACTAATTAATGAAAGGAGCTAGGTAGTGAAGTAGAAAGTGTTAGACTTGAAGTCAGGGGGGGTCTGAATTCTAATCCTTCCTGAGACACTTACTTAGCTATATGACCCTGAGCAAGTCATTTACCCTCTCTCCTCCTGCTCTTCCATCTGTAAAATAGGTCTAACGATAATGCCTTCCTCATAAGCTTATTGTAAGATCAAAATGAGATAACATAAAGCACGACTCAAGGTTCAGCACTCTTATCTACTGGCTGCTTAGGTTAGGGAAGAGAATGTTTTCTTGTCATTGTCATTAATTAATCAAGGTCATTTATGAAGACACTAGGTATGCTTGATGAGTGTCACTCACATTGCCACAAGTTTGTTAAAAGAAACGGTCTAAGTCATGAAGAAATTAAAATCTTAAGAAAGGTAATATGGTCATAGAATCTTAGGTAAGTCATTTTAATAAGTAGAAAAAAAAATTTTTTTTAAGAGGCAGCATGGTACAGTGGAAAGAGGCATGGCCTTGGAATCAGGAAAGAATTAGGTTTGAATCTGAACTTTCACATTTATCCAATGAAAGTCACTTTCTCCCTCTTTCCCTCAGTTTTCACATCTAAAAAATGGAGACAATCTATTCATACTACCTTCCCCATGATTATTTTGAGGAAAGTGCTTTGTAAATGTTAAAGTGCTATATAATCGTATTATTATTTGAAAAAAAAATGTGCTGTCAGGTCACTTTTCCCCCCTGTCTTTGTGCTTTACCCTCATGTAACCAATGTTGCTATGGAAATACAAACCCAGAATCTACCAGCTTGTGACTTTCAGAACTGGAATTTCTGGGAACAGTTTTGCAAAGATTGTTATGAGAAAGATGTAAGAAGTCAGGCTGAACTGAGAATTGGAGTTTGGAAGTTCATCCTCTGTCTCTGGGGTCATGAAATATTCCAGGGTTGGTCAAACCCTGAGCCAGACCTCTCTCGCTCTCTTCCCTTCCAAAGACAGAGCCCAGTGGTTTCTGGAGCTGTTGTTGTTGTAGCTGATAAGTGTGTTGTTGTATGGCATAGATCATGATTGTTGGGATTCCCTAATTGGGCCCTCAGAACCACTTCTTTTCTCCTGTGACTAAGTTAAGGAAGGAAGCGGTTCCCATTACCTGAGAAAATCTTCTGTTTTGTTTGTTGGCTTTGGAGAAGATCCTAAAGCAGGAGGAACTGATTTCTGTTGGTTTGTTAGCAGGGGTCATATTCAAGACCTGGCCCCTATCCACTGTGGTTTTTTTATTCTTTCATTTCTATGGTTTAATTCACTTTGAGATAAAGAAAATTAGTGTGTGCTAATTGTGGTTAATATCAGTAGTGTGTATTGACTTTTGAGAAGAAATATGGTGGGACCTTGTTCAGTTGTGTCAGTTGTGTTTTGTGACCCTTTGGATCACATTGTCCATGGCATTGTCTTAGCAAAGCTTCCTAGAGTGGCTTGCCGTTTCCTTCTCCAGCAGATTAAGGCAAACAGGTTAAGTAACTTGCCCAGGGTTACAGGACAAGTAAGTGTTTGAGGCCAAATTTCAATTCAGGTTTTCCTAACTCCAGGCCCAGTGCTCTATCCTCTGAGCCACCTGGAAATATGATAGGCCAGGTAAAACAAAACAAAAAAAAAAGCAGAAAAATCCCATCTCAACATCAGGAAGGCGGCCAACATGTGAGCTTGCACTGGAAAAGTTATACTTTGGAGATACTTTGTAATATTATTCCTACTCCAGTTTAAGCTAATAAGGAAAAGCGATTTTTAACAGAGAGAAAGTAATAACCTAAAATGAATCACAAGTCCCCGGTCCTGTGTCAGTCAGCCCAGAACTCACACACAAGGTCAGCAACTGTGTATACAACATGGGTGTGTGCACTTGCATGAGAATTCCTCCTTTTTAATATATGTCTTCTGGCGATGATTTCTTGTTCTTTACTATTATTCCAAGCAGTGGTAATTAGGGGACAACAATTACTACCCTTCAACTTTTAAGTGGATAAGAATTTTATACAGCCCTTGTATGTGTCATTTTGATCTGTAGTAACTTTTAAGTGTTGCACCTCTGGAGCTTACCTGAGTGGTCTCCCAAACTTAGAGGGAGGACCCTCATTGCCTCTACATTTCCCCTCACTCACCATAGATATACATATCCTCAGTAATAAGTTTTAATGTGTGTATAATAATGCAATACATTAGGTATAATATATGTATAACATATAATACAAATACTATACTTATTGCTGGGTTCCCAGTAGAAGAAAGTTTAAAAATATATTTATTTATTTTTAGTTTTCAACATTAATTTCCACAAGATTTTGAGTTACACATTTTTTCCCTGTCTTTCCCCTACCACCACCCTAAAATAGCAGGCCTACTGAATACCCCTTCCCCCAATTTGTTCTCTCTTATACCCTCCCTCATCCCCCCACACACACTTTCTAGTAGGGCAAGATAGATTTCTATACTCTAGTGCCTATAGATCTTATTTCCCTGTTGCATGTAAAATTAAAAAAAATTTTTTTACATTCGTTTTTTAAAACTTTGAGTTCCAGATTCTTTCCCTGAAGAAGAAACCTTTTTTAAAAAAGAACTGACAAGGATGAGAGTAGGAAGATAAAACAACAACAACAAAAGGGAAATAATTTAGGAAAAATAATGTAGACTAGAGAGATATAAGTAAAAGGAGAGAGATTTAGCAAAAAGAGTGACTTATGAGAAGTGGGGAGGAGGTCAATGAAATTTCACACAGGCATCTGTTGGAAGATTCTGCCAAAATAGAGAATGATAAATTCTTGACTTGCTCTGTTGACAGTTTCATCTCTAAGAAGACTGGGAAAATATAGAGAGAACTGTTACTCTGGACTGAATTCTTACTTCACTCAAAGAGCTGATTGTAAAAGGAGAGGAATTTGAGAGAATATGACTTAAATGGTGTAAGTGTAAATTCTGGGCAACAAAGGTGAGAGAAAATAAAAGCTGGATCCCATGGCCAGAGATTCTAAAAGGGAGAATGACTCAAGATAGATGGGAAGTTCTTTAAAAAAACTACAGAATTTTGGCATTACAGTTATAAATGATTCTGATGAGGAAGTGAACCTAAAGAAATAAATGCAGCCAAGGACACATAAGAAAGAGGAGTACAGGTTTAAAAAGAATAGTGTAAGAAAACCTTAGCTTTGAGTAAACCTAAATTAAAAAAAAAAGATCTTTTTTGTCTTGTTGGAGGAACAAGGAAAGGGCAAGTCCACAGCTCTGGTCAGATGGTTTAATGTGAACAGAAGCAGAATTGGCTGTCTCTTTTTCATTTTTTGTCATTTCTCTTCAATAGAGTGATCTTCAAACCTGGAAAGGAGAGAGAACTAATATGATTACTAAAGAGCTGAAGCACATGACAAATTTTTAAAAGTTTTAAAAATTAAAAGTTTAAATTTAAAAATAAAAAAAATAAGAGAGCACAGGGCTACTGATGAAGATGGTTTTAAATCGTAAAGGAATGGGGAGAATGAAAATGGGCAAATGCAGATGCTATAGTGGGCAGTAGGAAAGGCAGTAGAAGAATAGGAACCAATAGAAAACAATGAGGAATAAGAGAGACAGAAATAATGGATGGATAGTGGATGGATAGAGAGCAAGCCTAAGAACCAGAAAGTCCTGGGATCAAGACCCAACCCTGCACATGTAGGTCGTTTGACTGGCCAAATCAGTTATTGGTGTGGGGAACCAGTAGACTTGATGTAACCTTGAGGCCACAGGTTCCCCACCCCTGAGTCTTAACCTATCAAAAAGATAAAGAAAAAAAGAAATAGCCCCTGCCCTCTTGAAGTAAACTAGATTTTAATGTGGCATGATGGTAAATTAGTTTATGAACATAATTGATACTTAATAGGGGCTATTGAAACTGATGACTAGAATATAACAATAAAAACATGCTTTGTTCCAGAGGAACAGATTACGTAGAAGTTAAGTCAAGTCAAGCATTAATTAACTGTCTACTAGGTGCTTAATGGCTGTCCCCCATGCCTGGAATGTTCTCTTTGCTTATCTCTACTTCCTGGTTCTCCTGGCTTCCTTCAAGTCCCCACTAAAATCCCTTCTGTAGAAGACCTTTCCCAACCCCTTTAGTTCTAGTCTAGTGCCTTCTGTTCTTTCTTTCTTATTTATCCTGTATGTAGTTTATTTGTACATATCCATGGTAATTATCAACCAACATGTCAATCAATATCAGGAAACAATTTGGTTCACTGGAAAGGGCACTAGATTTGGAGTCACAGGACATGAGTTCAAATCCTCACTCTGCTTCTTACTAAATATCTGAACCTGAGTAAGTTAATTCATCTCTGTAGGTTCAGTTTTCTCATCTAGCTGCCCTTAGGCTCTGCCTCCTCTCTTCATAGTAGTTAATTGGCAAAGTCAATAGAGCACAGGGCTTGGAATCAGAAAGACTTATCTTCATGAGTAAAATGACTCAACAGCCACCACAGCTCTTTTCACTTCAAAGCTGAATTATCAGATGAAAAGGTTATTTTCACTGGTCCTGGGGTAGAGTTTGGACTTTAGAAGGCGTGATTCTGCCTTCAACCCTCAGAGGGCACTGAGGAAAAGCAATAGATTCTAACAAAAGAAACCTGACTTGTAACCAGACTAGACTAGGAGACAGAATTTAAAGGTACAAAGCTTATGTAACAAGCTAGCCGAACTTCATTCTATCAGATGTTAGCATGAAATACTGTTATGCAATTGCTGAATTTATTGATATGTGTATTCCCTAAAAGATCTGAATGGTACTGTATAATTAATTACTTTCTATTGAGACAATGAAAAAGTCTGTTAATATTTTCATAATTTGAATTCATGTTTTTTCTACACTATTGTATTGCTTAACCACAATATATTAATACAATAGACCGCTGCTGCAATACTGTACATTTTTAATTGCACTAATATTTAGAGCAATCTCTAGAAAAGTTGGAAGCTGAGGCAATTGATGTTTTTGCAGTTGAAAAGCAGAGGTCTCCTAAAGAGTCTACTTAAACTCAGTCCTTAAGAATGAGGATATTTTAAGCATATTTATCAGAAAAGTGAAAGAATTGGATGAATATAGTGTTAAGACCTCTCAGAAACTCAGAAAAGTTTTCTGTTCCTGTCTGAGAATTTTGACCACAGAAATACACCTGAGGAATTGATAATAGGATATTATTCCTGGGGATTTAGTTTTGTTCACCCATCCTCTAACATTGTGGAATTTCTAAAAGCTGTACGAGCCCTTCTAATCAAAAGAGGTATTCCTACAAAAAGAGTGAATGTTACAATTAAATCTAGAAATTCCTCTTCATTTATGAGTAAAGCTAAGGTCACACTTTCTCTGGTAGATGGATATCATATGCCCCAAATAGGCATTTTCTTTGGTTATGAACAATCCTGTGAGACTTGGGTTGGATAGGCAAGAGCGCCTGTGGGGCACTAGAAGGCCTCTGAGCCGGACAAAGTAATGAGCCTGACTGATAGCAGCTACGGAAAGGTCCAGTGAATAACCTCCAGGCTGGATGTTACTTTCTGGACTCTTTTCTCTACTCCCTTTTCAAGTGGCCTTCTTGACAGGCAGAGTGTCAAACAGCAAACAGCTCTGCTACTGCTGTTCCTTATTAAGTATTTCTCTCCCTCTCTCTCAAACAAAACTGTCAATTTATTTCATAGGTTCAGTTGCCATGAGACCTATTGTCCATTTGGCAAAAAGATCCTAGTTAAAGAGAACACTGAATTTGAACATATTTGATGGAAGAATGTGGTCATAGAGTTTTAAAGAGAGGATTGCTCTTAATACATCGGGAGGAGAAACTTGAATGGTCTACTATTTCATATCAAGATGTTCTATTTATCTAAGTGAAAATCTGATAGGGAAGGAGTGGTGGAAAGTTTTGGGTGAAAGTCAAAGAAAAAAATAGAGACAACACAGTGGGGGGGAGGGGGGGTTCAGGCTGCCAGAGTTGGAAGAATTACATGACAGGCTCCTTGGAGTGAGGCAGAATATAATTATGATAGAGAATTTCAATTATTAAGCATTATCTTTCTGATAAAATCAGAGATATTACAAGTCCTTGTCCTGCTTTGTTTTTAATTTTATCTTTCAAAAGCTAGAAGAAACAATGAGAAGCATACAGGACATATTGTTAAATGGTTAACAACTGGCTGGGGGGGGGGAGGAATGTACCCAGGACACATTTTTTTT
>CM053594.1:202679820-202704429 GCA_028646575.1 Pseudocheirus occidentalis
CCGCTTCCTTGCCCTGGGAGCAGTTTGGCTGGACCTGCTCTTCTCCTCCCCATTTAGCAAAATCCACTGACCTTTCTTTTAGCCTTTTTTTCTTCTGGCCTGATAGATGTGGTAACTGTGCCTCCAGTGCAGCCGATCAGCTCTCTTATAGATGCGGCTCCCTGCCCGATGCCCCAGGGCCTGAGCCAGCCGGGTTTTGGCCGTGGCTCCCAGACTGCCGCGAAGAGCCCCGCCTGCTGAGCTGCCTGTAGCAACAGATGTGATTTCTGTCTTGTGGAGAGTTTTGGAGCTTGAAAATCTGTTTAGCGTCCCATTTTATGAGTTTTTCAGCGTGTTTGTGTGGGAGCTTTGGTACTTTGCTGCTTCTATACCGCCATCTTGGCTCCGCCCCCCCAGGACACATTTTTAAGTTTAATATGTGCTATTTCTCCATTACTTTTTTAAGTCTAGAAAATCAATAAAACAATAAATAAAGCCTCTATTTCTAGTGTTTGCTGATTTCCAAGGTGTAAAAATACTCACACTTAAAATTTAACAATCCACCCTCAAGGCAACATGAGTTGGATCTGGCACACACTTGACCTGATTCATATCAATAAAGAGGAAGTGATTGATGAAATGGGGATGATAGGAACTTTGGGAGGTAGTAATCACTCCTTTTTAGAGTTTTTAATAGATAAGGTACAGAAGAACATTGAGTATACAGCAAACCTAATGCTAGGCACTAGGGATACAAAGCAAAAATGAAAAATCTCTACCCTTATGGAGCTTGCATCCTGTTGTGGGGGAAGACAACAGGTACCCAGGAAAAGAAATATAAAATATATAAACAGTGATTTGTGTGGAAAGGGCACTGACAATTGGAAGCATAAGCAATTCTTCCTGTAGGAAGTGACATGAGCTTTGAGGAGAACTAGGGATCCCAAGAGATGGAGGTGAGCATTCCAGGCATGCTGGGCAGCTTGAACAAAAGCAGTGGCAGGCCTGATGCTAGTTGCTAGGGACTCAAAGACAAAACAAAAGAAGCTACTGCTCTTAAGCAGTACTTAGCAGAAAAATAAATTTGTTGTTGTTAAGTCCTTTCAGTCCTTTTGGACCCTCCCGTGACCCCACTTGGCTTCTTCTGGCAGAGATTCTGGAATGGTTTGCCATTTCTTTTTCTGGCTCATTTTACAGCTGAGGAAACTGAGGCAAATAGGGCTAAGTGACTTGTCCAGGGTCACATAGCTGGTAAGTGTCTGAAGGCAAGATTTGAACTCAGGAAGATGAGTCTTCCTGACTCCAGGCCCAGCAATCCATCCACTGCACCACCTAGCTGCCCCAGGCTGAGGATACTAAGTCATAAACTAAAAACAGTTTGGACAAAGGGCTTACATTCTACAGGGGAAATATCATGTTAAGAGGTAAGTAAATGTAAGATAATTAGAGGAGAGAAAACGCAGTCATTTGAGAGGGTTGAGCATACTCTGAAAAGGTTCTGTGCCTTCCTAGATTGAGATGCTGTTTCTGACACTTGATAGCCCTGTGAGCTCAGGCAGGTCTCTTAGTCTGAACCGAAGTATACTCATCTGCAAAGCAAACACAATATTACCTATATTGTCCATAGTAAGCCTGGAAGAAAGAATGGTATTAATTGAGATAGGAGGGATTAATTAAAAAGAGGTTATGCTGGACTTCTGTAACCTTTTTCACATCCACCCTTTCCTCTGTATTACTACCATAACTAACAGCTCCTTAATACAACCATCCTGGATTATTGCTGTACAATCCTAAAAACGTTCCTTCTTCCACCTTCTTTATCCTTTACATTTATCCTTCATACTATTGCCAGAATAATCTGCCTGACCCCATAGATTTTGGTCATCTCACTCTTTTGTTCAGAAATCTTAAGTGGCTCCCTACTTCTTACAAAGTGAGGTTCAGACTCCTTTCTCTGGCACTTAATATCTTAAATTTCAATACTTTTTAAGCTTTTTCTTGTGTTTCTCCTAACTATGAAGTCTAAATCCTGGTCAAACTGTACTGTCCTCTGACCCCCAAACGTGCCATGTGCTTTCCCACTTCCACTCCCTTGCTGTCCCCTCCTCCTGTCATATTCCTAGTTATCTTTTAAAGCCAAATGCAAATTGTGCAAACTCCTTAAAATGGTCAGTATTGGGCTTCCCTCCCTTGGACCTCACACAGCACTATGTTTCACAACTCTTTAGTTAAATTATGATATAATAGTGTGTATTATAGTCATCTGTATTGATTACTACTAGATAGTATGTTCACCGAGGGCAGGGAAGCTATCTATTCTAAACTTTGTATCTCTCTTAGCCCCTAGCAAAGCATGCTACACACAGTAGGTGCCTAGTAACTTTTTTTTTTGAATATTTGTGCTGGGTTGAATATTTGCCTGGGTTACCAGATAAAATAAGGAAATGATTTAGATATTCTGTGCCTAGATTTCAGCAAGGCATTTGAGATATCTTTGAAAGAAGGAGATACTCGGGGGTAAACAGCGCAGTCACATGAATTTGAAATTAGTTGAATGATCAGAGCTAATGAGTAAAGATGGATGGGTCACTGCTAATCTAGAAGGAGGCATCTAGGGAAGTACCTCAGAGACCTGCTCTTGACTTCGTTCTATGTAAATTTTTTTCTTCTCTATCAAGGTCTTAGATATTAAATTGGAGGGAGATCTCTTGAGGAGGGAGCTGTCAAACTCCAGGGATCTGTGATTAGCCTATTGCTGTTCCATATTTTGATCAATGACTTAGATAAGGGAGTAGATGACATGTTTATTAAATTTGCAGATGGCACAAAGCTAAGAGGGTTAGCTCACATGTTGGGTGATAGTCAGAATCCAAAAAGTTCTTGACAGCATAAAATATTGGGCCTAATCTAACAAGATACAATTTCATATAAGAATAGATTTAGTCTTAAAGTTAGGTTGCAACAATCAGCTTCATAGGTACAATGTGGGAGAGGGAGGCATAACTAAATAGTAGTTTATCTTAAAAAGACCTGAGTGTTTCAGTGGAATTAGATCTCAATATGAGATAAATCAGCTGAGTGATACGGTAGCTAAAACAAAACAAAACAAAACAAGCAAAACTCAAAGGTAATCTCAGGTTTTATTATGTGGCTAGACCATATCTAAAGTATTATTTTTAGGTCTGGTCACAACTTTTAAGTAAGGACATTGATAATTTAGGGCAGTGGTTCTCAACTTGTGGGTCGTGACCCCTTTGGGGGTTGAACGACTCTTTCACAGGGGTTGCCTAAGACCATCGGAAAACACATATTTCCGATGGTCTTAGGAACCGAGACACAGCTCCTCTATCCATCTCCAGGCGGGACCACCCACATGCAGATATGCCCACATGCGAGTATTAAAGGGTCATGTTGAGAACCACTGATTTAGGGGTATCCAGAGATGAGTTACCATATATTAAGGGCCTCAAGTTCATGTCATTAGTTGCAAAAACTGGGAATATTTCACCTAGAGAAGAGACTTAGAGGGGGAAATTATACCTATCTTCAAGGACTTAAAGGGTTATTAAATGGAAAAGAAATCAGACTTATTTCACTTGGCTCAAGAGCAAAGCTAGGGGCAAAGGAAGGAGGTTTCAAAGAGACTTGGTGTTATTTCTCAAGCTTGGATCTTGTTCTTAGCTGTTCTTTTGGTTCTTTCCACCTCTCCAATTTCAATTGCTCTTTCATGGCATTATCTAAACCTACAGAGTCCGTAGTATGTTGTATGTCAATATTCTTAATACTATAGCTGACCATCCCCTAATGAAGGATTTACCCTTGATGCAATTAGTTAAAAACAAAGATGTATTGAAATTCATAACATGAGCAGTGCCAATAAAACATCTCTCTAAAGACCCTCAGTTCAGTCTCTCACAAATGCTTATGGTAGGAAGAGTGGGCACTAGTTAGAGAGGCACACATTAGAGAATACAGGAGATGAAGGCAAATCACACCAAGGCTGGGAGCCTCTTTGTTAGGTTGAGTAGGTCACTCAGCTGGGTTTCTTGGGTCTGCTTCTCTCCATAGTCTGACTCCCTGAAGCTGGACTCTCTTACTTTCTGTTGGGTGTTGTGTCTCCTACTAGGTGAGTTACTTTGCTATAAGATGAAAAGCAATTTCTCTCAAGATCTAGGTCTTGCTTCCTCCATGACTCTCTTCTCAACTGCCAGAGATTTCTCACACAAGTGACAGAGCTCCTCTTGTCTCAGCTGCCTGCTTATTTAGAACAGGGAGAAGTTAAAGAATGTGGTTGAAAGCAGAATGACTGACGACTGATTCATTTCCCTCCTCTTTTAAGTTGTCTAATAGAAAGGATTTGCCTTATCCTTTGTATCTGCCTTGCCTAACCTCAAATGGACAAAACATATTGGACTTTTGGTCAGGGGTTGGTAATGAAAGAGTCAAACTATATGGAAAAATCTTATTCTTGTACCTTAAGAAAAGAATTTCTATGCTCATCTGGAAACTGATTGATGTTGTAAAGTAGACTGAGGAACTCCTGCTGACTACTGTGTTTCAAAGCCAAAAAAGCAGAAAAGGGAAAATTATGAGCCAGAAAACATTTTGTCTCAATCTCTTCTAAAATTACTGGGAGATGGGGGAAGGAGAGAGTAAAGTGGAACATAAATGAGGAGGAAAAATATGTGAAGAGAATATATGCCCTATCCCAACATCAGCGGCTCTAGCTTTAGTCACCATTTATATCAGTGGAACCCAACCAATAACTATAGTTTTTACAATCCTGCCTAAACATACACACTCTATGTTTTTACCACTCCAGTGAAACCCTCATGTTTGGTTAAACTATTTGAGGTGGTAGGTTGGTGGCTCTAGTTGTCAGACAATTATCATTTATTAACTACGTAATAAACATCACTGTTTCATTATGCTAAATACTCTGGAAACAAAGAAAGGCAAAAATCAGTCCCTGCTCTCAATGAGCGCATCGCAATTTTATGAGGGAGACAACATAATAAACATGGACAAACAATATATGTGCAAGATAAATTGGGGATAATCTCAGAGTGAAAGCACAAAGATTAAGGAGGATGGGAAAGAGCTTCTTGGAGAAGGTTGAACTTTAGTTGAGATGTGAAGGAAACTAGGGAAGCTAGGAGACAGAGATGAGGAGGAGAGTTCCAGGTATAGGGAACAGCCATTTTTAGAAATGCCTGAAGTTGGAAAGATGGAATGTCACATACAGGGAATAGCAGGCAGGCCAGAATCAAAGGATCCAAGAGTATGTGAAATGAATAAGATATGAGAAGACTGGAAAGGTAGGAAGGGTCAGGTGATGAAGGACTTTGAAAACCAAACAGAGGATTTCATATTTGATCCTGGAAATAATAGGGATCCACTGGAGCTTATTGAATAAGGGTGGGGAATATGGTCAGACTTGCCTTTTAGGAACTTCAATTTGACAGCAAAGTAAAGGATGGATTAGAATGGGAGGAAATTTGAGGCAAAGAGACCAACCAGAAGGCCATTGCAATAGTGTAGATATGGATTTATGAGTCCCTGCACCAGGATCATGGGAGGGGCATAAGCTCCCTTCTGTCCTCTGTTAAAGGGAGAATGTGTGAGAGATATTATCAAGGTAAAACTGACAGACCTTGGCAATAGATTGTATATGAGGGTTGAGAAAATATGAAGTTGAAGATGACATTTAGGTTGTGAGCTTGTTTGCCTGACATGATGGCAGTGGTTAGTTGTCCTTTCTCAAGGAAGACCAAAGTGGCATCATTATGTTGTGGTCAATGTACAGTGTGTTCAATTGTGGTCCATAAAATCAACATGAGCTCAGAAGGCTCTAGCACAGGTTGGGCACAAATAGTCCACATAAACATTTGGAGTGGAGATGTCTCTAAATTTGAGCATCTCCTGTTTCTTTTGAGCTACTGCAATTCTGCTTTGCTCATAGAGCATAGCAGCACTTTCTTTAATGCAAGCATGTCATGCTGGGTGGTCCTGTGCCAGTATCTCCCATGCTTCACAATCAGTTCCAAAATTCTTCAGAAAGACCTTGACAGTTTCCTTGTATCTCTTCGGATCTCCTTGCAAATGCTTGCCTTGTGTGAGTTCTCCTTAAAATAGTCTTTTAGGCAAGCATAGATTTGGCATTTGAATAACATGGTCAGCCCATAGGAGTTGCACTCTCTATAGTAGAATTTGAGTGATTTGTGGTTCAATTCAAGAAAGGATTTAGTGTCCAATACCTTATCTTGTTAGGTGATCTTCAGAATCTTTCTAAGACAATTCAAATGGAAATGATTCAGTTTCCTGGCATGGTGCTGGTAGACCGTCCTGGCAGCATGCCTCTGTAGGTAGGCAGCCTAATACTTCTTTTCTCTCGCAATTTCTTTGGAGTCTCTCAAACACTGAATTATTTTTGGCAATGAGTGCATCAGCCTTATCATCTATGTGCATATCCCAGGAAAATATACTGTTAAGGTAAATGAAATTATCCACAGAATTTAAATTTTCTCCCTTTATGGTATGCAATGGTTCCACATACAGATGGTGTGGAGCTGTCTGGTGGATAACCTCTGTTTTCTTGGTGTTAATTGTCAGAATCAATCCATACATACTCTGTTGCTTCTCAGCCTCAGAGGCTGCATTTAGTGTGCAATTTATCTATGAACAAAAAGGTATGGACCAACTTTCCCTCCATTTTATGTTGTAGCTTGTAGTCTTTTCAAGTTGAATAGTTTACTGTCAGTGTGGTATTATTCATTTTCATTCTCACTGAGGGGGTCTGACAATGTCACTCAAAACATTGTGCTAAAAAGTGTGTAAGCAAGCACACAGCCTTGCTTCCCTCCATTGGTGACTGGGAAAACATGAGAGCATCAGCCATGATCTAGAACCTTGCAAACGTGGCAACATGGACTGGCATATAATAGTGTTTAACTTCTCTGGGCAACCAAATTTTGCCATAATTTTCCACAAGCCCTCACAACTGACAGTATCAAAGGCCCTGGTCAGACTGACGAGTGTTGTGTACAGACCTGTGTTCTGCTCCTGGCATTTCTCCTGGATTTGTTGAGCAGCAAACACCATTTCGACCATTCCTTGGTCTTTTCTGAAGTGGATAATCATCTTCCAGGTAAAGGATTAGCCAATTAAGGGGGACTCTTGCAAGAATTGTGCTGGCAATGACAAAGAGAGAAACCCTGCTGTGATTGTCATGAGACAACCTATTTCCTTTTCCTTTATATAGATGGACAATGCAGCCATGCTTGAACTCCTGTGGGTTAACTCTTCTTGCTATATAACTTAAAAGATTTCAGTGAGCAGTGGACCCATTGCCTTGTAAATATCAGCTGGAATAAAGTCAGCACCAAACGTTTTGTCATATGAAAGGAGCCTAATGGCGTTCAAAACCTCTTCTTCAGGTAGAATTCAACTAGAGAGGGCTTGACTTCAACTTGAGGTATGCAGTCAATGGCTTTAGAATTGATTGATGATGTTCTGTTGAGAACATTATGGAAATGTTCAGTCTACCTCTTTAGGATCAGGTTCTTGTCACTAATCACTGTAGCTCTATCAGTGCTGAGTAGTTGACATGCACCGTAGGTCTTTGGCCCATACGTAGCCTTCACAGCATCAAAAAATAGCTTTGAAATGTTACTATCGGCATAAAGCTCATTGTCATCTGCCTTCTTACTGAGGCAAGAGTCCTGCATGTCTCTAAGATTCACTTGCATTTTACTTTTGATGTAGCTAAATGCTGCATTTTTAGAGATAGACAAACTCTTGTGCCAGCAAACCCTGTGGAGTTCTTGGTTTTTGTTGAGCAGCTTCCGAATTTCCCCAACATTTTCATCAAACTAATCTTGATGTTTGTGAGTGTTCTGGCCCAGATGAGTAAATGTGGTGTTGTATACCACTCTTTTTCTTCTTCACTGCTGCCAGCCTTGGGTTGACTTATCTTCCCCTTCAAATTAGCAACAAACTACTCATACAAGAAGTGCTCTCATGTGTTGACATTAAGACAACAGACTTAATGGTAGTCATCTTGCCTTGGGGCCACCGCTTTTAATGAATGAGCATATTTAGCTTAAAGAGGATAAGTCTACGATAGGTCTAGTGATCTGTGCCACATATCACCATCACTATCTGTTTCTTCTCCTTAAAACAACCTAGTCTATTAAATGCCAATGTTTGCTGTCAAGATGCATTCACAAAGTTTTATTTCATCTAGGTAAGCAGAAGACCCTGTTGGATGAGAAGGTCATAAGATGTATAAGTCTTCAGTAGTAAGTGAATGTTGCTGTTGCTATTTCTGATTATATTCCTCCCAAGGACTCCCTGCCATGTCTGATAGTCTATGCCTACTGTAGCATAAAATCACACCAAGCTTGTCCTCTTCTGGCACATTGATGTTGAGGATCTCCAGGGCGTCATAAAAATTTTTCTGTGACTTCACCCTAGTGTGTTATGATGGGAATATATATGTATGTTGATGATGGTGGTGTGGTGCTTTTTTCCAGCTGGCAATCACATTGCCATGACCCTGCTGTTCATTCCTTTTGGGAGGTTTGTTGATTAGATTGGTTTGATTGTGAAACCTACACCAGCTTCACAGCGCTCCCCACCACTGCAGCTGCTCCATAAAACTGTATGTCCAGTTCTGATTTCAGTAAGCTGGCCTTCATTTACCAGCATTATTTCACTCAGGCATACTATTTGGATGTGATACCTGCTGAGTTCTCTCACAACAAGAGCTATTTGTCTTTTGGGTCTACTGGATTTCTTGTTGTCCATAAGCATGAACACATTCCAGGTGACAATGGTTAGTGATCATCTTCACAAAAGGTTTTGCACAATTTTGGGGTTTTGGCTGCAGGGTAAGATCCTTGCCCCTTGCAGTAAGCAGACCAGGGTTAGGTTATGTGAAGCAGACAATTTTTAGTGCGCCTTTTCTAGTCCCTTCCTCATGCCAGGAGGTAAGCAGTGTCTTTCTTAAAAAAGGCTATTCATTCACCTAGGAGGCAGCCAAGTCCCACTGCTTCTTCTATCCAGTGAAGAGACAATCCTATGTCCTGCCTTTGTGCAGGGTTGTGACTACAGCTCCTAGTGTATCTGTACTTTTATCACTTGCCTGTCACCATAAGATTTTGAAATAGGGAAAAATGGTAAAATGGTATTGGTGAGGTCTTTTGACTTGCACATAAATTGAATTTAAATGAGGCAAAGTTGTGCAAAGTGTTGGTCTTATTCTCTCTTCCAGAGTCATTGAAGTCTAATCACAAAACAAAGTCAAGATGATTGGTGATGGCTTGGGATACAGTGGATGACCTTGGTGTCTTCAAAGGCTAACCAAAGTGTAAGAGCTCCATAGCATTTGCTTCTAATGCCTTCATGGCATTGGAGCAAACTGTGTACATCTGTCCATTCTAGTGGGGGACGTCTTCACTGTTCACCAACAAGTTTGAGGCCTGTTGGTTATCCTTAATTTGGTTTAGTCTGCTGAAATGGTTTACTGGGGTGTGACTGTTGTGCTGCTGTTCTTGGAGCCACAAGCGATAATTGGGTGGCTGGTGGACACCAGAGAGGGAAAGAAGCCTTGAAAAGGGCTCTGTAGCTTTCATACTAGAGTGAACATCTGTATATCCCTAGAGGATAGCAGTACCTTTCACAGTAACAGAGAAGTTTGGAAGAAGAGAGTTCAGTTTTGAAGATGTTGAGTTTAAGATAAGTCAAGGGACATCTAGCTAAAGCCAGTTGGAATTGGAGATGTGAGAATGGAGGTCAGGAGAGAGGTTAGAGCTAGACAAGTAGATTCTAGAATCAACCACATAGAAATGGTCATTGAAATGATGGAAGTTGATGAGATCACAACGTGAAATAGCATAGAAGCAGAAGAGGACCCAGCACAGAGTGTACAGGACCTCGCTGTTAATGGGTGTAACATGGTCAGGACCTAGCAAAACAGCCAAGACAGGGCAGCCAAATAGGTAGGGGGAGAAACAGAAGAGAGGGGTGCTAATTAAGGAAAATTTCAGAGGTAAGAGAAACCTATTGAAGAAACAGATTTCATGAAGCCAGAGCAAGATAGTTCTAGAGAGGAAGCAGAACTAAGATGAGTAGCAGACCTTCACCTTTGTCACTTGCTACTGCTAGGGTTGCCTTGAGAGTCTTTCAAAATAAAAATAATTACAATATCTCCTGTTGTGTAGTACTTCATGACTTTAGAAAGTTCATTCACATACTTTGTTTCTTTTGATTCTCACATTAAGCCCATGAAGAAAGCACTGTGAAGATGAAGACATTGAGCCTTCGTGAAGTTAAGGGCCTTGTTAAGGTAGCACAGCTAACATGTAACAGAGTTAGACCGGAAACTATGTCTTTCAGCTTTCCCACAATTATCATATTGCCTTTCACTTAGCAACCAAACCTGACCATCACCCATGGTCTATGAGTTCTCCTTCCGGAAAAGGAGCTCTGACTCTGGGCTACGGTGGACTAATTTCATCCTGGCCATGGGCCGCACCTCTAAAACAGGAGAGCCAGATTTTTCTACACTTGATCTTAGCCAAAAGTCTGAGAAGTGATTTTTCTTACTCTCTGGTTTGTTGCATTCTGCCCAGAGTTTTAGGGAAACTCTCTTTAGCAAAGCCTAGTTTCATATCTAGTTATACTCCTAAAAAGGATTAATAGTGTCCCTTCTAGAAAAAGTCCTTAACTTACAAAGCAGCTCACTCAGCATAGCAGTAGCCATTTTGACTCTTCATCAGTCAGTAATGACCCGTGTGTCTCAGCAAAGCTATTGAAAGGACCCGCAGTTTTCATTAATCTTGGTACCAATTATGCTGATGTGTCTTCCATCATAGAAAGTGGAAATCATTGCCAATAATGAAAGAAACAGGATCATTGTTTTACTGACATAGAATATTTAATTGATGATACTTCAAAGAATCCCATCCACACAACAGCCAAGTGCCTGATTGGCCACAGATTTGATGATGCATTTGTATAGTCTGACACGAAGTTTCTATCTAAGAGAAAGGTCTCCTTAGTCTTGACAAAAAGGAAAGAAGTCATTTAAGCTCATCTTGAGGATACTGCTACAAATGCTGTCTACCACCTCTGTACTGCTATGAATGTACAAAGTGCCCTATCTTTTTCCAATACCCAGACCAGTCCTGAGATTGACTTTCCTTGTGAAAATATTCTATGCCCCATTTTGAAGAGTAGACTGGTAACCTCTTCCATGGTACATTGGATCTCCTGGAAAAGGCAATAAGAGATTCCACTCTAGATAAGTCATAGATCCATGATATTATTTTGGTGGATGGTTCCACTTGCCTCCCGAAGATCCAGAATTTTCTGCAGGACATCTCCAATGGCAAGAGCAAGAATATCAATATTCAGTGCTGAATGAGAGTAGCAATTCTGCTGAGGTCATGGTTTATGGTGTAGCTCTCTATACAAGATGATCATCATGTCTGGAGAAAATTTGAGGATGTAACTAACTTGTTGCTGTTGGTTGCCACTTATCTCTCCTCCCCTAGATATTCTTTAGATTGAAGTGGTCTAGATGGCCTCTACAAAGGTAGTGGAGGAGTCTCATCCAGAGGTCCTTCTTCTGCACTTATTATTGCAAAACTCAACTAAATTCACTGAAAGAGAGAGCATCCCACACAAAAGTTATTATCTTCAATGTATCTGTTGTGGATAAGGGCACACAAGAAGAATAAGATTACCATCACCAATGATAAAGGCTTCTGAGAAAAGAAGACATCGAGAATATGGTCTAGGAATCTAAGAAATAAAAGGCTGAAGATGAGAAGCAAAGAGACAAGTGCCTTCCAAGAATTCACTTGAATATGATGCTTTCAACATCTAGGCTACAGTGGAGGATGAGATACTCTTGGAACAATTAGTGGTGAAGACAGACAATTCTTTACAAATATAGTGAAATAATCAATTGGCTCAGTAAGACTACTGCAAAGGAAGAATCTGACTACCAGCAGAAAGAATTGAAGAAAGTCTGCAACCACATCATTACTAGATTATATCAGAGTACAGAGGGTATGCCAGGAGGAATGAACGATGATTTATCAGATGATGAAGCAGTCTCATTTAAAAGCCCTTCTTTGGATCTACCATTGAAGAGGTCAACTAAGTTTACCAGAAAAGAGAACATTCCACACATTTATCATTTTTAATTTTAATTTTTTTTCAATTATTAACATTTATTTTTTCCTTCCCACCTCCCTCACCCTTAACTGGGGGAAAAAGAAAAAAACCCAAAACACTTGCAATGAATATGCACAGTCGAGCAAAACAAATTCCCATATTGGCCATGTCCAAAAATGATTCCACACAGCTGTTCAAAAATTGAAGGACCCACATTTGTAGCCAAAGCTGGATGCAGTAGCAATTTAAAAATCACATTTACATGGTTGTGCAAATTCTGGGCATTCTAAATAGTTGAATGCATGCAGAGGGAGATAAATGAACAACATGGTGCTTGATCAGTACTGGAAATAAGAAGAGATAAAATTTTTGTCCTACAGAATAAAAAACTATTTAAAATTGGCAAAGAAGATATCAGGTATTAGATATCTATTTCCTTTGCCACAAAAGAAACACTTAAAACACAAAGGGCTCATGAACATGCATTAGCAAATACTTAAAAACATTGAACAATAAACTGTCACATCTATTTTCCATAAGTGTAAAGGAACTTTGGGGAACTGTTGAACAGATACTCTGTTTTTACCTTGAATTTGTACTTCCTAAGCAATTCACAAAGTCCAGATGTTCTGGAAATCCAGGGGTATGGTCTGGGCTATCTTAGTCTTTTAAGCCGCTCCATCAATTCTCTGTTGCTTATGCTAATTTTGGCCTAAAAATTAACACCAAGAAAACAGGTTCTCCACCAGCCAGCACTACTCTATCCATATGTGGAACCATTGGATGCAGAAGGGAAGAAATTTTGAATGCTGTCAATAAATTCACTTCCCTTGGCAGTATACTTTCCAGGGATGTCCAGATAGATGATGAGATTGACGCACACATTGCCAGGGCTAGCTCAGTGTTTGGAAGGCTCTGAAGAAAAGTGTGGGAGAGAAGTATTGCGCTACCAAACTGAAGGTCCACTGAGCCATTGTTCTGTCCTCATTTTTGATTCTTGTGAAACCTGGAGAGTGTATCAGTACCAGGAGAGGAAACTGAATTGCTTTTATTTGAATTGTCTTAAGAAGATTCTGAAGATCACCTGGCAAAATAACATACTGGACACTGAGGTCCTTTCTTGAGCTGAACTGCCAAGCATTTAAACTACTGCAGAGAGCACAATTCCCTGCCTCCTGGATTCCTTGGCATCTTTTAAGCCTCAGTAAAAAGTCACACCTTTTATAAGAAGCCTTTCCCAGATCTCTTGAATTTATCTCCAATTTATCCTGCAAATATCTTGTTTGTACTCTGTTGTCTGAATGTTATTTCTCCCATTAGATTGTGAACTCCTTGATGTCAGTAACTAGGTTTTGTTTTATTCTGCATTTCATGGTATCTCCAGTACTCCATTTTCTTGAAAGAAGTTGGAAGAGACCAACCCCACTTCATGTTCCTATAGGAAAAGACTCTGGGAAGACATGATGGGAGTTGGCCATCTCCATCATGTCCCTATCCCCAGCTTGCTATACCAAAGACTTTAGGGGTGAGGTCTATGATTTTATTTTGATCGAGCTGAGTTACCTTGATTCCAATGGGAGAGCTCCTTGACTCTCTATCATCTGGTCTGTATTCTGCTGTGGATAACTTCTGATTGTCGTTTTGCTACCAGTTTGGATAGATGGGTTTTCTTGGCTAAGTGCTATGTGTGTTCATTGTATAACTGGTATTTGATGAGAAAAGGGTCAAGCCTTGGATATAAAGCTTGGGGTTTTCCTTTTTCCTCAGTAATGAGAAAAAATAATCAACAATTATCTTGAACCTGGTCATATCTCCTAGACTATATTATTTAAGGGAGAAGAGAGATATACTTCTAGTCCAGTGTTCCCTCTCTCCAAAGAGAGCAGAATGGCCTCCAGTCCCAATCTTCTGCATCCCCTCCTGGCAGGCATGAAAGTCTCTCTTGGAGAATGGGTGTTGGGGAGTGGAGAAGAGGCTAGAAATGTCTATACTGCCTTCCTTCAAACCACACAGTTACAATTCCTCTTCCCCCTCTGCCACATGTAGTGGGGGTAGGACCACGTGCCACACGTGAGGCACACTATGCATAATTACATTAACATTAAATACATGTTTCTGTGAAGTGATTTAACACTTTGCAAACTTTAAAACAGAACATTATGTATTGATGAAGCCTAGTACAGTGGCACTAAGTACAGATCAAAACAGGGATGTCAGGAGGCCCTTCTGCTACCGTTTTTGATAGCCAACGGAGAAGGTCTAAGGGAAGTTTTTAACACCTGCTGGCATGGGAGGGTATAGAAGCCATATAGAAGCATAAAGGTGACATCTTTCTCCCTGTGATGGCAAGTAAGGCACAGAAAGAGAAACTTTGTTGGGAAAACGTCGCTGCTTTGGTTCCTGAAAAGGGGAGTACTTTTTGAGTTTTAAAATATCTTTCTGTCACAATTATAAAAGGAAGAATTCCTACCTACCCTACATATGATTAATTAAAAAAAAAACAACCAATAAAACTGTTGATCCAGGAAGGAGAAAAGCTACGGAGAAGGTAGAAATGGCACTTCTCACCACTTTGAGAAATACACTTTTAAAGTCATGCTGTCTTGGCATTGCTTTTTTTCCCATTGAAACTTGGCTTATTACCTTGTGTATAGGCTCCATGCCAACCTAACAGATGGATTGGGATGTGGACAGCCAAGAGAAAATGATCAAACATCAAATGTGTTTCTTGAGGGGCATGAATCTCAGCCAGGAATGCTAAAACATCTCCTTGCCTTGAATAAAGGTTCTAGTTAAGGGGACATACTACCATTTCTGCTCAAAATTAGATTAAATCTGATTTCCTGTCAATGGAAACTTAAGCTTTAACCTTAAAAGTCTTGTGAATTCTCATATTCTCTCTGTATTGAAACTGAAGAAATATTCATGAAGGAGGCTTCCATTTTTCTTGCATTTTTGGTTAGGGTTTTTATAGATTTAACCAAGGAATGCCATTAAGTAGAAAGATTCACTTATAGAGGAAGAAATGAAATCCATAGTTTGCATAGTTTTCTTGTAAAAGAACACCAATTTTGTTATACTTTATATTGTCCTACACACTTGTTGATAATCATAATTTATATCTGGAAGGGACTTTGAAGACCATTGAATCCAACTATCTCATTTTTTACAGAAGAGGAAACTGAGTCTCAGATGGGTTAAGTGACTTGACCAGGTTCATACTTTTTCATTTGAACTCATCAAACACTCTGAATGTGAAAGGTGCTAGTGATAACATAATGTCTTTTGTTTTTCAAATGCTTTGCATCGTCATCTCTCTTCTTCAGTGATTGCTCTATGTACCTGTCTCCTCTTTCAAGATAGTGATAGTGAGAAAAAGAAACTTCTCTTTACTCCAGTGAGGGACCACAGAAACTCATCACATACAAAGAGCCAAGAACTGGGGAGAGTAGGGATATGAGCCGGAGGAAGAGAGGATCAAGTAGAAAGCACAAATGTATATGAAGGATAGAGAGGTAATCATTGTTCACTAAGAAACATTTTAAAATGTAAATGTTTATATCTTTTGTTGTTCTGTGCTTGTCAAATATAATCATCAAACATGAGTATTTCCATACATGCAGAAGAAATGAAAAAGAAGTTCAGGCATGAGAGCACAAAACCACAAAACTTTTTCATACAATTTAAATTTTCTTATTTTAAAAGAACGTATGAAATTCAACTTTTTTTTTTCAAAGTTGTCTTGCCTGGCTATGGCTTCTCTTTTTCCTCCTCCTCTTCCTCCTCCTTTTCTTCCTCTTCCTCTCCCTCCTCCGTTTCCTTCTCCTCCTCCTTCTTTTCCTCCTCCGTTTCCTCTTCCTCCTTCTCCTACTCCTTCTTACTCTTTCTCCACCTCCCGTCCTCCTCTACTTCCATCTCCATCTCCTTTTTCTCTTCCTCCTCCTCTCTTTATCTTTCTCCCTCACCCTCTTCCTCTCCTTTTTCTTTTTGCATTTCAATCAATAGTCACCTTTGGTTTATTGAAACAACTAAAGATAATTAAATGATTTAAACAAGTGTTTCAGAGGGAATAAAAAAAAAGAATTGAGTTAACTCCCAGAGGTGTTAGAAACCTAGGAAATTTACCCTGCTGTACGTCCCAGAGTTCACTTTCCTACAGGTATGCCAGTCAAATGTACTAACAAAGAAAGCTTTTAACAAGAACAGGTAGACAATAATCTATGACATTGTACATTGAGGACAGTTTAATGATCACCTAATAGGTGCCCAAAGTCAATTTCTAGAGGAAGGCATCTTTTATGCAAGTGGCCTCCTATCAGTTATTCTCCTTTCTGTTGGGAAGAATGCTTCTGTAGCATTTCATGGTCCTCTGCCCTTTTCCCACACTCACTTTGATGGCAAGGGTGTTCTCACGTGGTCAACTTGTCTCTTTCTCACACTTGGTTCATTTCCCAACCACTGCTGGCTGAACTGTTCCCATGTGGTTCTCAGCAGTGGTAGTTCAATGTAGTTCATTTACTATAATGCCAGTGAGATATTGACAGCACCCATGGCGGCTATGAATATGTTGGTGTAGTTGTGAATCACAAAATGTAACAGGCTTTCCACATGGAGGACAGAACCAAAGCATTTATTCAAATACCAGAAAACCAAATCCCAAAATCAGAAAGCCAAATTCATCATATTAACCCCAAAGCTGGCACACATAACCAATGCAGCAAACACCAACTTTCCCAAGCCTTCCCAAACCTCCCCTCCATCAGGCCTTCAAAACAAAACAGGCTCCCTTAAGCAAGAATGCCCCTCTCTCACGCCTGCTAGCTTCTCAGCCTCCATGCTGCATGCTCCCAGCAGTTATTGCTCTTTCTCAGCTTGTGCTCAGTTTTTTATTCTGATCATTGGCTCTTCCTTGTTCTGCCCCTTCCTCTTGCATCAGCAAGTTCCTCCCACTGTGGGTTTTACAAGTTCTGTTTCTTAACAAAGACTTGATATAATCGAGGATGGGGCTCAACTGAAACAAGGCACTAAGTACTTGTTGGCTTGCCATTACAAGGGTAGGGAAGATCTTCAAATCCCCAATACCATTACAGTTACTGACTGTTCCACTCTGTCTGTGGTCTGCTTGTCGCTAGAATAGTTACCAGTTTCCTGGCTTCTTGTCTTTCCCATTGCCACTCAGATATGCGTAGATCTCCTAGGTACTTTTAGTGTTAAATAGAGACATTCTAGGAGCATCCCTTCTGACATAACTGGCAAGTCATTCCTCCTTCAATGCAGTCTCTACTAAGCTGACAAAACAGGCACCTCCTTATGACTATTCTGACTGGCTGCATTTCCATCAATCTCTGGATTTTATTGATTGCAATAGATATAAAACAGAATGTCTATTGTACTATTTTTCACAGATACTTGTGCCTTCTTTAGAGTTCGAGCTAGCATCCTGGGGTCTAACTCTCACTCTATGTTTACAATTGTTACTGACTCTGTACTTAAGATAATCTATGCAGTCCTGATATTTTCCAAAATTCTTAAGAAAAGAGTTCCTCTTTGCCCAAAGGGCTTCAAATCCACGCATACCCTTTGATCCAGTAATACCACTACTAGGTCTGTATTCCAAAGGGATCATAAAAAATGAAAAAGGACCCACATGTACAAAAATATTTGTAGCAGCTCTTTTTGTGGTGGCAAAGAATTGGAAATTGAGGGGATGCCCATCAGTTAGGGAATGACTGAACAAATTGTGGCATTATGAATGTAATGGAGTACTATTGTGCTATAAGAAATGATGAGCAGGCGAATTTCAGAAAAACTTGGAAAGACTTACATGAACTGATGCTGAGTGAAGTGAGCAGAACCAGGAAGACATTGTACACAGAAACAGCAACATTGCGTGATGATTAACTTTGATAGACTTAGCTCTTCTCAGAAATACAATGATCTAAGGAAATTCCAAAAGACTCACTCATGATGAAAAATGCTATTTGCATCCAGAGAAAGAACTATGAAGTCTTAATGCAAATCAAAGCATACTATTTTCTCTCCTTTTTTTTCTTTTTTGTGGTTTTTTCCCCTTTTTTCTGCTTCTTCTCTCACAACATGACTAATGTGGAAATATGTTTAATATGATTGTATTTATATGGCCTATAACAGATTGCTTGCTGTCTTGGGGAGGGGGAAGGGCAGGGAGAGAGGGAGAAAAAATTTGGAACTGAAAATCTTATGAAAGTAAAGTTGAAAACTAAAAAAAAACCCAAAACCCTAATAAAAGAAAAAAAAGAGTTCCTTTCCTAGGAGACTACTCTGTCAAAAGAGAAAAAGAGGCTTTTATGGCATGAACTGATCTTGAAGGATCTTGAAGGAACATTTTTACTTTTAAAGAAGAATAAATTTATACCAGAAGTTCTGGGGCATTATTAGTTCACACCAGTAGAGGGAGTATCCGCATCAATGAAATACAAGGCCTAACAGAAGTATTAGTAAATCTGTTCCTTCAACAACCATGAATCAAGTGCCCACTCTGATTTAGAGTTGTGTCTTGATTTCAGCAATATGTTAGACAAAGTCTCTCTTTATTGCCCTGTGGGCAAGAGGAAACGTGGGTGGGATGACGACAGTTAGGTGGATTAAGATCCAGCAGCCTTCTAATCTGGGGAAATGCCTCTCTTCCTGCAGTTTTCTTGTTCTGGAAGATCTTTGTCCCACCCTTGGTTGCTGCCTCCTGCAAACTCCATTTGTAAGAAGGGCCTTCAGGCCGGCCGTGATCGGTCCTTCTTTTCTTTGACACTGCTCTAGATTCTCCTCCTTTCTTGCTTTTCAGTTTTTTTTATGTGTTGTCTTCACCGATTAGAATGTAAACTCTTTGAAAGCAGGACTGGGGCTTATTAAGTAAGTAATTGTTAAATGTAAGCACTTATTAAATGTTTGTTGACTTGACTTGATAGATCGCTGAATGTACAGCTAAAGAATGTTTATTGATGTGTCTGTGTTGACTTGGAGGGAAGTCTGTTAATAGCATTTTGAAGAGTTCTGTTTTTAATCCTTTCCTGTCTGTCTGTCTGTCTGTCTATCTATCCATTTATTTATTGATTCATTCATCTATCTATCTATCTATTTATGATGCAAGTGGCATAGTGGATAGAGTGGCACAGTGGATAGAGCTAGCCCTGGAGTGAGGAGGACTTGAGTTCAAATCCTGATTTAGACGCTTAATAGCTGTGTGACCCTGGGCAAGCCACCTAACCTTGTTTGCCTCAGTTCCTCACCTGTAAAATGATCCGGAGAAGGAAATGGCGAACCACTTCAATATCTCTTCTAAGAAAACCCCAAATGGGGTAACGGAGATTCAGACACAACTGAAATGACTCACCAACAATGACAACGACAAACACGTAGATGAGATCTATTTTGTAAATGACAAAGTATTGTAAGAGATAGCTAATTTGTTGAAAGACAGAGGTTACCAGGGATAATTCCAAATTCCTTTACCTTGCATTTAAGTCTTTCACAGTTTGGCTCCAAATACCTTTCCACGTGGCTCTCTCATTAATCCCCAAATCTATCATGAGAGATGTATGACCAGAAAAGTAGGTGAGCTGGTCATGAGGTGAGTGACTAACAGATGGCTTGGATGCCCCATTGCTGTTCAGTCAACGTCAACAGCTATACTCAAGCACACTGGGTTGACCCCAGTGGGAGACTTGTAGGAGGTCATGAACAAGAATTGAATGGGGTTAGGGAATATGGATAGATTGCAGTTTGCATCACTGAGTCATTTCCATCAATGAAATCACAGATTCATCAAACTAAACTACTCACCAGTGCCTCCCACCTTTTTCCCACCTCCTTGACTTTTCTCCCTTTGCCTCCTATACCCTTCTTCATAATTCTGCATGTCCAATGACTACTCATTTCTCAAGGTCCAGCTCAAATGGTCTGTTTTCCATGGAAGTTGTTTTGATTGCCTTAACCAGAAGTGGTCTCTCTAACATTGCAACTAATAGTGCTTTGTATTTCCATGGACCCCTTCTCAGAATAATGTTTTTAAACACATAAAATGAAATGCATAGGATTAGAAAGACCAACTATATTGAAATACGGTTTTTGAAATATTAAAAAAAAAGCCCACCAAGTTTATGGACTATAAGTTAAAAACTGCTGCAAGAGGCAACTCTGTGGCACAGTGCAGAGAATGCAGAACTTGGGGTAGTAGAGACCTGGGTTCAGATCCTCCCTCAGACCATGTCACTGTAGGAAAGTCACATTTAACATGGCTAACAATACAGCATCTACCTAATAGAATTGCTGTGAGAGTCAAATGAGATCACATGAGAAATACTTCACAAATCTTAAAAGTTTACATGCATATGATTGTTAAAGAGGCCATTTACCAAACTCATTTTTTTTCTGGGGAGGTGGGGAAAGCAGACTTATGATTTCATCCACCTGTGAATCCCTGCTGAGTGGTCTCCCTCCATCAACGTAGAGCTGCATTAGCTTTGCAGTTTTGTCTGAGAGGAGTTAGCTGAGGTCCTGAGGGACTAAGTCTCTTGCATATATATATATATATATCAGAGGAAGGACTGGAACCTAGGTCTTCTTTTTTGTTTTTTGTTTTTTGCTTTTTGGAGGGAGAAAGGTAGGGCAATTAGGCTTAAGTGACTTGCCCAAGGTCATACAGCTAGTTTTTCTGTGTGTGTTAAGTGTCTGAGGCTGGATTTGAACTCAGGTTCTCCTGACTCTAGGGCCGGTGCTCTATTCACTGCACCGCCTAGCCACCGTAGAACCCAAGTCTTCTTGACTCTGAGGCAGGTTCCTTATTCATTCCATACCAGCCTCCTACTCTCAAGCTAATTATCTAAGCAAATGCACTCTTAAAAATGGCTAGAGCCAGTGGGATCTCATGACCTTTCTTTTGCATCAAGCACAATAAGGAACACAAGACACAAAAGGCTATCTTCGGAGAAAGAAGCACAAACACCACAAACAGTTCAGAGGGCTGGAAAACATTAAATGCCTCTTTGAGAGGAGATTGTTAAAACGAGGGCCATCAAAGGAAATTTATTGTGTGTTCTTGTGCATGGTGCCAGATGTATTTTATATGCTTCTTTAGGAGATGCATTTCGATTGTTTTTAGAGGCAGTGCACCTCATTTGCTCTAAGGGAATTCTCCTGACGGAAGTGCATGACAGAAGGAATGCTATATTTGAAAAATGTAAATCATAGCATGTGGAAAGTCTTATGTTGCCTATGGCTAATGGAGGATGAACAGAGAAACAGTCTTTCTTAGCACATTAAACACCTTCTTGTAGTGACACATTAAATGAATTGGTGGGTCCTGGACAGACTATATGGGGCCCCCTGGGCATACAATCTCTTGGTGGGAAGCACAGGGAACAGGAAGCAGAGGGAAGCAATGGAGCTGAATGGTGCTGCAAATACCAATGATGGCAGCAGGAACTTGGCTAATGCACCCTAACTTTTCTTCCAGAGGATAAATTGGTCGCAGTCCATTATTCATTATTATTTTTTTTTCTTATGACCATTTTCCCCTGATGTCATCTTTGTGTCGGGGGTTGCAGTTCCTGGGGGGTTTCAGAGATTTATCCTCAACTTTATATATCTTGAAACCGCACCTAGAGATCTGGGGAAATTTTTATATTGTATAGTACAGAAGATGGTTACTAACTACTTAATTGTACATTTACTATCTGAGTTTACAATGGATTTAATTAGGCACCATCACATAATGTGAATTCTATACCTACTTACAGTCCCACTCATTCAAAAACTTTTGGATAAATGCTTTCTAGCCTCCCAACCCAGCCTGGATACGTAGTCTGATAGATAGATAGATAGACAGACAAACCTATCTATTCCACTCTTACATACTAGCCCCATTATCCTCTCCTTATCAATGTTGAATCCCCACTTTTGGAGTTGGGGGTGGGGAGGTTGAGGTTTGTGATTTGGCGCCTGAGGAAAGGAACTTTGCTGGAAAATGAGAAATGGTCCAAATCCCTAAAAGAAATAAGGTCTGATTGCTGAGATGGGAGCAAGGATGTGCTGGTAAGTGTTTAGCAAATGTTAGCTTTCTGGAAAAACAAAATATAAGCTTAATTCGTGTTATTAACATTTTCTTCATCATTTTCTTAAGTCTACAAATCAAAACAATAAATTAAATTCTAATTTGTAGCATTTGCTGATTTCTGAGGTGTAAATGCTTACGCTTTTCATACCTTTTTGGCAGTCTGATAAAACCTGAAGACCCTTTGTCAGAATAACTTTTAAATGCATAAAACTACAGAAGATTATAAAAAATGATCAATTATATTAAAATTAAATTATCAAAATATTTTAACGATGTTTGAGCTGGCTCCAGCACACAGCTAGATGTGAGGCAGAAATGGAGTCCAAAGCAACCATCTAAAGCCCTTAAATTTAACATGGAATACCACTTATAGGACCCAAAGAGATCATAAAATTGGGAAAAGGATCCATATGTACAAAAATATTCATAGCAACTCTTTTTGTGGTGGCAAAGAATTGGAAATCAAGGGGGTGCCCATCAATTGAGGAATAGCTAAACAAATTGTGGTATGTGAATGTAATGGAATACTATTGTGCTATAAGAAATGGGGAGGAGATGTTCTTCATAGTAACCTGGAGAGACTTATATAAACTGATGCTGAGTGAGGAGAGCAGAACCAGGAGAACTTTGTACACAATGACACTTACATCATATCTATGATGACTAACTTTGATAGACTGGGCTCCTCTCAGCAATGCAATGCTATAAGACAATTCCAAGGGACTCCTGAGGGAGAGGGCTATCCACATCCAGAGAAAGAATTGTAGAGTCTGAATGAAGATTGAAGGAAACTACTTATTCTCTCTCGTTTGCTTTGTTTTTTCTCTTCTTTCTTGTTGTTCATTCTGTTGGTTATAATCCTTCTTTACAACTTCACTAATGTTTAACGTGAAGGTATTTGTAGAACCTATAGCAATTGCATGCCACCATGGGGGAGGGGCGGAGAGCAGGGAGGAGGAAAGAGAGAGGGAGAAAATTTGGAACTCAAGGGATTGTGGAGCTGAATGATGTAAACTAAAAGTAAATAAATAATTTATTAAAAAATTAACATGGAACAAGAAGTATACAGGACACAAGGGAGTAGTGGGCATTGTGAAGTGATGGGTTGCCATATAAACTTCTTTGCCCCAAACAGCATTCTTTTATGACTGACCTGTGTTAGTTAGACCCCCTCCTTACTCCAGTTCTCTAGCATTTCTGTGAGCCCAAATATCTCTCAAGTGTTTGCTTATATCTGCTTTGTATTCACCCTTTTGTTCATGGCTTGTGCTTCCAGTCTTGTCTAGTACCCTTGTCATCACTGCTTCCAAACCTCAGAGGCAAAGTTTATAGCATTTCTGAGCTTCATTTTTCAAGATGATTTGAAAATACATAGCTTTGTGAGATAGGTCAGCTGCCTCAGAATTACGTGGTGGCATTCTGCATTAATGTTCTAAGACTTGATGTGATGGGCACAATGCTTTCTGCAAACAGGAGAATATGGAGCATTTTATGGAAGCATAAAGTTTCAAGAAACTTGAGAAGCCAACTAGTCCAACCTATACCTGACCAAGAAGTTTCTCTGGTAACTTAGCCACTGTAGGGACACTTTATGCAAAATGGACACATAATGGTTGCCTACCAACCTACTCCATTGAAAATACAATTGAGGGGTGGCTAGGTGGCGCAAGTGAATAGAGCACCAGCCCTGGAGTCAGGAGGACCTGAGTTCAAATCTGGCCTCAGACACTTGACACAAAAACTAGCAATGTGACTTTGGGCAAATCACTTAACCCCAATTGCCCTCTCCCCCCCCCAAAAAAAGCAAAAAAAAAAATACAATTGAAATTAACTACCATGAATTTTGCCTCATTTCCATAATCATAGTCACTAAGATATAGAATTATGGGGTAAAATTTCCAAGGTCTCCCAAGTTAGAGGAAGGGTGAGAATATATTCTGAATATCCCTCCTCCCCTCTTACCTACCTTTACTCCTACTCCTGCCCCTACTCCCCTCTCCTCCTATAGATATATAGAAGTCAGAAACACTTTCTCTTCATATATTATTCTTGCCCATATTTCACCATCAATTTTCCATAGACTGACTAACATGCTGGAGACGTTCCCCTAGTTCTCTACAAATTTTATGTGTATCAATGTAACATTTATGCAGTACATCTGTTTTCCCTTGTTCTTGTTACATGACTAGCTCACCTTCTTTCCCAATTGTTAGTGGTTTTTTATTCAGGTGAGGGTTATCTTTTTGGGTCAGGATGTATAGGGCTTACCTATAGCCACCTCAACAGGCCTCGGGCATGCCCGGCTCCCGGTCCACTCTGGGAGAAACAACTGCACAGAGAAACTCAGGACACAGGAC
>CM053594.1:202704929-202728019 GCA_028646575.1 Pseudocheirus occidentalis
AAAGTCATTTGCTTCCATTTGCTCCACACTAATTCTGAATGAATTATTTTCCTCAGTGAGCTTTTGAGATTCTTTTTCCATCTGGCAAATTTGACTTTTTAAGGCATTCTTTTCCTCATTGGCTTTTTGGGCCTCTTTTGCCGTTTGAGTTAGTCTATTTTTTAAGGTGTTATTTTCTTCAGTCAGGTTGTTGATTCACTTTTCGTGAATTTCTTGCATCATTCTCATTTCTCTTCCCAATTTTTCCTCCACTTTTCTTATTTGGTTTTCAAAATCCTTCTTAAGCTCCTCTATGGCTTGTAGGCAATCTACATTTTTCTTGGAACCTTTTGGTGCAGTAGTTCTGACTGTGTTGTCTTCCTCCTATTCCATCCTTTGATCCTTTTTGTCCCCCCCAAAAGAATCTAAAGTTGGATTGCTGGGCTTGCTTTGCTTCCTTTGCTTGCTCATGTTGCCAGTCAGTGACTTGACTTTTTGGCTCAGTAGAACTCTGCTTTTAGAGGGGAGAGCTCTGTCCCAAATTGCTGGGATTTTTGCAGCTTCCGGAGTTATTAGGAGGCTGCTGGCATCTCTGCAGCCCCCTCTAGCTTTGTCTCAGTGAAAACTCACCTCAGGACCACCACCCATTACCACAGTCCTGATCCAGGCAGCTCAAGGCAAGAGCACTTAGCCTCTGAGTGATCACTTGGTCCCCCTGCAATCTGCAGGCCAGGAGCTTCTGAAGCAGCCACGTGGAGGCAGCTGCAGGGATATCACTTCAGACTGCTTCTAGCTCTGGAGGTAGTCAGCCAGACCCTCTCCCCCAAGTTTAGCCAGGTTTCACTGACCTTTTCCCTTTGTCCTTGGATCTTATGGGTTGATAATTCTGGAAACCACCGCAGCAGCTGGTGATCCACTCCCCTGAAAGCTCCAGCTGGGGCTTCTCCTGGATGGCTTGGGGTAAAAGCTCATGGGGCAGGGCTCTGCTCCCAGCGTACTTGATGAGCCCTTTCCATCTGTCTGCCTGTCTGCCTATCTGCCTTCAGTGGGAGCCTGGTTTCTCTGTCATTTTATGAGTTCTGGAGCTGAAAAATTTGTTTAGAGTCATATTTTGTAGGTATTTGAGGTGGTTATGGTGGGAGCCATGGAGTTCTCCTGTTTCTATGAAGCCATCTTGACTCTGCCCACTCCAAGCAATTCTCTCAAGACTTTAAATTACAGACTTTAAATTATGACTTTTAAATGAAAATAAAGACTTTAAATTATTGATATGCATAACTGGTGAGAATTTCCATACTGGAATTCCCTATACTAATGAAGTCACAGATTTTGACCAGACCTAAAATAGTAATTATTTAATATTTGTAGGTTTTGACTGTATTTGGGAGCAAAATCAAAATGTTCTGATCACATCACTTAACTATATCCTGGGAGCCAAGCATAAACTTACAGATGTATGTATGTATTTGTTAATTAATTTATCCATCTGTCTGTCTCTATCTATCTATCCATCCATCTACTCATGTCTCCACCCCTGCCAGTGACTGCTATAGCCTATGCCCCTTAGCTGTCAGAGGACTTTTCACCCTTCTCTACTGACCCTGCTAGTTATTATTTTGTGTTGTTTTTATTTAATACGAAGTTTGGGGTTAGATAGATATAGAGACAGCAGGAAGTTCCTAGCACTCTTTTATGGAATATGCTGCTGTGGTTAAGGAAACTACAAATGCTGACAAGTACTGGCTGCTTCCTTAATCAAGCCCTTGACATTTCTTTTTTTTCAGCTGCTGTCTAGACTTTTCTATTACCCAGCGGCCAGAATGATCTTGAATTCTCTGAGAAGAAAAAAAAACAGCTTTAGGTGACATCAGATGTATTGATTTTGCCCAACTCTAATGTTATCAGCATGATCATGGAATCCTAATTCTCTAAAGGCAAGATACATGGATACACTCTACTAGGGGCTTTAAAAGTGCAAAGCTTCTGAAATTCCCTTAAGCCAGGGATCTAGGTCAGTTCTTTAACCTAGAATTCATAGTCAAAAAGAATTCACTTTAGGGATTAACTGACCCGGCCTCTGCATTTTACAGATTAAAGAATCTACGGCCCACGGAACTCCTTTGTAAAAGGTTGCCTTCCTGAAAAGTGGCAGATCTGGGAGAAATATCTAGGTCTTCTGTCTCCTACTACAATTCTATTATTGCTTCTGTTGGCTAGTCCAGCACTCCTTAAACTATAGGTCACTACCCCATATGGGGTTGGGAAAATTTGGCAACAGTAAAAGTTCCTGAACATGCAATGACCAAAAATTAATTAAAAATTAAACTCACAATGAATCCTAGGTGTTTCTGGCAGCACTTGCCTGTCTTGTATCAACTTGACTGCAGCCTTAGTTCTGAATACAAAGCATGTGCACTTTACACTGCAAATGCCCTCAGGCCATGCAAGGCCAATGAACACTGCCAAAGCACACAAAAGGGGTCTGGAGTGGAAAAAGTTTAAGAAGTCCTGGGCTAGAACATACCCTAGAAAATGTCCTCCACTGATAGTGTCGCCAGCATTATCCAATAAAGATTAAATGAGCCCAGTACTCAAGGCTTTGGGAAGACTAGATTTCCCATGAGGAAAATAGCATTACTTCCTTGTGTGTAGCTCCTAAGTGGAATATGGCAGAAAGCAGGGGAGAGGATGGGCTGGCAAGCCCACTCATAAAGTTCTATCTGGGACACACTCATTAGTCAAGTGGGCCCAAAGGCAATTCTTTTTCCCCTTGGACACATTTTTAGTGTGCCTGATAGCTGGTGTACTATTTGTAGGCAGCATTTGAAGCTAAACAATAGGTACCATAGCATCTCTGCTTAGAATTTAAAAGAAAAATAGAATTTGATTCAATTTAATTCAGTTATTATATACACTAAAGTAGGGATTATTAGCCTGGGGTCTATGGCTTTTAAAAATATATATTTTGAAAGCTATATATACATGCAAACACATACAAATATATTTGTGTGTGGTTTCTTTTAATATTTATTTTTTTCTTTTAATTAATTTGGCTTCTTTTGTAACTTTCTGTATTTTAATTTATGCCTTTAAAATATTATTCTAAGAAGGGGTCCATAGGCTTCCAAAGAGGGCCATGATACTAAAACCTGGGCACTAAAGAAATCTCATATTGACTAACATATTGACAGACTCTTACTAGCAGCATTAATCTTTTTATTCAGCTATTTCGCTCAATATCACACTCTCCAGCATAACTATCCCAAAGTTTTTTTTTCCTTAAGACCCCAAATCTACTCCCTTCCTCTTTCACTTAAAAAAAAAAATCAGTGATGCTTTTCAAAACACCAAAGCCATTTCAAACCCACACTCAGTGGTGAACTCTCTTGAAACAAAAGGAGAAGGAAAGAGCATTTATGAGCACCTACTACGAGTCAGGCATTGTGCTTAGTAAGCACTTTACAAGTACCATCTCATTTGATTTCTCCCTCTTAAGTAGGTACTGTTATTTTCACTATTTTGAGGATAACTTGGCCAGGGTTACACAGCTGAGGCCACATTTGAACTCGGGTTTTTCAGATTCTAGGCCCAGCCCTCCATTCACTAAACCATCTTAACCCAGTTCACTCTGAAGCTCATATGTTGGACCACAATAGGTCCCTGCCCAAGCTCCAGTTAATGGTTGTATTTTGGGCCCTCCTGGCTTAGACTGAATGTCAATGGTAACTGTTTCTCTTTGGAACAGCAACCCTGAGGGTCTTCCCCTCCCAGTTTGATTTTTTTTTCTTTTTTTCTAATTAAAGAGGACATCCCTTGACTCACTTTTTAAAGAGGCCTATTTAGTGAATGAGCATTACCTCTCTCTAAGTGAGCACCTGAAAAGGTCTCAGGCTAAAAGGGCAGAGTCTCCCATTGCATCCTGGGCCATCTCCAGTCATCCTGATGAATATTTGGCCACTGGACCCAGATGGCTGTGGAGGAGAAAGTGAGGCTGGTGACCTTGTACAGCCCTCCCTCACTCAAATCAAAGTAGCTGCAAGTCATGTCATCTTTTCCCTGATGCTGTGGTCCTCTTCAAAAGAGGACAAACACAACAACCTTGTTGCTAAAGAATACGAATCAAGCAATAATATCTGACCTAGTGGTCAGATCTGATAATATACATATGAGTCACTCCTAATTGTCCTTTGTCTTGATTGTGATGGTGAACAATATTTCATAATCTCTTCTCTGGGATTGTAAACCACAGAGGATCTGAGAGAGAGCAGTATGACTAATGTGAAGATGTGTGTAATAGAAATGTATGTTTAGAGTCCATATCAGATTGCAAGCTGTCTTGAGGAGGGAGGAGGAAAGAATTTAAAACTTATGGAAGTGAATATTGAAAAACTAAAAATAAATAATTTAATAAATTGGGAAAAAATAACATTTTATAAAAAAATTTAAAAAAAGAAATTAAATGACTTGCTTAAGTCACAAACCAGAATTTATCTGAGGTAGAGATTTGAACATGGGCTTTTCTGGTGATAAAGCAGGACTTTATCTATAAAGCTACAATAGAGAACATTCTGTTGAGGGCTAGAACACATACCCAAGCAAAGAAACACAAGAATACATATAAAATGGCCTGAAACAACATCTGTAGTACTTACCTATCAGGGAGGTTGTGAAGATTTTGTAGAAAATGTTATGTATAGCACTTTCCAAATCTAAATGGGCTACATGTCAGCTACTATTACAATGATTTACTGCTGCTCTTAGCATTATTGTTACTTAGAACATACCTAGAAAGAAGTAAGTCCTCCAGTGATATTTCTTTTCACTCAAAATGCTGGACATTTCCATTTGGATGTTTCTCCAGTAGCCCAGACTCAGAGTGTCTAAGACTGACCTTCCGTAGTTGGCATCTGTATCCTTCCAGGTACCCAGCCTGGAAAGCTGAAAGCCATTTCTTACTCTTCCTTCTCTTTCATGTCCCAAGTCCCAAGTCCCTACTCAGTATTCTATTTCCTTTCAATATGTGTTCACTTAGGCTGTCTCCTATGCCTGGAAAGTACTCCTTTATATCCTTCCTTCAAAGGCTAATCCTTGGACAACTTCCTCCAATAAACCTGTCCTGATATCCCTAGCTGAAAAATGATCCCTTCTTCCTCCTTACATTTTCCTAGAGCAGATTATACTGGATTTTCCCATTTTGTTTCCATTCCATTCTATCTGGTATCCTTCTTATTTGTGTATATACTGTAACCTCCTATTAGATATGAGTTTTTTTGAGAGCAGGGCCTATATCCTTTATGATCTCTGTATCCCAAGATACAAGTACAATAGCTTGCATTTGGTAGGGACTTAATAATTATTAATTGAATTGGGTACACAATTTATAAGATTTACAGTCTTTCCTAAGATGAGACTGAGAATATTTTTCTTCTCAGCTAAATGCCTTTTTCAGTGTAAAACATACAACTTTTTTTTCCAAAAAAACTATTTATTGTGATTATTGAATCTTAAAAACATAATTAGAAGGAATCTATAATTAATCTGCAGAAATTAAGAGATTTCTTTCGGTCATTAAATTCAGACATTGGTAAAATTAACATGGACCTTTTCATTTTGTCTGATAAAGACCATCAGATCTTTCTTCCTAATCAATCATCAGAAATTGAATGGCCCTATTGGGGGCACTCTTTTACCTCACTTTCATTGGGCAACTTTTGTTTTTTTCTTAGATGAAAGTCTTAATTGTGAGGCAAGGGCCAAAATGACAATAATTAGCATTTATATAGTTTTTTTTACATTAGTCTCATTTGAACCTTACTACAACTGTGCAAAAAAGAAGCTTCTATGGGTATTATTTTTCTCATTTCACATATGAAGAAAGTGAGGTTTAAAGTACTGAAGTTAAGAGCTAATGTTTGCACAGCTAATAGAGTTTGAAACAGGATTTTCCTGATAGTTTTCAACACACTTTCCATTAGTACCAGGTTGCCTCATGTAAATGAGGAGAGAAATCACCTAGGTGTCTGTTTACTGCTTAGATTGCACCCACCCTGGGAGAGTCCTATCGTTTCTGTAATCTACCTTCCTCTTCTTTTAGCTTTCCTTACATAAACACATAAAACACATTTTTTTTCCAGGCCTATAAATGATGCATAGCTCATACAAGGAATTGGTACATACCAAGTGGTTCTCCAAAGGCTTTCAAAACTATTTCTACCTAGTGTTTATATAGAGTCTGCTATGTGACAAATTGTACTAATCACTTAGTACTGTGCTAAACACTTTACAAATATTATTTCACAAAATCCCTACGGGGTAGATGTTATTATTAATTCCATTTTAACAGTTGAGGAAACAGGTTAAATGACTTGCCCAACGTCACACAGCCAGCAAGTATCTGAGGTTGGATTTGAACTCAGATAATCCTGATTCCACATCCCTATGCACCTTGGTGCCTGTTTAATTAAACAAATTAAACAAAATGGAACATGGCCAAACAGGGAGCTGATTTTGATTCAAGGACAATGGGATAGTTCATTTCATTACAAATGATGACAGGAACCGAGGAAGAAAGCAAGAGAAGAAATCATATAGAACTACTTTCCTGTTGCTTCTCTGATATGGTCCGTGAATTTCAAAACCAATCCCACAGAAATAGTTATCTTGTTTAGGGAAATCTCATCTTGTCTTGTTCCATTCATCATTTCAGGATGACAAAGCAGAATAACATCTGTCCAGACATTAAGGGAAGTTAAAGAAAATACAACAAAACAAAGGGAAAAAACACTCCCAGTAATAACAAATGTATAAAGGAGCTATAGAAACCAATCTGGTTAAGAGAGGGAAGTGAAGAGCAACTTAGGAGACGCATGGGACATCTAAAAAATACAAAAGAATTGTGCAGAAAGAAGCCTGAGACAGTTAGGAAAATAATCAGGAACAGGGGAAAAGACTCAGAGCAGAAAGAAATAAAGAACAAAAATTGCCAGAGCTGTCTCAATAAGGGGTTTTCAAATCACTGTATACAATATAGATTAAAGATAGTGCCCTCACCCGAGGGATTTTCAAGGGCTTATTGCAGGAGACAAAGGAAGAGTGAAACCAGGAAATGAGTACTTTGCATTTGTTTTTAAAGAGAGAAGGGGATTAAGATCTACTCAAGATCAGAAAGTCAGAGTACTCTAGAAGCCATAGAAAGGGAACTAAATGGTGCTTGGAGATAACAAAATAGTTCACACTAAAGGGAGGAAAATGTCCCTGTTCAATCCTTTTGCAGACCGGGATCTTAAAGTAAAAAACTGGTAGGATGTTTAAAAATGGATGCTAAATATTCTGCTAAAGGCTGAGAATTAATTCTGCTACTGAATAGTTCTGTGACCTTGGATAAATCCCTTAACTGTTAGGTACTTTATGTGCTTTATCTGTGCATGGAGATTTCAAAATTTATTCCATTCAATAAACACTTATTCAGTGCAGAGTACTGTCCTAGATTGTGTGAGATAAAAAGTTAGATGTTGCAAAAACCAAGCATTCAGTGAGTTCACTAGCCAATGAAAAAACCAGGACTTCCCTGCTACTTAAGAGTTAGTCTGCTTTGGGAATCTATAGAGTTGCCTGTAGCTCCCTAGGGCAAAATAATAGTGATGAAGAGGTAGAGGCAGCATGGTGCATGGTAATCATCTATGTCTCCCCAGTCAGAGAATCTGTGTTCAAATCCTATTGCTGTCATTTTTGTGACAACGGTCAATAGCCTCTCCCATGGAGACTATGTGTTAGAACATATTTTGTCTAGGAATAAATAACATTCGTTGGAAAACCATCATTAAGGTCGGGGTTCAGGGTTGGTTCAGATTTTTGAAAGAATTCAATCAGAGCTTCTCTCTAGCCAAAGGGAACTTTATTAACGTAAAAGCATGTGGGCTTGAGATTTAGTGAGGAGCTAAAACAAGACAATGATCTAGAAAAAGGACCAGACTTATATACACAAAAGTTACATAGCCTAAAGGGTGATGATGTACATTTTAGGGTTTTTAAAGGGGTTTGGAGATTTAGGGACAAGGTAAGTCTTGTAAGATAAGAACACAGGATGAGAAGCAAGCTAAGGGAGAAAAAAGAATTTTTATGACCCAGGATGGGGGGAGACAAGGAATTTTGTGGTCCAGGATGTGTGAGATGAAAAGAGTTCAGAGTCTGAATCTAAGGTCATAAAAGGTCTTTATTCTTTCTCATGAGAAAGGACTCTTCCCCTGTTGCCCACATGGCGGCAGGGAGAGAGCAACAGGTAGTAGCCAGCCCTTGGTTAGGTAGTCTAAACCCAACCGCCACAACTGGCCTTCACTCTCATTGGCAGGGGGCGCTGATCCACAACCTAAGCTCGGGAATCTTTCTGAGACAAAGGACCGGATCTTCTGCTGAGCTGGCTCTGGGGGAGGGTCTCCATTGCTAAGCCCCAGATTGCTTAAAGGTCAGGTGACCTAAACTTAGGCCTAGTGAATACTGAAGCCATTCTAGATTTGATTTTTCAGAATGGGGAAACTTCACTATAAATTATCCCTCATAAGGGTAAGGGGAAGTTTTGTGGTATTTCAAGATAAGAGAAGACTCTAGGGTACCAAGGAATGAAGAACTCAACCCTTTGGGCACTTTTGTATTTTAGGGTACCTTTAGAGAATAAACCAGGGAAAGGGCAACTCAATTTTTAGGGCACCTTTGTATCCACATAATTTTTATGTTGCTTCTATTTGAATTTCTTGCCTTGTTCCTCCCTTCAGAACTGGGATTGGTTCCAGCTCTTCTTTCCCGGTTACAATCTTTCTGACCTGCCCACTAGATATCTGCTCCTTCATGTGTTCCCTCCTTGCAACATGAGCTAACATGTGTCCCATGATTTGATAATGAGGCCCTAATTCTATTTGGGGTGTGTCAGCTAATATGTATAAAGCTAGTTAATGAAAAGCTGATGACCATCCTTTGACTAGGTACCTAGCTAGTTTGAGCTACCTTAGCCCAGGCCTCTACCAAGGGGAAACTTAAAGATTTCTTCCAGCTATCTGATTGGATAGGGTTGCTCTACCCTTTCTCCCTTCATCTTGATTTACACTTTCATCTATGTCCTGTGCAACATCTGTTTTTGGAACAACCATTGTTCCTGCAGAATCTGTGGAAACCAAACTGGTAGCATTTCTCACATATGGACACCACTATTGTATCTTTAAGAGACCATTGACTCTTGAGATAGTTACAACTGAACTCATTCTATGAGCAGACAGAGCTGTCAGCTGTCCTTTTCAAGATACCTTTAACTCTGATGGCTAAGGAGAGAAAGAGACTACAAGAACTGATTTCCTGAGAGAATTGAGTTTAACCCTTATCCCTCCAGGAAACATGAAGCATTTTTGAGAAGAGAATTGTTGTTCTGAAGGAACTGAATTTTGGTAATTTATTTCCAGAACTAAGGCATTAGAAGTTTTAGTGGTGGTTAAAGGTAACCTTGAGTATGTTTGGAATGAAAAAAAAAAGCAAACCTCATCTCAAAATTTAATAAAAAAAAAACCACAGAGATCTCTTAGGATAAGAACAGGAATTTATTCTCTTCCTCGAGAGAAGAAGAATGAAGACTCATTCTTCACCATGACTGATCATGAGAAAGGGGAACCCAAGGTGTGGTAAACAAAGTTTTTAAACCTTAACACAACAGGGTCACATTTCTCTCATTGTCCCTCACTCCTCTTGGTTGGGGGAGTGAGCTTGGGCTGTCCCTGACTCCCACTGGTTGAGAGGAGGGGACCACAGAGGTAGGAAAGCAGACAAAGGACTGAAGGTGGGGGTCAAAAGAGTCCAGAAAGGGCTTGCTGCTGATTGACAGCAGTAATGGAGCTGGGGGAGGGCAGTAAACAATCCAAAACTGCCTGAGAAGTTTTCACTTCCCCCAGACAAGTGTGATCTTTCTCAAATTGATACAGTGGAAATAATATTTGTTTTTGTTTTTCTTATTTTTCGTCATTAATAAATGGTGTAACTAGTAACTTTGATATTTAAGTCTAGGAGATTAAAGGGTTTGCTATAGAGGGACATATGAATAAATACATTTAGGGAAAGATATTTCTCCAATTTATTCAGTAAATACTTTTGATAATTGATTCCTAGTGAAAGAGATTGTTACAATTTTAGTAATTAAAGTATGAATTATTAAAGAAGCTTTTCTCCTGACTTTCTGGACTTCCAAACCATGACTCAGATGCTGGACCATCCTGGAACTTCTTTTAGTTCCTAGGATCTCCTTGTTCTGGAATTTCCAACATCTTGTGGTCTTCTCACCTTTGAAAATCCCTCTAAAAGGTTGGTCCTTTTCTCCATTGGTGAGTTTCTCCTGGGATTTCCGTTTTGTAGAGTGCTCCAGGTCAACAAACCATTTCTTTCTCAGCTCTGCTCCTGACTTTACAAACTTCAGAACTATGTTACCATGGAGGTACCAACCTGGGCATCTTCAATCTGTCCCAAAGGACTCCCCCTCCCCCCATTTCCCCCATTGGGAGTGTGTGTCATCCTGGTGCCATCTCATAACCAGCCTTCACAGATTAGAAGATCTCAGATAGTGCTAGCACCTTGTACCTTCCATCTCCTGGGCACAACATGTCCCAGTGCAAAGAAGAGTAACTTCCCTTTGATTTTCATGTCTTCAATTTTTTGTTGTATCTTTCCTTTGAGGGAGGAAGAAGATAAAATTCAGTGAGGAACACAACTTCCTTCTCCTGCAGTGCCAATTTGACTTTCATCTCCAGCTGTGCCCTTTGCCTGTCTGGTCTCCACCCGTTGGAAAGAGGAGAAGTTGTGAGGGGAGGTCTTCCATCAGAACATTCCATTTCATATTGCATTTGCTTTCAGCCCAATTCTTTAGCCTCTGAAAGGTGGAGGAGTGGTGCCCTCCACTCGGTAATGAACATTCTCATAGCTGGTCATACCCTTCACTTTCCAGTGACTCAGAACTGCTGTAAATTATCACTTAAACCCCACTCCTTACCTTTCCATCATCCAGTTCCTCATTCTTATTCTCTTCAACTCTCTCGCCTCCAAATTTTCAACCTAACTCCCCCATGTCTTCCTGCTGTGCTCTCTGGAATGCCTGTTCCACAGGTAATAAACTTGACTTTATCTTCCATCTTTTGGTCTCCCATTTCTTTAATCTACTAATTCTTATTGAGGCAATCCTACTATACCTCCTTAATCAACTCACTCTCCCACTCCCCACAGGACTTCTTCCAACCCTTTTCATCCCTCTTCAGATTTCCCATCGTTCCTCCCTCTCCTATTCTCTCAGATGAGAACTTTATCTCATATTTTTATTTTTAAAAATTGAGGCCATTTTCCTTGAGGTCCCTCTTCTTCCCCCTTCCTCAGCTCCTTTCACTCAGATTTCTCATCTGTAAAATGGTTTAACAATAATAGCTAGCATTTTGATAGTGCTTTAAAGTTCACAAAGCATTTTATAACAATTTTCTCATTTTATCACCACAACAATCTTCGGGAGTAAGTGCTATCACCTATATTAAATATGTGATGAAGTCCCACATGTAGCCAAGGCAGTCATTGTGTAGCTTGAAGGGAGGCAGAACAGATATCTCTGGCCTCTTCTCCCAGGGAGACTTTCAGTCCTGTCCGTAGGGACCACTCTGCTCTCCTCAGAAAGAGGGAGTCCTGGGCTAGGGTTATATTTACCTGCTCTCTTGGATATCTTAGTCTAGGAGATATGATTAGGTTGGACCTAACTCCTGATCACTGTGACATTATAGGAATGGAAGAGTATCCCACATTTAACAGCCAAGGCTCAACTCCCTTCTCATCAAACATCAGTTCCATAATGAGTACACATAGTGCATAGCAAAGAAATCCATCTTTCTAAATGATAGTAAAAACAGAAATCACAGAAAGTATATTCATTATTGTTGTTGTATCCAACTCCTCATGACCCCATGTGGTGCTTTCTTGGTAAAGATATTGGAATGGCATGCCATTTCTTTCTCCAGCTCATTTTACAGATGAAGAAGTGGAGGCACACTTAAGTGACTTGCCCAGGGTCACACAGCTAGTAAGTGTCTAAGCCTGGATTTGAATTCATTATTTAGAAGGGAAAGGGACATTGAGGCTGCTGAATTAAAAAAAAATGACTGATTTTACAGATGAAGAAACTGAATCCCTGGGAGGTTGAGTGACAGGGTCATATCAAGTAAGTGTTTGAAATGGGAAATGAACTCAGCTTCTCTTGACCTATACTCCTTTACATAGTTGTATAGCATTGATCAAAGTGTTTTAGTCTTTCAAAGTTTTTTGTCCTCTCCTTTATAATATATTACTATTTCCTTGGCCATGCCCCAAAGATATCTATAAATTATCAAGTGATTTGAGAAAGGACTGATTTACAGAAATTGGAGTATGTAACTTTCCATAATACCCACAGGAGGGAGTTGGCCAAGTCTTCTTCTCCCCCTGCCCTCCTCTTTTGACTGAAGGAGGACCATGCAAGCTTGAAAGGTTCTGAAGGATATTGATCTTTTATCTTCCCATCATTGTCATAGTTTCAGCAACCAGGATAGCTGAGGCTCACATCTTCCCATATGGGTCCGAGCTTCATCCCTGGATTCCCTGACAACTGGATTCTGCACCAGAAGCCAAGCATAGATAGAACTCATGGCTCTGCTGGGAGCCCAGCAAGCACCCCACAGTTGGAAGAGGAGTACTTTCAACAGCCTGTAGTGATGAATTATCTACCCTTTTACCACATGTACGCTCTTTAAGCTTTAGTACACTTTCTTTTGGACTTTGTATATACTTGTGGAAAATTATAGATTTGGATGGGGAGGATGCTTTATATCAACTTTTCTTATCCTATCATCTTAGTAAATTTGCCTTTTCCAGGGCTACTTAAGGCTGGCTGACTAAATTAATTCTCAACTGATCATCTTGTTTGGAAGTCCAGGGTCTCTAGCCAATGGCATTTGGGAATTACCCTTTGACTCCTCAGTTGTACTCCTGGAACCATGAGGGACAGATGTAGCCTTTTTTGGGCCTGAGACTGATCTGTAAGAGTGGGAGTTGGGATAAGAAGCACCAGAGCTTAGCTTTGCTATATACGTTAACTGTTCCTTTGACCATGTCTTATGGTTTAATAATATTCCATTACATTCACGTAACACAATTTGCTTATTCATTCTCCCATTGATCCCTACTTTTGTTTCTATTTCTTTGGTACTCCAAAAGGAGAAGCCAGTGCTTTGTAAACCTTCAAGTGCTATATTACTGCTATTATTATTGTTATTATTATTATTCAGCTAGGATAAGAAGAGAAATTGTCAATTACATCAAATATCTTTGATGATGTTTCAATATCCAGGATAAAGAGGTAATTAATAAAAATATAAGTGGTCAAGTCTTTCATCTCAGTTTCTGTCAATGAATGGCTGCTTGGAATGGACTCCTGTCCCATTCTCTACCACTGAAGCTGCCATGGCGTCTGCCCTTGAATTTGCATCCTTGATGCACTGGAACCATGATAAATCTGGGAAAGCTGTTGAAAGTCAAGGTGAGCCAAAGAAAATGGGTCCTCCCCCACAGGAGAAAGAAGACAGTGAGGATGTGGGCAATTCAGAAGATGTAGAAAAAAAACAGTGGAGAAGTTGTGGTCCCTCAGAAGAAAGGCAAGATGACTGTGGCTATACCAGCAAAAAAGTTACCACCAGCCAAAAAAAGTCATTGTTGCCACTACACCTGCCAAGAAAGCAACCATGACTCCTGGTAAGAAGGCCACAGTGACCCTGGACAAGAAAGTGACTACTGCAGCCAAAGTTGTCATTACACCAGGAAAGGAGGGAGCCACTTCAGCTAAAGCACAAGTTTCCCTCTCCCTTCTCCCAAACAAAGGAGCAAAAAATTGGGAAGAATGTCAAGAAAGAGGACAGTGAATCTGAAGAAGACAGTGAAGATGAGAAAGATGAATTTTAGCCACCAAAGTCACAAAAATGGGAGCAACTTCAACCAAACAAGACTCTGAGCATGAGGAAGAAGAGGATGAGAAGGAAGATGGTGACTCCAAAGAAGAAGCTATGGATACCATATCTGCCAAAGGGAAAATGATTTCTGTGAAAGCTGCCCTTGGGAAACCTGGGAAAGCTAAGAATTATGAGGAGGAGGAAGAAGATGAAGATAAGGATAAGAAGGAGGAAGAGGAAAAGGAGGAGAACAAAAATGAAGAGGAGGAGGAAGTGCCCATTAAAGAAGCACCAGGAAAGAGAAAAAAGGAAATGGGTACACAGAAAGCCCAGGAAACCAAGAAACAGAAATTGGAAACTGAAGCATCTATGAATTTCAGTCTCTTTGCTGGTAACCTGAACTTCAACAAAACTGCTTCTGAGCTAAAAACTGGCACCACACACTTCTTTGAAAGAAAAGGGCCACACCATTGTGGACATCTGCATTGGTCCCTCCAGGAAGCTTGACTATGTGGAATTCTAATCTGCTGAAGACATGGAAAAGGCTCTGGAGCTCAGCAGCTCCAAAGTGGTTGGTTCTGAAATGAAGTTGGAAGAAGCAAAAGGAAACAAGAAAGACTGAGGCTCAAGGATACCTTCACCCAAAATTTGCAATATAAAGTAACCCAGAAGGAGCTCAAGGAAGGTTCGAAGATGCTATTGAGATCATATTGGTCTCTAACCAAAGGGACACCCAAAGGAATTGCCTATGTTGAATTTAAGACAGAAGCAGACATTGATAAGACCTCATCAGAAGACAAACAGGGAACCAAGATTGATGGTTCGGTGCTCATTCTGGACTACAAGAGGAGAAAAGTCAAGGATAAGAGAATTAAAGAGGTAGGAAGAATAATTCCTGGGGTGGGAACAACAGCAACATGGTATACTCAAAGACACTAGTGTTAAATAACTTTGTATATAGTGCCACTGAGAAAGTCTTCAGGAAGTATTTGAGAAGGAGATGTCTATCAGCTTGCCCCAGGATAACCAAGACCTTCTTTAAAAATATGCATTCATTGAATTTGCACCTGTGGAAAGTACAAAAAGAGCTCTGAATTGTAACAACATAGAAATTGAGGACATTGCCATCTGACCAGAGCTGAAAAGACAGAAGGGGTAATGCAACACCAAGGAGCCAATCCTACAAAACTTTTCACCAAAGATCTGTTGAAGACATGGTAGAAGAAACATTGAAAGATTCATTACATGAGTTTTGTGGACTTCAATTCAGAAGATGCTAAAGCTGTGAAAGAGGTCATGGAAGATAGGGAGATTGGTGGAAATCAAGTAACTCCGGACTGGGCCAGAACCCAGTGGTTTTGGAGGCTGACGTGGCTGAGGAGGCAGTTGTGGCCAAAGTGGAGCTAGAGGAGGCCAAGGGGGCCTTGGTAGCAGAGGCTGAGGGAACTTTGGATGTCTGAGTGCTTTCTAAGGACACCAAGGAGGAGATAATAAGCCGCAGGGAAAGAAGGGTGAATAGCTATTCTCCATTCTTTTTTCCCCTGCCATTTGAATCATTGACAGAACCTTCTTAGGACATCCCAAGACAAACATGCAGTTGAGAGGTTGTCTTAGAAAAACCCGGATGACATTTCAAGGGAGAGAGTATGTTGGTCTTAAGTGGATAGATGTCCCATATCAACTTTTTACTGAGATAGGTGATAGATGAGTGAGTTAACCTTTTTTGTCTATGAGTTTTGAGTTTATAATGTTATATGCCATGTACAAAACCATCTTTTCCTACAAACTATGTGAGCATGTGAGTGTCTGTGTGTGTGGATGTGTGTGTGGTTAAGGGCAGTGAGCAGATGGTTCTAAAAAAGATTTAAAACACTTAACAACCATATGAAAAAACCACTTCAAATCACAATTAATAAGAGAAATCAAAACCATTCTGAGAATTTCCCTCATATCTAGAAAACTGGCCACTCTTTTTCAGGATCTCAGAAAAGTGAGTTATCACTTACTTCTCAGCTTCATGTCTGCATGGGTGGTCCTACATCTGTCACCTTATCAACAACTTGGATAATAAAGGCATAGATGGCATGCTCTATGAATTTGTGTCATCATCAGATAAACAAAGCTAAGAGCAATAGTGAACATGTTGGAGGATAAAATCAGGATCAGAAAAGATCTTGACAGACTAAAGTACTAGATTGAGACTAATAAAAGGAAATTAATAGAGATAAATGTGACATCTTAAGCTTTGGTACAAAAAATCAAACTCATAATTACAAGATATGTGAGACATTGTTAGATAGATATTCTGAAAAAGATCTGGGGATTCCAGTGGTCTGCAAGCCCATGGGAGTTGGCGTTGCTTTCTACCCCAGGACTTTTCCACAGGGACAAATGGAACTGGAGGATAAAAGGGGTGACAAACAATGCTTTGCACATAGCAGGTACACAGCAAATGTTTATTTATTGAACTGAACTGAATTGTGGAAGAGAAAGGGGGGCTGGCATGAGACTCCTCTCTATTTTTTCTACCCTGAAAACCTAAAGCCTAAGGAAAGCATCTAAAGACTCTAGGACAGAGGTTCTTAAACTGGGACCTATGAACTTTTATTTTTATTTTCTGTATTTCAGAATAATTGGTTTCCTTTTTAGTCCTATGGATTTTATTTTATGCATTTAAAAACATTATTTTGAGAAGGGCACCATAGACCGCTAGACTGCCAGAAGGGTTCATGATGAAAAAAGGGTAAAGAGAGTGGATAATTGCTCAAGAAGATAAGTAATTCCTTTGATGGAGGTAACAATAGCTACACATTTATAGCATTTGAGACTGCATGCCTTAAGTGTAATTGGGAATCTAGACAGCTTGAGGCATTTAGGCAGTTAGTTGGCACAGTGCCCAGAACTTGAGTCAGGAAGACTTGGTTTCGAATCTTCAGAAACTTCCTGTGTGACCTTGGGCCACTTGCCTCAATTTCCTAATGTATAAAATGGGGGTAATAATAGCACTTATTTCACAAAGTTGTTAGAATCAAATGAAATTTATAAATATATGTAAATATGCATCTCTATACCTAAAAATATATACGTATGGTTTATTGCATAACCTTAAAGTGCTAAATAAATATTATTCATATATAATTATTATTATTATAGCAGGCGATAGACCTTGGGAGAGGTGGGAATGGGAATGAAAATAAAAAACCATTTATTAAATTCTTACTGAAACTTGGGGTGCTAATAGAAAACCAAGAATTCCCTGTTTTCAAGGAGCTTACATTCTAGCTGGAGGACACAACACACACTGAAGAGCTCATATTTATGTCCATTTTGGGGGAGATGGAAAGGCTAAGTGGTGCTTAGCCAGGGAAAGTAGCAGGGCAGAAGGCAAGGCCCAGAGGATTTGGAGGAGTAATGGCAGCATACAGGTCAAGAAGGTAATGGATTCAAGGGTTAGAATGGAGTGGATCATTGAGATATCTCTGGCAGAAGTAGAGACCTGGGGGCTAGCATCCTGCAGAGAGTGTGCATCCTCTACTTGATGGGATCTAGATCATGGCGCAACATTTAGTTAGGGAAGGGAGACGTCTGGGCTTTTCAGAGGCAGCACATGTTTCTGCTCCATCTTCCTGCTTGCTGCCCATTGGCAGGTTCACATTGGGCAAAGGAAGGAGAACGTTGAGGTTACTGCCATGGAGGCAAGTCAAAATGGTTACTTCCAGAAATTGGTTAATAATTTGGGGCTCTGGAGGGGGCAGTCCCTGGTAGGTGAAATTTCTTTTTTGGTACTATTGCTTCCTTGCCTTTTTTATGATTTCTCTTGTCCTATCAGGTATTTAGCACTATCCCCCAGCCCAACTCCCCAACACTCCTAAAACTCTGCCCAAGGCCTCCCTCCGTAGCGTCCCATCCTGGGCCTCTCTTCTAAAGTAGCACACCCTGTTCCAGAACTTTCCTTAAGGCCTTGTTAGGTAAATGGTTGACAAAGCAGTTTAATTAATTCAAGCTAGGATGTTAATGCTTAATGGATTGCCCTTCACAAACAACGCTAGCAATTTAGCAGAGAACTTCCTTGGTGAAAATAGAAGAGTGAGAACTCAAGGAAGGCTCAGCGGGTAACTTCGTCCAGGGTGAACGGAAGCCTTCCCATGAGCCTCAGATCAGACAACATCTGTCTGCTCTTCATGTAACACGGCCATAGGTTAGTGCTTTTCGTTCTCCTGGTACAGGAAGTGAATAGGGAGAGAAGTAACATGACAGGGGGTGTAACATCTGCTTAAGGAGCAGCCCACTCATCTCCAACAATGTCAGAGAGAAGGCGTCTGACAGGTTACCTAGTACAACTTTCATTTTTCCTACAAGGATATTGAGGGTCATGGAGGTTAAATGATTTATCCGTGATCATACCACCAGTGGCAAAGCCAGGACAAGGTCCCTGATCTCCCTCCTGATGCCCAGCCCCAAGGCCTATGACTGCACCCCATTACCTCTCTAAAAAGACTGACCAAAGGCCAAATCATAGAAAGAAAAACTTGGGGCATTCCTACTTTTTCCCTTCCCCCACCTTAAAAAACCCCCCAAAACCAGATAGCTCAAAAAAATCACCCTACAACTTAGACCCTGCTAGCACTTCTTGATTCAGCCTCTAATAAGCTACCTATTAAACACTGAAAATTGAAAATAATTTCTAAATATTCAAATTATAAAAAATTATAAGAGGAAATCATGTATTTCATATGAGCCACGCCCATCTTTTCCATAGCTTTTTATTTTTTCCATTGATAGAATATCCTAAACCATCTGTAGAGAGCTAGAGTTTGGTTGGCTTCATTTCCATTCAGCACTAATAACATTTTGGGCAGTGAGGAGGAGAGGATGGAAGTAGACCCCGGAGAAACAGTTTTCATATTGAGGGAGCGCAGGTTCTTGAGATAATGTTATATTTATCTCTGGAATGACGGAATAGGAGTCTACAAGTTAGTTCCATAGAGAATTTAGTTTGGGAGCGAGATTTCCCAGGTGAGTACTCACTTTCCAGCATAAATTTCAGTGACATTTTAAATCCTCTAAGAGGAACCAGATACCATCCAAATAAAAACTGATGAGTGAGAGAGAGCTAGAGCCCATCTTTATCTTCCCATAGCCTACTGTAAATGGGAAAATTATAGTCTCTGCTGTGTCATACCACACTTATTATTTGGGCTATCTGTCTATATTGTGGAAATTGCTCCTTTATTATGGAAGTGCTATTTCACAGGTATTAAAACTTTAAGCAAATACACATACTTCCCATTTATATACACTAAGTTTTTGCTTCTCTTTTCCCTAATAACCTTCAAAGACTGTCCCTAGAAAAGGAAAAGCTCTATGGCCAGAGTTCTTATAATGTCTCTTTCAGGCTGTTTTACTCTTTTATCTGATTAACTGTCTTAGAGGGAATGTGTTGTAATGTTGCTGCTGCTGCTAATATTTACAGAGTTCTTGCTTTGCAATGCACTTTACCTACATGGTGACCCCAAACACTTAGTGTTATTTTTTAAAGAAATCTTACTCCTTATAGTCACCTTATTTTTTGGTTAAAGTTACCTTTAAAAAAATTATTTATTTTTGGAGGGGGGAAAGCAAAGTAATTGGGGTTAAATGACTTGCACAAGGTCACACAGTTAGTTAAGTGTCAAGTGTCTGAGGTCTCCTGACTCCAGGATCCATGCTCTATTCACTGCACCACCTAACTGCTCCCACCTAGTGTTATTTTAAGTTTTAATAGCTATTTTGGGGATATTAAAACTTAAAACTTCACCAAGACTTTGTGGCACCATGTATATATTATTTGATACTGACCTGTGAGGCAGGTGCCATGCTTATTTTCATTTTATGTATGATGATCCTGAGACTGAGGGAGGTTAAGTAATTAATCCAATGTCACACTGATAATAAGCGTGTGAGGCAAGATTTGAATTCAAATATTCCTGACTCCAGGGCCCGACTTCTGTGTCAAATGTTAGAAACAAACACTAGACTCAGAGTCTGAGCACCTGGGCTTGAATTCCAGCTCTGACACTTCATCGATGTGTGTGTCAAGGTAACTCGTTTCACTCCTTGGAACCTCAGTTTCTTCACTGGTAAGTTGGAGATATTAATGAGGTACTACCTACTGCATGGGATTATTGTGAGGAAGAGCCTTTGTAAAGCATCATGTAAATGTGAGTAATTATCACTGCAGGATTCTTCTTCCCTTTTCCTGGGTCCTTTCCCAAAGCCTTCTATTTGTGGATCATGAATTGGTGTTGGCATCATGAATTCCTGCTTGGACACTCTTTCAATATCTGACCTGTTTGAGGTAGCCCACCATGAAGACTTTCAATGTTTACACTTGCCTTTTCTCTTTCCTTTTATGTCCCAGCTAGTCTTTCTATCCTTCCGCCATTCTTGAAGCATGTGTTTCTTCTTGTCTCTATTTCACGTGGGCTATACCTCCATAGAAAATGTAGGGTAGAGGGAGCCCAACTCAATGACAACTCTTTGAAATAGTGGGCAGAGATTTGCCCTCAGAAAGTGTCCTTTCATGTTATAAAGAGTATTTACTTGGACTACTGATAAGCAGATGCATGAAAGATTTGTGAACTCATGAACATGATGAACTCTCTCCATGGAAGTCCCTCTATCAGTATAGATATCTAGTAACTCTTCTGTGACTTAGCTTAAAGACTTGCTTAGGGTAAGTCAGAGGGGCCATTTCAATCAAGATCTTCCTGACTCTAAGCCTTGCACTCTATTCACATTGCCATTCTTCATGATTTATGTTATGTCAGTAATAACAGCTTACAGTCATAGTCATAAGATTTTAATTTTTGTTATTTACATTAATATGTAATGAGTTTATTACTGGAATTTAAAATGAATTAAATATTTTTGAAGTTATTGGTTTCAGTTTCTAATGCAGTAAATACTAATAACTAATACCTTTAAAATGTTTATTTATTAATACATTTTAAATATTAATGTAAATAAAATACTTTAGCAAAAATACCTATTTTGCAAAGTTAAAAAATTAGTGATAAGTATTATTGTTTTACTCATTTTTGCAAATCTCTTTAATGTCTGGCTTAACAGAAAGACAGTTGAATTCTCATATCTGCAGAATTCTGCCTTTATTCTATTGTGTTATATTGAAGTATATGAAGAAAATCCAGCCTCACACCATTATGTATTTGGAAAAAGGAGAAGTATTTTAAGAGGCAAAAAATATCTTAGTTTTATTATGAAAATAGTTTTGATTTTGAGTGCCTTCTGAAAAGGTCTTGTCCCTTGGGCACACCCAGGGATTTGCAGACTACACTTTGAAGAGTACTGTCCTAGTTGAACACGGACTCCTTGAAGGCAGGGATTATATTGTTTCTACCTCTGTTTACCCGGCACCTAGAACAGTATTTGGACCATAGTAGATTCAATAAATGCTTGTTGAGAAAGTGAAGTATTGGAGCTGGGAATACAATCCATTCATGTCTTCTGGTTCCTTATTCAAAAGCCCATCCTGGTTCTTTTCTTAAATTATTTTTGCACTAATTTATAGCTTTTGAGGTCCCTTCATTCTGCATATTTTTCATTCTTTGGATTTCTCAAGCTGTGCATCATCATACATCCATGTTTCCAAGCCCATATATTTAACAGGGTCAAAGTAAATTGGGAATTATGAAAATATGTTGAAAATGTTTAATGCAATAAATCATGAAGTTTATTAGAATAAATTTTCTTCTCTGTCAACTAATCCTGGATCAGCTGTAGCTAATTAAATTTGAGTTTAGGGATAAATTAAAAAGCAATTTTTTAATCCGAGAAATTTCATTAAGAATACTTGTCTATAACTTAACCTTATGGATTTCTCCTATAATTTATAATTACAGGAAGATGAAATAGTACTATGATAGACTTATAATCAGGGATAAATTTTTCAAGAGGAAATTCAGAAACACAACCTGGAAAAACTAAAATTTATTCTACTTGATAATTTCCTGCCTTGGATTTCTATTGATTACATTCCATTACTGGTGACTTGGTGATATGATCTAATATTGCCCTGTTTCTCAGACCACTTGGTAGAATAAGCCCTACTTCTCAGAGGGAAGATGGAAGATATGTAGACAGTCAGAAAAGGTGTAAATGACCGATGAGTACATCAATGTAGTCAGTCCCTGAGTACTAGACTTTCTCTTTCAGTTGTGGCACAGACATAGATGGCCCCAGGGCCTCCTTCCAACATTGTGGAATTCTTCAGTTGTTTTGTCTCTGAGTTTACTTTGTACCTTATCAATATACCTCAGAGTTTGATTAACTTCCTGTAGGCATCTTTCTTGAATTAGAGGATTATAGATTTAGAGCTGGAATGGACTTCGGAGGCCATCTAGTCCAATTTTCCCATTTTACAGATAATAAAGAGGAGGTCCATGGAGGTTAAATGATATGTTCCTGGTAGTAAGTAACAGATATGAAAAGTCAACCCAGGTTTTCTGATGTAAAACCTTGCATTCTTTTCACTGTATGATGCTATCTTCTTTGATTAGGAAACCTAGACAAAATGGGCAAAATGTGGATGCAATGAAAGGTGTATACAGGAAGGACCTATGACATGACAGAAGCGCCAACTTGTACAGAGACCATTAGAACTGGAAAAAACCTTAGTGATCTTCTACTTACCCTGGTTGTTTCCTGCGTCATCACTCCATTTTACAGACTAGGAAACAGATTACAGGTACAGAAAGGATTCTTCTCCAGATCATGTCCTCTCACCATAGGTGTCTCTCAGGATTCTGTCCTGGGCTCTCTTCTCCTCTCTTCATATTACTTCATTTGGTCTCAGTTTGACTGAGGCAAGGCCCATTTAGTGATTAAGGCTAAGTAAGAAATGAGGCAGAGAATAGCCTCTTTACACTCACTCTGAACCAAGCAAGGCCCAGACAATGACCAAGTGGGGCTTGGCTTGGGACTTACTGTTGACTGATCCGTGTGAGCCAGAGTGATTTGTATTTAATGCATAGACCTTAAGGGAAAAAAAAGCTTTCAGAGATCAAAATTTACATTCCTTGGGCAGAGCACCTGCAGGTAGGAGTATGATACCCTATGAGGACAGAGGGAAGG
>CM053594.1:202728519-202749441 GCA_028646575.1 Pseudocheirus occidentalis
GCCCGAGGCCTGTTGAGGTGAATATAAGTAAGCCCTATACATCCTGACCCAAAAAGATAATCCTCACCTGAATAAAAAACCAGTAACATAACCCAAATGGCAAAAGAGGTTCAAAAAGCCAATGAGGAGAAGAATGCCTTAGAAAGCACAATTGGGCAAATGGAAAAGAAATTTCAAAAACTCACTAAAGAAAATAATTCCTTAAAAATTAGAATGGAGCAAATGGAAGTTAATGACTTTATCAGGAATCAATAAATTACAAAATAGAACCAAAAGAATGAAAAAATAGATGGCAATGTGAAAAATCTCATCAGAAAAACTGCTGAACTAGGAAATAGATCCAGGAGTGATCATTTAAAAATTATTGAACTACCTGAAAGTCATGATGAAAAAAAGAGTCTAGACATCATCTTTCAAGAAATTATCAAGAAAAACTGCCCTGATATTCTAGAACCAGAAAGTAAAACAGAAATGGAAAGAATCTACTGATCATCTCTTGAAAGAAATCTCAAAAAGAAAATTCCTATGAATATTATAGGCAAATTCCAGAATTCTCAGGTCAAAGCGAAAATAATGCAAGCAGTCAGAAAGAAACAATGTGAGCATTTTGGAAATATAATCAGGATAACACAAGATCTAGAAGCTTCTATGTTAAGGGATCAAAGGGCTTGGAATATAATATTCTGGAGGTCAGAGGAGCTAGGATTAAAACAAAGAATCACCTACCCAGCAAAACTGAGTATAATAATTAAGGGAAAAAATATTCAATGAAATAGAGGACTTTCAAGCACCTTGATGAAGAGACCAGATCTGAATAGAAAATTTGATTTTCAAATACAAGAATCAATAGAAGCATGAAAAGGTAATCAAGAAAGAGAAATAATAAGGGACTTACTAAAGTTGAGCTGTTTACATTCCTACATGGAAAGATGATATTTGTAACTCATGAGACCTTTATCAGTATCAGGGTAGTTGGAGGAAATAGATAGATATATGGATGGACAGACAGACAGACAGACAGATATAGATAGATAGATAGATAGATAGATAGATAGATAGATAGATAGATAGATAGATAGATTAGATAGATAGATGGCACAAGTTGAATTGAAAATGAAGGGATGATATCTAAAAAATAAAATTAAGGGGTGAGAGCAGAATATATTGGAAAGAGAAAGGGAAAGACAGAATGGGGTAAATTATCTCACATAAAAGAGACAAGAAAAAGGTTTCACAATGGAGGGGAAGAGGCAGGAGGTGAGAGGGAATGAGTGAACTTTACCCTTAATTGATGTGGCTTAAGGAGGGAATAACATACATACTCAACTGGGTATCTTACCCTACAGGAAAGTAAGGGAGAAAGGACTAAAGGGAAGGGAATGATAGAAGGGAGAGCATATTGGGCCGGGGTAGTCAGAAGCAAATACTTTTGAAAAGGGACAGGGTCAAAGGTTGATAATAGAATAAATGGGGGGTGGAATAGGGTGCAAAGAAATATAGCCTTTCACAACATAACTATTATGAAAGTGTTTTCCGTAGCTACACAGGTATAACCCATATTGAATTGCTTCTCTTCTCAATGAGTGGGGAGGGAAGAAGGGAAATTTAGAACTCAAAATTTTAAAAACAAAAGTTTAAAAATTGTTTTTACATGCAACTGGGAAATAAGAAATATAGGCAATGGGATGTGGAAATCTATCTTGCTCTACAATAAAAAAAGAGGGAAGGGGATAAGGGGGTGATAAAAGGGAGGGCAGACTGCGAGAAGGGGTAGAATCAGAATGCATGCCATTTGGGGATGGGGGAGGGGAGAAATAGGGAGATAATTTGGAACTGAAAATCTTGTGGAAATGAATGTTTAAAAATAAAAATAAATTAATTTTAAAAAGACTGATCAATACAATAATCCAAGACAGTACAATAATTCAAAGGATTCATGATGAGAAGTTCTATACTCTTTGTGAACTGATGAACTGAGTGCAGACTTAAGCATACCTTTTCACTTTCTTTTTCTTGCTTCTTTTTTGCAACATGGCTAATAGGAAAATATTTTTTGCATGTATTCACATGTATAATGAGAATTATTTTGCTTGGCTTCTAAATCAATAGGAAGACTAGATGGAAAGAGAAAATTTGGAACTCAATTTTTTTTTAAATAAATGTTAAATATTATGGGGCTCTGAAAATGCATTTATATATATATGTATGCATATGTGTCACATACTCATGAATGTGATTTTTTTCATAGATTTACAAATGTATACATATACAGGGAGAAAGACCTGAGAACATCAGCAGAATGAAGGCCAACGCCACTGACACCACCTCTTCACCCTCTATTCCCCTCAGTGCCTCCTGGGGACTCTCAGGATAATTTACAAGGACTGGGGCCTAGGCACAGTTTTTCGTTTTGGTTTCAGTTGGCTTTGCTTTGTTTTTTTGTTCCATTTTTTTAAATTGCTTTTTGTAGGACAGTTGGGGTTAAGTGACTTGTCCAAGGTCAAAGCACGGGCTTTGTTTTGTTTTACCCAACAGCAGAAACATTCACTCAGAAGACCCAGCACCTTAGAGACAGTTCCAGCAGGTGGCAGCAGCAGCTTAGTATTGAAGAAATTCAGCATCCCAGGGGAAAGGAGCGTCCCGGCAAATGCCTATTTTGGGAGATGGAGCTGAGGGAGAGATCCCAGCCACGATACAACCTTGGGAGGAGTTATATTTCCTACCAATGGCTTGGTAAGCCATGATTAACAGTAACTATTGGTGTGTGAGGTATATTCTATTATTTACTTTCCTATTCGATCCTAATTAAAAATTTTATCATGATTTATTGGCTCCTCGTTAGAGAACACAATTTTGATAATATGGAGGGAAATAGGGAGATGGCGCAGATGACAGACTGAAGTACTGAAGACAATATGTCTTTTATTTTTAAAAGAAAAGAAATTACAAGTCAGTAACCTTGACCTTGATTACTGGCAAAATTCTGGAATGCAGTATATTACAAACATCTAACATCTTTTGTGCGGAAGGGACTTAATTTCTCTTTAAAAATTAACTTTACAAACTAGAGGAACATTTCCATATGCAGAACTGCCTCCCCTTCCACTCTACCTTACAAAATGATGGTACAAGGGGGTGGCTAGGTGGTGCAGTGGGGTGGCTAGCTGGCGCAGTGATTAGAGCACCGGCCCTGGAGTCAGGAGTACCTGAGTTCAAATCTGGCCTCAGACACTTAACACAAAAAAACTAGCCGTGTGACCTTGGGCAAGTCACTTAACCCCAACTGCCCTCCAAAAAAAAAAGCAAAAAAAAAAATGATGGTACATGAGACCACAAATCTGTTCTACATATTCAGCTGGCTTTTCCCTCCAAATTCAACGTTATTTTCAAAGCTATTTTGTCTGTGTTCCATTGACCTTCCTTCTGTGCTCTTCAGGGCATTTTTAAATATTTCAGTGACCTTTTTCCCCCTTTTAGTAACTCAATCCCTAGTCCCCTTTTCCCTCCCAACTCCTTCCTCCAACTCAAGTGGTTCTCAACCTTCCTAATGCCATGACTCTTTAATACTCGTATGTGAGCATATCTGCATGTGGGCAGACCCGCCTGGAGATAGATAGAGGAGCGGTGTCTTGGTTCCTAAGACCATCGGAAATATGTGTTTTCTTATGGTCTTAGGCGACCCCTGTAACCCCTGTGAAAGGGTTGTTTGACTCCCAAAGGGGTCATGACCCACAGGTTGAAAACCGCTGCTCCAACTACAAGGGAAAAAAATGTACCAGATACGCTTAGTCAAACAAAACAAAGGCCCACATTGTCCTTCCAGGTTTCATCCTGTAGGTGAGTTCATCACCTCACTGTCAGGAATCAGGTAGCATGTCTCATCATGAGTCCTCTGAAATCACGATTTGTCATTGCACTGAGCCAAATTCTCAAGTCTTTCATAGTTAATATCTTACAGCTAACAAAAGGATGTTAGTGAACATCTAGAAAGGGAAGCAATTATTACAGTTATTACAGCTTTATAAAGAAATCACATCCCAGGGGTGGGGAACCTGCAGCCTCAATGCCACATGTGGCCCTCTAGGTCCTCAAGTGCAGTCTTTGGACTGAGTCCAAGTTTTACAAAACAAATCTTTTTATTAAGGGGATTTATTCTGTGATGTTTGGATTCAGTCAAAGGCCCTTGCTTTATATTAACAATTTAATCAATAACTCTATTAAAGGCCTAAATAATATGTTTATCAGATTTACAGATGACACAGAGTTAGAACTGATGACCAGATAAGACAGAATCAGGACCTTCACAGGTTAGAATATAGTAGCACTGAACTTCACCAAATAAGATGGAATTTCCTAAAGATCAAAAATTCAGCTTCCTAAATAAAAGAAGAGGTAAATATGGACAAACAGCAATTTGTCTCAAAAAGATCTGGGGTTTTTAGTAAACAACAAGTTTAACATAAGTGTTCTAGGCAACCAAGAAAAAGCTAATGGGATCTTAGGTCATATTGAGAGGCATAACATCCAAAGATAAGGTGACAGTCTCATTGTACTCTGCTGATTTCAGTACTGGGTTCAGATCTAAGTGCCATTTAGGAATGACTTTAAATATTTAAGTATTTGAAGGGCTATCACAAGTAAGACAGACTGAATTTGCTCTTTGTTGTCAAAGGACAACTCACAAATGCCTCCATCTAAGTTACAAAAGGAAAATTAAACCTTGATACAAGGACAAACTTCAGCACAACTGAAGCTATCCAAAAACAGAGTGGGCTGCTCAGGTGACAGTAGATTTCCCCCTCACTGGGTATCTACTGTCCTTTATTAGGTCCCTGCCCAACCACCACTTAATGGTTATTTTGGGGGCCCTCTTGGATCGGACTGAACGTAAATAGTAATTGTTTCTCTTTTGGCCAGCAACCCAGAGGTTCTTCCCCTTTCAGTGTGATTTTCTTTTTTTTTTTTTAATGAAAGAGACCTATTCAATGAATGGGTGTTGACTCATTCAAAGTGAGAACCTGAAAAGACCTTAGCTCAAAAGGGTCAAGGTCATCCACTACATCCTAGGCTATCTCCAGTTGTCCTGATAGATATCTGGTCACTGAACGCAGATGGCTCAAGGAAAAAGAGAGGTTGGTGACTTTGCACTGCCCACCCTCACTCATATCAAGGTCAATTGCAAGTCATGTCATCACCTCCCTGATGTCATGGTCCTCTTTGAGAATGAAGAATCCCACACAACCACAAGATTCTTGGTTGGGACAAGTTGGACAAGATAACCTTTGAAAAGTAGCTTCCTATTCTGAGGTATGTATTTATTTATTTATGCGCATGGGCACATATACACATACATACATATGCATACACACACCTCATTTGGTTCTAGGACCCTTCACAGAATCAGAATTTTTTTTAGAAGGGACCTCAAAGATCACCATAAATACAAACACTTTTGTGTGCTTAACTGATGTATGTATGCATATACACATAAATATACATACATAGTAGCCATTTACTAATGCATGCCATTCCTACTATAAGTATACAAAAAAACAGAATCACAGAATTTCAGAGTTAGAAGGTTGGTTCTGAAACCAACCAGTGATTCAATCTTGACCTAAAAAGAGGATGCCCTCTACAACACAGCTGACAAGTGATCATTTAACTTCTGATTAAAAGACCTCAAGGGCAATCCAATACCTCCCAAAACAGTGCATTCCTTTTAAGAATAAATCTAATCATGATGAAGTTTTTCCTTACAACATGCCTAAATCTTCCTTTCTGCAACATCTAACCATTATTCCTGGTTCAGTCTTCAAGAGACAAATAAGTCTAATCCTTCTTTTACACTTTTAGTAAAGTTTTACACTTAAACACTTGAAGACAGCTATAGCTAAGTCAACTGTTAATTATTCCAAATAGTCCCAATTTCTTTAGCTAATTTTCATAAAATGTGGACTCAAGGCCCGTTACCGTCCATTATCTCCACAAAAACAACATTCAATACTTACCAGATACTTTGCTAAAAATCTAGGTGTATCTTAATCTCCTGATAATTGTTATTATTCATATAGCACTTAAAAGATTGCAGAGCAGTTTATACAAATTATTTCATTTGAACCTCACAACAATCCTATGTAGTAGACATTTCACATATTTTCCACATTTATTTTTTATTTTTTTTTGCTTTTTGGAGGGCAGTTGGGGTTAAGTGACTTGCCCAAGGTCACACAGCTAGTTTTTTGTTTTAAGTGTCTGAGGCCGGATTTGAACTCAGGTACTCCTGACTCCAGGGCCGGTGCTCTATTCACTGCGCCACCTAGCCGCCCCCATTTTACACATTTTTACAGATAAGAAAACTCCCAAGTTTCCTTTAGAAAAGGGAAGTGACATCATACATCTAAGTGTTGGAGGTGAGAGTCCAGGCCAAGTCTTCCTGACTCAATTCACTATACCATACTGTCCTCCTCAATCTAGTTACCCCATCCAAAAAAGGAAATAAGGCTACTCTAGCATGACTTGGAACCACACTACCTCATACTTTGGCTCCCATTCATTCTTTTCAATTGCATCCTATTTTATGAAAAATGGATTTAAAAACTAATAGTTAAAATCAATGAAAGTGTTGAGTATAGTCTTGGTAAGATGTGGGAAAAATTAAAATCATCAGCGCTGAGTATATTTTAGAAAGAAATCTTGTTCAAATATGGGTTGGATCAGATAGTACTAAGGTGCCTTTAAACTAGGATAATCTGTGATTCTTTTTAAAATTTATTTTATCTTTAATTTATGGAATAAAACATGCCCTTCCATAACAAAGTATAATGGAAAAAAAATGACTGCACATACTGAAAATCTATAACAGTTATGTCATTTCTTTTCAATTTTTTTCTTTCCTCCCTTTCTCCCACCCTAGAGATGGCCACCATTATACACTAATAGTTTTATATACATGTAAAATTCTTCCATACCTATTCTTATTTATCAGTTCTTTCTCTGGATGCAGATAGTATCTTCATATGTCCTTTATAGTTAATTGGGGTATTTATAATAGACAAAATAACTTGTTTGCTCGAAGTTCCTCTTAAAACAATATTGCTGCTATTGCATACAATATATACAAGAAAATACTTTTGGTTCTGTTCATTTCACTCTTCATTATTTTGTGCAAATCTTTCCATGTTTCTCTAAGATCACTGAGCTCATCATTTCTTGAAGTACAGTAGTATTCCATCACAATTAATACCACTACTTGGTCTATTTCCAAACATAATCTGTGATCTTAATCACAGTAGAAACAAAAATGGCAGGAAAAGGCAGGAAACAGGTACATATAATTAAACAGAAAAAAATTTACATGCAATAAAAATAGCTTCAGCTGCATGATGAAAGAGTTATTTTACTTTCTGTCCTAAAGCTCAAAAAAAGTGCCATCTTTCCCCTTCTTTACTGGAAAGAATTTAACCACTTAAGCAAAAAATAATTTATCAAGCATGGGCCAGTTTTGGCTTATGGCTGAATGTGACATAAAAGCTATTAGTAATGAGTTTTTCCTAAAATTAAATATATATTTTATCATACAGGAATGGAAATTTTGTTACCTTTTTGACTGTGCCAAAGGGAAAAAAGTAATGCTATTGTCAGTGTTGAATATAAAAATCAGAGTATAATCACTGTTCAGTCATGTCTTATTCTTTGGGACCCCATTTGGGGTTTTCCTGGCAAAGATACTGAGTGGTTTGCTATTTCTTTCTCCAGCTCATTTTACAGATGAGAAACTCAGGCAAACAGAGTTAAGTGACTTGCAGAGGGTCACATGGCTAGTAAGTGTCTGAGGCCAGATCTGAACTCAAGAAGTTATGTCTTCCTGACTTCAGGCCTGGTACTCTAGCGTACCACCTCTAGCGTACCACATAGTATCCAAACTATAATAATTCTGTTAAAACCCCTAGTACAAAAAGAACTGAATAACAGAGTAGAATACTTGTTGGAATTTCAGCTTTATTTTTAAGTTGGTTCATTTTTATATATAATACATAGGCCATAAATATAGACTTGTATATAAAATCTATACAAATAAGAAGTACAACTAACATCTAAAAAGATGTGATACTGCACTTGATTTTTTTATACTTTTGTCTGAATACTCTTTAAATCAAGTTTTCAAGAAGACCACAAATCTAGAAGCTGATTTCTTTTTGGAGTGCACTGATTATTCAAGTATGTTCTGTTCAGATTATAAAGCATTTTATTGCTTAAATATTAAAAATGAACAAGTCCTATAACTGCAAAAAGACAGATATTATTATTACCTCTATCTTTATTATTTAAAACTGACCTCTAAATTTACAAAATGTTGCACCTGACTGTGATTTTACCATTATGCTATTAAATACCCTGTTACAGGGTTGACCTTGTGTACAACACAACATATGCTTGCGTGTTTCTGTGACTTTTAAAAGAACTATAATAAATACCAAAAGGTAATATTTAGAAAAATCTTAGATTTCCCAGTTTCTTTTTCATTTATTTAAAGAACACCACTACATTTTAAAAAGTTTTTGAATGGCAACTTGGACTTCATGCCTAGAGAAATTATTTCAATATTTATAATGAAAGTAAGGATTAGCTTCTGTTAAGTAAAGATATAGGAATAAGTTAATTTATTTCAAGTTCTACAGTAATTATAGAACATAAATACAGCACTTCAGAAGAATTAATTATTCATCACTATATCCTTATACAGAAAAAGTATTATGTCCATGTTAAAAATGGAAAAACTGAGGCACTGAAAAATTAAGGACTTGTCCAAAGTCACATAGTGAATCAGAGGGAGATAAAGAAGTAGAATATGTCTATAACTTTAGTACCTGTATTTAGACCAAGAGGTCTGTCTCTCAAAATTAGCTTAGTGCAATAAAAATGTGGAAATTATAACATAACTTAGCAATGTTCATTTCATCAAATTCAATACTACTCAGCAATCTAATTTTAATTCATGTATTTTTCAATGCCTTACTAGAGATTTATAAATAAAACAGTATTAGTGGGCATTTGATAAGTTGCTTACAATGTGAATTTGACACTACTCAATGTAAAAATAAGGTCTTTAAGACAACACAATTTTTAACAAATAGGTTTTGTAAAAATTGATTTTAACATGATTTATAAAATAATAACTACAGCAACTTAAAAATATTATGAACTCAAACATATGTTAAGATATTTTTAAAAATTCTAGTTGACCTCTTATTTTTTCTGAAAACGTTCCAACAGAGCACTCATGATGTTTCCTGGTATTCTCTGGTGCTTATCTATCAGTTCTTGAACTGCATTCTTTGTCTATTAAGAAAATAAAAGCAATTATTCTTATAAATCATTGTATACATCATATATTTGCCTCCATAAGAAAATGCACAATTATTTTCTTTTAAAAGTTTTTTTTTTTTACAAAATTTTTAAACAAAAGTTTACAAAATTAACCTGAAACAAATTTTTTTCTTAAAAGTGTTAGGTAAGTTTCTAGTTAGTAAATGGAAAGGAAAAATGTTATTTTGAACCATGAATAGATTCCAAAGTATTTTATTTTAATATTACTCTCTAAACAACTACCTCTGTAGATACAACACTGAGATGGAAATTTTACCTTGCTATAAAATATAAGAACAATTTGATATATTTTACTTTATTACTCTAAATCTAGACAGTTTAATGGAAATCTTAAGAGTGACATGCCTTAATTAAATTATAGTGGTAGAAAGGTGAATTAGGATGTGCTACCCACATGACAAGAAAACAAATTAACATTAAATCCATGATAAGTCATGAAAACATCCATGGCACAACTCAATATAGCTGAAATATAATCAAGTAGTTCCTTAGTATTAAAATGAGCATCTGATGTTCACCTTCATTCAGCATATATCAAAATATCCTGGCAGGTAATGAAAACATTCACTCTTTTAAAACTGGAAACACGCTTTTTTCAATCCAACTGAACAAGAATTTTTAAAGTACATATTATGTGCAAATGGCTCCCAACAGAGAGACTTTTTTAGGTTTTAGAACTATGGAATAATATATGCTTTAGGAGAGATCCCCAAGGGATGGTCAAATTAAGGGGTAAGAGAAGACAGAAGGAGCACTGGGCATGACTTTTCAGGGGTGTGTACTATTACTAGAAACTTTAACAATGATTACTACCACTGAACCAACTACTACTGCTACCTACTACAACAGCTGGTTAGCTAATTCACTAGGATTTAGACAGCATTTGCAAGTTGGCCTAGGATTTACATGGTTATTTGAAGACTGGCAAAACGCATTATAAAACAGTATCTCATTTTTGTCCCCCTAGCAACTTTAGAAGGTAGATGCCAGTATTATCCCTATTTGAGAGATGAGGAAACTGAGGCAGAAAGAGGTCAAATGATCTGCCTAGAAAGTGTCTGAAATCTCAGGTCTTCTTGACTCCAGGCTCAGTCCTCCATCCACTGTGACACTTATTAGCTCAATAGATGGAAAAAAACAGGAACATGCTGGGTGAGAACAGAGGTGTACTAGCAGCTAGAGAGCATCTCTCTCCTCCCCTTCACTGTTCCATGCTCCCCCTCCTCCTCAGTTACCTTCTCCCTCTCAGGGGGCCTTCTAACACCTGTGACACCCCCTACCACACACACTCCGATCCATTCACTGGGCCCTGTCCTTTGTCCAACAATCTTTTCTGTTCCTGTGGCTTTAACTTCCATTCCGAAGCAGATGACTCCCAAATATATACATGTAGTCCTGATATATCTTCTGAGGTCATGAATCTGCACATTAAGACAGTGTTTTATTTCCAAATATCTGGACTCCTATAGTGTATAAAATTCTTTCACATCCTTTTGCTTCTGCTCAATTTCCTCTCTAGTCTTTCTTATAGACAGAACTAATCCTATCCAACTTCAGTGACTGCAGTGAAAAAGGCAGAAAAGATAAAGAGATTTTGAGGTATGAAGAGGAAGCCTTGATTTTCTCACTAAAGCAAACTGTGCTGACAGAGTAGGCTCTTGGGTGTGGTGTTGGAAGCCAGAGAGAAGAAAGGAGGGGAAAAAAGGAGAAGAGGCTCATGACCTGGGCTCCAGTCTCAACTCTCACCCCGTCTACTAGACCTTAGGCAAGTTACTTAATTTCCTGTTACCTTACTTTCCTCATCTATAAAATAGGAATGATGATGTTTACATTAATTTCCTCTATAGGGCTATGAGAAAAGTGCTTTGTGTATCTTGGAAAAAGAAAAAAAAGCAACCCAACAACACACAAACAATAATGAGAAATGTGAAAAAGTAATGATAATAATAATCTGATAACAAGATACTACAGGGATTGAAAGGTGAGAGACTGGAAGCAGACAGACCAAACAGAATCTACTCTAAAAGTAATGAAGTCTAAAATGAGGTTGGAATAAAATGAGAGATATTTCAATAAAGAATCCTCTCAATTCTGCCTCTGTGACACCTTTTACTGTCATTCTCTTCTTTCTCTTTCCATTATTACCACTATCACCACCTTACTCCATGCCCTAACACGAAGTCTTACCAGCCTTTATGTCGCTGCTGCCAGCATGCTGCCATCTTCTGAATGCACTGGGGCTAAAGTCTTTATCATATTTTCCTGTAGCCTAGAGAATCGAGTCCAAGATCCCTGGCTTGATTTCAAAGGTTTTCTACAATTAGATTCCAACAAACCTGTGTAGATTCTTCTTACTTTATACATATAGCCTTTCATTCCTCAGCCATAAACCTCCCCAGATAGCTGCCCATTTTTTTTCTAGACTTCATCTCTGTAGGAAAGCTTCATTCTGCTGGACTGTAATTATCTGAAATTTTAATAGTCAAGCCCAAGCCTAGATCACTGTTTACTTTTTATATATCTTAGAAACAAAGGCTTATTAAAAAAACAGTATAATCAAGTAATCAGGGGTAAATTTAACTATTTAAACAAACTTTTCAAGTACATTCCAACTTTGGTAACATTTACAAAAACTGCTGATATTCATTACAAATGATTCTTTCTTGAACAAGTCACATATGAATGCTTATCAGATAACACACTCGTAGCTTATTTCTCCTCACTGCATGTTTTCATTAAAGTAAAAGTATTTTTATATTTTTCTATATCAAAAGACTCACAATTTCATTTTTAGTGTGGAAATACTTTAGTGAGGGGATCACCTTTATAGATAGTTATTTATGATGTGCTATAGCCAAAAAAGTTCACTTGGCAGTAAACTTTCTGGGAGTAGGCCTCTGTGAATTTAGTTGAGCTGGTTCTTAGATGGTAAATCTATTATACCATATAGTCCATATACTAATATTTCAGTCAATCAGTCAACAAGCATTTATGTACTTCCAACTTCGTAGGATATGCTAGAGTTTGTTCTGTTCATAGCGTTCAAGAACTTAAAGTAACCTCCATGCCATGATGACGTGTCAGTGTAGGAATCAGTGAAAGGTTTCTCACTAATAATATGCTATAATTCACAATTCAGACATTGTACTAATTCAGATAGGTTTTAAAAATCTATTATGTTTCATTTTATGTATAAATTTTAATATATAAGAGATTCAACTTTATATTCCTTCTCACAAAAACTTTTTTAAAATAATGTTTAAAATGTCTTAAATGGGTAAAAGAGAATTTTAGAGATGAAAGACCTTTTAGCAGTTATCATCTATCATGATATCTATCATCTATCATTTATCATCTTCATTTTTACAGATGATGAAACTGAAATCTAGGGCAGTGATTTGTTCAAGGTCAGAGTCATATACTTGTCAAGTGGTAAAGTCAGAAAAAGAACTCAGGTCTCGACTTCCAGCTTCATGTCTCTTGCACAGGGTAGGCAATTAACACATGTTTATTGAACTGAATTAAACTGAAAATAATTTTACATCATGATTTGCCTTGACTATATGTTTTAGGTAATTTTTACTAGCTCTGACATAAATTTAATAAACAGGCCAGCCAGAAGCAAGACAAAAGAGTTGGAGAGACTTCATTAATATCCCAAGGGAAGATACAATTATTAGAGGATGAAAAGAGAGTTCAAATAAGTGTATGTTACACTGCAATAAATATGTATTTGGGGAAGACAAGGATAAAAGAAAAAGTTTCTTAACATATGTGACAATACTAGCCCACTACGGCCTTGACTAGCCAAGGAATGCAAAATCACTGGACATAGCAGAATGGTACATTGGAAAGAACACTGGATTTGATATTAGAGGACCTGGGTTTTGAATTGCAGTGAGCCCAAACAAATAATTTAATGTCTCTAGATTTCAGATTCCATAACTACAAAAATGAAGGGATTATACTAAATCAAGTTAACTCAAACTCTAAATCTATGATCCTAAATCTATGACTCTGAGAATGATAGTAATAACTGATACATAAATAAGATAATAGTTTGTCAAGTGCTTTATCTACATAATTTCATTTCAGTTCAATACCCCAGTGAAGTAAGTGCTAGTAGTGTTATTCTGAGGAAAACTGAGACTCAAAGAAGTAAGTCGTTTTTCTATGGCCATTTAGCCAGTTTACATCAAAGGCAGTTTTACAACAGAGCTCTTCCTGATTCCAAGTTTGGAACTCTCTCTACCATGTCCTCTGGCTTTTCTTTTACCCAGTCATCTAGTTTCACAAAAGTGCCACCACTCTGCTTGCTCAAAATTCCAATGTTCCAAACAACTCCCTACTAGTCTGTGGTGACACAAAAATACGACAAATTTCTGAAATATTCATTACTCCTCCAGAATCCTCTTCACAGCTGAGAAATGGCCAGGATGGGTGTTAGTGGTAGTTTTGTTTTTCACAAGGAAAAAAATTTAAAAATATAGGTATACCAAATCATAGCATTAAAAAGCTATCTACCAATGAAGAGGATGCCCATCAATTGGGGAATGGTTTAAACAAGTTGTGGTATATTAATGTAATGGAATACTACTGTGCTATAAGAAATGGGGAGGAGACGGTCTGCATATTCACCTGGAGAGGCTTATAAGAACTGATGCTAAGTGAGAAGAACAGAACCAGAAAAAATTAGTACACAATCAACAGATACATCGTATATATGATGACCAACTTTGATAAACTGGACTCTTCTCAGCAACACACAGGTATAAGACAACTCTACAAGTCTCAGGATGGAAGGAGAAACCTACATTCAAAGAAAGATCTAGAAAGAACAGTTTAAATGAGAACCGAAGCAATCTACACGCTATTATTCTTTTTCATGTTTGGTTTTGTTTCTTTTTTTCCCATTGTTCACTCCCTTGGTTACAACCCTTCTATACTACTAGACTAATGTCCTTTGTGAAAGTATTTGCAGATCCTATACTTGATTGCATGATGCCATGAGGGGGGGTAAGAGGGGGAGGGAGAGGGAAGGGTGAAAATTTGAAACTCAAGGGATTGTGGAACTGAATCTTGTAAACTAGAAGCAAATAAATCAATTTTTAAAATAAATAAATAAGAAAAAGAAAAAAGAGGAAAAAAAGAAGGGGAAAAAAAGGTATCTACCAAGTGCACAACTGCACTACTCTCACATTTTATAGGTTAATACTACTTTTCAGAGGTCTTATCACTCAGTCATTCCTATGTCCCATGGCCTCATGGCATTCAAGAGGAAGTGCTTCTCATCTACATTCTGATTTCTTACAATCTAGAGACCCAGGCTCACTACAGAAGTATTATACTAAGGCACAACAATTCCAGTTAAATGACTCATGATGGGAAGATGGAAAAAAGATATATTTCTTTGGAGAACATCTTTGGAATCTTGGAACCTATATGATAAACAAATAAGTTTTTTCTTGGGGTGAGAAAAATAAGCCCTAATCATGTTTCAATGAACACACAGGGAAACCTACAGGGTGATATTCTTAAGGGGTGAGCGAGTAGGGGAAGGTTTCTAGGGGAAAGGATAAATTTCTGGACAAGTGGGCTTCCCATGGGATAAATTCACTGGCAAATCTTCTATCAAATTCATAGAAATAATATTCCTCATTTGGGGTTTCCACCTCCTTACCACCCTATCATTTTTCTTTCCCTTAAAATTTGGATTTTGATTTTTAAGCTACCGAAACTGCTCTATCAGAAATCTTACCAAAGATTTCTTAGCATGCTAATTCTACCTGCTTTTCAGTCATTATCCTTGATCTCAGTGCAGCTTTTGACACTTGGTCAAAGAACGGGATCTTGGTGATAATAGTGGTAGTGGTGGTTGGTGGTAGCGAGGGTGGAATGAAAGTTCTTTCTGGCCTTAAATCTATAATCCTTATTTTATACCACACCCTTCATAAACTCTACATTCCAGTTGGATTGGATTACTAACTATTCCCCAAACACGGTGCTCTATTTTATCTGCATCACTGTGCAGAATGTACTCCCTCATCCTCACTTTTCAGACTCCTGTTGGCTCAGCTTATTCCTTTCCGTCCTTTATAAAATCTGCCCTGATCCCCCAGGCTGTTAAGAGTTCATCTCTCCTAACTCTAATATTTGTGTGCACAGTCTCTCCCCTCAGCATAAACTCCCAGAGATCAGGTGCCATTTCATTTTGTTTTTGCAGTCCTAGGGCCTAGAAAAGATTCTAGTAAATCATGACAATTAAAACAAATTTTTTGTTGAATTGAACTAAGGAAGAGCTTCTCAAATTGGGCATTTGTCCTAACATTATTTGGTAAAGCCAGTTCCTTCAAATGTTATTATTTAAAAATAACAAATACAAGTTAACTCATGTTTTCTTTTTCTAAACAGTTTAATGATATGAGATTTTTTTTCTGTTGTATATAAACCATTTTTCTATGGGAAGGAACAAACTATGACATTTTGTTTTACATAAGCCATATAAAATGAGAGATAAAGAATATGTATTCTAAGATTTTAAAATTAAAAAGTAAATTACCTTCTCAGCTAGTTCTTCTGCTGTCACCATTGGATCATATGGAATGGGATCACCTAAATATGTGCGTAATTTGACTGGAAAACCTCCATAAATTGGGGCAAAAGGATACCGGAATTTTTCATAAAGCCATCTAAATAACCCTGTTTTAAAGTAAACAGATACCATGCAAATAAGCAAACAGCGTTTACAAAACACCCTCCTAAGTTTTCCAGACAAATGGGAACATATAACAACTTTCTTAATTGCTAAATATGAAATCAATAGTAAATCACAGTTCTTATTTGAAACTTGGAATTCATTTAGGCTTAAGCTGAAAAGACAAACTACATGATAGAAAGGTGGACAGATATGAATTTTAAAATTAATATATACACACATATACATACTGTGTATACTCATACATATATACATTTTTTTCCCCAAGTCTCAACAACAAAGAGACAAGATTTTTCAAAGTCTAAAACAGACATGCCTCAACATATGTTATAGGCCATTAGCCAAATCTGGAAACTCAAGAAACACTGATATCTATCACCAGTTTACTTTTTAAATTTAAAGCAATATTATGCAACATAGTAATTCTCCAGTGATTGTGAAATAATTTTCAAATGCAAAAGATACCTTTAAAAATATTCAACTGAGAAAATTAATATGATGTACGGCTTACTTGTTCCTCCAAGTGATCTAAATCCTTCTCGAATATTTTGTGTAAACATAGGAATGATGGGCTAAAGGAAAATAAGAAATATCAGTAAATAATATGCTAAAACAGCTCAATGGACATCACTGAATGTAGTTATCATTAAGATTCTGGAGCATCTATTTTGTGATTTTGAAAAAAATGAGCTATCATAAGATAAATATCATACAACTCCACAAGACAAGTTGGGTTTACTACCAAAAATTTAAATTGGAAATACTACCCTCTAGTGGTAAGAAACAAAATCTGTTGTAATAACTTGGCTGATTCTGCAACTGCTTCTGAGATTCAGAATATCAATTCATTAATGTCATCATAGTCAGTGAAACTGGCAAATTAAATTGGCTTAAATGGGAGAAAGAAATAAAAACAAAGCCCCATATGCTCACTGAGGAAGCAAGCACAGAATGATTACAGGTCATACTTTGGCAAAATTACCCACCATGTGGTGAATTAAATAAATCTCAGAGACAACAGGACTTGAAAAGATCTATCAAATTTATGGAAATAATAAGACTTTTTCTTTGTTTAGGGTTATTAAACCTAAACTGTCTAACATAGATAAATAATGCATACAAGTCAAATAGCAATATATATTTTTAGAAAAGGAAAAAAAATTACCGTTAGCATATTCATTCTATCACTATAGTTTTAGACAACTCTTGCTCACTGATTTATGATTTTTACTTCTCCACATATGCATGGTTTTGTATGTTAAATAATAAAACACATAAAATATAAAGTGACGGATGGATTATCTCATTAATAGGTAATGTGACTCGTAAGTATAAAATGTGAAGAAAAATTGGATGGGAAATATTAATAAGTCAGCAAAGGTTATCTTTCTCTAGAGTATATATCAGTTACTGGACTTATTTATGATTTTGTAGCAGTTTCCACACTATTCCTATTGAATTATCTCTTGTATAGTAAATACTGAATGCCATAGTATAACATACTATAGAGAGAGACAGAGAGAGGCAGAATGACAGAGAGAGAGAGAGAGAGAGACAGAGCCAAAGTATTGTAAAATCTGAACTAATGGAAATGAATAGTAGTAGAGATAATAAAATCACCTTCAGAATGCATTCTATAAATTTGTAACAGATTTACCTTTCTAGGCAAACAGGACATGTGCTGTCTACAGACTCTTAAAAAGGAGAGTGACAAGTTAAAAGTAGTCTTTTAATACTAAGGGAGAGTGGGCAGTGGGGCGTTTAGACTGAAGAGATATCAAGACAAGGATACCAGCTAGACTGCTATTAAAATTTGCAAACCCTAAATATAAAATTACTGCATTGGGGCAGCCAAGAAATACAGTAATTAATTATCAAAAAGCAAACTAAGAACTAAACATTTCTTGTGATTTATTGACTTTATACATTATCTCCACAAGACTGCATAGCTGAATTCTTTTAGTCTTACAGAACTAATGTTATTCTAAAACCCTAGTAATTGCCAACAAAACCCCAAAATTATGTTTTTTAACAGGTGAGGAAAAATTATCCTTTGGAGTGATATGCTTATTAAGTCCAACATGACACAGAATGTTTTAGCCATATATCTTTGAGGTGAACCTATCAGGTCCACATCCAAAGATTAGGATAAACCTGAAGGGCTGGTTATGGGTGAATTCTATGTGTCACAAATCATTACTCACTAACTGAGGGTACTGGATTATTCTTGAGTCAACTAGCTTGAAAATAAATTCCTTGCCTTTTTAATTAATTTGCAAAAGATTTCTAGTTTTGTATTCTGGTCTGGAGCATCAAAGTCACAAAAATTAGTTTCCACAGCTTGCTTTAACAATATTATGAATTTCAAATATATCTGTCTTGATTGAGATACCCTCTATGAATAAAGGAGTCCAATGACTGGCCAAAGATTTAGCTCTATTTAGGTTCTAAAACACCTGAAATACAGGTCTCTTAGTTTTTAATTGAATTATTTTGTTTGGAACAAGTCTTCTACATTCAAGCATAAGTGTTCTTAAGATGTTTTCCAAAATAACAAAATTACCCATTAAGGAATTTTCTAAGTAGGGAAGATTGACATCATATCAAAAAGTCTATCACCTAAGCCTACAATTGTTTTCAATGAATATGCTCTGAATTTTGAATTGATCAATCTGGAAACTTCATTTACCCAAACATAGTCATTATTTCACACTATAAATCTAGCTAATTCTCAAATAATATCTCTAACTCGTAACTGCCATAATTCATGATCAAGAAGGCATACTGAAGAAAAGACATCTATGAAATCTGTAATGATATGATAGTGTGAAGGAGAGATTTCACTAAGTTATCTAGAAAAGCGCCTTAAACTAGAGAGATGAGGAGACTCACTGTGTTATGTAGTCAGACACTGTCATAGATACCAGGTGTATGAAGTCCTGAATTCTATTTTCTTCTCTGCTTCTGCACCTACCTGCCTTGCTGTGTGACCAGATCCCTTCATCTCTCTGTGCCTGCGTTTCCTCATCTGTAACCTAAGCATAATTACATTTGTCACCTACCTACCTTTCAATATTGACAGAATTAGCAAAATAATGTATTTATAGTTTTTTAGTATCCCTTTATGGCAAGATGCTAATCCAAACCAGCAAAATTATTCTGTGAACGAATTGTTTTAGGAACTTTTGTCTTCACCCATAAAAGAATATTTCTGAAGTTCAATGAAGTTTTTTCCCTTGTTGATTAATATTTTTTAACATATTTGAATAGTTTCGTCTCCATTATTTTTTCCTTCAAGTTTTATTCATACTTCTGTCTAAAGAAATTAATTTCCTTAAAACTTCAAACTTATGGTTGAAAAACTATGACTTAAAAAAAAACTAAAATCCATCTCTGCCATCATCAGTTTTAGCTATCAGAGAAAAACAATTTTCTCAAAGTTAAATTACCTTAAATAACTGGCAAGTTTTCCTCCTGAAATGTTGTTAAGGTTTTAGCTTTTCTTACTGCTTTTAATGAATAGCCACCTAATATGATCCATTAATTTCTGGGCAAGAATGCTGCTACCCTTTTGCTTTTCTTCTCAAGGTTCACAAATTTATGTAAAATCATACCAAAAGTAAGTTCAATATTTCATGAATATCATAAACAAAATCAAATTCAAAGGGTTTTATTCCTCCATTATACAAACAGGATTTTTAAAATAAGAAAGGTGGTAACATGTAATTATGTATTCTCTAACTGCAAATTAAAGCACTTAAGAGCAACTATGCTAAATCTTCCTGGTCACTAGAGAGTCATTTAAAACACTAAATCAATGATGTTCTAAGGTGTTATAAACCCACAAATACCAGAGAGAAGAGAGACCAATGATTTTAATTTTGTTACAAATGTTATAGTTGTCAGTACCATATCTATGATATATATATATATAATACATGTGTATATCTATTATATATATGTGTGTGTGAGTGTGTGTTTATATATTTTATTTATATACATTAGGCATTACTAATTAGGAAAGACATTTACTTTCAGTTCTTTTTTCCAAGAGAAGTGATGAGTTACATGTCATGACCACTCATTTTTATCCAGTTTTCTTATAACCAAAGATTCCTATTGGCAAGCCAAACTGGGAGTGCAGCTTATGGTCACAGAACCAAGATATTGATCTTACTAAACTGTAATTTCCATGTTGAAAGAGATCAAATTTTATTTCTTACCTAGCACCTATCACAGTGTTCCTGCACACATTAGATTCTTAAGCTCTGTTAAATTGAACTGAACCTTGACTTCATGAGTACCACACCCTAACTACATGAACCTAGAGGTAAAAAACAACAATACTATCTTAAAGGTACAAAGAGTTTATGCTGGACAAGCTAAAACTAAATCAATGAATGGAAAGCCAAAGGAGAAAAACTAGTAATAAAACAAATGATTCTTAGGATAAGATACAGAACACAGACAGTGGAAAATATTGTTAACCAGCAAAATAAAAGGCTAAAAACAATGGCATATAGACTCTCTACTCTATAGAATGCCAGAGGAACAATCCATCTTATTGGTGAACTCATTTGAGAAACCTTGGAAAATACTTAAAATTACACTAATCTATAGTTTTTCCTCATAATAATGTTATATAGTTGTTCATCATTCAAAAATAAATACTATGACAGGATACTATTCTATAAATGAATATCTAGCTAAGAAATTAACCACATAAAGAAATTACTGTCTACTATGTCAAAAACATAGATAAGTTTCTCAAAAATGAAGTATTTTCTTAAAAAATATTTAGCCTCTAAACTAAAAAA
>CM053594.1:202749541-202788524 GCA_028646575.1 Pseudocheirus occidentalis
AAGGAAGGAATTACAAAGCTACTAGAATACATTTTATGTCTACGAAATTTTTATGTTCAATTAAGGACCAGTGTAGTTTAGTGAAAAAAGGAGCTAGCACTGGAAGTCAGGAAAAACCTCAATTCCATCAACATTTGTTATATACATATAACACACACATACCTATGTATTTTATAGTATAACATATACATCAGTACAATCATTTGATTTCTGGGCTTATATAGTTAAAGAGGTAACTGGAGAGCAGAATTTTTATTAAGCCACTGTGCCCTTTGAAAACATACCAAAATCAATTAGACCAAATAATAAAATATGATTTTTTTTACATGTACTTGTAAATGTTCCTTAAAAAAAAAAAGATAACTAGACGATCAAACATTTAAAAGATATACACATGTGAATTTGTCTTTTGGGTGTATTTTGCCAGAGTTACACCTATTTTCTCTGGGTCAAATACTAAAGTAAAATTGTGCCTTAAATATGTACATGCTAAACTGTCTACACTAAACAGTGATGAATATGACAAAGATGCTCTAATTCACCACCATAAACAGCCATCAAAGGTAACAAGAAAGCTCTGCTTGTTTCTAGTGACTAGTCAGAAACTGATGCCCCTGACAATTCTTTGCATCACATAGTATGAATCCATCAACTTAAAGTCTATATACACACATATACCTACACACACTTTCTACCCTAAATTGCAAGAACATGCTACACTAGACTGAAGAATAAGAATTTTACTCTCTGGATGAAAAAGTCTGGATCTAGGACTATAAAAAACATCATTATTGGTAGTGGCCAAATTTCCAGGTTGTTTTTAAAAAACGATCTTCCTACTTTTCAAGGAATATTTTCATAGCACATTTATAAAAATTACATTTTTTTACAAATGTTTAGATTGTTGTACTAAAAAATTGTTAACTATTCAAGTCAACACAACTTCACTTTAGTAATAAATTTTGTAAACACAACTCACCACTTTTGCATCTATAGCAACCTGTGCAAAGCCTTTGCGATCACCCCAAATTATGCTGTAGGTCTCATCACTAAGAAGAGCTTCTCGAACTCCACCTGGTGAAATAGCTAACAAATGGCCACTCTTCAGTACTTCAACACATTTTTCCCTTGGTCCATGTAGAGCACAAAATACATCAAGCAAGAGACTAAACCCTGTAAAAACATTAAGAAATAAACTAGATGAGAAGTACTTCTTGTTTCAGCTCTCAAAAGAAGAAACCCCATGTAGTAAAATTAGATTCACTATAATTCTGTACTAACTTTTTAACTTCACCCAATTAAAGCTCCTAAAACTTATATAAACTGTATATTGCAGCTTTCAAACTAGTAAACTGAAGATTTGAAAGAATATTTTCTCAAACAAATCTAAGGGAGGAAAAAGGCTTCCATGCTAGCAGGAAGCAACAACAAACCTACCATTACTAATAAGTGTTGAAGCTGATTTTACTTCACAATAGATTAAGAAAAGCCAATAATAATACATTTAAAACCACCAGCTTGATTCTTGATTCTGGTGAAATCAAGGCAGTTAGGTCAATATCAGTAGCAGCTAAGCAGCCTAGAAGAATAGAATGCTAGACTTGGAATCATAAAGACTTGAAGTTCAAATGCTGCCTCAGATATGTATGAAGTCACTTAAACTCCCTCAGCCTCAGTTTCCTCATCTGTAAAATGGGAATATTTTTTCAAAGACTACCATCAAGAAAAGAAAATGACCCAATCTAAGTTTTGGGCTTTGGAGTTTTGGTTTTTTTTTCTTTTTGGAGGGGAGAGGGCAGGGCAATTGGAGTAAAGTGACTTTCCCAGGGTCACATGGCTAGTAACCATTAAGTATCTGAGGCCAGATTTGAATTCAGGTTCTCCTGACTTCAGGGCCAGGGGTCTATTCACTGTGCCACCTATCTACCCCTCAATCTAAGTTTTAATGTTATTTCCAAACCAAGAGCAATGAAACTTTAATTATGACAGGATACTATTCTATAAATGAATATCTAGCTAAGAAATTAACCACATAAAGAAATTACTGTCTACTATGTCAAAAACATAGATAAGTTTCTCAAAAATGAAGTATTTTCTTAAAAAATATTTAGCCTCTAAACTAAAAAAAAGGAAGGAAGGAATTACAAAGCTACTAGAATACATTTTATGTCTACGAAATTTTTATGTTCAATTAAGGACCAGTGTAGTTTAGTGAAAAAAGGAGCTAGCACTGGAAGTCAGGAAAAACCTCAATTCCATCAACACTTGTTATATACATATAACACACACATACCTATGTATTTTATAGTATAACATATACATCAGTACAATCAGAACACTGTGCTAGGCTAAGGATTTTTGTTGTGGCTCAGTCATTTCAGTCGTGTCTGACTTTTCATGACCACATTTGGAGTTTTCTTGGCAAAGATACTGGAATGGTTTGCCATTTCCTTCTCCAGGTCATTTTATAGATGAAGAAACTGAAGCAAACAGGGTTAAGGAACTTGCCCAGGGTCACACAGCTGGTAAGTGTCTGAGGCCAGATTTAAATTCGGGAAGATGAGTCTTCATGACTCCAGGCCCAGCAATCCATCTCCAACGTATCACCTAGAAGACCCAGACTGTGGATACAAAGTCATAAACTAAAAAGTCTGGACAAGGCAAGGTGCTTACATTCTAGAGCAATGGTTCTCAACCTTCCTAATGCTGTGACCCTTTAATACTTTTAATAAAAAAGCATGGGCATTTCTGCATATGGGCAGACCCTCCTGGAGATGGAGAGAGGAGAGGTGTCTTGGTTCCTAACACCATCGGAAATACATGTTTTCCAATGGTCTTGGGTGACCCCTGCAACCCCTGTGAAAGGGTCATTTGACCCCCAAAGGGGACGCAATCCACAGGTTGAGAACCGCTGTTCTAGAGGGAATATATCATGTTAAGGAGTAAGTAAGTATAAAATAGAGGAGAGAAAAAGCAGTAGTTTGAGAGGGCTGGGTATACCCTGAAAAGTCTTTGTACTTTCCTGGACTGAGATACTGCTTCTGATACTTGACAGCACTGTGAGCTTGGGCAGGTCTCTTAACCTGAACCTATGTATCCTCATCTGCAAAACAAGCACAATATTACCTAGATTGTCTAAGAGGGTTGTTGCAAGGATAAAATGAGATCAAGTATTTAAAGCCCTTTTCAAATCTTAAAGCACTATAAAAATTTCAGTTATTATCAACTGAATAATAAAATAGTAATAAAAGTAGGATGTCTAAGTCTTCCATCCTTAAATTCTGCAAATAACCTAATATAGATATAAAATACTATTCAATAAAAGAGAGTATAAAATCACTTGCCTAATAAAGTTATACATAATTATTCCAAAAAAGTATCGATCTTAACCTATAGAGTTTTGGCTAACCTATGAACCCAACAAAACTACTCCTACTCTGGCTGACTCAAAATATTTGAAAATGCAATGCTTTATTTGACCAGCTTTATGCAATTCGTTTCACTTCTTCCACACATAATAGGTCCTGTTATATACATAGGGGACACTGGCTATCTGTGATTGTGAGCAATTCAAATTCACTTAACTCTCTGAACCTGTTTATTATCTGTAAAATGAAAATAATTATACTTGAACTACCTAGCTCACAGGTATTAAATTTTTTTTTGAAAAGGGCTATATAAATGTTACTATTAGTGACAATAACAACATATTCATGTCAATTCAATGTAAATTAATCTATTAAGCTTCAAACAGTTGAAGGCAAAGTCACATTCAATATGGCAATATTAATTTGTCAAGGCTGTTTAGAGGAAGCAAAATTTTCTCTATGAATAAATAACCTAGGCTTTCACTACCAAAACTTACTTCTTGCTGCAGTTCAGCCTATGATAAGATGCAAAATAAGAATCTAAGCTGTGCCCTTATTAACTTTAAATTCACCATGAAATTCACGTATTATTAAACCATTATCACTCTCTGATACTCAATATTCTAAAGTTATAGTTACAATTTACCTGGGATTTTAAAAACAAAATGATCAGCTACTACTCGACAGGTTCTGCCTGTATGGATAAAGATTCTAGCCATAAAGTAGTAATAATCTATAGGAATGGCCCCATGGTAAAAAATAATAAGTGCTGGTCCTTTTTCTGGTATTTTTTCTATCCCATGTACCTCATAACCTGTTAGAAAGAAAAAAAAAAGCTAATTGAATTTAACAATAACATTTATCATATGATTAAAACAATCCTACCGCTCACCTATAAGAAAATCATAAATTGTCAACCTAAAATTCATTAATAAAAACCTTTTAAACTCCTATTTAAGATGCAAAGCAAAAATATTCTAAGATCAATTAAACCTTACAATTCTTCTGCTGCTACCTACTATACAGGCAAATCAATTGATAAACATTTATTAAGGGCCTATTATGTGTCTGGCAATAGTTAAGCAATGGGAATACAAAAAGAGGCAAAAGACAGTCCTGTACTCATAGAACACATAATCTAACTTGTTACATACAAGATAATTTATTTAAAATCTATACAGCAAAGACCAAAGTGGGTCAAAGTGAGAAATTCAATTCTGGATAAATTATAAAAGGGCTTTTGTAACTATCTAAAAAGTGTACTTGTGCCTGGCCTTTTTGACAAGGGGTTACAGGTTCAGTTACCTGTCTGAAATGACATGAAATAAAAAACTTTTTTTCTAAATTCACTCGTGGCCAGGTAGAATTTTTAGTCAGATGATTATTTCTAACAGTACATGTACTAGGAACGCTATAGCATAGTGGTAAGGAGGAAGCACTGGAGAAAGTCTATACAAAGACACATGGGCAACAATTGCAGAGAGGCAAATTCATGTCTGATAAAAGGAAAAACTACCTAACAATTAAGGCTATTTGGTGGGTTGCCTCAAAATATAATGGGTTTGCCCCTCATGGAAGATCTTCAAGCAGAGACTAGAATGATCTAACAGCGATAAATAGCTTGTATTTCTACAGCACTTTAAAGTTTGCTAAACACTCTATATGATGTTTCTTTTGATTCCTACAACACCACCGTAAGTTAGGTGCCTATCACCCCCATTTTACAGATGAGGAAATTAAATGATAAGGTATAATGTAGTGAGGAGTCCTTTTCTGATGTGGGTTGGACTAGTGGGTATTGAAATACTTTCTAAACCATAACACTCTGAGATTCTGTAAATGTTGTATACAATGCATAACAAGTACTTTGGCTTTGCTCCAGTTTGGCTGGAACTTGAGAATGCGTGAAAGGGTTTAATTCTCCAACCCTAGAAAGATAGCCTGGAAATACTGAAAAGGGACTTACGTGTCAAACAGGAGAATTTTAATTTTATGCTAGAGTACATAGGGAGCCACTGATGCTATCTGAACAGGGAATCAGCAGTCAGATTTGTGCTTCAGGAGTATCCATTTGGAAGCTGTGTGAAAAATGGGCTGAAGGATTGAGGAGACTCATTGTAAGAGATTATTGAAATAGTAAAGTTAAGAGGCAGTGAGGGTCTAACCTAGGAAAATTTCCTGTGAGTGGTGAGAACAGGACAGATAAAAGAGATGTTGTAGAAGTGAATTTAATAAGACTGGGAAAGTGATTGGATAAAGGGACTGATGAACAGTGAAGATCTGAGGATAACTCGAAGGGTGAGGGTTGAAAGACTATGAAGATGTTGGCAGAGGTTAAAACCAGGGATATATTTTGGGGAAAGACACTGAGCTGTTTTGGATTCCAAAGTGCTTAGTATATCAGATAACTCAGCTATGTCCCAAGGACACAAAGAACAAAAAAAATTATTCATCAGGAAGCCTCTGCCATTTTTATATATTGAATTCTCTTCTCTATCCTATCATAACATGATGTTTTTGTGAATTCCTAATCTAGATGTATAAGATAGTAGGAAGACAGAAGAGCTGGGTTCTAATTTTTGCTCTTCCCCTGACTATATGACTTTGAACAACTCATTTAACCTTTTTGCTGTTCCATTCTTTTTTGTGTTTAAAAGTGGGAACACTAATATTCCTCAAGAGAGGTAGTAGAATAAATGGTGTTATCTTCAGAAGGCAATCTATATTAGTTAATAGTAGTCTTGCTCTCAAGCAACCTTATCAAGCAGAGAGATCTAGGAAATAATGGTTAAAAAAATGTAAAGCAATCTGAAGTCATATTGAAAAGAAACGTATTGGCTAATGCTGATTGTTTTATCCTAGTTCTATTGCTACTACACAATGTTTTTCCCTTCTTCATCTACAGTTATCCGTGTGTCATTTTTGTTTCTTTCACTATAGGAGACCTAGAGACTTAATTAATGATCATGAACTATGTAAAGTTTTCTGAGTTCTCAAAAAAAAAAACGCAATTCTTACTTATATAGTCATAGCTTTCAAACTGTAAGAAAAAAACAGAGGAAAAAATAAATATCAAAGTCAAAATACCTTATTATCCATCACCAACAGTGGTGCCATATTAAGTCAGCCATACTGACTCATCAGTAAATTAAGACTATTAATTTAATAAATTGAGCTCATCTGTTTTCCTCTTCAGTTCTTACAGGAAAAGCGCATTTTAAAATGGGGAAGGGATAATACTGATAGACTGAGAAGTGAGAGTTGACAAAATGAAAAAGGAAAACATCATCAACCATATTTTGGAGTGATAATAGTTTTCCTGTTAAAAAGAAGTCAGCTTCATTTATCTGGAAAAATTCCTTTGTGTAGAAGTCACTAAGTATTTGTTAAGTTCCAAGCATTGTGTTAAGTAGGAAGGATATAAAGAAAGGGTAAAAAACATTCCTTGTTCTCAATAAACCCATTTCTAATGGGTGAGACAACAAGCAAAGTACTATATGTCAACAAGATACAAAGAGGATAAATTGAAAATAATCTCAGGGGAAGGAACTAAGATTAATGAGACCCAGTAAAGGCTTCTTACAGAAAATGGGACTTCAGCCAAGACTTGAAGGAAGTCAGGGAAATCAGATTGTAGAGATGAGGAAGGAGACATTTCTAGGGCAGTCAATGAAAATGTTCACAGATGGAAGATGGAGTATCATATTCAAGGAACAGCAAGGAGGCCAATATCACTGGTTGGCAGAATAGGTAGATGGTGTAAGGTATGACTGAATTTTGTTTCCATAGTAATTATATAAAAAGAGAAATTATAATTTATACTGATGGTTCATGTCAGAGATAAAACTGCTTAGACGGCAGTGGGACTGCTTTGTTCTGAAAAGGCCTCTTCCTGTATATCAAAAGAACCGCCAGGCCAGGTCTCATTCACAATGGATGAGGATGAGGTCCATAAATCCAGACCCAGTCTCAGATAATGGGACTTATATCATGATATCCTGGGTATCTTCAAACTCACAGCTTTTGTCAATTCCCTTAGCAATTGAAAAGTCTTCTCTCATATTATCTGATGTAGACAAAAAGGGAGGAGACTAGAAGCATTTTTGGCATTTTCTTTATTTAAGTGTAAGGAAAAATGAAGATGGGAAGAGGAATTGAAATGTGGAAATGAGATGTATGTGGGTCAAGGTGGGAAATCTGAATCTGGATGAATTATAAAAGGACTTTGGAACTAGTTTAACATGTGCTTGTACCTTTCACGAGGTCTTTTTTATAAAAGGCCAAATCACGTATCTGAAATGACATTAAATAAAAAAAATTTTTTTTTTAATTCACTCATGGCCAGGTAAAATTCTTGGTTATTTATAACAATGGAGAATAAAGCATAATAAGATTATAAAAGTGGAAAGGGTGTAAGTTGTAAAATATTTTCAAAGTCAAATAGAGGATTTAATATTTGATCCAGGATGTGATAAGAAACCACTAGAGTTTACTGAATATGGAAGATGACATTGTGACATATTCCATTCCACAAGAATATAAAACATGATCAAAGTATTACTATGAGATACCAATTGATTAACAAATATTTATTGAATGTCCACTATACTAAATAGGTTTTCTTTTAATAATGGCCCTACATCTATTTTCCTCATTTTAAGTTATCATTATTTTGCTCACAAAGAAGTGAACAGATAACATTAAAGATAAGTAAAATATTTCAGAAAATGAAAAATAATGTTTTGAGACTATTTTGAAGTATAGAATAACAAAGAACAACATTAATCATGATTCTAGTCTTTTAAGGAGTCTCAGACTATAAGTTCAAAGTCACCCAGGTATAGTAATCCAAACAGATAAGCAATAATGACTGCAATAAACTTAATATCATTTTAAAATTCCATGTATCTTTTCAATAGTACATCATGTCTTCTGTGATCTTATTACAATTTAAGGAATCCAGTTTTCTCTGGACTCTTCGGGATAATTCTGAGCATAGGTCAACAGAAGTTACATAAAGAATCAATTGCTCTATAGATTTTCTGAGAAATAAGGATATACTCTAAAAGAGATGTCTGGGACATACCTCAAAGTTTCTCTGACTTTTCCAGTAAGGAAAACCTACGAAAAATTAAATTGTATCCAAATGATACAAAATAGAAAGGTTAAAAAAAAATCAACATCATTCTTCTCTAAAAAACCCCAAAGCACAGTATACATCAGGGCAACAGGATCTCTGAGATTAAAGTGACCTCAGAGGCCATCTAGTCCCACAGATACGTTTAACCCATTCTAAAACATTCATTCATATTAACAAGGAGGCAACTGGTCTAGGCTTTTCCCCAGAATGAAGGTTGTAGGAAGAATTTGAAAATTAGAAAAGGGGCCTAAAGCTGAGTCAGGAGGCAGCTGAGGCATGACAGCTAAGTTCTAAGAATCAAGGATGGCTGGTCTTCGGCCATTCCACAAAATGGAGGCTACAGGAAGAATTCATTAATGGGAGAAGGGGGAACAGAGGGGCATAAGATAGAGGCAGCTGAGACACGATAGTTAATTCTTGAGAATGACAGCTAGTCTGGGTCTTTCCTCAAAACAGTCATTTTAAGAAGAACTCATCAGTGGGAGAAGGGGTAGACTACTAATGAAGTTGTTAATTATAGGTAGCAAAGTAGAAAGACTATATGATAGACTTTAAATCAGGAAGACCTGAGTTCAAATCCTGCCTCAGACGTGTATTTAGCTGTGTGACCCTGGCAAGCCGCATAACCTCTCTCCATTTGCTTTCCCATCTGTAAAGTGAAGATAATGTTAGAACCAACCTCAAAAGTTTATTGTGAGGACAAAGTGAGATAACATTTGAAAAGTTCTTTGCAAACCCTATAGCATAGTATTAGCTAGCAATGAAACCATGCTGATTAAAACTTGATTAATCATGAAGGTTCCTGATGACCACTACTTCCTTTTGTAAATGCATACTTGCCATCCCCTCAATAACACATTGTAGAATATTGCTAGGAATCTGGAACACCACTCTTAGAATTCCTTCCCTTTGAATCTTATGATTCCAGGAGCTTCCTCAATGCTCTCAGATGCAGTGTTTTGGTCTGGTTAGGTCAGAGTATGGTAATAAAGAGTGGAAACCAACAAACAAACTCAATGAAAACCTTTAGGAATGAAAGGGTCTTTCTGTTTGCTTGCTTGCTTGTTTGTTTGTTCTTAAGGCAAAAAAAATTAACTAAGAATTAAATTCGAGAATTTTTAAGTAGAGGGATTTTTAAGTTCCATTCCACATTTTCATGAACTCTTATTTTAAAGAGAAAAATGTTGTCTGCTTCAGTGGACTAACATGACTATCTTGACCATAAACCTTTTAAGGATGCAGATAAGTTCTTAACTCTAAATCAGCGTCTAGCTCAGAGTAGATCAACAATAAATAATTTAACAAAGGAATGGACTTTCAAAGGATTATTGCTGCTAAAAACCTTTTTTTGTTTTGCTTTTTTTTTTGGAGGGGGTAAAATAGGGTAATTGTGGTTAAGTGACTTTACCAAGGTCACAGGGCTAGTAAGTGTTAAATGTCTGAGGCTAGATTTGAACTAAGGTGCTCCTGACTCCAGGGCTGGTGCTCTATTCACTGAGACACCTAGCCACCCCACTGCTAAAAACTTTTAAAGTCATGTTTATTACATATAATAAAGGGCCATGGAAAGACAGACTAAAACTTAATTGGAAACTAAATAATCTAATTGTAAAGAATTTGTGGCTCAAACAACAAATCATGGAAACAATAACTTCATGCAAAAGAACGCCAATAATGAGACAACACACCAAAATTTATGGAATGTAGCCAAAGTTTTCTTCTTAGGGGAACGTTTATATCTCTGAATGCTTACATGAATAAAATAGAGAATGAGGAGATCAATGAATTGGGCATGCAACTAAAAAAAGCTAGAAAAAAAACAAATCCCCCATTAAATATCATATTAGAAATTTTGAAAACCAAAGGATCAATAAAGCTGAAATTAAGACAACTATTGAACTAATAAGTAAAACTAAGAGTTGGTTTTATGAAAAAAACCAACAAAAAGATAAACCTTTAGTTAATTTGATTTTTTAAAAGAAAAAACCAAACTACCAGTACTAAAAATGAAAAGGGTGAATATCCACCAATAAAGAGGAAATTAAAACAATAATTAGGAGCTATTTTGTCCATCTGTATGCCAATAAATTTGACAATCTTGGTGAAATGGATGAATATTTACAAAAATATAAACTGCACAGATAAACAGAAGAAGAAATAAAATACTTCAATATAACCCCATTTCAGAAAAAAGAAGCCATCAATGAACTCCCTAAAAAAAATTTCCGGGGCCAGATTGATTTACAAGCAAATTCTATCAAACATGTAAAGAATAATTAATTTGAATACTATATAAACTATTTGGGAAAATAGGTGAAGAAGGAGTGCAACTAAATTCTTTTTATGATACAAGTACAGTGTTGATATCTAAATCGGGAAGAAACAAAACAGAGAAATAAAATTATAGACCAATTTTCCTAATGAATATATAGATGCAAAAATTTTAAATAAAATATTAGCAAAGAGATTACAGCAACTTATGTTGAGGATAATATACCATGACCAGGAAGGATTTATAACAGGAATGCAGGGCTGGTTCAATATTAGGAAAATTAGCAGCATAATTGGCCATATTGACAAAAAAACTAACAGAAATCATATGATTATCTCAATAGATGCAGAAAAAACTTTTGACAAAATACAACACCTATTCCAATAAAAAAAAACACTAGAGAGCATAGGAATAAATGGAGTCTTCCTTAAAATGATAGGTAACATCTATCTAAAACCATCAGTAAGCATTATATATAATGGTGATAAGCCAGAAGCACTTCCAATAAGACCTGAGTGAAATAAGGATGTCCATTATCACAACGGTTATTCAATATTCTACTAGAAATGTTAGCTTCAGCAATAAGAAAAGAAAAAGAAATTGAAGGAATTAGAAGAGGCAAAAAAGAAACAAAACTATCACTCTTTGCCAATGATATGATGGTACACTTAGAGAATCCTAGAGAATCAAGTAAAAAATTTACTTGAAACAACAACTTTAGCAAAGTTGTATAAAATAAACTCACATAAGTCAGCAGCATTTCTATATATTACTAACAAAGCCCAACAGCAAGAAACAGAAAGAGAAATTACTGTAGATAGAAAATATTTGGGATTCTACCCACCAAAATAAACCCAGGAGCCATATGAAAAAATTACAAAACACTTTTCACACAAATAAAATCAGATCTAAATAATTGGAAAAATATCAGTTGCTTGTGGGTAGGCTGAGCTAATATAATAAAAATGACAATTCTACCTAAATTACTTTATTTATTCAGTGCCATACCAAATTACAAAAAAATTCTTTTATAGAGCTCGAAAAAATTATAACAAAATTTATCTGGAAGGAAAAAAGGTCCAGAATATCAAGGGAATTAATGAAAAGAAATGCTAGGGAAGGTGGCCTAGCCATACCAGATACTAAATTGTATAATAAAGCAGTAATTAGTAATGGCTAAGAAGTGGTGGATCAGTGGAATAGGTTAGGTATGTAAGACACAATAGTCAATGACTACATTAATCTACTATGAAAAATCCAAAGACCCCAGCTTCTGGAATAAAAACTCATTGTTTAACAAAATCTACTTGGCAAACAAGAAAATAGTATGGCAGAAACTAGGTATAGACCAACATATCACACCCTAAAAAAAAATGAAGTCAAAATGATTTAGATATAAAGGCTGATACCAGAAGCAAACTAGGAGAGCAATGAATAGTTTACCTGTCAGATCTATGGAGAAGGGAAGACTTTATGACCAAACAAGAGATAGAGAACATTATGAAATGCAAAATGGATGACTTTGATTACATTAAATTGAAAAGATTTTTTCACAAACAGAACCAATGCAACCATGATTAGAAGGGAAGTAGAAATCTGGGAAACAATTTTTACCACAATTGTCTCTGATAAAGGCCTCATTTCTAAAATATATAGAGAACTGAGTCAAATGTATAAGAACACAAGTCATTCCCCAGCTGATAAATGGTCAAAGGATATGAACAGGCAATTTTCAGAGGAAAAAAAATCAAAATTATCTATAGTCATATGAAAAAATGCTCTAAATCACTATTGATTAGAGAAATGTAAATCAGAATGACTCTGAGATACCACCTCACAAACAGGAAAATGATCAATGGTGAAGAAGATGTGGGAAAATTGGAACACTAATGCATTATTGATGGAGTTGTGACCTGATTCAACCATTCTGGATTGGACTGACTAATCCCAAAGGGCTATAAAATTGTACATATCCCTGGGATGTACTTCTAGGTCTGTATCACAAAGAGATCATAAAAATGGGAAAAGGACCCACATGTACAAAAATATTTATAGCAGCTCTTCTTGTGATGGCCAATGTCCATCAATTAAGGAATGGCTGAACAAGCTGTGGTATATGAATGTAATGGAATACTACTGAGCTATAAGAAATGATGACCAGGTGGACATTAGTATAACCTGGAAGGATTTATATGAACTGATGCTGAGTGAAGTGAGCATAACCAGAATAAAATTGTATACAGTAACAGTCACATTATGTGATAACTAACTTTCATAAGACTTGGTTCTTCTCAGCAATTCAAGGATCTAAGACAACTCTAAAAGACTCAAGATGGAAAATGCTGTCCACATTCAGAGTAATAACTATGGAGTCTAAATGCAGGATATTTTATCTCTTTTTTTTTCCCGTTTTGTTTCTTCTTTCTCATGGTTCCTCCCATTGATTCTAATACTTCTTTACAACATGACTAATGTGAAAATATGTTTAATATGAATGTATATGTAGAACCTATATCAGATTGCACACTGTCTTGGGGAGGGAGGAAGAGAGAAAGGGAGAAAATTGAAAACACAAAAGCTTATAGAAGTAAATATAGCAAATTAAAAATAAATAAATTAAAAATAGGGACAGCTAAGTGGTACAATGAATAGAGTACCAGCCCTGGTGTCAGGAGAACCCAAGTTCAAATCCAGCCTCAGATACTTAACACTTACTATAGCTGTGTGACCTTGGGCAAGTCACTTAACCCTAACTGCCCTGCCTTTCCCCCCTCCAAAAAGGCAAAAAAAGAAAAAAAAAAAAAGGAAAAAAATTAAAATAAATAAAATTTTAATAATCCATCAACAATGGGCTATATAATAATAATGAGAAACAATATATCACATTATTCTTCTTCTGACAGTAAGTATAATAGTATACAAAAGTTGAGATTACAAATATACATAAATTATATACACATAGTACCTATGGTTCTTTATTGATTGGATTAAGATCCAGTCATGATCTCTTGAAACATAACTAAATGGTAAACTTTGATAATACAATTATTTCTAAAATTCTATTATTAGATCTATCTGCTCATTATGACCTGAAGCAGCAGGGAATCCTGAGGGAGAGATAGGAGGTGGTTATGTGTCAGGCAAATCAAACCACATTCCTTATCTTGATCAATACTCCTTAGACTCCAAAGGAGATAGCCCAAGACTCTAATTCCAAAAGCCTCTACCTGTGTGACCCCCGGCAAGTCACTTAACCCGGACTGCCTGGCTGAAAAAACAAAATAGCAAACAAATAGCAAAAACAAATAGCAAAAAACCCAAACAAACATAAAAGCCATAGCAGGGAGTAAAGCCCTTACTCCCTTCAGGTCATCAGCCCTGCCTCTATCTCAACTCCAAAAGCCATCATCCAAGGACTCAAACTTTGGAAATATGACCTTACAATTGCTTCTGCAGGAACTACAGCCCCTCTCTCCTCAGCAAAAAATTGTTTTGGGGGGATATACATTAACTGAGTACCACTGGGTTTGGCTTTGAAAACTAAACCTGGATTGGACCTCCAGCAGCGCACACTGATCCACATCATAACTTTCTGGAACATATAGTGTTAATTCCTAGTCATGACAGCCACCTCATTGTGTGCAAATATAAGCTACCATCTATTTCAATCATATTTGCTAACAATGTCATTTCAAAATCTATGCTTTGTCTGATGTTCTTCCTGGATATGCATACAACTCCCTAACTTATGGGATAGAAAGTATATGTTCACAATCTTTCAATTCTTTGAATTTTTACAGAGGTTAATAATAACAAAGAAAATCAATAAACAACAGCAAGCATTTGGCCAAGCAGAAGCAGTGAAAGTAGGTGAGGAAGAATGTTAACAATTCACCAAGTATAGGCCCCATGACTTGAATTAAGCAAAATCAGCAACCTAAAGGTGAAATTCTATACTATTACCTGACTTTGGTAACTGATTAATTGAAAATAAGAATATATATAACCCATCAAAATGTTTGTCCCTGAATATGTAAAGCTTCATATAAATTACATGAGGATGCACCTTGAATTGAATGTAATTGAAATGTTGATATTAAGGTATAGTATTTTATTCAATACTGCCTTTTTTAAAAAGGTTTTTTTTAAAGTTAAATTTCCTTTAAATATGAAGTAAAAAGTTAAAATAACCTTGTCAAAGCATTGTCAAAACTGTTTCAGTAATAACTAAATTTTTTCATCTTTAGGTAATTCTGACATCTAAAGCATTGCCTTTCCATCTTGTATGTAATGAAAACTATGCTTATTTTTTAAAAAAGATACAATAACTTAAGGAAAATTTTCCCACATGAAACACATAAATTTGTAAAGTACATGCAAATAAATGAAAGAAAAATTTTAATATCTCATCTCTCAAATTTATGAACATTCTCCTAATCACTGAAATGCAATGGTAATATAGCTTTGGTCCATCACAAATATACAAAAATGCATAAAAATAGATGTAATCCTTCTTACCGTGCCATACTGCTGCATGTCCATCCCATACCGTTGCTACAGTTTTCCTTGCACCATCCCATAAATTATGGGAATATGCTTCTTTTAATACATTCTTCCTCTTGTAAATATGTAAGAAAATAATAGTAAGGTAGAGAAGAAAAATGGTAAAGTAAGGAAGTATCAAGATAATTAGAGGAGTAAATACCCACAGAAGATAGTTAATAAAATTCAAATAATCCTCTAATTGTTGGATATCAATCCATCCTTCCAATATGTGAACCAGACAAATCATATAGGGCATAGAATCCTGCCCTACAGAACAAGTTTGATTTTTCTCTATCATTTTTCTCTAAGTAAAAATGATAAAATAAGTCACTCTCTTCATAGTCACAGCAGTTTGTGATTCTTGTACCTAAAAAGAAGAGGGGAAAAGTTTAATTTTTTTTTACAATTGAAAGACTCAATGTCTTCTTAAGTACTAATCAAATAGTTTTACTTTCTTCATGAAAACCAAGAACTAATGATAGTGGAACAGATAGTAGACCATGTTAAAGACTTAGCCTATGCTACTCTCCTATTCCAAGAAGTTCCAATGGCTCCCTAATAGCTCTAGGATAAAATACAGGCTCAAATTCCACTGTTTGATTTTTAATGCTCTTTATAATCTGTCTATAACCAAACCTTTCCAGGCCTTTTGAACTTTATTCACTTTCAAACAATCAAACAGATCAACAAGCACTTATGAAGTGCCTACTTCATCGCAGACACTGTGCTAAGAGTTAATAAATGTTTACTGACTCTAATTTTAAATGCTGGGACTACAAAGACAAAAGAAAAATAGGGTCAGCCCACAAGGAGCTTGTAAGGAAGATAATACGCACATACAGATTATATACAAAACAAATGCAAAGTAATTTTTGGAGGAATGGCACTAGCAGCTGGGAAAATCATGAAAGACTTCTGAGAAATAACACTTTATCAGAGCCTTGAAGGAAATACAGGCTTCTAAATCTAGAGGTGAGGAGGGAGCATGAAGATAGACAATGAAAAGTCACAAAAATGGATGTGGCTTTGTGAGTGCAAACCAGTAAATAGGTCTACATGGCTGGGAGGGAGGGGGGGAAAGGAATAGTAATGTGTTATAAAACTGAAGTTTTATAACTTCAGTTATAGAAAAGAAAAAGGGGCTATGCTATAAAGGGACTTAAATTACAAGAAATGAGTTTATATTTGATTATACAGGTAATAGGGAGTCACTGAATTCATTGAGTATGAGGAGGTGACTTGGACTAGCACTTTAAAGTGCTTTTGTGGTTATGGAAAGAATGGAATGAAGCAATGGAAGACATAAGACAAGGAATTTAACTTAATAGACTAGGAGAGAGGCAGTCTAAACTAAGGCATTGGTTGTATGAGTAGAGAAAAGGGGGTACTTGTGGCTAAAACACTGTGGTGATAGAAATGCCAGGACATGGCAACTGAGTGGATGTGCAGAATGAGTAAGATTGAGAATTCAAGGATATAACACCAAAGGTTGTGAACTTGGGGGATGGGAAAAATGGCAGTGCCCTTAACCTGATAGTATGTCATTTTAAATGGAACTGTAGAAATCAGTTATCTAGATAGAAAAAGTGAAAGCCTGTGGATGGGAAATAGCTTTGAAATTATTCCTACTCTGGATAAGCAGTACGTAAATGGAGTTGTCAGAACCAAAGTAGATGACTGTCAGTTTGTATGCACAGCCCAGCAGGTCTATTGAAGAATCTTGAATCATGTAGAAAAAAATATTGTTATGCTACAAAAGCACAGAGAGATGGATCGTAGTAGAACTTGAAAAGGCCATAATGTCATCAAGGTAACATTCAAACAAATCATCATGCATTTAACAGAAGAACATTCAGTTGTTGGGCCCAACTTACACAGAAGATTTTCTGTTGACATTTAAGAGATTTCTTGAAAGCCCCTTAGAAGTTGAGAATAAGCTACTGGAATTCAAATTTGACAATTTAAGAGACAAGGTCACATTAGTTGTGCTTTTATGTGTAAATAATCATTTCAATGATTTTGAAGGAGCCCCTGCTATGACAGGATTTCTAGAAGAATTTGAAAAAAATCTAGAAGATACTAAAATGAAGGGACATCTCCATTTATTAAATATTGCCTGTGCTGCAAAGGCTAAATGGAGGGTTGTGTTGGCTCTGTTGAGTTTTAAGTATTTATAAGATATACAGTTCAAAATGTCCAATATGTAGCTGGTAATCCAGGGCAAGAAACAGACAGACAGACAGACACTAAGTCTGGATAGATAGATATGGGTATCACCTACATAAAGATGACAGTTAAACCTATGGGGAATAATGAAGGTACCAAGTGAAACAGAGTAAAGAAACAACAGAAAAGGACCCAGGACAAAACACTGGGGTATACTCAGAAGTGGTAGACACGCAGCCAGACAGACAGGAGAATCAGGAGAGATAAGTGTCATGAAATATGCAGGAGGAGAAAATGGCTGACACAGTCAAATGCTGTAGAGATTAAAAAGGATGAAATTGGAACAGGTCATTAGATTTGACAAGAGATCAATGGCAACGTTAGAGAGATCAGTTTCAGTTCAATGATGAAGTCAGAAGCTTGATGGCATAGGGTTTAGAAGAAGGTAATAAGAAAGGAGATGGAAGCATTCATAGAATTTGGTTGAGAATGGGAGGCTAGATAGTTGGACTTAGTGAAGGATTTTTCGGTTTCTTTTTTGTTTTTGTATTTTTCAGGATGATCAGGAAGATATATTTGTAGGCAGCAGAGAAGGATGACAGAAATGAAGAGGATGAAGACTGGGGTGTGGGGAAGAAAGAGGGAGAGAGAAAAGGAAAGAAAGAAAGAGGGAGGGAAGGAAAGAGAGAGGGAGAAAGCGAGGATAATCTGCATTGTAATGGTAATGGAATTTAAAGATTCTCCCAGTATTGGCTTGGTTTCTGGACTGTGTTGGAACCCAGAGCTCGTGAATCCCACTTGTGGGATGGACTTGTTGACTTGAAGAGAGAGAGCTATACAGGGAGGAGCTGGTTCCCTGGATTTAGAGAGAGGTCCAAGCAGAGAGGAGAAAAACTTTTGGGGATTTGCATTGTGGAGGCAGAGAGAGAGGAGAATTGCCAGGGGCCAGAGTTGCTGAGAGAGAGAGAACTGCCAGCCAAAGCCACCCAGACTGCTAAGGCCAGCTGGAGCTGCCCAGGACTTTTGAGAGCTGCCACCCCGAGCTGCCAAGGAGGCATGACTGTGATGCCGGCATTATGTCTGTTTTGATGTTGTTTCGCTACTAAAGGACAGTGCTATTGTTGCAGAGGTCCTGGAATCCTGCTGTTGGTTCAGAAGCCCTGAAGGAGGATTTTTCTTGTTTTATGGTTACAGAAATCCTGGAAGAGGGTCTTGCTGATGTTTTCAGGTGAACTGAGACTGTTTTGCATGCAGAGAGTGAATTGATGAGGACACTGGCAATGTATATTGTAGCTCTGTTAAGCTTTGTCTCCCCAGGAACAGAGATAGCTGAGAACCTGCCTTGGGTCAAGAAGAAGAAAAGACCTCTCCTTGGGTGTTGAATGCTGTGATGATGTGGGTAAGGGGTAGATGGCCTTTGTGTTCTCCACTGACCCTTTGAGAAGGTGCTTGGGGGGAGAGGGGGTAACTGATGATAATTGCTCAGTTGTGATCCAGGGGTGGAACACTTTGATTTTGTGCTCAGTGACAGACCAAATGAAAGTACTATTTATGACTGGAAACTAATCTCCATTTGAAAAGAAAGACTTTGTGACTGACTAAATGAATGTACTAGCTAGGGGTGGAGCACTTTGATTTTATACTTTGTGATTGAATTGAGAACTTACTAACAAATGAATGTACTTTGTTTATGATTAGAAACTAATCTCCAGTTTAAAGAGAGAGAAGACTTTGTGACTGACTTAATGAAAGTGTTGCCCAGGGGTGGAGTAGTACTTGGACCTTAGTACTTTATATGACTGAATTTAGGATTTACTAAATTATTCAATTACACATGGTGAATGCAGTATTCTGATTTTTCTCTTTTCTGTGAATGTTTTGCCTTAATTTGTCAATGAATAAATGGAGAGTTACTATGCTGGTATTCTGAACCTTAGAAGTTGTCTTTGTTTGGCATTACAACGTTGTAGCAAAACTTGGCTTCTTGCTATTCATCATACACCTCCTAAGTCTGTGTCTTTGCATAGGCTGTCCTCCATGCTAGAAATGCATTCCTCACCTATACCTTTTCAAATTCCTAGCTTCCTTCAAAGCTGAGTCAGGTGCCCCTTGCTACATAAGAGTCATCTTTATAGCCTATAATTAATAGTGCCTTTCCCCCTGGAAACTAAATTGCATATATTTTGTATTCACTATTCTGCTTACTCATAGCTCTCCTCCCAGTGAAATGTAAGGTCTTTAAAGGCAAGGGCTGTTTCATCTTCCTTTTGTATTTCAGTGCCTAGCACACAGCATATGCTTAATAAATATGTACTGATTAGTATTTGTAATAGTTTAGTGTTACAAACTGCAGAGTTAGAAATTGAAAGGCCATTAAAGATTCTCTAGTCCAACCTTCTCCTATTACAGATGAGAAAAAAATGAGGACCAGAGAGGTTGTGACTTCCCTAACATCACACTGGTAGAAAGTGGAGGCAAGATTTGTACTCAAGGTCTCTAACTTTTAGAAATCCAGTGCTCTTTCCATTATACTAATGTGTCTCTCCATTATATTGGGAAAATCAGTTATAAAACATAAAAACTGAAAAGTTAAAATGACAGATTATCTAATCCTATTAATCTGACTTTAAAACCTTAAATTGAATCATACTGAGCTGGTATTCTTTACCAAAAAAAAGTGATATCTGTTAATACACAGAGACAGATAGATGACACGGTGGCTAAAGTGATAGTCAAGAAGACAAGTGTTCAAATCTTGCCTCAGACCCTTAGTTTTGTCACTCTGGGTCACATAACCAATCAGTCTAAATTTCCTCATCTATAAAACAGGGCTAAAATAGTACCTATCTCACAAGGATGTTATGAGGATCAAAATGGATCGTTCATGTAAAAACACTTTGTGAATCTCAAAGTACTATATAAATAAATACTAGTTATTATGAGGATACCACATTTCTGCACATTATCTTCTTACAATTGAAAAAGACTTAGTTCTCACTGTCTCTAATATGGAATCATAAACGTTAGTGATACTACATATGTAAACACATTTAAGTCTTGAGTTTGTAAGATTTTTCAGACATTTTCAATTTGATCTCAATTTCCAGAGTTACAAACATACAATTTCTATATTAACCACACCCATAATCAAAGTTAGTTGACTTGCCAAAAATCAGTCAAGGAGGGTCTTGAATCAAGTTTCAGTCTCTTAGAAATGAACAATCTAGAAAAGATAACACGATAATGGAAGAAACATTATAGTGTATAATTATTATTAAAATATCATATTAGGCATTTCTAATTTACTTGTTTTCTCCTGTGTAGACAGCTGGGGCACTCTTCTGATTATGAATTTCATTAAGGAACTTACTTACATACTGTTTCTTAACTCAATTATCACAATGGCATCCTAGATATTCCAGAAGATGCTCTAAGAATTCTTAATAAAACTGTATCAATTGACTTCAGGGTACAAATTACTTAATACTGTACATACCTGATGCAGAATGCTGTACTGTTTATGTATAGATTCCATAAATGGAAAAGCACCAAATAAGATCAGGAATACAGAAAGTCAATGAATCAAGGACTGCCTAGGTACTCCAGTTAAAATTGCTCTCAACACTAAAACCGTCCATTAACAGAACATATGTGAGAGAACAACTGGAAGAAGAAAAGTCTTTCAAGCAGCAGGAGAAAGGAGGACAAAAAAAGAATCTGGGAAATGAATGAGAGAAATATTGAGTCTGTAGAGGGAATCTAATATCAAAGTTCAATTTTCATGGAAAAAACATCACAAAGTAGTCTCATTTTTATAATATTAATTTTGTTACAATTTTATTATTTTATTTGTATTATATTATATATATATTTATATTATATAGTTATAATATACTATAATTTTATCATATAAAAAGCACTTGCGATGAGGTATAGGCTATGGGACCCCCTCTGAGCTCTCCTTGAATCTTAGAGGTACATGCTGTGGGAAACCCCTTGAAGTCTGATTGAATCTTCCCACTTGAGACATTTTCAGAGGCCATAAGTATTTCATTGTGGCTAGGCCCAAACCTCTGTTACTAGCCTGGCCCTCCATTGTTCATCTACTTCTCACCCTTGAGCCTATCAAAATATCAATTCACCCTTGCATTGACTTCATTGACTCCTCCTAAAGACCCTCCCCAATCTCCTCCTCTAGACCACCCCTAGATTCCTCTGTATATAAGAATCCCATCTTCCTTCCATGTGGTGTGAGACTGCCATAGAATGCCCTAGCACAGACTTACTGTGTGAAAGCACCATAGAAAGACCTAGCATAAACTGGCTCCGTAAGAGTCTACCCAATTATGGTGAACTTTTAATGAACCTTCAATAAATTTTACTTTTCTTTGGCTGAGAAGACTTGAGTGGAATTCTTTCTGCAGGACCCAGAATGTTGGTATTTTGGGGTCTCAGGCAACCCTAACCCTATTTAGGTACCCTCTTCATTTTTATGGTTCCCAACGGGAAAAATGAAAAGATCACCATATGGGGTAGACTCTTAAGGAGCCAGTCTATGCTAGGTCATTCTATGGTGCTTTCACACAGTAAGTCTGTGCTAAGCTATTCTATGGTACTCTCACACAGAGCAAGTCTGTGCTAGGGCATTTTGTTGCACTCTCACTCCACGTGGAGGGAAGATGGGATTTCAGAGATGGTCTAGAGGAAGAGTTTGGGGAGGGTCTTCAGGAGGAGTCAAGAGGTCAGACTCCAGTAATGAGTTTGGGCCCAGCCATAATGAAATACTTATGGCCTCTGCAAATGCCTCATCAAATGGGAAGATTCAATCAGACTTCAAGGGGTTTCCCACAGCATGTACCTCAAAGATTCAAGGAGAGCTCAAGGGGGGTCCCAGAGCCTACAACTCATCAGTAGTGCCTTTCAAACTTTCAGGGGGTTGAATGTGAAGGATGCAGTTTGTTCTATGGCCAAGTCATACTGATGAGGTAAAGGCTCTGGGACCTCCCCTGCCCCCTTTTTTGAGCTCTCCTTGAATCTTTGAGGTACATCCTCTGGGAAACCCCTTGAAGGCTGATTGAATCTTAAGAAGGCATTTGTAGAGGCCATAAGTATTTCATTGTGGCTGGGCCCAAACCTGTTACTAGCCTGGCAATCCATTGTCCATCTGCTTCCCACCCTGGAGCCTATCAAAATATCAATCCACTCTTGCACTGACCTCATTAACTCTACCTGAAGTCCCTCCCCAAACTCATTACTGGAGTCAGACCTCATTGACTCCTCCTCTGAACCACCCCTAGATTCCTCGGTATGTAAGACCCCATCTTCCCTCCATCTTCATGAGAAAGCCACAGAATGCCCCAGCAGAGACTTGCTCTGTGAGAGCACCATAGAATGACCTAGCATAGACTGGCTCCTTAAGAGTCTACCCTATATGGTGAACCTGAACTTTCAATAAACTTTGTTTTTCTTTGGCTGAGAAGACTTAAGTGGAATTCTTTCTGCAGGACCGGGCATGTTGGTATTTTGAGGTCTCAAGCAGCCTAACCCTCTTTGGGTAACCTCTTCAATACTAAAGGAAGAACTCTATCCTTAATATTCCAAGCTAGAAAGAACTAAACCTATGTACCCTCAAAGGCAGGAAACTCAAGTAGCATCAAGTAAGCAACCCCATACAGATGAAAGGTTCAGTTTTCTCTTAAATATCTAAAATTGCCTTATTACTATTATTCTCTTTAGTATCTAAAATTGTATAGACAGAAGATTAGTGACCTGCTACCTATGATGGCACTATAAAATGGTTCGACATTAGAAACTGATCTGTGGAAATGGCATTAAAGCAGCATGAACATCTGCTTTGCTGCTGCAACTCCACACACTATGAGGCTTTTCCATCTGACTTACAGCTGGAACTTTCCCTAAGGTATTGTCTCTCCTTTAGAATGTGAGCATCTTGTGAGCAGGGGCTGTTTTACTTTCAATATGTATTCTACAGTATACACTGCTGTTATTCAACAGTGTGTGACTTCTTAAGCCTACTTGGGCTTTTCTTGGCATAGATACTGGAGTGGTTTACCATTTTCCTCTCCAGCTCATTTTACAAATGAGGAAACTGAGGAAAGCAGGTTTAACTGACTTGCCCAGGGTCATACAACTAGTTCCTGAGGCCAGATTTAAAGTTAGGAAGATGAGTCTTCCTGACTCCAGGCTCAGCACTCTATCCAGTGAGCCACCTAGCAGTCTCTCCACTTTGTACAGACTAAGCACTTAATAAGTGCTATATTCATTCATTCATTCAGTCTAAGATCTCTCCCAGGTCTAAATCTATGAATCCTTCTCAATTGCTGTTCTAATTACCTTAGGACACTGTATTGCTTCTATTGTCTTAGTAGTCTTTTAGACTTCAGTTTTTACACAAAACTCCCCAGGAGTCAATCTCAGCTTCAAGTGATAAGGCATGATAATGTGTATGGCATCCCCAATAAGCTGGTAAGGTCCATGGTAAGAAGAGGAAAAGAACATTTTGTACCACATTATGAACAAGGAATTTAACAGAAATCAGAATAGATGTCACTGAAGAACAAGACAATCCATCTCTCGGCTCTGCTCGGGACATTCTCTCTGGTCTCATGCCTAAAACTCCTCTGCTCTGCCTACTGACCTCTCTGGTTTCCTTTAAGCACCAACTAACCTCTCATCTACAGAAGGCTTCCTCCAGCCCTCTTAATTCCAGTCTATTCCCTCTGTTACTTATATACTCTTTACCTTACATAGAGCTTGCTTTGTACATATTTGTCCCTTCTTGGCCTCTTTTTGTATCTTTGCTTTAACACTGATGCTGGTACGGAGTAGGCGCTTAATAATTTTTTTAAAGTAATAAGTACTTTGATTTCCGCGTTGTAATTAAAGACCAGTATGCATAATGTTGCATAATACTAAAGAAAAACAAAGCAAACATGTTTCATTAATTACGCGGAGGACAGAATGAGAAGTACCAGTCTTTTCTGCCTCCTTTTGAATCTACAGCGCTTAGCACAGGGCCTGGCACACAGTAGGTGCTTAATAAATACTGATTGATTGTGGTGAGCGAGGGACGAGAAGTGGCCCAGACTGATCAATAACCCACGTCCCCCGACTATGAGAGACTGGAAGAAGAGAACACCCAACACCGAATCCAACAGGCTCGGAGAACCCCCCTAATACGGCAAAGTCCGGTCCTCCACCACCCCCGACCCCGCGAGACAGGAAGCCGGCAGTCTCCCGCCCCTCCCCCGTGGCCTTGAGACAGGAAGCGCCCCTCCCCCCACCGCCGGGATAAACAACGCGACCCGAGGTGGAGGGGGAAGGGAAGCGGACGACACCAAACCCAGAAAGGAACCCGCCCTACCCCCTCTCCGCATCTTCCAGTCAAGAAAGAAAGAAATGGACGAACACGCGGCAAGTCCTCACCTCCTTTACCTCATTCATCCGATACCGACCTCAGACAGTCTGGCCTTGCAAGCTGCAGAGCTAAGCGAACAGTTTTCTCCAGGCCTCTAATTAGCAACACGAGTTGCGTCTCCAGCCTGGACAGCGTTCGGTGGAACACCTTCCCCTCCTCTTCCCGCTCCCGCGTCCTCAGTCCGGAGAGGCACTTCCGGTTGGCGGGGTGGGCGCGCGCGCGCGCCTATGTTCGCTGCTGCTGTCGCCGTGATCCCCTGGGCTGCTTCCTCCCCACTCCTCAGTGAGTGCGTGAGCTCCCTTCTGAGCGACCCTCGGGAAGCTTGACCCTCCCCCGCCACAACCGCGCGCTGAGGTCTCCGCACGAGCCGCGAGGGAGGGCCTGACCCATACCCACCCACGGCGCGAGGAGGGCTCTCACAAGCCCCCCTCGGCACGCGCAGCTGGGGGGGCTCACCGCCGCCGCCCCCTCTTGTCGGGGGCCCGAGCCGGGAAGGGCCCCCTAGCCTGAGCCCTGCGGGAACCGCGGCGAGATGCTGTGCGGGAAGTGGAGCCTCGTGGCGGAAATGGTCCTGTTCATCGAAGACCTGGAGGAAGATTTAAAAATCGTCTGCCTCTGCTCGAGGGCGTTTGTGGAGTAAGTAGAAACGTGTCTTTCCCGTGCCGAAAAAATGCAGATGATGCAGCCGGAGCCACGCGTGGTCCCCAAGCTGATGCCAAAGCTGCTTTGGAAGGGGCGATGTAGGGCATGGCAACTTTGTCAGCGTAAAGAACTCTTTCAGCCGCAGCCGGCAGCAAGCCTTCCTTCCGCGGGACTTGTAGCCCCGTCTGGAGCCTGCCGCTCCCCCGGAGCTGCTTCCGGGGCTGTATTTAATTTTTTGTTTTCTGTAGCTGACCGAAATTAACCCCTGGAGCTTTAAAACGTGGTATCTTAAAGGTGATGTCTTTGAACGGATAGTAGTGGTGTTATTCAACCTTTTTCCTTGTCCAGCTCTCCGTGAACCCATTTGGGATATCCCTGGCGAAGATAGTGGAGTGGTTTGCCATTTCCTTCTCCAGCTCATTTTACAGATGAGGAAACTAGTCACAGCTACTAAGGGTCTGAGGTTGGATTTGAACTCGGCTCTTAACTCCAGGTCTGATCCTGTCCACTGCGCCCCCAGCTCACCATAGTATTGTCTAATTGTCCTAATCACAAATTAGGAAAATGGAAATGCAATATGAAATTACTCCGGTGTTTGGCACATGCCAAATAAATGTAGTCTAGCTTTTAGCAAGTGAGAAAATAAATTCTTTTTTTCAACTTGAAGATTAAAAAAGTTTTTTTAACGCTAGACTTTTAAAGGTGTGGTTTAAAATTGAGATATGTTAAAGTTCAGAAGATAACGCATAAAAATTTAATAAATGTATGGTACTATCAGTAATTTTTATGGAGGAGAAAATGTAATGCAGTAGAACATGTACTGGATTTCTAACTTTTCCTGGGCAATGAGTGCAAGATAATTCTTTTGCCCCACCTTAATGGGGCGAAAGATGGATTACAAATGGATTACTCTGTTCCCCACAGAGGTTGTTCCAAACCTTCTCTCCTCTGGCTTCCCACACTTTCCATTCTCCAAACTGAGGACCTGGACTAGTTACTTCAAAAACTGAGGTATTCTTTAGCTGTAAACCCACTTCACCTTTGGTACACCTAGGTGTCAAAGTGTATAGAGTGCTAGACCTATAGTCAGGAAGACTCATCTTCCTGAGTTCAAATATGACCTCAGACCCTTACTAGCTGTGTGACACTGAGCAAGTCATTTCATCCTGTTTGCCTCTGTTTCCTCATCTGTAAAGTGAACTGGAGGCACACTCCAGTATCTTTGCCAAGAAAGCCCCATATAGTGTCTTGGAAGAGTCAAACATATTTGAACAATTCTCATCTTCCCTTTTCTTCATTTCAAAACCTCTTGACAATCATCCCTTCTCTCCTTTACTCCAGTCTTTGATAAGTCTCTTACCCAAGACCAACCCTTCAACAACCAAGCCCTTCATCTCGTCACTCTTATCTTCTCCAACAGATTGTCCCCTTCAATCCTTTCCTCCTCCCTCCTTATCTACCTGATTTTCTTCCCTGGTGCCTTTAAATGTGAATAAGTCTTATCCTTAAAAAAAAAAGTCGCTAGATTCTTCAGCCTCTCCATTAATAGTACTATATCTGTTCACCCTTTTTCAGCCTAACTTTTAGGAAAAGCTGTTTATACTTGTTGCCACTTCTTGATCCCTCTCCTAACTTTGTTCAACCCTTTATAGTTTTACTCCCAGTCTCAACGCAACCTTTCCACACTTAGAATGATCTCCTTTTTTTTCTAAGCTACTTTCCAATGATCTCTTAATTGCCAAGTCTCATAATATTTACTGAGTTCTCATTCTTCTTGACTGCTTCGCAGCATCTGTCATTCAACCTCAGTGATCTCTCCTCTCTGGGTTTTTGTGACACTACTATCTTCCAGTATGTCTCCCTCTCTGACCTTTCCTCTTTCTTTTCTAGAAAATTAGCTGTACCTCAGGGCTCTGTTGGTTCCTGTTTTCTTTTTGGTCGTCTCAGTAACTCCTGTAGGTTTAATTATTCTCCCTGTAGGTCACTCCCAGATCTACATATCCAGATTTAGTCTGTATCCTGAGCTCCACTTAGGCTCCCAGTTAGAGTTTAAAACGGGTTGTATTGGACGTGTTTCAAAACGGAACTCATCTTTCTCCCCAAAACACTCCCCCTTTCTGTACTTCTTTGTATCACCATTTATTCTAGAATTTATTCTGACCTGTTGTAAAAGATTCATGAAAGTTCTAAAAGTCATTACATGAATATATTGTCTTGGATATTACATAATTAATAAGTAAAATAGTCATTTTAGAAGTTTCATGCCTACTACTGTGTGTTGTGTTGGACAGCCACTTCTCCATGGGCCTTAAGTTTCACCATCTATAAAATTAAAGAGTTGTATTAAGTGGCACCAGTGTCCCTTCCCATTCTAAATCTGCACTCCATTATCTACCCTGGATTTTATTCAAATACAGTTTCTGTATATAACTACCATATGAAAGCGTTTCCTTACTAAGTAGAAGTACTGCTAAGGGAATAGGCACTTTAAAGTGGAATTAATCTAAATTTTGTAAGTTGAGACCTTAAAAAGTGATCTCATTAAAAAACTGGACGTTAAAATTGTGTTCATTACAACAGAATATCTGTAGTGAAGACTTCTAGTTTCCAGTATGTTGTTGCTGTGCTGTTTTTACCAGATTACCTGCCTACTAAGGTAGATTTTGGAGTGAGATCTAAAGGAAAGTTGTAACTGAATATTATATTTTAAGTTTATGATTATAAAAATCAGCTCTGCCGTTGGGATTGAGAACACAGTGGTTCTGTGTTTTGGTACTAAAGGATGATAAACGATCATCTAGCTAGAAGATCCCTTAGATGTCCAACTGCCTCATTTTACAGATTAGGAAACTGAGACCCATCAAGGTTTAGTGGCATGTCCAGTCTTACACAGGTGACTCTTGAGTCAAACCCAAACCTTCAGAATTTCTGCCACAGCTCTATGATACTATTAAGACACCTCTACAAAAGTAAAATAATTTGCAGTTGGAACTGCTAGTCTGCAAACTGTTGATATTGGGGGAAGAGAGACTTTACAATAGAAGTAATTACAAAAATACTTTTATTGTGTTTAAAGACATGTTGGGTTTTAAGTTATTTTGTTGAATTGTCAGGCAACAAACATGTTTAAGTATTGTTTAAGACATTTCGTTTTGTTCAGACCTATGATTTCTTTGGTATAAGGAAACTCCTTCAACCTATGAAGATCAACACTGTTACAATTTGTCATCTTTGAAAGTTACCTGGATGCATTAAGAGGTTAAGTGACTTAACAATCACTTGTTCAGTGACTTAACACTATCAGTTTGCCTCAGAGACAGGTCTTAGACCCAAGCTGCCTATTAGTCTGAAATAAGTTTTCCTAAAGACTATTTTAAAAAGAAAACTTATTTATTAACATCTTTTTTCCAACTCAGTACAAATATCTTAATAATTGACTACATCATAATTGGAGCACTGAAACAAATTCTTTTCTGTACTTGGGGACCCCATCTGCTATTTTATAGGTGATCTTCTGTAAATGTTTAGTTTTTGTCTGCGTGCTTGCTCCACTTGAATCTTTGTTTCACCACTTAAAGCAGTTTTGAAAATTCTTATTTGTTCATGTCTATGGAATAGTTAGAAGGGCTTTTTCCTTCACTCCTCCCCTCAATATATATTTAAATAACTCTTGGGTCCATCTCCATTTGTCTTACTCTATATCTGGTCTCTAGACCAGAGGAGAAAGTGAGGCTGGTGACTTTGCACAGCCCTTCTCACTTAAATCCAATCACTTGCAAGTCATCATCTTCTGATATCGTAGTCCTCTTTAAGAATGAAGGACAAACTGCAACCACACAATTTAAAATTCCTGCTAAATTTTCTTACCAATTAAATACAATTTTTATCTGTTCCTTTTTGCTTATTTTTTTCTTGTTTCCATTTTTCTTAAACTTCTTTTAAGATACATGTTTGTCATGTTTAGTAGCCCTTCATGATCTGACACTGTCATATCTTTCCAGATCTCTTGTACATTACTTCCATACATTGCCATTTGCTACTGTTTAGAAAGAGGTCAGTGGAAGAAAATTGATAAGCAAGATTCAGTTACACTCAAACTCAGCAACTCAGAGTTCATTAAGCCTGAGAATATAAATTACTTGAAGACTTTATATTTTACAAGAAAAGTTGGGGAAACTGGAAATCAGTTGGAGGGGAGGGGGATTAGATTTAGACCAGCTTTTCTACCATGTGATCCACCGAGTTCCAAATTGATACTTCATTCTAGTAAGGTCACATAATAGATACAGCTAAATTTCCTAACTGGCTAGGGGAGACAATTCTTAGACAAGAGACAGAGGAAATCATACAAAGTGAAACATAATTTTGATTAAATTCACTTGAAAAACTTGCATGAACAAAATCAGTGTTGCAGGTATTAAAAGGGAAACTGTAGGAAGGTGGGTAAAATCAGCCTCAAATTCATCTTGAAAGCAAGTATTTCTCAGGATTTCAGTTGTTTGTACAATAGTTAACATGGCTTTGTTTATCTTGTTTTACAGGGATCGAAAATTGTACTATTTGGGATTAAAAGGGTTCTATGTTAAAAGAAATGATGTCAGTAATATAGGTATGTACCTTTACTTTTTGCAAATTAATTATAATTCAGTATTTTTATTCACATGTAATTTTAACACCTACCATGTAGTATTTTTCTGTGAATATATAAATTTTTCTGCAAATCAGAAAGTGCTTTACATAATGACTTTCCTGGAAAGTGTCCCAGAAACAAATGATTTTTTTTTTTTTTTGGCCCAATTAAAACCACCGTGTAGACTGCAGTTATCCTCTTTTACCACTAGATGGAGTCTTTGGCAAAGCAAAATTACCACCTATTGGAAATTGGAAGGAATAGCCAAAATGAACAAATGAGTAGATAAACAGTGTTAAAAATGAAATATGTAGGTGCTTTTTGGTGCTAAATTATGAACAGATTGGCCACATGAGAGTTTGTAAAAAAATTGAATATGCCAGTACTACCTTTCAGGTTCATGCTATTTTATAGTATGTTCTAGTTCATTAACTAAGATAATGTATAGATAAGGATAGATACGTATGTGTACATGTGACTGTATACATATATAGATAGGTGTGTATAAGCTATATGTAAGGTGGTGGAGGCCCTTGGACTGAGTAAGAGTAGTTCAACTTTTCAGTAGAATCAAAGACTTCAGTATTTCAGCCTCAGACGCTTCTCTTAGGGACACTGAGGAGTACCCTACACAGATAAAATGGTAGATCAGAACTTTTAAAAAATAGCTACATTTGTAATATAATTTGAATAGGGATTGAATTCTGCATCTGTGGAGAATACATGTGAAAAAGTTAACATTTTTTGTATATACCACTAGAAAAAATCACTAAGAACTGTCTGGAATGACTAGGCCATCAGCTGGAATTATTGTAACAGAATTTAATTTGTATGTAGAAGCACACCAATTGTTGAAAACTGCTTTTACTTCATCTCTCAATTTTCCACATTGCTATAATGTTTTTGTTTCTTTATGACATTTCTAGATCTTTCAATGCAGTGAAACAGTAATACCATCAAGCTTCAGAGTTGTCATGTTATATTTGTCTAGACTTAAACTTTATGGACTTGAAGCCAAAATTGTTGACTGTCAACAGTATATAATACAGCCTATTTGGAGAGAGCACTGGACTCAGTGAGAGACCTCCCTCAGTTTTAATCCTGCTTCAGATGCTTACCAGTTCTGTGACGCTAAGCAAGTTGCTTAACTTTTCTCACCTTCAGTTTTCTCATCTATAAAATGGAGATAATAATAGCACCTACTTCACAGGGTTGTTTTAATTTTGAAAAATAAATGTAAACCTCTTTGAAAACCTTAAAAAGCTTTGTAAATGTTAACTTATTAAACATATTTGAGTCTGTTGTTTTATCCTGACAGTGTCATTACAATTGCTGATGTCTATTGTGTTATCAGTATGTCAGTTAATGTTCTTTTTTCTTTTTAATTACATTTTATTTTTTTAAATTGCGTATATGTAATCATATTATTAATTACATATAATATAATTACATATTTTAATAATACCTTGGACTATTAATCATAAAAATAGTGAGGTGTTTTGTAATAAATAGAAATTGGTTGTTCCTAGAGATTTGAGTAGTTTAAGTGACCTTAGAAATAATCTCATTCGACACTCATTTTGTACATAAGGAAAGAGATTGTGACTTCCCCAAAGTCACACCAATAGCAGCAGAACCAGAATTTAAAGCCTATGTCTCCTGGCATACAAAGTCATAGAACTATGTTCTTTCCACAAAACTATATTTTCATATTCTTATTTTCTCTAGATCTATTCATAAAAGCATGTATTCTCCTGGGAATGGAGTTGATAACTTCATAACTTTAAAAAAAATTCTGTGAGCAAAATTCAAGTTGTAGGAAATGTGACCTGAAAAGTCTTCATATAAATGCATGCAACTAAGTGCTTATTTATTTATTTATTTTAACCATAAACTTAAAAAAAAAATCCTATCTGTAGAACAAGCCACAGAAGAGAGGGAACAGAATTCCCCTGGGACCATAGAATTGGAGAATGATGATGATTTGAGATCAGATGAAATTGAACTAGATTCAGAGGCTGAACTTATGAGAAGTATGGGACTACCCCTTCAGTTTGGAGGCCTGTCTGCTCACAAGAATTTTGAGGTAAGTATTAGATTATTTATTTCCTTTACTTCTAGTCATAAACCATGAGGCACAAAATATAATTTTCCCCAAGTCTTTTTAGCTCAGTTAGTAAACATTTATTAAGTACCTATTTTGTGCCAGACAAAGACAAGCTTACAGCTTAATGGAGAACACAGCATACAAAAGCAAGCTGAGATACTAAGAAATGAGGGCATGATGGAGAAGTCCAAAGCAATGCAACTGGCTGGGAAATGAAGAAATAGTTGACATTTCTTAGAAGCAGGTTCTGAGAGGAACTTTGCCCTCCAGTTAGAAGGAGAACACAGGAGCAGAGGGTGCTGATTAAGTGTGAGTTCCAGGGCTGAAATAATCTTCCAGGGGAAAGGGATATTTTACTTATTTTTCTTAAACCGTTTGTAGTTTTATGTAAATTAAGCCCATAAGTAATTAACAATGATTTTTAAAAATACAGAATGTCTCGTGACTTCCAAAAAGAAACATGTTTAAATTGTCATAATGAAATTGATGTTTTCACTGATATTTAGGTGTCCATGAATTCCAGAAATAAAAAAACTAAATTTAAAAAGAAAAAGAAAAAATCTCAAAAGAAATACTCAGATGAAATTCTGCAAGAATCATGGAAAGAGGTTTATGAAGATGATGACCACTTAATGTCAGACGATCCATCTTTAGCCCTTCAGCAACATGAGACCAGAACATGTGAACTTCGGAATGAGAAAGAGGTAGAAATTGGAAAATTGTCTACTGAAAATGTATTGCCTCCGAAATTAGAAATTACAGAGAAATGGCAGAAGTATTGGAGTGAGTATGGAGAAGGATTGTTATGGCAGAGCTGGCAAGAAAAACATCCAGGTGAAATATTATCTACTGAACCTTGGAATTCTCCTGAGACAAAGGAAAGATGGGAACAACATTATAGTCATGTTTACTGGTATTATTTGGAACAGTTTCAATATTGGGAAGGTCAAGGGTGGACTTTTGATTCTTCACAGACTTATGATACAAATAATTCTGTGTCTAAAATAGAAATGGTTGAGAAAAATGATAGTAGCATTACAAGGGGATCATTGTCAGACTTAGTTTCCATGACTAAAAGTGGGGAGGAAATTTATGAAGGAAGTACAAATGATAAGCATCATGAGGAAATACTTGATGGAATTGGCAAAATAAATCTGAATTCAGTAGAAGCAGAGAATGATGGCTTTAACTCGACTATACTTTGTGGTAATTATCAACGTCCGGGTGAAGTTAACAGTATGCAAGAATGTACTCTTTCCAACGACTGTGAGCCATGTGATGGAGCAACCAAGAAAAGGAATTTGTCAGAAAATAGAAGTACTAACCAAGCAGGTAAATGGATAATTAACTAAAAGATAGTCTATTGAACCAATGTAACACAAGAATTGACCATGAAAATATTATGATGTAATTTTAGAATGGTGGCTGGTAATCTTACTAAGTAACAATGTGAGCCTTGTTGAAACATTTCATTGTTGTGTTATCATATCATTCTTTCTTAAATGAAAAGAGTTTGTATTAGTTTCCCTGTTGCTACTTTCATGACCTTTAAAAAATAAATATTGGTATTCACCTATATCAGTATTATATCTCATGGTCAGGAGTCATAGTATAGAGACCTGACGTTGAAATCTGAAAGACATAATTGAATTACTAGTAATCTGTTGCCAATCAAACATAATAGCCTCTTGTCAGTCATCCTTGACTTCACAGTAGCATATGACCCTGAACAACTTCTCTAGGATCCTCTTTCCTCTCTAGGTTTTTATGACACTGCTCTCTCCTTCTCCCGTTTGTCTGACTGACACTTCACTGTGGCTGTGCCCTAATACTCCATTCTGTGCCCTCTTCATTATATACAATCTTCCTTTGTGATCTCATCAACCACTGTTAGATCAATTATCATCTCTATTCACATGATTTCGAAATCTTTATTTTGACCTAGTCTTATTTCTAGAGTTTTGTCCTGTATCAGTAGCTGCCTTTTGGACATTTCAAATTTATTATACCATAAGCTACCTCAAACTTAATGTATCTAAAACAGAGCTTAAAATATCTTCCTCCTGGACCTCTCTTCTTCCCTATTACTATCAGGACTCTACCATCCTCCACACTCAAAATGTCATCTTTGACTTTTTTTTTTTTTTGCTTTTTTTTTTGGAGGACAGGGCAGTTTTGGGGTTGTGACTTACCCAAGGTCACATGGCTAGTAAGTGTTAAGTGATGCCAGATTTGAACTCAGGTCCTCTTGACTCCAGGGCCAGTGCTCTGCCACTGCGCCACCTAGCAGCCCTCAGTCTTTGACTCTTGCTCTCACTCGTTCCATCTATTCAGTCCGTTGCCAAATCTTTTTGTTTCTACTTTCACAACATCTATTATATGCCCTTTTTTTTCCATTCACATAGCTACCATCATAGTTCAGGCCCTCATAACTTCTCACCTGGAAATGTTGCCGTTGCTTTCTAACTGATTTCCTTCCCTGAAGTCTCTTGTAGTGTATCTTCCACTCTATTACTAAGGTAGTTTTTCTAAAGCATCTGAAGTCAGAGCTCCAAAGAAAAATCTCATGATCTAGTCCAGTGGTTCTCAACCTTCTCAATGCCTCGACCCTTTAATACTTGTATGTGGGTGTATCTGCACGTGGGTGGACCCGCCTGGAGATGGATAGAGGTCTTAGGCGACCCCTGTGAAAGGGTTGTTTGACCTCCAAAGGGGTCGCGACCCACAGGTTGAGAACCGCTGATCTAGTCCATCCCACTGCAGCTTCAGACGGCCTTAGTAATTGTTGATGTCTCAAATGCTTAGACAATATTTTTTTAAAAGTACAATAATATAGTTATGACAAAGAGGAATGATTTAGTGGAGCCACTTACCTAATAGTAGGGTATATATGCTTTGGGTTATTCATTGATACACCTAACCACCAGAGGCAAAACACCAGAAAAATGTTTTAAAAGTTTCATCATAAATGTTTAACGTTAGTTTTTTATTGTTTGAAATACTAATTAATAGATGTAGTTATGACTTTTTTTATCCTGTTAATATAAAATGAAGTAAGCACTCAAGTAATACTCAGCTTCCAGCAAATTATCATAACCTGGATATATTATGTACTTGGATAATACTTATGCAAAGAGTAACTTTTTTTTTCTGATGGCTATATCATAATCCTTTAGCATTTCTGAAGATCCTTGATTTTATTGGTAACTGGTGCTCCTTTGACCAATGTAGTGATTACATACGTTAGTTGACAGTCTTTATGTTAAAAAAAAAATTTGATCACTTGGTGACCACACCTCTAGTAATGAGCTTGTCCAGAGTTGGCTAGCCTGCCTCTTAGTATTAAGTGACAACTCTAAATAGCTCAGTCAGTTTGGTGAAATTTGCAAGGGTTTATGCTTAGTTGATACAATTTTTGAGACCCTAGGATCACCCCCTTAGTAGGAAGAGCCACGTAAGTAGGACTTTAGGGTAGAAAGATAATAACATCTCATTATAAAAATCTCATTTAAAAATGAATAATTATGAGTAACTGAGTTCAAATCCTAGCTCATCAGCTTACCTCTTATATGACCTTGGGCAAGTCACTTTATGTCTGTGTGCCACAAGTATAAGGAAGTGGGATTAGGTAGATATATTCATGATTACCTTAAAAGACAAACACTAATTTTACTGATGGAAAATAAGGTTCACAGAAGTGATGTGACTTGCCCATGATTAAAATGATTCAGAACCCAAAGTGATAGCTCTCGTGTTCAATGTTGTTTGTTAATGATAATAAGATTTCAAAAATAATTCGTACAGGAAGAGAAAGGACTGACATCTCAGAAGATCTTAAAAGGGTAGCCTCTTAATTCTTAACCATGAGTATTCATTTCAAAATACTTGCCACTGAAATAGCTTGTAAACCATTTTATATCATTTTATATCTTGATTCAGGATGCTTATACATAAAACAAATTGATAGCCTCTTCACCTATGTATGAAGGTATCCTAAAGAGCTCATGATTACCCCTGGTGCCGTTAGCAAGATGAAGGAAATCCAGTAGGAATAGGAAAAAGACGAAATAAGTCAGAATAGGGAGAAGAGAGGAGGGATATTCTTGTCATAAAGATTGACATCTTTCCCACTCTTAGCTGATGACATCAGTAAGATAAAGAATTCCTAAAACATCTGAATTCCCTGAGATCTAGCTTCAGGTGTTAAAGATAGATTAGTTTGGCACCTTTGAATATTATGCTGATGTACCAAGATTTTTGCTCCTAGAATGAACCCAGAGATGTTCACTCATCTGACATTGGCTTTTTGTGATTCCCAGGCTGTCTGCTCCTTGGGCAGCACTGAGCTGTGGAAGAACCTGGGCTCTGATCCCACTTCTGCTCTTTGTGTCACCATGGACAAATCACATCACTTCTGTGAACCTTATTTTTCATCAGTAAAATTATAGTGTTTGTCTTTTAAGGCTACTGCCAGCTCTAAACTATAAACTTGAGTATTTTTGAGAGTTCTTCTTGGTACTTATTAAAACTTTTTGACTGATCAGTGAGTTACTGAAGGAATCATTTACATCAGATCTGGAAATTTTAGACAGTCACCACCTCTTCCTCATTTCTCTCTGCCTTTGTAATAGAAATTTTTTCTCAATCTAAATTTACACTCTTAAACTATTAATATAAGATTTATCCCAGCCAGGTGTTAACAGTGGATAGAGCACTGAGTCTACTTGTCAGGATGATCTGAGTTCAAATCCAATCTTAGATACTTATTAGTTGGGTGACCTTAGGCAAGTTACTTAACCTCTGTATGCCTCAGTTTCTTCGTCTGTCAAATAGGGATAGTAATAGTCTTAGGGTTGTTATGAGATAGTATTTGTAAAAACTTAGCACAATACCTGGCATATAGTGGGTATGTAAATAATTCCTTCCTGGTATTTCACATTAGCATTGGCCTTCCTTAGTTATCTGGCATGCCATTCTCCTCCCTTGCTTTGGTTAATAGGGATCTGGCCTGTGGTTTTACTAGTATAGAGCAGTGCTTTTTCACCTGTGGGTTGCAACCCCATATAGGATCACAGAAAATTTGGCCACAGTAAAATGTTTCTGAATATACAAGGAATAAAAAACAAACACAATGAATCTGAGGTGTTTCTGGCTGCTCTTGCTCTGGTTACATTATGCAGCTTCATTGCAACCTTGGTTCTGAACACAAAAGCATTGTGCATACTCTCAGGCCATGAAACACCAACAAAACAGGAAAAGGGGTCACAAAGGGCTCCAGAGTGGAAAAAGTTTAAGAAGCCCTGGTATAGAGAACTGTCCTCAGGAAATTCCCCCTACTTGACCTACTGTATGGTCAGTACCTTCTCTGCAGTTTTCAACCTTAGGAACTTGTCTGGATCTCTGAAATGAAGTGACTTGTAAGAAAGACACTGAAACATTTAGATTGAGAAGAATTGTCAGAACAAAGGCTGAAAAAATCTACCATCTCTGTCTAGATTCCCAGGAGACTTCTGGAAGAAGTACAAACAAAGAACTGTCCTACAATAACAGTAAGGATGGAGATGAGAGTGAGGAGGAACCACCTGAATATAAACCAGCTAAATTGAAGAGGAGGTAAATCTTTTCACCAGAAAATATTTCCATAATAATTGTCGATCAGAAAAACTTTTAACAAATACCCCTCTGAACCTAGCACTTTACTGGTCCCTGTGGAAAAGATTTTTTATTTTCTTGTTTATAGCACTCGTTTCCATGAGATTTTGAGTTCCAAATTTTCTCCCCATCTTTCCCCTACCCACCACCTCAAAACAGCCATCCCACTGTATAGCCCCTCCCCCAATCTGCTCTCTCCCATGTCCTCCCCCCATCGACCCTCTGACTTTCCAGTAGGACAGGATGTGGAAGATTTTTTGAAAGTCATAGTTCCTGCTTTAAAGATTTTACATTGTTAGTAGGAAGATAAAAATTTATCTTCTGTAAGGAACCTTACAGAAAGTTCATTTCTCTTCATACTCTCTCATTTTAGAGACAAAGTGTTGTATTTTTAATTATTTTTCGATAAAATTCATAAAATGAAATGTAGCTTCAAGGAACCTTAAATGTTACCTGGTTGTATCTACATATTTTACCTGTAAGGAACTAAAGTCCAGGGAGATTGTAATTTTTTTTTTTGTAATAAATTTTATTTGTTTCTTGTTTACATCATTCATTTTCATGAGAGTTTTGAATTACAAATTTTCTCCCCATCTTTCCCCTACCCCAACCCCAAAACAGCAATCCCACTGTAGAGCCCCTCCCCTGGTCTGCTTTCTAACTTTCTGGTAGGGCAGGGAGTGTCTCCCTACCCCAGCCCCTGTATATCTTAATTCCTAGTTGCAGGTATTGCAGAGCTTTAAATTCAAGATTCTTTCGATTCCTTCCTTGTCACCCACCCCTGCTGGAAGGACAACGAATTCAATACGGGCTGTGTAGGTGTGATTATACAGGACATCTTCATAGTGGACATATTGTGACAGTGATCATATGTCCCTCCTTCCTATCCCTCCCCCTCCTTGTTCTGTTCTCTACCCTGTCCCTTTGTTGAAGTGTGAGCATCCAGCATCCCTACCCCAGACCTTGCCCTCCCCTCCATCATCCTGCCTTTCATCCCCACACCCCCTACTCTCTTGTGTGGCA
>CM053594.1:202789024-202820371 GCA_028646575.1 Pseudocheirus occidentalis
TGCCCTCCCCTCCATCATCCTGCCTTTCATCCCCACACCCCCTACTCTCTTGTGTGGCAGGATACCCAGTTTAGAGTTTATGCGATTTCTTCCCTAATATTCAATGAGAGTAAAGGAAAGTAAAGTTGTAACAGTTATCCCTTGCCTCTTCCACAAGGGATGATTAACCCCATTTTGTCTCTCCCTGTCTCCTCTCGTTCTAGTCCTCTCAGGGAGATTATAATTTGGCCAAGGACATATATACTATTTCATGCTGGTCTGTATAATGAAGAGTTCAGAAATAATTTATTCATTGAATATTTAAGTTATGTTATCTAGAGTACTGTTTTAAATTCAAGGACAACAAAACCTAGGTAACACAGTCTTTACTTTCACAAATCTTATAATCTAGTAGAATTTTAAGTGATTTGTAAAGTCCTAATAAGAGAACCATATCCGTTTCCTGGTTATTTGAATTATAGTTGATTATTATAGAAAAGCTACAAGTATATTGATTTATATACATTTTACTGTTGTACCAGTTAACATTTTATTATTTCAAACTGTTGAAAATAATGATGGTCTGTAGAAATAATGAAGCTTGTTGATCAGTGTTAATGGAAACTGTTTCTCTTTTTGTATTTGTAGCCATGAACTAGATATTGACGAAAATCCAATTGTGGACTTTGATGACAATGGTTCTCTCTTGGGATTCCAGCATGGCTCAGGGCAAAAGTAATTTTGTTTTTTCTTCATGATTTCTGTAATCTAAATTTTAGTGTTTTCTTTCCACATTTGGTTGGTCAATATGAATGTATTTTCTTACATTTTAGACCTTGCACTTTAAACAAGGAATTAATTTAGTGAAAACTGCAATAGATCTGAGACCCTCTTCTAAACAGGTTATAATTCTTTTCTTTGTGTAACTGTATTTTTGTGAAGTTGTCTTAGAGATTATTATAAGAAAGGTATTAGAAAATTGAAGAATTCTCTTGACCTCAGATCTATTTGGCTAACCTAGTATGAGAATGTGGACCTTTTGTGCATTAACATATTCTCATATCAAGATAGGAACTTTCAGGTTGTTAAAAGTATTTTGCCAGTAACTCTTGCCTTTTTCTGGCTCTATAGCAGCTGTGCTGAAAGGAAACCACTTTAACACTATCGTGAGCAGAGCTTAGACCTTCATGGAATGGCCGCTGTAGGGGGAAGGAAGGATGAGAAGAAAGTAGGAAAAAGAAAACAAAACTGTAGTCTTGTGCTTAAATAAAGTGATAATGGACCATTTATATGATAATTGGAGGCCACTAGTTTCTATAGTGAAAACATGCTCTTTGACACAAGAATTCCATTATAGGGAATGTATACTTTAAGAGATACTTTAAAAAACAGTCTTATTTTTAATTGTGAAAAATTGGAATCAACATAATGACATATTAGTACATATTGCAGGGTGCCTAGAGCATTTGACTTGAAATTCAAAGGATTTGGTTTCAAGTCTTAGCTCCTTAATTTCTCAGCTGTGTGACCTTGGGCAAATCACTTACCTTTAGTAAGACTGAGGGACTTGAATTAGATGATTTGTAAAGGTACTATGTAGCTTATAACATTTTGTGGCTCTGTGAATATTTGTTTGGTCAGACATTTGATGTAATTGACCTAAAGCTTCATATTGACAACTCATCTATAGCTTAGTCTTTTAGAGTTGCCTGTGAAAATCATAATGCACTTAAGGATGGCATGAGAAATATGGAAATGCATATTATATTGTAAAGTATTATAAAGAAACAGATACAGAAGTTATAAGAGATTACAGCTACACAAAAATATATATACAATTATAGGGATGAGTGGAAAGGAGTGCAAAGCAGTAGTTGCCAAATTATAGATATCTGATTAATTTGTTTTAGTGTATGTACTTGCAAATCTAAGTTTATTTAGTTAAGTGTATGACAGACTACTTAAAATTTACTATACTCATGCATTAAATGGTTTTTAAAGCATGTTCTACATATCAAAAATCTACTAGGCATTGTAGATAGAAAGAGGAAAAATGGTACCCACCTGTAGGGGGAAATAGCCTGTACAAAAATATAAACACAAAATAAATTTAGAGTAATTTTGCATAGGGGGTTAATCATAGGCTTCTTGTAAGGTGGTACCTGAGCAAAGCCTTTAAGGACTCTGAGGACTTTTTGACATGGGATGAGTAGGTAGTAGTGAATTCCAGGCACATAATAAGGCCTATACAAAGACACATTGAGAGCTAGAATGTAAAATATGTGAAAGAGAAAGGTATGCTCTCAGCCTGGAAAAGAAAACTAGAATCAGATGAAGGATTTAAAAGTCAAAGGATATTGTATTTTATTCTGGAGCCTTCTTCATTATTATTATTTTGTACCTTCTTCATTAGGGGAGTAACATGTAATATACCTTTGCCTTAGCAGTATCAGGTTGGCAACCTGATGTGGAAGGTGGGTGGTAGAGGAGAGGGTCTAGTTCTACTTCTACTGCATATGTGGAAGGTGGGTGGTAGAGGAGAGGGTCTAGTTCTACTTCTGCTGCAAGTCACTTCACTTATTTGAGATCTCAGTTTTTTCCTCATCTGTAATATGGGAATAGATCTCAGATATCATAGCCAGATTTCTGTAACTATAAATGTCCCATTTTTTTCCATTTAATTTCATTATAGAACTACAGATTCATTTGTTCACTAAGCATTTATTGGACACTCCATATGTACATAACTCCTGGGTGCTAAGGGAAGTACAAAAGAAATCTAAGACATTTCCTCTGTCTCCTAGGAAACAACAATAAAATTGGGAAGAGAGTATATACACAAATAAAAAGTGTTAAGTAGCATCTTAGTGCCAGAATGAGCAAGAGCAAGAAGTATTTTTGGAATTCAAAAAAAGAACCCTGTGAAGAAATGCCTAGAATGGATAAGATTTAGATAGACAGAAGGAAGAGAGAAACTGGCATTAAATGGAAGATGAACAGTATTCCTTCTAGCCTCAGCACAGATCCCACCTTCTGAGGTCTTTTTACATCTCCCCAGCTGCTAGTGCCTTCCTCTCTGGGGTTATCTACCAACTACTCTCTCTCTCCCCATGCCTCTGTTTACTTCTTGATTTTTTTCTTGAATTTGTATGTACTTAGTTATTTACATGTTGTCTTCTCCATCAGATTAGCAGCTCCCTAAGGCAATGTTGTTTTTACCTTTCTTTGTAGCACAGTGCCTTGCACATAGTAAGTGCTTAATAAATACCTTTGAGTGCAAACAAAGGCTTGAACTACAATACAAACTAAAGTTGGCATTTAAAACCCACAGTCTGCCATCAGGATTTTTTTTTTCAGGCTCATGTCACATAGCTTCTCTTTACGTACTTTTTCAGTTGAACTGGCCTACTTGACATTCCATTTCCTACCTCTGAGCCTTTGTACAGGATGTCCCCCATGCTGATAGCATATCTCCTTGTCTCTAGGCTCAGTTCAAGTGCTAATTTTTACAGGAAGCTTTTCTTCATTACCCTCGTTATGAATACTAGGATAATGAAATACTGGGCATGAGTCCAGCTTCAAATTGTCACACATATACACATTTATGTCTTGTGTTACCCAGTACATTATAAACTATCCAAAGCTAGAGACAGTTTTTCCTTTTATGTCTTTGAATCCACAGTGTCTCCATTTCTTTTGGATTATTGGCATGCTTTCTATCCTCTGGCAGTCAGTTAAAATGAGTGTACATATTAAGTTACTTAAGAGCCTAAGGCCATTTGGTTGCTTCTTTATGCGTTTATCTCATGCCTCTAGAAACATAACTACAGAACTAGAAGAGGCCTTCTAGGCCAACTTCATTTAATAAATGAGGAAACTGAAGCCTAGGAAAGTTAAGTGACTTGCCCAGGGACTTATAGGTAGTATATAGCTAAGCTAGGAAATAAACCTGAGTCTTCCAACTCCAAAACTGCTACTCTTTGTATTGTACCTCGGGCAGTCCTTTTGGTGTAATTTGCTCATTCTGTCATCTCTTCAGTTGAGGAAAGTGCTTAACAAATTTTTAAAAAGTTGAGATAGATGGTTCAGTGGATAGAGCACTGACCCTGGAGTCAGGAAGACATGAGATCAAATCCAGCCTCAGACACTTAACTAACTGTGATCTTGTGGCAAGTTACTTAACCTCTATTCACCTAGAAAGCAGATAAGTAGCTCAATGGATAGAGAGCTAGGCCTAGAGTCAGCAACACCAGGTACCCTCAAATACTTACTAGCTTTGTGACCCTGGGCAAATCACTTAACCTCTGTTTACTTTAATCTACCATGAAGGAAATGTCAAAGCACTGCAATATCTTTACCAAGAAAACCCCATGGATAGTATGGTAATTGGGAACCATGAGAAATTTTAAAAGTGAAAATATTAATAGTTTGCTTAAGCACTTTAGTGTTTATACACACATTGTAGGTTGCATATGCATGCATGTATGTAGTATCCCAAAAGTCTTAATTTAAAGATTTTAAACTTCACTAATTATTTTGGGGCACTGTATATACATATATGTATATCTGCACATGTATACATAATGTGTGTGTATAATCTTAATCCCTGAGTGATAAGGAAACTGACATTGTGCCTTTGATATTCATTACTTGGCTGGTAAAGTAGCCAGAATTATACCCAGACTGAGGTCTGATGACTCAAAATTGAGTTCATTCCATTTGCCACATAGTAATTATAGAAATATTTTAGATGTAACAGAATCTAGGGAAAAATTCTGTATGCCCTCTCTTGTCCTTCAAAAACTTAACCACACAATTTTTAGAATGCATATGTTTTAAATAGTAAGATAAAGATGTAAAGATTTTGAGGAAGGGGGGAGAATCCTTAGTTCAAGAGGGTCTTGTTACTGACAGTTCTATTTAAGTTTTTAGAATTCTGCTAAAATAATGGCTTCTAATAAGAGTTATGGTGAATTATTGGAAAGCATGATCACCTCTGTGCCAGGTTGTCACTTAGGAACTCAGAACATCTATAAAATGGCAAATAAAACTAAGAAAACAACCAAAAAGTAAAAGAGGAAGGGAATGAAAATCCTCAGCAGAAAGTCACCTCGCAGAAAATAGAAAAAGAAATTAGTAACTAAACAAAATTTAGAAGTAATACAACTTCAATAAGATTTTAGACCTTTACAAATAGAGGCAACAAAGTTAGGGGACAAAACTCAGTAAGATAACCTAAAAATTCTTGGGTCTCCAAGAAAAACATGAAGAAATAAAATCTGAATATATTTCCACAAGTACAATAGATTTTTCTTGGAAATGATAACAGAAGGCAAAATGTAATTTCATTGAATCAGGAATTCAGTTCACACAAGAATATTGCCATCAGATTGTAACAGAAAAGGTCTTAGAAGCAACCAGTAAGGAATAAATCACATCACCAAAAAACTAATTTTCATAATGACAAAAGATTTCTCATCCAGAATGAGACATGAAAGGAGAAGCTGGGGTGTGATATAGTAAAACCAAAGCTCACTCTAAGATTGCCTGTTTAGCAAAATGAGCGTATTGTTAATGAGATTTTTTTTTTTAGTGTAAACAAAATTTACAGACCTTAATGCCGAGCAGAACTTATCAGGGCCTTTGACATGCAAACCAACCATGAAGCAGAAAGTTAAACAAGGTAAACAAATCTTTAAAATAAGGAATTAATGAATTGTGACTCAAAGTACTTCCGTAGAATTTGAGGCTTCACTACTCTCTAGGTTAACCTCTTCAGAGGCAGCATTTGCCTTCTGTCCAGGCAGCCCATTCCATTTTTAACAGCTCCAATTGTGAGGAAGTTCTCCTGATATTAACATTTTTTAACTACCACCAATTGTTCCTCATTCTGCCCTCCATGAAAAAACAAGCAAGACTATCCCTTTTCTGTATGGTAGTTCTTCAATACTTAGACAACTATCATCTTTCATAAAGATCTTTTTCAGGCTAACCATCCAAAGCTCCTTCTGTATCAAGAACTTAACAGCCTTTCTCTGTCCTAACTGCTCTCTTGTGGAGGATCTCCATCTTAACTGTGTCTTTAAACTAAAACCATCCCACTCAATGTGGTCTGATTAAGACTGGGTACAGAGAGACTTTCCTTATCCTGGAAGATACGGTTCTTTTTACATATAGAAAGGTATAGATAGACTATTGTTAATTTGATGTTCCATCTTTTAAGATGTTCACTGGGAATTAGTGACTGGGAGTTGAATGAGAAAACTCCATTTAAAGTGAACAGAAGAAAAGAACAAAAAATAATTATGTAATTAATGTGGGTACTGTAGGTATAAAAATAATGGAGTGGAATAAGCAATTCCTAAAGTGCAATTAGTCCTATCAAGACTCAGCAAAAGGCAAAAAGCTTTGAAAAGAATCCCAGAATCAGCGTTTTACTTTTATTTCTTTGATGGGTAAAGGGAGTATAACAATGTACTGTGTAGAGTCAAGAATTTATCCTCTGGAAACAAGATATACTATACTCTTAATAAGCTATTAAAAAACAATGTGACTGGGGCGGCTAGGTTGGCACAGTGAATAGAGCATTGGCCCTGGAGTCGGGAGGATCCAAGTTCAAATATGACCTCAGACACTTAACACAAAAAAATAGCCATGTGATCTTGGGTCACTTAACCCCAATTGCCCTACCTTCATCCTCCAAGAAAAAAAAAAAAACCAATGTAACTGTATTAAAGTAGGTAGAAACCCAAGAAAAAATTACATCTATGAATGTAAATGGATTTAATTTGCCTTTAAGAAAGGTGGTTCCAAAATAGATTAGAAAATAAAATTTAACATTGTTACTTATAGCAAACACGTCTAAAGTATAGATAAAACTATAAATTTAAAATGAGATAATGGATTATTTGCTTCATCCTCCTACAGAGACGTTCCATTTTAATACTATTATATGATAAAGCTGAAATGAAAATAGTTACTGTAAACTACATCATACTCATTAGTGCCATAGACAGCAAAACTGCACCAAATGGCATAGTAACTAAGGATGTAAAGGGAAAGCTTAATTTTTTAACAATTCTGTTAAAATTTTCCAAAATAAAAAAAGATCTGAGGAATAGGAGATTATTGGTAAAAATCTTTATTGTTATTGAAATTGACAACTAAAACAAGAAGGAAATTACAGATTAGAAGAGAATGTTGAAAAACTTGTTTTGATAGCTCTATATAAAGAAAATCCATTTGACTCTTAGAGATTTTACTTTTTTCTCATACCACTCAAAATAAATGATACCTCTAGGACATAAAGAATTCATCTTTCATAATAAAGGTAGAAATCTTAAAATACTTCCTTTACATGTCATAACACAATGAAAATAGGAATAAATAAGTGATTACAAACAAAATGTGTGTACCTTAATAGAGCCTTAAAATGATAGATAATGTGTGTAAATAATGAGCAAAAACCACCACGTGTGGAAAGAATAAAAAACTAATTAACAATGATAGTAGTAATATAGTGTACCAAAATTGGTGGGGACATGTGTAGTACTTCATATCCCTAAACACTTAATAACAAAAGGGAAAAGAAGACAATTGAATTAGGAAAAAAACTGAACTAACAAAAGTATTTTCAAGACCAATAAATTGAAACTATTAGGTGAATTAATCTAAAGAAAAGATCCAAATTAGCAAAAGGAACTAATCATACTAACGGGAGACAAAACAAAGAAAATTACCTAAAACTCTTGTTTTATAACCATAACAATATCAAGTTAAGATAGATGAAGATCTATAAAAATTAAGTTGTAGTTTTACCAACAATACCAAAACCATTTACCAGGGGTTTGAGATTTATTCAAAGCGGTAACATTTTGATTATGTTAATAAAGATATTTATAACTTTAAACCATCATATTAACACTGAAAAGTGTAGAAACAGAAGGACCTTTGCAGTACCTAACATGACAAGGCATCTTTCTAAAATTAAGAACTAGCAATATCAGAAAAAGAAGCTTTCTAGTGCACTAATATGGCTAAAGTAAAGAATATAGATTGTCTCCATTGTTTCTAGAAATAACAGTTATAGCAACAAAACAAAAAAAAGGAATAAGCATTAAGAAAGAGTGGGCAGAGTGATTATCTCTGTGGATAATAAGGTCATGAGCTGAGTGTCTGGGAATCAGAAATATCTGGATTCATTTCCCACTTTGGATACATAATAGTTCTATTATAGGTGAAGCACTTCTGAACTACAGTTCTCCTCATCTGTAAAATGATGGTGATAATACCAGCAATACCTATCTTTAGAGGATAATTGTGAAGCTCAAATCAGTTAAGGTATGTAGAGCTTTACAAACTTAGAATGCTTTATAGATGTCAGTTATTGTCTAGCCCAAGAAAAGTGACAGTCATAAAATATAGTTGAAGTGTTAAATAACTTCAGCAAGGTAGCAGAATACAAGATAAGTACACGAAAATCTCCATTGTAGGTAACTGATTAAAATTTATTAATTTATGGATTTTAATCTGATAAAATATCAGACCCTCCATATAGGAGTCTAGAAGTAGAGTTGTATCATAAATTTGGAACAATTCAAAGAAATATGGTGACTCATTCATTTTACACAATGAAGCAGATAATGTAAAGGAAAATTATTACTATATTAACAAAACTCAGGTAAATACAATTGGTAATGGAACTGCCATGTTAAAGCTAAAGCAAACAGGCTTCCTGTCTTAACAAAACACAAGCTTTTGCAATCAATTTTACTTGTTTGTAGAAGTTATGCTTTGAGGTTTCTGATTTTGTTATAACAATTATATTAAGATAAAAATAAATTATAGAATTTTCTACTTGATCACATATACAATATTGCTATATCTTTTAAATAGCTATATTTGCAAAATTATTTATTTGCTTAGTCTCATGTTTAAAGTTCAACCCAAATTAAAATGAATAGAAAGCTCACTTTACTGTAGAATGAAGATAGCTTCCTCAACGAGGGGTAAATTGTAGATAATGCTTAATTGAGAATTAAGAAGAGTGAGTGAAAATTTGCCTCAGGCATTTATTAGCTGTGTAACCCTGGGCAAGTCACTTATTTTCATTCAGCCTTGGTTTTCTCATCTGTAAAATGGGGGTAATCCTCCCAGGTTTGTTGTGAGGATCAAATATTTTATCAGATTTATCTGAAACATGTTGTAAACCTTAAAGGACTATATAAATTCGAACTATTATCATAATGGCTCTTACTGCTTTCAGTACTTATACATAAAATGATAGCTCCAGAGCTATCTGGGAGAGATCTCAGAATCTGTCTAATCCAGCCCCCTAACTTTGTAGTTAAAGAGAGAGATCCCCAGAGGTTAAATGATTTATCCAAAGCCCACACAGATTGTGTTAGAAACTGGATTTGAACTTAGGTCATCCTGATTTCAAAGCTTAATACTATTTCTGTTGTATCATACTAACCTTGAAACAGGTGAATTACCTTGTCACTGCAATATCTAAAATTGCTCTTTAACCAACCTCAGAATATTCAGTTATATAAAATAAAATTCGTGTTAGATATATTGAGTTGTATTTTAATTGTTTTGAATAGTAAGCTGATTTGGTCTGAATATGACAACCCTAAAATAACTGTGAAAGTATAAAAATATATACCAAATAATAACAGTGATTATTATTAATAATTAATAACACTTATTATTATTAATCACAGTTGAGTAGGAAATGGTAGCCTTGCTGTGGGATATAAGAAGTTCTGGTTAGCTGAAATCAGTCAACAAATATTTATTGACTATATAGTTCATGTTTCACGCTCTTCTGTGGTCTTAGAGAAATTTAAGATGCGTGTTCAGGGAGTATGACACATGAAACAGTGATCAGTAAAATATGTTTTTTTGTTAAAAGTGTTAAAATTAGTATGTTGGTACTCTAGGATTTCAGAGGATTAATCATTTAGTAAAGGAAGACCAGAGGACAAACTATCAAATTCTTTGGATGAATAGAAATTTACTACACTTATTTTGAGACTTAAGATTAGTTTTACTTCAAGCATTTTGTGACAACAGTAATTAAAGATAACCCTACCTGGCTTGTTGTGAAACCAGATTTGGAATTTAGTGGTATGAGGAAAAATGTTTAAATGTGAATTTACAGTAAGGATCTGTAGAATTTTGCTGTTAAGTGATTTTTGGTGTTTTGATTGCATCTTTTTTTTTTAAGGGCATAACTAATCATCTAGTTTAGTATAAGATAATACGTTCATATTCCAACTTGCCGATGCATTTTTTCTTTTAACCAAATAAACTAGACCTTAAAAATTACTAGAAGCAAATGAGTCTTGTCTCTACTTTTTACATTTTGGGGTATGGTTTTATCTTAAAAACAAAATTAAAACTCTTTGCTGTTTCTAGTCAAATGAGATATAATGTTTAAATGTCAGCTATTAGGAAAAACATCAATGAAAAAAGTTTTAAATTACAGTTCCTGTATATCATTTCCGAACATGAATTCTTAGCCAGCTAATATCTTATTTTTTGTTTGCAGATATGGTGGAATTTCAAATTTTAGTCGTCGGAAAGTTAAGTACCTAGAGAAAGATGTGAAACATAAAACACAATTTCTAGACATGCGCAGACAAATAAATGCAAAAAACAAACATGTCTTCTTTCCTGAAGAGTCAGAAAGACCATCTTCCCGGAAGAGTAAGACTTTGAGTAAGGTATAACTAAATTGTGATTTGTACAGCTAGAATACCCTCTGCAGTTATTTAGACCTTCTTTATTTTTGTAAGGGATGTTTTGCATCTTAGGTACATCCTAGTATGTTAACTCTCAGGGATAAAATTCATATCTTTATTATAATTAATGAGATTTGAACCGAGGTCCTCTGACACTATAATCTGTGCTCTTTCCACTTTACTACATTATATTCCACCTCAAAGGACATCTTCAAAGACTTTATTCCCGATATTTTGTTTTGTTTTGCTTTGTTTCCACTATGCTCAGTCTGGCCTCTTAACTATTAGGAAGATTAATCTTATTTTCGGGGATGATATCACTCATGTAAGAAGGGATAAATTTTCAGCCCAAGGCTTAAATAAAGGTTCACCTTACATTATCTGTATTAGTTTTTAGAAACCAGTATTCATGCAGTCTACCATATCACTAATTTTGTTCTTAATATACTATGTCCCAGGCACTTTGCTAGGTACTGTATAGTGTGTTTTCTTTATAGTAAGCCCATTTTTAGCAACTTTGATGCTTTATTTCTTGTACTAGAGATATGTAATAAGTCATGGTAGGTCAGAGTAGCAAATTGCTTTAGTGGATTATCTTGAATGAATTGGTGTTCACTTGTCATTAAAATATTCTAATTAGAATTCTTTATTGTCCTGTAAAACATTGGGAATTTCAAATGTCAGTAATGTGAGAGAAAACATTCTACGTGTAGTTGGATTACTATGACTGCATCTGTATAGCATGTTTGTGACATAATTCTAGGTGGAAAAATTTCTCAGATGGGTTAATGAACCAGTGGAGGAGATACCATCACAGGACCCTCAGGATGATGCACAAGACACTTGCACAAGCAGTGATTCAGAAGAACAAGAAAGATCTGTTAAAAAATGTGATGACTCTTTTGAGATTAGTAATCTGGAACCTGAAAAATGTGATGCATTTTCTTCAACCAGTGAATTTGAAATGGAAAAAAATAAAGAAGACAACAAAACAACTGTAACAGAAGAGCAGAAATGTGTTCCTGAAAGGCAGTTGGTTACTCTAGATATGCCAGATTATCTACAAGTAGAAACAGATGGTAAGAACAAGTGTGCTCGTTTGTAATAGAGTTAGAAAAATATTTATTGTGCTGAGGTTTTCATTAGTATGGATACTCCTTGCACCACAGTTCATATCGTTTATTATTAGTTACTGTTATAGTTCATACTCTATGCTTGAGTATTGGGCTTATTGGAGGTAGATAAGACACAGGACAAATATATTAGCTTTTCCATTGGTAACAGCTAATCAGTCAAAAGCTTTGAGGATACAGAAAAGAGTCAAGATAGTCCCTGCCTTTAAGGAGCTTACAGTCTAATGGGAGATAATAAAGAAAGTTATGTATAGGGTAAGTGGGAAATATTTTAAAGAGGGCAGACTCTAGAATTAAGAAGAGTTGGGGGGAAACTTCGTTTAAAATATGGTATTTTACTTGGACCTAAAAGAAGACAGTAGCCAGAGATACTGAGGAAGGAGAGCATTCCAGGCCTAGAAGATAGCCAGAGAAAATGCCCAGAGCTGAGAAAAGTCATCTGTGGAACAGCAAAGGGGCCACTGTCACTGAACCAAAGAGTGCATAATAGTAAGAAAGGTAGGAGGGAATTGGATTATAAAGGACTTTGAATGCCAGACAGAATTTTGTATGTTATCCTGGAGGCAATAGGGAGATGCTGGAGTTTATTGGCTAGAGTGGGTGATGTGGTCAGACTTGAATTGTAGGAAAATTACATTGGTAGCTGAATGGAGAATGAGTTAGGATGAAGAGAGATTTGAAACAGGTAGACTACCTGCAAATTATTGCTGTGGTCCAGGTATGAGAGATTAGGGGCCTGCACCAGAATGTTAGCATGATAGCAGTGTCAAAGAAGAAAAGGAAGTATATTCAAGAGATTTTGTGAAGGTAAAAGAAATTGACAGGCCTTGGCATTAGATTGGATAGGGGAGGGTGAGAGATAGTGAGAAGTCCAGGATGACTCCTAAATTGAGGGGCTGGAAGGATGGTAGTATTTTTCACAATACGAGGGAAATTTGGAAGTGAGAACGGTTTTGGGGAGAAAGTCCAGTTCAAGATGTCTGAAAAGTAATTGGAGATGCAAAACTGGAAAGTCAGCAGAGAGATCAGGACAGAATAGGTAAAATTGAGGATCATTAACATAAAGATGATAATTAAATCCACGAGAGCTGATGAGATCACTAAGTGGAATAGTATAGAAAGAGAAGAAAAGAGAGCCCAGGAGAAGCTGTAGTTAATTCAGCATAATCTGGATAAGACTCCAGCAGAACTACTGACTTTTTGTCTTTCTTTTTTAAGAAAAAAAAAAAAAACCCAACAATACTTTACCCACATTTCCCTACCTCTGCATTTAAGTAATTTCTCAGTTCATCTCCAAAGCCAAGTTTGGTGTTATAATTATTAGCAGTCTACTTCAATTTTTTGTTCCGTTTACATTGTTATTGTAATCATGGATACTGTTTCCCTAGTTCTATTTTACATTGCTTTCCATCAGTTCATGTAAGTCTAAATTTGCTGTTCTGAATTCTTAATATTCATTATGTTTTATGCTGTAGTATATCCCATTATAATCATGGCCATAATTTGTCTAGACTTTCACCAAACAATGGGTGCCTTTTTTTCTGTCTCAATTCTTTACTATTAAGAAAAGTGCTATATTGTGTATAGAGAGCCTTTCTGTCTTTAACCTGAATGGTCAAGTCATGTCACCAAGCATTTATGAAGCACCCTCCTGCTCCATGGTCAGCATCATGCTAAGAACTAGAGCATATGCCTAGCATTGGAATCTGGTCAGAAGGCATGGATATTTTAATCATTTTGTTTTAGTATAGTTTCAGAATGGTTAGACCAGTTCACAGCTCAACCAGTCAGATATTTTTTAAACTCCTTCCTTGTTGTAGACATTTTAGCACTGGGAGTACAAAGGAAAAGGCAACCCATCTAGTGTTGTACATCCCATCCCCACCATACCTTCTTATCTATGACCTCCCACAAAGACTTTACAAAAAATACAAAATCATACATATATGCATATTGTTTATTCGAGATAGCCAAGGAAAGATTTAATTTGCTTTGAGTCAGGAGCTCAGTAATATCAGTTAAGAACAGATTTTATTTTTTGCTAACCAGTAATATAGTGAAGATATTTTGTTCTGTTATTTTGGATAGTTCTAATATGCTGTATTTGTCATAAATGATCTGTTTGACTTTTTTTATGTTGTGTATACTTTTATTACAGTTGAAACAAAGAAGAAGAAAAAGAAAAGTAAGAAAAAGAACAAAACTCTAAATCCCCTCCCTCCAGAGATTGCTGCTGTTCCTGAACTGGCCAAGTATTGGGCACAGCGATATAGATTGTTCTCACGTTTTGATGATGGGATTAAATTAGACAAAGGTAAGGTAGTATGTGCTGGTGAAATGTAAATATTTAGATTGACAAATACTTTGTTGTATCCTTTATTTGTTATGTTTTTAAAAAACAATGCACTGACATTAAATAGAACATCTGATCATCATCACCTATTTTTTTTTTTTTTTATTACTTTTTGGTCTAAAAGTGTGATTTCATTGAAATAGGGAACTCTCCGTGAGAAAACTCCCTTAATCAAGGTGAGCGTTGCTTTGGCAATAGTCATTTTCTTTGCAGAGAGGATTGAGGAAGTCTTAGGTCACAGAGCCATAAGTAACAGGCAGCTTGGTTCATGAATCTGGGTCTAGCTCTTCAGCTACCCTGCTGCCATCTCTACTGGTGGTACCTAGTTAACTGATACCTAGTTAACTAAACACTGAAATTTTTGAGTTTAAAACCTGTTGGCTTTCACTGTAACCCCTAGTAGCCCAGCAATTTATTGTTTGAGTTACCTAGAAACTGCAGCTTATTTTTGTAGTGCCAGTACAATATTCAAAGCACCCGCAGTAGCTATGAATAATTCTGAATTACAAAATATAACAGACTGTTCACATGGAAGACAAGACCAAAATGTTTATCCAAACACCAGAAGGCCAAATCCATGATAGCAACAAAAAAATCTATACACAGTAACAGTGCAGGGGGCACCACCATCCTGGAACCTTTCTCTTGCTGGGGCCTTCACACAAACAAACACTCACAGTTCACTGCTTGCTTCCTCTCTCTCCCTTAACTCTTAATTATTCTGACCAACTTCCTCTCAGCTCTGCCCTACTCTTCCTCCTCCCATCTTTTTGGCAAGCTCCTCCCACCACTGACTCATGTGAATCAGGCTTCTATGTGACTCAGACAGGTCACATGGACCTATTAATGAATGGGAAAAATCTTCCCATTTATATTACCATTACAGTTTTCTGTCTAAACAGGATTTCCTGTAGTACCAGAGTTGTATACCTTCAGAAATCACAGTTGTCAAAATAAATGTTTACTTATAGAAGGCCCCTAAAAGGTCCAGAGTCTTCTTAGCAGAGACCCTGAGTTGACAGGGGTAGAGAGGAGGGAAGTTTATATTTGAGGGGTACCACTGGATGGTTTTATAGAAATTGACTCCTTTGTTTACAAAGCTGATAGTGTCTCTGTTAATCTTAAAATTTCAGCACTACAAAACAAATTTAAAAGATTCTGTAAATGTAAAAATCATTAATATTTTACAAAATACAAGTCTAAAATTCAAAAGGCTTGAATTCAAGTCCCAGACCTTTATTAATTATAACTCATTTTATTTGGCTTTGAGTTTTTTCCATTTAAATGTCTTCTCAATACTCTGGTCTTACAGTAATTTACAATAAAATTCATACTTTCTGAACCGCTATTTTAACTTTATGCTAATGCTTGGCTGGATTTCTTGTTGTTTTGCACAACTTGATCAGAAATATTTTTCCTCTAGAGGGATGGTTTTCAGTTACACCTGAGAAGATAGCTGAACACATTGCTGGGCGTGTCCATCTGTCCTTCAACTGTGACATTATAGTGGATGCATTTTGTGGAGTTGGAGGCAATGCCATTCAGTTTGCCCTAACAGGAAAAAGAGGTAATCAATTTATCTCTGTATATATTTGCTTCAAACAGTTAAAATGTAGGCATCTTGTATTACTGTGTGTTCATGTGTTAGTCTGCAATGCTTACAGTGAAGCGTATTTTAAACAATAAAAATATTTGCAACAACTTTTAACTAAAAAAGCCATGTTACTACCAGATGCTTTGTAGAATCTAAATGTAATATTTTTATTCAGAAATTCAGTGTCTTAAAAGTTGCACTCAGAAGAGGCAAGGTCAATTATCCTTATCCTTGACATGGAAAAATAGTTTCTGTTCTAGGCAATAGTTTCTTGTTTAAACAAAAGATCAACTTAAAATGTCTTAAATGTTTAAGTTTCGTCATTCTGTAAAGGATAGCTAGGAAAATATTTAAGTAATTGTTCTCACCTTTTTGTTGTGCCTAGTAAAAGAATGTGCTGGATTTCTGTGGTATTAGAGGCATCGAGAGAAAGAGAGAGAGTAAAAACTGTTGAAGATATCTTGTATTTCATTCAGAATTTTTCTCATTCATAGAACTATCTAAACACATACAAACACACACACTTGTTTACATGCATATATTTGTGTAGATAGGAAGATTTTTACACTTGGCTATGATTTTTCTGTATTCCAGTAGAAATTCAATGGTTTAGCATTTGTCAGTAGCACTTTCACAGGCCAAAATCAGTGTTTACAATCTCTGCTGCTTTCATACAGATCTTATTTTCAAAACACTCAGTTTTAAAGACTAGATTTAATGTCAAAAGATATTTTGCTCCTTAGTGTCAGCATATTTGTCATTCTGCTCCTGGACCACAAATGTAGCAGATTAAAAAACTGATAAAGATAAAGTCTTTTCTCTCTTACTTGTTTGTGTATCTAGAACAGTCAGTCCTTGTAAATGCATGGTTTTATGTAGTAACTAATTGGTTGATGTGCATTTTCTGCAGTGATTTTATTTTGCAAAAATCGTGATGTTTCAAAGCTACTTTTAATATGTTTTGAAGCTATCATTACCAAACCACCTCATTGGGGAGTAAAGATCAAATGAGCTCATGTACATGCTTTTTAAATTGTAAACATGTAAAACATGACCCATTGAATTTTTTTAATAGCTTATTTACATGACCACTATGGAAATTGTGTTTTCTTTAGCCCTTCTAAGTACTGTACTAGCTTTTTGGAGTCCATACTTTATGGCAAGTGGTTCATGAGAATTTCTATAGATAAACCAAGGTTAGCTTATACAAGCATTGTTAACTCTGAAATAGCAATAAATTAAGTGAAATCAGCTTCATTAAAAACACAAAACTAACAAAGTGTTTCATTTAGCAGCCTTAGGAAAAGAAGACTTCTATCATTAAAAGTCTTTAATTCCTTTAAAATGTTTTTCCAGGAAAAAACTTATCTATCTATTTTTTTTAGACTATTTGTGCTTTTTTAGAGAATCTCAACATTATGGACTTTGAATATAACAGATATCATTGATTCCAAGGCAGTGATAAATGCTTGTTTCTCAGCACATTGCATGTTCATGATAGACACAGTAAATACATGTAAATTGATACTTGTGATAGAAAAATGAGTTTGTATAAGCATCCTTTTCTTTATAAATTCAAATGGAGGCAAATGTGTAAATCATCCCTGAGTAGGTAGGATTTTGTAAATACTATTGCTGTGTGCTTTTGCAAACCTAGATAAAAGTTTCAAAAGACTAAGCCTGTTTCTAATTTCCTTTTCAGTCCAACTATTCTTTTAATGCACTTTTTCATAGTTTACTTGTGATTTACTCCGAATACCATGAAAGTAACTTGATTCAGAAAAATGTAGCAAGAGAAATATATTTAGTTACCATTCTGGATAACTAGAATATTGAGTATCACAGATTAATATCATTATTCCGAAATTTTATAAAAAGTTCTTCAATCTAGCCTAGCTGGTCACAATTAAAATTGTAAATATTTCAGCTAAATCTGCATCTTTGGTATATGTAACTGGATAACCTAATCTTAGGCAAGGTTTTCTTCCTTCTATCAAGGATTCTTTAAAGGATTTATTCAGATCATTGCAGAGATAAAATGTCATCTCACAAGGCTCATAAAATCAACTCGTTTTCCTTTTATCTTTTTCCAGTGATTGCCATTGATATTGATCCAACTAAAATTGATCTTGCTCACAACAATGCAGAAGTATATGGAGTAGCAGATAAGATAGAGTTCATCTGTGGAGACTTCATGCTATTGGCCTCAGATTTAAAGGCAGATGTTGTATTCCTCAGCCCTCCTTGGGGAGGGCCTGACTATGCTACTGCAGAAACCTTTGATATTAGAACTATGATGTCTCCAGATGGATATCCTTTCTAAGTCTTTGTTGTGATTTCACTTAGAAATGGTGGTAAATGTTGTATTTTATTGCAAAGTTGCATTTTCTATGTGATAAATGTTGTGTATATCTTTGGAGAGTTGTTTTTTTTTTATTATTTTGTTTTTCTCCCAAACAAATGGAAAAAATGAAGCAGTAATTGACTTTTTGAAGCTATTGATAGTGCCAGCTCATAGCAGCATAGATTTTGAGCTAAAAAGAACCTCAGTGTTTCTCTAAATCAGTCCCTTCAATTTATTAATGAAAACATTGAAGCCAGAAAGGTTATACATAGTGAGTGGCAAAGCTATGATTTCAAACCAGGTCCTCTAGCTCCAAATTTTTTTCATTGTACTTGTTGGTGATATACCTCACCTTTGGCAAATTTAAACCACAGGGCTTAAGGGCCCTGTCTTTGGGAACTCTGGTTTCCCTTGGGATCTGCCAGTAGAATCTAGACAGCCCTACTTCACTGTCATGTAGACTCAGAAACCCAATGTAACTTGCCTGCTTTCTCCCTTTGAGAAGGACACTGGGTTTGGAGTCAGGTGTCCTTGGTTCAGCCACCACTTGCTCCCTGGGTGACCTGGGACAGGTCACTTAAACTTTCTGGGCATCAGTTTCCTCATCTGTGAAACAAGGGGGGAAATTAGGTTTCCTTGGAGGACTAAACTTTTTTTTTTTCCTTCCCAAAATGTTAATAACTTATTCCACCTAGACATTGAGCAGTCAGTCACTATTAGTCATTTATGGAAGGGATCTTTCAAGGCCTTCTGATCCATCCCACCTTCCTGTCCCCCCTCATTTTACTAAGGAGAAACTGAGGCCTAGGGATTTACCCATAGTCACACAGGGAGGAGGCATCAGTAGTGAGCTTCAGAGATGGGACTGGAACCCAAGGTCTTTTACTCCAGAGCCAATTCTCTTTCCCTATAAGCCCCTCCTCCAACCCCCTCCCCCGTGTCCATTCTTAAATAGTAATATTGATTGGGACACATGCTAAATTATGATTTTAGGGTAATAAATAATTTCACATTTTCTACAGTCTTTCCAGTTAAATTATTCTGGTGCCATATTGAAAACTAAATCCTGTAAAGTGGTTTGAATAACTTAGGTATTTTTAATATTTTTATTTTAATTTTAATATAAGTAATTATGGGTATTATGGGTATTAAGTCATATAATCCCCCCCAAAAAAATCTAACTCCAAGATTTAAAAATGCTACGATTTAACATAACATAATTTGTTTGGCAAAAAGCACTTAACCTTTCTGTGCCTTAGCTTTCTTACTTATAATAATAAATAATTAAAATAGCGATAAAATAATTTTAAAATACTAGTCACATTTGCATAACCCTTGAAGGTTTACAATGTCATAACAACCTTGTGAGGTAGATAGTTACAAGTTTTATTATCCATGTTATAGGTGAGGAAATTGAGATTCTAAGAAGTTGTAACTTGCCTATTGTCACATAGGTTTGAAATGTCAGATGCATAATAAGAACCCACACCTCCCAAGCCCAGCATTCTCTGTAGTAAGTCACACTGCCTATTGATAGAGGAATGGTTATATCTACTCAGCTGCGTGAGCATTCTCAGATAAAAGAGGTGTTTTGTAAACTGTAAGGTTTTATAAAGAAACATTATTAACTTTTTTCCTCTTTTTCTTATTTGTTCTTTTGAAGCAGACATGTGATTTCATTGGTATAGTCAACCTTCTCTCTAACTGTAAATTCCTGAAGATTAAATGTTGAGGAATATTCCCCGAGTCACATAAGGATATAAGTATATGTTAATATGTGAGTCTCCAACTCTAGTGCCAGCAGTTCCCTACTGGGCTGCAATTTCCTCTGATGTCAATGTATGACTAGTGTTATAAATCTAAAAATTTATTAGAATTCATCCAGGGACATGAACAAATATGCTGATGGTTTGGAAGAGATTTTTGTTTTTAAAATGAGATAACTGCTTCTATAATAAGGATTTTACTGTATTAATGGTTATCATTTATTATTAAATTTCAGAATAGAAGCATCTTATATCCTAGATTGGGGACCATCTTTTAACTGGCTAAATTAAGTATCATTTAGTAGAAATAAACTGGTGTCAGTTATTTTTCCTTAACTTATTTCAACATTTGAAATTTTCAGGCTGTCCCAGATGATCACTAACAATATTGTATATTTCCTCCCAAGAAATGCTGATATTGAACAGGTAGGTTATGATTGAGGAATTGCTGATAAACCTCCCTCTGGTTTAACTATTGATTTAGTTTCACAAATACATTATCATTAAAATGGTATTCTCTCTACTTTCTGTGCTAAACTTTGTAGATTCATTGTTGTAGTTACTCTTATTGCAACATACATAGTGAGTGTTACATACTTACTATGTTAAAAAGTAAATATGTAACACAGGTTGATGAGATTTAGGATTGGAAGGAACCTTGCAGATCATCAGGCCCAATCCCCTCATTTTTACTGATGAGATAAACTTATATCTGCTTCAGTTGCTCCTGGATTATAGGTATTTAAAAAATATTGTTGAAAGAAGAAAAAAAATTCCAGTCTTTAGGACAGTACTGTACCGTGCATGTAGCTTCCATGTAATAAAAATTTAATGCATTTGAACTCAACAAATTACAGACACACATCTCTGAAAGTGTGGGTAGAAGAAAAAGGTATGGCAGTGAGATGACTTTGTTAATGATGTTTCAGGGTTCAGGTGCCTGCAGTTTGCTTAAGTCATTATTAGATGTGCTTAGATTCTTTAAAGCTTGAGCAAACAAGCTTGGTTTGGTTTAAACCTTGAATTTATATATATATCAGCATAATGTAATGTTGACCAGTCCAGAAGCCTAAAGGGGAAATTTGCTAACAGACTGAAATTAATTCTCACATTCCCTACATCATATACTTTGACTTTTCCAGAGGCACTCAGAAAGAAAACTCTTCGTTAGGTTTCCATACCCTGCTTTCTTTTCTCAGCTAAAATTTTAATGGGTTGAAGTCTTAGAAAAAAGTTACCCTATCATATTATAAAATGTAGTTGGAAATAGCATCTGGATGGAATACATCTGCTGAATTTGACAGTGTTGACCATCTTTGCTGGACACTTCTTTCTGAGCTTTCTTGACACTGCTCTGTCCTGGTTCTCCTACTTACTCTATTTATTTTTTAGTTTATTTTTGTGGTTCCTAATCCAGATCATAGACCTTATGATCTAAGTCTTTATCCTCAGCCACCTACTCTGCTTTATTCACTCTCAGTGATTTCAGTAACTCCCATGGGTTGAATTACCTATCATCTAAATGTTTTAATATCTTTATAGCTAATCTTACTGACTTCCCTGACCATATCCTTCCCCTACTCAGTTTCATTGATTTTCTGTTGCCCCTAGAATCAAATATAAGCTTCTCTGTTTTGCTTTTAGAGTCCTTTCAACTGTGCCCCAACTATTTCTCCAGTCTCATAGTATACAGTTCTTCATCTTACACTGCTGTCCAGCTTTCCTTCTCTCTGTACCTCCCACATTCCGTTCCATATTCCACCTCTGTGCCTTTGCACTGTTGTACCTCATGCCTCAGGTGTGTTCTCTCTTCACCACCACTTAATATAATACCTTTCTTCAAGGCTAAATTCAAGCAGCACCTTCTACATGAAGCTTTTCTCGATTCAGTCTCCTCCACAGCTGGTGCCTCATCAAAATACCTTGCATATAAATATTGTTTATATACTTTTTCTTGTTTTCCTTTTCTGGAAAATGAGTTCTTCACAGTAGGTCTCTTATTGATTATATTTATATCTGCTGTGCCTATCACAGTGCCTGGCACTTATTATCTGCTTAATAAATGATTATTGATTAATTGTTCATAGATTGTGGTATAGTGGAAAGGATGCTGAACTTGGAATCAGGAGAGACAAAAATTCAGATCCTTCCTCTGACACTTAAAAGCAGTGTAATTGGACAAGTCATCTTGCTGAGGCTTAGCTCTTCACATGTAAAATATGGATGATGATAATAATTATCTTTACTGACATCATAGGGGTTTAAAAATTAAAATGAGGTGTATATTGAGAAAGCATTTTGTACATTTCTGAGTGCTAGATAAATGTCAGTATTGTGACTATTGTATAGAACTTGTCTGTAAGGATATTGTCCTTCCCTGAGGAAAAACCTTCCTCAGACAGAACTTAGGACTAGAAAGGGACCTCAGAGACTTTCTAGGCCTAGAGTCCATGGATCTTCATATATGCACTTCGGGTGGGGGGTGAGGGGGAGGGTTGAAGTCTGTGAAGTTGGATGGTGAAAACATCTTTCTATATAATTTGTTTTCTTTGTGATTCTATATATTTTGTGCATTTAAATGCATTATTTTGAGAAGAGGTCCATAGACTCCACTAGACTGCCATAGAGTTCTGTGACACTCAAGGTCAAGAATCCCTGATCTAGTCAATCTTATAAACTGGTCAGAAATCTTTTTTGTGACATTTCCAACAAATATTCTCATCTGGAGTTGAAAGAAGTTTAAGAGAGCTCAAGCACATAAAGTCATAGTCAATCTAAGTTTTAAAATACTTTCAGTTCAGTAGTCTGTGAGCATCAAAATGCTGTGCAAAATTTTAATGGTGAAACTTAATCTTAAGTAAGAGTTACAGCTGATCTTGCCTAACAGTGTATGTTCTCTGCTACCAACAAAATCCTGTGCTTGCACAATGCACTAATAATTTTGTTGGTCTTGAATTATTGAATATTTCACTAGGCATCTTTCAAGATGTCCTATTTGGGAGAAAGAGTGAACATAAATAATAATATGCCTTTACTTGAATGACTAGTTCTGTTGGAAGTAAAACTATTATTTTTTGTTTGTAAAAGATCTGAACACTTATACTTTATTTACATTTTCTGCCTCTAGAGGGAGTCACAATACTAGTAAAATATTAGAAGGGTGGGTGAAAGTAAATTTTCAAGTATTTTGGTTAAGGTTTAATTTAAGTAGAAATTTCAGCAGGAAATTTTCACTTTGACACATAAATACATCTCCTTTTCCCAGCTATACCTGCCTAATTAGGTGCACTAGACTTAAAAATGACCTGGGCAGATTGAATGACTATTGTTACTGTTTCTGACCAAGGATTACACTTTATGACAAGCAGATGTCTTCTGAATACTGGGTTAAAGAGGAAGAAATATGATTTTGTTTGTGTGGGTAGGTAGAGGAACCTAATCACCTTTTAATGATTTTTGTGCATAAAGCCATTCCAAATTTTAAACAGATGCAAAACAACTTTAGTACACAAGACATTTCAAACAGATATTTAATTTTTAACAGTAATTAATTACCAAAAAAGTTTAAATGTTTCCATGTTATACTTTCAAGGGAGATGTGTATGTATATATGTATGTATGTATACACATGTTTATGTATATATGCGTGTGTTTTTATATACTCTAAAAGTATAATGGAAACATTTTAGCTTTTCTTGTTTTCTTAGTTACTGTTAAAAGTTAGATATCTATTTTTTGAAGAAAAAGAAATGGTCATTCCTTAATCTTAACACTCTTCTCAGATCTGTAATAGTTAACATATTCACCACAACCAGCATATTGGAACAACATAGTCTGTAAAAATGTATAAGTTAAGGTTCACATACTCTGGTCTTTCCCCATTTAGGAATGGCTACCATTTCCCTGCCCTTTCAACTGCTCCCATAAACAAGGGAGGCAAGAATTTTAGAAGTTCTGTAGGTTGTCGACTAGAGGACAAGTTGTTCCTGAAAAGTAGGAATGACTTAAAAGAACTGACCCAAGGACAATCTCCACATGGAATTATGCTGTTTAAACTACTAACTCTGGAAAAACTGACCATCAACCAGTCGTCTATTACTGGCATATTAATTCGGTTAGATTGTTTTTATAACATACAGCTGAGAGGAGTTTTGATTAAAGGGAAGGAATAAAAGGTGGGTAATTTGAAACCATGAAAAACTTTAGATAGAATTGAGTGTCAAGTTAGCATTGGCATATAGGAGAGGAGATAGAATGCTAAAAATAAACTTGTCTATTTGAATGTGTGTTAGATACAAGACGGAGCGGAAATCCTCATTCTTGTACTTCATGTGCGCCTTGTTCCTCAAACTGAGAGTGGTAGAAGTACTAGGGTGAGAGTCTGTTAACTAGTTGTATGACCTTGTACTATTTAATTTTTCTGGGCTTTGGTTTCCTTTTAGCTTTGAACTCTTTAATTCTATTTCAGCTTCATTATGACTTGATAATGTAGCCATTTTTTTTTTCTATGGGGAAAATTCTGACCTGGTTTAAAAATGAACTAAGTGCATGATTTGTAACCTGATCCTAATTTCTAACCATCATAGTTCCAGTAGAGAAATATATCAGGGAAATAAAATTGAGTTTTTATTTGGTTGATTTTATTTTGTTTTTGTTTTCTTCTCTAAGAAATATACTTAATATACTGCATAAGAAACTGAAGAACAGAAAAGTATTATCATTTCCCCAACAGTACTCAGGAAGTATCAGAACCCAAGCAGACATTATCTGACTCCTAAGTATTATGCCCTGTGTACCAGCCCTTCAGCCCTGATACCACTATGTGGCACCAAAGACTATTTGCCATTGTTTACTCCTTCCCCCATTCATATTTTATTTTCTTACTTTCCTTTCCCGGTTTTCCTTCTCCACTGTTTTAAACTTTGCACTATTAATATATTCAGTCATTGCTTAGACCTGGAAGTGGTAGCTGGAACTAAAGAAGTTAGAAAAATTTATCAGACATGGAACAGCATTACACACCTCTAATGTGAATGGTGAGACTAATATTTAACCAAAAACATCTCACAGATCATAATTGCTAAATAGCAACAAAATTAGTCTTTCTTTAACATTGGTAGTGAAAAGCTTTCACTAGATTTAGGTCAAACTCATGGCCTTCAATTTAAATATGTATCTAAATGGAGATACCCAGAACTGTGGGACAAATTCCCATTGTATAGTAATATTTGGGTGGGATTTCTATATTGGAGTACTGAGAAAATCTCTGTTGGAATGCATATCCTATTCCTATCAAAATGTTTAATACCATGTGGCTTTACTTAAATCCTTGCTTGCATTCCTGTCTTTATATTAGATTCTGTTAAAAAACCATAAAAAATCTTGAGATTTTAAAACTAAATCTGTGATGGATTTAGGAAAAATACAAAGCTTTGTTCCTTTCACTGCTATTTTATTTTATATTTTAAGTAACCAAAATAAATGTTGAAGGAAACCTTTGATCTGAAGTACTTTGCACATATGTACTCATATGTATGTAGTCTTTAATCTTTAAGATCCAAATTCTAGGTATCTGCTTTTAGAAACTCAAGATGATTTTTTTTTTTTAAGTCTAGAAACATTACTGGCCAGGCATTCTCAATATTGCCTAAGTATTGTACTTAGTACTGTCTAAGAAACTGAAGTTGATAATTACTTTTTGTACTAGCAGATGTACATTTTGCCATTTTATGGTCCAGAATTGGGATAAATGTAAAATAAGATTTTTTGAAGCCACCAGAATCTGATAATTTACTTGTAATGTCTAAGTATCAGTTATTTGTATTATAATTACAACATTTCCTTTTATATTCTGTGACCTAAATCTATTTCAGAATGGGGCTAACCTGTTACAGATTTTTTTTGCCAAAGATCAAGCATATTTAAAATATTCTTTAAAAAAAAAAAAAACTTTTTGCTTTAGAAAAAGAACTTTGTCTGTAGATGAACCTAGTACCAGCCTGCAGCCAGAAGTATTGGTAGGAAAATGGGCTGTTCCTTCTCAGTCATCTGTACAGATAGAGTCAATGCTGGAAAGTGGGATAGTATAGGGATAGTATCTAAGTGCACTAGATAATAGGAAGGAAAGGGGGAGGAACAAGATTGCTTTCAGACGACTTGCTGAGTCCATTTCCCTTGGTTCATAAATAGCAACCTACCATGTTCAGTTTTTTCTTAACAGAACATTACATTTAGGAATGAATTATGTTTCCATGATTTTCAAGTACCATAAATTATTCTAATCTCTGTCCATCCCCTAAAAGATAAATTCTGCATTAGCTTTTTACTATATGTTGTTGGTATGGTGATTCCTTATGAATCTGTAGGAGTTATTTTAGGATGTAGAGTAAGTAGAGATTTTTCTTTGGCAAAACATTCAAAGCAGTTTGTTTTATCGTCGTATTTTACAGTTATGGATTACAGTGTAAAACATCAAGTTCTCTTATCTCCCGTGTTTCTGACATAATTTTAGGCTAAGCTAATTTTTCTGAAGCATCTTTTTTAAAAAAGCAGAACAGTGGCATTATTTGGTTTCATTTCTAAATGTCGTAATTCAAATGTTAAAGTTTCGATAAGAACATATATTAATAAGACTTAAGTAGTTTATTCTTTGCAATGAACAATACCCAGTAAACTTTATAGCTAAATTGCTTCAAAATTGGTACATTTTAAATTATGACAGTGTAACTTGATATTTTGTTATAATATCTCTTGCCTCATTAATCTCTTGCATGTCTTTAATTTTGAAAATTTTTCAGTCAAAATACCTTGTCTCCCACCTTCCCCAATCCCCCTTTGAGAAAAAAACAACCTCCTTTATAAACACACAGTGAAGCAAAATACGCATGTATTGGCCATCCCAATATGTCTATGCACACACACCTCCCAAATGGACTTGTATTGGAAAACTCAATTCATATTTAAGAAAGTTCTCATATTGCCCACAAGCTTCTAGATAAATGTTATTTACTTATAGGAGAGCATGGCTACTTAATCCCCACAAAATGGTTTTGTGATGTGGAGATAACCACGCAGAAAAAAGATAGGTTAAAAAACAAATCAATATGGATCAAATTTTGAGGGTGTTATGTGCTTTGTACACATTACAAACATTCAGGAAAACTTAATCTAGACATAGTACATCCAGGTAGAATCGAGGGGTCAGTGCTCCAAAATGATCCTTGGTCAGATTTAAATAACCTGGCCAAAGAACACTGGATAGGAATCTTAGGTTTCTAGTCTTTGCTCTGAAACTAAATGAAACTTTTCCTCCTTCGAAAAATAAGGGAGTATAACAAAGTGGTTTTTAAAACCCTTCTAACCCTAATGGTTTCTGTATACGTGAGATCTGTGTTTCATTTCATGAATCTGGGTTCAGCTTCATTTTCAGTAAGAGTAGAATGAACTGTTATCTGTATCCTTGGGTAACTCACTAGACTTCTATGGGGCTCAGTTTCCTTATCTGCAAAATGAAGGTCCTGGACTAAATAAAGTCATACCTTATTTTTCTCAGATTTTGTGTTTGCAGATTCATCTCACTAAGATTTATTTGTATCCCAAAAATGAATGCTCGTACCACTTTCATGGTCATTTGTAGACATGCTCAGAGAGGCAGAAAATTTTAATCACCCAACATCCAGCTGAAGTCAAACACTGTGATACTCTGCCTTCTTTTTCAACTCATACACTGTAAATCGGTGTTATTTTCATGATCTATTTAGTGCCATAGTTTTCGTGTTTTATGGTTTTGTTGGTGATTCCACTTTTTAAAATGGCTCCATGCATAGTGCTATACTGCTTTCTAGTGTCCCAAAGCACAAGAAGGCAGTAATATGTCTTTACAGGGAAAATACATGTGTTAGATAAGCTTCACCCAGACATGAATTATACTACTTTTGGCCATGAGTTCAATTTTAGTGAGTCAATAATACAATACATCCAGAAAAAGGAAGAGGAAGTTTACCAATCTGTACATGAGACCACTCCGGAAACTTCTAATGTAAATGTTGTGACCAAAGGCTCACAGAAACTTAACACTGTATTTCCCCCTAGAAGAAGCAATGGTTCAGAGTTCACAGTGATTCAGTAGAACATAACTACCATGAATTAGGAGAATTTACTGTAGCTCTTAATTCCTTTTCTAAGTCTACCATTCCTTCAGAATTCTTTGAGGGTCTAAGAGGAATTGACTTGAAGCCTTCTTTCGGTCCCCTCCCCAAAATCATCTGATTGTTTGCTCTAGTACTGACTGTTCTGTCCCTCAGTAATTAAGCTTCTTAGATGCTTAATGTGAAGAAACACTCAGTGCCTAGTTAGCAAAAATAATTAGTTCAAATAGGAAGCTATTTTCAGAATTATTTCAAATAGGAAACTACCAGATACACTTCCTCTCCCTAGGGGTAGCCTCCCAGGCAGTGGCCTTCTAATATCCTAAGATTGCTGTCTTTTGCCTGCCATGGAGAAGTGGCTGGAAAAATGTAGTAACTACATAAAATCTTAAGTGAAAATTCTTTAATTGAAAAGAATTTTTCTCAAGCTAGTATTCTTATTTAGGTAATACTAGTATAATTAGGTAATACTCATAGTATAAAACTTACATTTACAGTTGGGACATTTTTTTTCTTCTGCATAAAATATGAAAAGTTCTGGCCATTGATTTTGTTTCTTTGTTTACTTTTATTTTACAAGATTCAGTTCCATAATCCCTTGAATTTAAAATTTTCTCCCCTCTGCCAAGCGGCATGTAGTCAAGTATAAGATCTGCAAATATTTTCATGTTAGACATTAGTCTGGTTGTATAGAAGGGTTGTAACCATAGGATTGAACAGTGGGAAAGAAGAAACAAAACCAAACATGGAAAAGAAAGCATGTAGTTTGCTTCAGTCTCCATTTAAACTGTTCTTTCTAGATCTTCCTCTGAATGTAGACATCTCCTTCCATCCTGAGACTTGTAGAGTTGTCTTATTACCTTGTGTTGCTGAGAAGAGTCCAATTTCTCAAAGTTATCAAAGTCACACAGAACATGTTTGTCATCGTGTACACATTTCTCCTGCTTCTGCTCTTCTCACTTAGCATCAGTTCGTATAAACCTCTCCAGGTAAATATGAAATCCATCTGCTCCTCATTTCTTATAGCACAATAGTACATTCATATACCGCACGTTTAATTCATATACATTCAAATACCGCAACTTGTTTAGCCATTCTGCAATTGATGGGCATCCCCTTAATTTCCACTTTTTTGCCACCATAAAGAGAACTGCAGTAAATATTTTTTGTACATTATGTCTTCCTCCCACTTATATAATCTCCTTGGGATACAACCCTGGAAGTGGTATTACTACATCAGAGGCTATGCAGTTATTTATAGCCCTTTGGGCATAGTTCCAGATTGCTTTCCAGAATGGTTGAATCAGTTCACAACTCCACCAACAATGCATTAGAGTTCCAATTTTTCCACATCCTCTTCAGCATTTGTCATTTTCCTGTTTTGTCATCTTAGCCAGTCTGACTGGTGAGATGTGGTACCTCAAGAGTTGTTTTGATTTGCATTTCTCAAATCACTAGGGATTTAGAGCATTTTTTTCACATGCTTATAGATATCTTTAATTTCTGCCTCTGAAAATTGCCTGTTCATATCCTTTGTCCATTTATCAATTGGGTAATGACTTATATTTTTATAGAGTTGACTCAATTCCCTGTACATTTTAGAAATGAGGCCTTTATCAGAGACACTGATTGTAAAAATTCTTTCCCAATTTCCCACTTCCCTCTCAATCTTGGTTACATTGGCTTTGTACAGAAAATTTTCAATTTAATGTAGTCAAGATTATCCATTTTGTATTTTATAATGTTCTCTAACTCTTGTTTGGTCATAAAGTCTTCCCTTCTCCATAAATCTGACAGGTAAACTATCCCTTGCTTCCCCAGATTGCTTACAGCATCAGCCTTTATACCTAGATTGTGCACCCATTTAGACTGGATTTTGGTGTACGGTGGTAGATGATGGTCTTTGCCGAGTTTCTGCCATACTATATTCCAGTTTTCCCAGCAGTTTTTGTCAGATAGTAAGTTCTTATCCCCAAAACTGGGGTCTTTGGTTTTATCAAACAGTAGATCACTATAGTCATTGCCTACTGAGTCTTTTGTACCCAGTCTATTCCATCGATCTGCTACTCTATTCCTCAGCCAATACCAAGTAGTTTTGATAACTCCTGCTTTATAATACAGGTTAAAATCTAGTATGGCTAGGCCACCTTCCCTAGCATTTTTATTAATTGCCTTGATACTCTGGACTTTTTGTTCTTCCAAATGAATTTTGTTACTATTTTTTCTAGCTCTATAAAGTAATTTTTTGGTAGATTGATTGATATGGCATTAAATATGTAGTTTAATTTAGGTAAAATTGTCATTTTTATTATATTAGCTTGATCCAGCCATGAGCAATTGATGTTTTTCCAATTAGTTAGATCTGACTTTATTTGTGTGAAAAGTGTTTTGTAGTTGTGTTCATATAGGTACTGGGTTTGTTTTGGCAGGTAGATTCCCAAATGATTTATAATGTCTACAGTAACTTTAAATGGGATTTCTCTTACCATGTCTTGCTGTTGGACTTTGTTAGAAATATATAGGAATGCCAAGGATCTATGTGGATTTATTTTATATCCTGCAATTTTGCTAAATTTATTGTCTCAAGTTTTTTTACTTGATTCTCTAGGATTCTCCAAGTGTATCATCATGTCATCTGCAAAGAGTGATAGCTTAGTCTCTTCTTTGCCTAATTTGATTCCTTTGATTTCTTTTTCTTCTCTAATTGTTACTGCTAACATTTCCAGAACCAGATTGAATAAGAGGGCGTGATAGTGGACATCCTTGTTTCACCCTGATCTTATTGGAAATGCTTCTAGTTTATCCCCATTATATATAATATTTGCTGAAGGTTTTAAATAGACACTACCGATTATTCTAAGGAATACTCCATTCATTCCTGTAGTTTGCAAAAAGGGTTTGCTTTCTTTTTTGTTTTGTTTTGTTTTAATTTCACTTTTATTTGCACTCTAATGTCATATTTACTCCCGTGCCATAAGCTTTTGTTTCTTCAGTTTCTTCTGGGATATCTTTTTCATTTGAGCAACCTCCTCTTCTGGCTTAGGAACAATTTGTTCCTTTTCAGTAAGAATCATCTCAGTATGGCAAGGAGAACTCATGTATGAGTTGATTTGACCATGAGCCCTGTAAGTACGCCATTGCATTTTGGGAGCCTTGTTAACCTGGATATGCTCAATGACAAGAGAATCCACATCCAAACCCTTTAGTTCTGCATTACTCTGCATTTTTTAAGCATATGCAGCAAGAATTCAGCACTCTTTTTGGGCCACCGACCCTGTGTCCA
>CM053594.1:202820871-202839622 GCA_028646575.1 Pseudocheirus occidentalis
AGGGGCTGGGGTAGGGAGACCCTCCCTGCACTACCAGAAAGTTAGAGAGCAGACCAGGGGAGGGGCTCTACAGTGGGATTGCTGTTTTGGGGTTGGGGTAGGGGAAAAACGGGGAGAAAATTTGTAATTCAAAAATCTCATGAAAATTATGTAAACAAGAAAAAAATAAAATTTATTACAAAAAAAATGTTGACATGATCTTCCTTCTTGAGGCTGTAGTCAAGATGGTGGAGTAAGTCAGGAATTCAATTAAACTCTCAAATTCACATCTAAATAACTGTAAATTAACATTTCTGGAACAACAGAACCAATAACAGAATTCTGGAACAACAGAACCAACAAAAAGATGAGGTGAAACAATTTTCCCATCCAATACAACTTAGAAAATTGGCAGGAAAGGTCTGTCTCACTCCAGTGAAAGGGGAGTGCAGCACAGGTACTGTTTGGGCAAACCAGCAGTGCTAGGCCATGCACCAGGAAACTAGCTGCACAACCCCTGCTGCCAGTGCAGCAGGCCAGCAGCCAGATCCCATGCTCCCAGTGCAAGAAGCTTCCCCTTCACCTCAGGAGCAGAGTCCAACTTTAAAAGTCATGGAATAAGCTGGAAAATGAGAGAGAAAAATAACAACAGCAGAAGAGACCCTGACCATAGAAAGTTATTATGGTGACAGGGAAGATTAAAACACAAAACCCAGAAGAGGACAATGTCAAAACACCTACATGAGAAGTCTCAAATAAAAATATGAATTTGTCTTAGGCCCAAAAAGAAACTACTGGAAGAGCTCTAAAAAGGATTTTAAAAATCAGCTAGGAGAGGTAGGAAAAAAATTGGGAAAAAAAAATGAAGGTGATACAAAAGAATTATGAAAAAAGAATCAATACCTTGGTAAAGGAAGCACACAAAAAAGAGGGGAGAAAATGTACAAAATTCCACTGAAGAAAAAATAACTCCTTAAAAAGTAGAATTGGCCAAGTGGAAAATATAGTACAAAAGCTCACCAAAGAAAATAATTCCTTAAAAATAAGAATTGGGCAAACCGAAACTAATGACTCCATGAGATATCAAGAAACAATAAAACAAAATCAAAAGAATGTAAAAATGGGGGGAAATTGGAAAAACAACTGACCTGGAAAATAGATCCAGGAGAGATAATTTAGGAATTATTGGACTGCCTGAAAGCCATAATCAAAAAAGAGCTTACACATAATATTTCAAGAAATTACCAAGAAAAACTGGCCTGAAATTCTAGAACCAAAGGGTAAGCCAGAACTTGAAAGAACCCACTGATAACCTCCTGAAAGAGATCCTGAAAGGAAAACTTCCAGAAATTTTATAATGAAATGCAAGAACCCCCCTATCTTCTTCCCAAGGAGAAAATACTGCACACAGCTAGAAAGAAACAATTCAAATATCATATACCCACAATCAGGATTACACAGGATTTAGCAACTTCTATGTTAAAGAAATGGAGGGCTTGGAATATGATATATAAGAAGTCAAAGGAGCAAGGATTACTAAGAATAACTTATCCATGGAAACTGAGTAAAATCCTTTGGGGAATGGAGAATGGGAAGAATGGACATTCAATGAAATAGAGAACTTTCAACCATTCCTGATGAAAAAAGATGAAAGTTGAACAAAAAATTTGATTTTCAAATACTCAAGAGAAGCATAAAAAGGTAAACAGGTAAAAGGAATCAATAAGGTTAAACTTTGCATCCCTACATGGGAAATTGATACTTGCAACTCTTAGGAACTTTATAATTATGAGAGCAGTTAGGAATATGCATAGACAAATTGTGAGGGTTGACTTTGATGGAATGATGTTTTTTAAAAAAGGGGGAGTTAGAAAGAGGATTACATTGGGAGAAGTAGGATGGGGTTATCTCACATGATGAAGCATGAGAGACCTATTACAGTGAAGGGAATGGAGGGGGTAAAGCATTGCTTGAACCTTAAGTCTCATTAGGATTGACTCAAGGAGATATTATCATATACACTCAGTTGAGTATAGAAATCTATCTTACTCTATAGGGAAATAGGAGGGAAAGTTATAAGAGAAGGAATAAAACTAGTAGAAGGAAGGACAAATTGCAGAGGTGGTGGTCAGAAGTGAAACACTGGTGAGAAGGGAGAAGAAGAAAAAAGAGACAGCGAGAAAGAGAAGAATAAGTGGGAAAAATATGATGGAGGGAAATACATGATAATTGTAACCATAAAGTTAATGAGATGAACTCACCCATGAAACAGAAGTGGATAGCAGAGTGGATTAAAAAAACAAGAGTCCTGCAATATCTTGTTTACAAGAAACATGAAGCAGACATTCACAGAGAGAGACAGAGAAAGTAAGGGACTGAAACAAATCTATTATTCTTCAGCTGAAGTAAAACAGAGCAGGAGTGGTAATCATGATCTCAAACAAAGGAAAGGCAAAGATCTAATTAAAAGATAAGACAGGAAACTATATCTTGCTAAAATGTACCATAGACAAGGAAGTAATATCAATACTAAACATAGATGTCTCAAATGTTATTGCATCCATTTTTTTTAAAGGAGAAGTTGTTATAGGAGGAAATAGTAAAATCATATTAGTGGAGGACTTCAACTTCTCCCTCTTAGAGCTAGTTGAATCTAAATGAAAAATAAACAAGCCCTCTGAAGAAAATTGAGTGGGGACAGAAAACATGTACCTTTTTTGCAGCAGTACATGGCACCTACACAAAAATGGACCATGATATTAGGGCATAAAAACCTCAAAACCAAATCCACAAAGAAAGAAGTATTAAATGCATCCTTTTCAGATCATAATGCAATAAAAATTACCTTCAATGAAGAGACTTGGAAAGATAGATCAAAAATTAATTGGAAACTAAGTAATTTAGTCCTAAAGAATGAGTAGATAAAAAAAGAAATCTTAGAAACAATCAACAATTTCATTAAAGAGAATAACAACGGAGTGGCTAGGTGGTGCAGTGAATAGAGCACCAGCCCTCAGTCAGGAGGACCTGAGTTCAAATTTGGCCTCAAACACTTGACACACTTACTAACTGTGTGACCTTGGGCAAGTCACTTAACCCCAATTGCCCCGCCCTCTACCCTCCAAAAAAAAAAGCCAAAAAAAAGAGAATAACAACAATGAGACCTTTCATCAATATTTATGGGGTACAGCAAAAGCAGTACTTAGGGGGAAAATTATATGTCTAAACTCCTATATCAGTAAAATAGAGAAAGAGCAGATCAACGAGTTGGACATGCAACTAAAAAAAGAAAAAGACTGTATATTCTCACTTGAAAATCAAATTGGAAAACCTGAAAATCAAAGGAGAGATTAATAAAAATGGAAAATAAGAAAACCATTCAACTAATAAAACTAAGAGCTATTGGTTTTGTGGGGAGAAAACAATAAAATAGATTAGTTTTTGGAGAATTTTATTTTAAAAAGAAAACAAAATTGCCAGTATCAAAAATGAAAAGGATGAATTCATCACCAATGAAAAGAAAACTAAAGCAATTATTAGGAGCTCTTTTCCCAATTATATGCCAATAAATCTGACAATCTAAATGAAAGAAGGAATGAATATTTCCAAAAATATAAATTGCCCAGATTAACAAAAGAGGAAATAGAATACTTAAATAACATCATCTTAGAAAAAGAAATTGAAGAAGTCATCAATGAACTCACTAAAAAAAAAATCCCCAGGTCAAGATAGATTCATATGTAAATTCTGCCAAATATTTAAAGAACAATTAATTCCAGTAGTATATAAACTATTTGAAAAAATAGGACAAGAAGAAGTCCTACCAAATTCCTTTTACAACACAAATATGGTGCTGATAACTAAACCAAAAAGAGAAAAAAAAAAAAAAACAAAGAAAGAAAATGATAGACTAGTTTCCCTAATAAATATTGATGGAAAAAAACCCCTTAAAATCATGGCAAGGAGATTACAACAATATATCACAAACATCATACACTATGATCAGGAAGTATTTATGCCAGGAATGCAGGGCTGATTTAATATTAGGAAAACTGTTAGCATAATTAATCATATCAATAATAAAACCAACAGAAAACATAGAATTATCTCAATAGATGCAGAAAAAGCTTTTGACAAAATACAACATCCATACCTATTAAAAACACCAGAAAGCATAGGAATAAATGAAATTTTCCTCAAAATGATTAGTATCTACCTTAAACCATCAGAAGAATTATCTGTAATAGGGATAAACTAGAAGCCTCTCCAGTAAGGTCAGGGGTGAAGTAAGAATACTCATTATCACCATTATTGTTCAAAATTCTACAGAAAATGTTAACTATAGCAATAAGAGAAAAGAAATTGAAGGAATTTCAATAGGGAATGAGGAAACAAAATTATTATTCTTTGCAGATGATAGGATGATATGCTTATATTTAGAATCCTAGAGAATCAACTAAAAACCAGTTGAAATAATAACAACATTAGCAAAATTACAGGACATAAAATAAACTCACATAAATCCTCAGCATTTCTATACACTACTGACAATGTCCACTAACAAAAGTTAGAAAGAGAGGTGGTCAGATGCAGCACATGGAGGCAGTCAAACACAATGCACAGAGGTGGACACAGCCAGCTGCACTAGCACAGAGCAGGAGTAAGCCCAGATAAGCTGATTCACACACTGTGGGGGTGGTTCACAGGACAGGGATCTGGCAGAACTGGGTAAGAGGCAAGCACAGGGTCTGCAACAGCAACAGTAACTATTCTTGGGGTAATCAATCCACATCCTGGATGTTTAAAAATGACCTACCTGAACTTCCAGTGACCAAAATGGCAGAGTAAACCCTAGCTGTTCTAGTTTCCTCCTTTGATCCTGAAAACCCAGAGAATATTGCCCTAGTGTAAATCCTGAAACAGTGGAACCAGCTGAAGGCTTGGGAGTCCTAGAGGAAGGGTGTGGCTGAGCCTGTGACAAGGAGTCCTGACCTTGGCTTCAGTCTAGACACCCAGAGACCACAGCACACAAAGTCAATAACAAGGCCCTCAGTTTCCAGCATAAGAAGTATGGATCAGACCCCTCTGTTCTCCAGAAGCAGAAATCCACTTTAAAAGCCAGGAAATAGGCATTCACAATGGAAAAGGAACAAGTTGGAAAAAGACGTTAGAATCCTATTATGGGGAGCAAGAAGGACCAAATTCAGAAGGGAACAGCATGGACTCTGCACCCACATCTGAAGCCTCAAAAGGGAATATGAAGTGGGATCAATCCCAAAAAACTTTCTTGGAAGAGCTCAAGTAGGATTTTATTTTATTTTATTTTTTGGAAGGGTTCAAAGATTTTATTTCTCCTCATTCTGTGGTGGCATACAAAAATGCCAGGAGACAAAGGAAATAAAGGTTTAGGGAACACAATTTATGCCTGGCGGTATTTCACAGCACAGTGCTTTCTGCATGATGGCTTCTAGGAACATTCTCCTGGAAGGAAGGGCTCTGGGAGCACAGTGGTGGCCCCGCAGCCTCAGACTCCTATCACTTGACAAACCCTTTCAGGTCTTCCAGAAAGTTGAGTCCTCCTGGTGCTCTATGGCCTTGCTGAGTTCAATCAGTTTGTCTGCAAACATGTTGCCCACCCCTCTGTCAGCCGGGAAGTCCATCAAACCATCATACAGGGCCCAGTCCAGGGAATCCATGTTGAGTGTTTAGTTTGTATCCTGCCAGTCAGATTCAGAGGTAGGCTGAAAGTTAACTTCCCGGATGGAGAAAACGTCACTCTCATCCTCTTCTTCCTGTCCAACCTCACCGTCTGGATGGTGGCAGTCCCGCACAAGGGCTGTCTTGGCACCGTCCTTCACAACCTCCACCACAAAGCTAGGGATTGACGTAGGTTCAGGCTCTTGCTGTTCTTGGGTTTTCTGTCCCTCTGGTGGCTAATCGTCAAATGTTGGTGGGATACTCATTAATATTGAATGTGACTCTGATCCTCTCACCAGCTAATCTCTGGACTAACTTGGCTTCTGTCCCTTGCACACCCAGTTCCCAATCCCCAGACATCTTGGGGAGGGATTTCTGTTTGTGGATCTTCCTCTCCTCTTTAATTTCATCTGTCAGGAATTCAGCAAAGGCCTTGTCCCCTACCATGTGGAGCCCTCCCACCCTGCATGTGCACAAGTATAGACTGGGTGTGTTTTGAAGCAACTGCAGAAGGCCCCTGCCCGCTGGTGGTTCCTCCTCCCAGGAGGCCTCTGAAGGCATAGGTAGTGGCAGCCACAGCAGGGTGCAGGGCCCCGGCCACAGGGCACCACAGCAGGGGCAGCTACAGCGGGGCCATGACTGACACAAGCAGAGTGGTGTGTGAACAACAATGGAGACTGGAAGGACAGCGGGGAGTGCAGAGCCCGTGGGAAAATCCCCAGGCCAGAAGGCTCAAGTAGGATTTTAAAAGCCAAATTAGAAAGGTAGAAGATAAACTGATAAATTATTTTAAAATTACAGTTGCCAAAATAGATAAAAATTTCACTGAAGAAAACAGTTCCTTAAAAAGTAAGATTTGTGAAATGAGAAAAGAGGTTCAAAATCTAACTGGAGAAAATAAATCCCTAAAAATGAAATCTGAACATATGGAAAAGGAGCGTTAAAAATTAACTGAGGAAAATAATTTGCTAAAAATTAGAATCAACCAAATTGAAGCTAATGACTCTATGAGGCATAAAGAATCAGTCAAACAAAACCTAAAGAATGAAAAATTAGAAGAAAATGTAAAATATCTCATTGGAAAAATAACTGACCTGGAGAACAGATCCAGGAGAGATAATCTAAGAATTATTGTTCTACTGGAAAGTCATGATGAAAAAGAGAGCCTGGAAACATCTTCCAAGAAATTATCAAAAATACTGCCCTGAGGTCCTAGAACCAGAGGGTAAAATAGTTATCAAAAGAATCCACCAAACACCTCCTGAAAGAGATTCCAAATTGAAAACTCCAAGAAATGTTGTCGCCAAATTCCAGAATTATCAGGTGAAGGAGAAAAGACTGCAAGCAGTCAGAAAGAAATAATTTGAATATTGCAGAACTACAGTCAGAGTCACACAGAACATAGTAGTTTCTACATTGAAAGATTGGAGGGATTGGAATATAATATTTTATAAGGCAAAAGAACTCAGACTACAACTAAGAATCAGCTATCTAGCAAAATTGAACATAATCTTTCAGGCAAGGAGATGGTCATTCAATGAAATAAGGGACTTTCTGATGAAAATGCCAGAGCTCAATGGAAAATTTGATCTCCAAATACAGGACTCAAGAGAGACATAGAAAGGTAACCAGGGAAAACACACACACACACACACACACACACACACACACACACACACACCTCTTGTTATTTATTAAGAGCGAACTGTTCACATCCCTATATGGGAAGCTGATACTTATCAAAATGGAGAATTGTATACTTATCGTGACTTTTAAAAGGAATATACATAGATAGAGGGTGTGGATATAAATTAACTAAAGTGATAATAAAAAAAACCTTATTAAGGAGTGCAAAGACACTGTAATGGGAGAAGAGAAAAGGAGGAGGCAGAAAAGGGTAAATTATGCCACACAAAGAGGCATTAAAACATATTATAGTAGAGGGAAAGAAGGGAGGGAGATGAACATTATATGAGCTTCACTCTGATTGGATTTGGCTCAAGGAGGGAACAACACAATCAGTTAAGTGTAGGAATCTATCATGAAGAGACATAAAATTTAAGAAGGGAGGGAGAGGAGCACTGTATGAGGTTTATTCTTAAATATGCTTCATTAAGTATAAAAATATATCGTGCTGTACAGGCAGTAGAAGGGGGAAAGGGTAAGAAAAGGGAGGGGGTGGTTAAAAGGGAGAGACAAAGTAGTAAGGGGAAGGGTAGGAAAAGGGAGAGGAGTTGATAGGGAGGGAATTCTGAGGGAGGTGGTGGTTAAAAGGAAAACTCTTAAGGAGGGGAAGGGGGAAGGAAGAAATAAAAGGATAAATAAGAGAGAGAATAGAATGGAGGGAAAGACACAGATAGTAATCATAACTGAGATTATGAATGGAATGAACTCTCCCCTAAAATGGAGACAGGTAGCAGAATGTATTAAAAACTATAATCCTACAATATGTTGTCTACAAGAAACACATTTGAAACAGAGAGTTACACACAGGGTAAAGGTAAAAGACTGGAGTAAAACATATTATGCTTCAGCTAAAGTAAAAAAACAAAACAGGGTTAGCAACCCTTATCTCAGATAAAGCAAAAGCAAAAGTAAATCTATTTAAAAGAGATAAGGAAGGAAGTTATATCTTGCCAAAAGGTACCATTGAAAATGGAACAATATCATTACTAAACATATATGCACCAAGCAATATAGCATCCAAATTCCTAGGGGGAAGTTAAGGGCGTTAGAGGAAGAAATAGCAAAACTGTACTAGTGGGGGATCTCAATCTCCTCCTCTCTAAACTTGATAACTCCAACCTCAAAATAAACATGAAAGAAGTTAAGGAGGTAAATAGAATTTTAGAGAAGATAGATATGATAGACCTCTGGAGATAACTGAATGAGGATAAAAAACAATATACCTTCTTCACAGTGGCACATGACACAAACACAAAAATGAACGTGTACTAAGACATAAAAACCTCACAATTCAGTGCAGAAAGGCAAAAATATTAAATTCATCTTTCTCAGATCATAATGCAACAAAAACTATATGTAATAAAGGGCCATGGAAAGATAGACTAAAAACTAATTGGAAACCAAATAATTTAATCCTAAAGAATGAGTGGGTCAAATAAGAAATTATAGAAACAATTAGTAACTTCATTCAAGAGAAAAACAATAATGAGACAGCATACCAAAATTTGTGGTATGTAGCAAAAGCAGTTCTTAGACAAAGTTTTATATCTTTGAATGCATACATGACAAAAACAGAAATGGAGATCAATAAATTGGGTATGCAACTGAAAAAGCTAGAAAAAGAACAAATTGAAAATTCCCAATTAAATACTAAATTAGAAATACTGAAAACCAAAGGAGAGATTAATAAAGTTGAAATTAAGAAAACTATTGAATTAATAAATAAAACTAATAGCTGGTTTTATGGAAAAAACAATTAAATTGATATACCTTTAGTCAATATGATTTTTAAAAAAGAAAGAAGAAAGCCAAATTAACACCATCAAAAATGAAAAGGGTGAATCTACCTCCAATGAAGAGGAAATTAAAGCAATAATTAGGAATTACTTTGCCCAATTGTATGCCCATAAATTTGACAACCTTAGTAAAATGGGTGAATATTTACAAAAATATAAATTGCCCAGATATGCTAAAGAGGAAGTAAAATACCTAAATTACCCCATCTCAGAAAAAGTAATTTAACAAGCCATCAATGAACTCCCTAGGAAAAAAATCTCCAGGGTCAGATGGATTTACTAGTTAATTCTAGCAAACATTTAAAGAACAATTGATTCCAATACTTTTCCCAAATAGTTTGGGAAAATTGGAGGAGTCCTATAAAATTCTTTTTATGACACAAATATGGTACTGATAACTAAATTGGGAAGAGACAAAATGGAAAAAGAAAATTATAAACTAATTTCCCTCATGAATATAGATGCAAAAATTCTAAATAGAATATCAACAAAAAGACTACAGCAACTTATTGTGAGAATAATACACTTTGATCAGGTAGGATTTGTTGCAGAAATGCAAGGACAGCTCAGTATTATAAAAACTGTCAGTATAATCAATCATATCAACAACAAAACTAGTAGAAACCATATAATTATCTCAATAGATGCAGAAAAGGCATTTGACACCCATTCCTATTTAAAACACTAGAAAGTATAGGAATAAATGGAGTCTTCCTTAAAATAATAAGTAGCATCTATCTAAAATCATCAACATATGTAATGAGGATAAGCTAGAAGCATTTCCAATAATATCAGAGGTGGGACAAGGATGTCCACTATCACTCCTCTTTTTCAATCTGGTTCTAGAAATGTTAGTGGTAGCAATAAGAGAAGAAAAAGAAATTGAAGGAATCAGATTAGGCAAAGAAGAGACTAAGCTGTCACACTTTGCAGACAATATGATGATATACTTAGAGAATCCTAGAGAATGAAGTAAAAAACTACTTGAAATAATAAATAAATATAGCAAAGTTGCAGGATATAAAATAAATCCGCATAAATCCTCATCATTCCTATGTATCTCTAATGAAATCCAACAACAAGAAATAGAAAGAGAAATTCCATTTGAAGTTACTGTAAACATTATAAAATGTTTGGGAATCTATCTGCCAAAACAAACCCAGGACTTATATGAACAAAATTACAATACACTTTTCACACAAATAAAGTCAGATCTAAATAATTGGAAAACATCAGTTGCTCATGGGGTAAAGCTAATATAATAAAAACAACAATTGTACCTAAATTAATTTAGATATTTAGTGCCATATCAATAAATCTACCAAAAATTATTTTTATAGAGCTAGAAAAAATAATAACAAAATTCATCTGGAAGAACAATAGGTCCAGAATATTGAGGGAATTAAAGAAAAGAAATGCTACAGAAGGTAGCCTAGCCATATCAGAATTTAATCTGTATTATAAAGCAACAGTCATAAAAACTACTTGGTAGTGGCTGAGGAATAGAGTAGTGGATCAATGGAACAGATTGGGTACACAAGACTCAACAGTCAATGACTGTGGTGATCTACTGTTTGATAAACCCAAAGACCCCAGTTTTGGGGATAAGAACTCACTATTTGACAAAAACTGCTGGGAAAACTGCAAAGTAGTATGACAGAAACTGGGCATAGACCAATCTTACACTGTATACCAAAATCAAGTCTTAATGGGTACACAATCGAGGCATAAAGGCTGATACTGTAAGCAATCTGGGAGAACAAGGGATAGTTTACCTGTCAGATTTGTGGAGAAGGGAAGATTTTATGACCAAACAAGAGTTAGACAGCATTATGAAATGCAAAATGGATCATTTCAATTACATTAAATTGAAAGGCTTTTGTACAAATAAAGCCAATGTAATCAAGATTAGGAGGGAAGTAGAAAATTGGGAAAGAATTTTTACAACCAGTGTCTCTGATAAAGGCCTCATTTCTAAAATATACAGAGAACTGAGTCAAATCTATAAGAATATAAGTCATTCCCCAACTGATAAATGGTCAAAGGATATGAACTGGCAGTTTTCAGTGGAAGAAATGAAAGATATCTATAAGCATATGAAAAAATGCTCTAAATCACTATAGATTAGAGAAATGCAAATCAAATCAACTCTGAGGTCCCACATCTCACCAGTCAGATTGAGTAAGATGACAAAACAAGAAAATGATGACTGTTGCAGAGAATGTGGAAAAATTGGAACACTAATGCATTGTTGGTGGAGTTGTGAACTGATCCAACCATCCTGGAAAGCAATCTGGAATTATGCCCAAAGGACTATAAAAAAAGTGCCTACCCTTTGACCCAGCAATACTACTTCTAGGGCTGTATTCCAAAGAGATCGTAGGGGTGGAAAAAGGGCCCGTATATACAAAAATATTTATAACAGCTCGTTTTGTTGTGAAGAACTGGAAATCAAGGGGATGCCCCTCAATTGGGGAATGGCGAAACAAGTTGTGGTATATCAATGTAATGGAATACTATTGTGCTATAAGAAATGAAGAGTACACAAACTTCATAATAACCTGGAGAGACTTATATAAACTAATGCTAACTGAGGAGAGCAGAACTAGGAGAACTTTGTACACTGTTACAGACACATCATATGTGTGATAACTAATTTTGATAAACTCAAAGCAATACAAGGTTAGAAGTCAACTCTAAAAGACTCATGATGGAAAGGGATACCCACATCCAGAGAAAGAACTACAGAATCTGAATGCAGATTGAAGCAAACATGCTCTTTCTCTTTTGTGTTTTGTTTGGTTTTGTCCCTTCTCATTGTTCACTCCATTATAATCCTTCTTTACAACTTGAGTAATGTTTAATGTAAAGGTATCTGTAGAACCTATATTTGATTACATGCCACCATGGGAGGGGAAGAAAGAGGAATAAGAAGTAAGGAGAGAAAAAGTGAAACTCAAGGGATTATGGAACTGAATGTTGTAAACTAAAAATAAATATTTTTTTAAAAAGATAGAAAGAGAAATTCCATTTAAAATAACTGTAAACAACATAAAATACTTGGGAGTCGACCTGCCAAGACAAACCCAGGAACTTTATGAACACAATTACAAAACACTTTTTGCACAAATAAAGTCAGATCTACACAATTGGAAAAATATCCATCGTTCATGATTAGGCCAAGTCAATATAATAAAAAAGACAATTCTACCTAAATTATTTTATTCAGTGTTGTACCCATCTGATTACCAAAAAAACCCTATTTTATAGAGCTAGAAAAAATATTAACAAAATTCATCTGGAAGAACAAAAGGTCAAGAATATGAAGATAATTAATGAAAAAAATGCAATGGAAAGTGGCCTAACCATACCAGATCTCAAACTATATTTTAAAGCAGCAATCATTAAAACTAACAGTTAATGTCTTAAGAAACAGATCAGTGGAATAGATTAGCTACACAAGACACAGTAGTCAATGACCATAGTAAGCTGGTGTTTCATAAAATCAAAGACCTAATTTTCTAGAATAGGAACTCATTATTTGACAAAATCTGTTGAGAAAATGAGAAAACAATATGGCAGATATATACCAACATCTTAACTCTACCTACAAAGATAAAGTCAAAATGGGAAGATATAAAGATATATGGACATATGAACATAAAGGGTGATACCACAAGCAAATGAAGAGAGTAAGGAATAGCTTATCTGTCAGATCTATGGAGAAGGTAAGAATTCTTGACCAAACAAGAGACAGAGAACATTATGAGATGTAAAACAGATAATTTTGCTTATATTAAATTTTAAAAGTCAGCTCATTGGGCATAATTCCAGATTGCTCTCCAGAATGGTTAGGTCAGTTCACAACTCCACCAACAGTGAATTAGTGTCTCGGTTTTTCCACATCCCCTCCAACATTTGTCACTTTCCCTTTCTATCATTTTAACCAGTCTGATAGGTAAAAGATGATATTACAAAATTGCTGTAGTTTGCATTTCACTAATCAATGTGATTTAGAGCACTTTTTTGTATGACTATATATGGTTTATCAAAAAACTGGCTTTCATATCCTTCAACCATTTATCAATTGAGGAGTGACTCCTATTCTTATAAATTTGACAAGAGTTCTTTATATATTTGAGATACGAGGCATTTCTCTGAGAAAATGTCCATAAGATTTTCCCCCAATTTTCTGTTTTCCTTCTAATCTTGGTTAAATTGGTTTTATTTATACAAAAACTTTTTAATTTAATGTAATTGAAATTATATATTTTTCACCTTACAATGCTGTCTTCTTTATTCAGAAATTGTTCAACCCATAAGTCTGATAAGTAAAATGTTTTGTGTTCTAATTTTCTTATGGTATCTTCCTTTCTATCAAAGTCATGTATCCATTTTAACCTTATCTTAATAAATAGTGTAAAATATTGGTCTGTGCCCAATTTCTGCCAGACTGCTTTCCAGCTTTCCCAACAATTTTTACCCAATAATGAATTCTTATCCCAAAAGTTTAAATCTTTACATTTGTCAAACATCAAGGTTACTATAATCACTTAATACTGTGTATTATATATCTACTCTGTTCTACTGATCTACCTTTCTATTTCTATTTCAGTACCAGATAGTTTTAAGTATTGCCTTATAGTATAGTTTAAAATTTGATACTGTTAAACCTTAATCGTTTATATTTTTCCACTAATTCCTATGATATTCTTGACTTTTTGTTTCCAAATGAATTTTGTTATTTTTTTCTAGCTCAGTAAAATATTTTTTTTGCAATTTAATTAAAATGGTATTGAATATATAGATTGGGTAAAATTGTCATTTTTAGTATATTATCTCTGCCTATCTATGAATAATTACCATTTATCCAATTATTTAAATCTGATTTTATTTGTATAAAAATCATTTTATAATTATGTACATGTAGTTCCTAAGTTTGTTTGGGTAGGTATACTCCTAGGTATTTTATACTCTCATATAGTTACTTTAAGTAGGGCATCTCTTGCTATCTTTTGTGGCAGGTTTTTGTGATATATAGGAATACTAATGATTTATGTGGATTTACTTTATAATCTGCTACTGTGCTAAGATTATTGTTTCAACTAGTTGAGTCTTTTTGGTTTTTCCAATTATATGACATATTGTCTGCAAAAAGAGATACTTTTATTACCTCATTTCCCATTTTGATTCCTTCCATTTCTTTTTCTTCTCTTATTACTATTGCTAGTATTTGTAGCAAAATATTGAATAATATTGGTGACACTGGGCATCTTTGTTTCAAACTTGATCCTGTTGGGAAGGCTTCTAGCTTCTCCCCATTAAAAATGATGGTTTTAGGTAGAAGCTTCTTATTGTTTTGAGGAAAAATCCCTTTATACCTATGCTTTCAAGTATCTTTAATAGGAATGAGTATTGTATTTTACCAAAAACTTCTTCAGCTTCTATTGACATAATTATACTATTTTATTAGTTTTATTATTAATATAATCACTTATGTTAATAGTTTTCCTTACATCAAACCATCTTTGCATATCTAATATAAATCTAGTATAAATCTTACATATGTTGGTCACAATGTATAATCTTTGTAATATGTTGTTGTCATCTTCTAGCTAGAATTTTATTTAGGATGTTTGCATCCATATTCAATAATGAAATTGGTCTGTAATTTTTCTTTCTCTGTTTTTGGTCTTCCTGTTTTATCAGCGCCATATTTGTTGCATAAGAGGAGTTTGGTAGGACTCCTTCTTTTCCTATTATTCTAAATTATTTAGTATTGAGGAATTAGTTGATTTGTAAATGTTTGGTAAAATTCACTTATAAATCCATCTGCTCCTGATGCTTTTTTCTTAGAAAGCTCATTTATGGCCTGTTCAATTTCTTTTTCTAAAACAGGTTTATTTAGATATTCTAAATAAGAGAAGATTCTAAATAAGAGGAAACTCTTCTGTTAATCTGCCAGACAGGCTGTCCCCTCAGATGTTCTTGCTCCCTACGTTCCCTCCTGTGATTGCAAACTACAACTTATCTCTACGTTTTAATTAAAACCAGGGACTCTGCTCTCCTGTAAGTGTTCACAGCCATCATAGTCTTGTGCCTCTGCTCACATGTGTCTGCTCCTCTTCACTGGCAGCTACAGCCTGGGACTAGATCTGGTTAACACAGCTGGGTTTGGCAACCCAAGACAAGGGACAGTCCTTCAATCTTCCACTACTCAACTCTCCTACTAAGAAACTATCTGTGAGATGAAAGTTCCTGCCCCCAAGGTTTGGTGTTTATTGATTCAACAGAATCTGCCCTTCAGTCTTTCCACTTCAATTGGTCCAAACCTCTTCCCCTAGAAGTTGAGTCTTTCCTATGGTCCTCCCGAGCTGTCTTAGGACACCTCTTTGACCCTGACTTTTAATCATTTTTCCTGTTCAAAGTTTACTTTAAGGAGATGTTTTGCCTTCTTTGTGGGAGAAAGTTGGAGAGGCTGGTATTTTCTGTTTTCTTACATCATCTTCCCAGAATCCTCTTTCTAGGGAGCATTCCTAATCAGACCCAGATAAGGTGGAAAAGTTGTGAGCCCTTTATTGATAAGGGGCTTGAGTGAAGCTCAGGGTAGAAGGAGTTTCTTTATCAGAACCACAAAGTTGTGGGAGAAGCCAGTGTTAACTAAGGCTACAGAAGGAGAATGACTCCAGACCCCTAAAACAGGTTAAAATTTTATTCAGTCAAAGAGCTTCAAGCCATGTCCATCTGACCCAGAGTTAACAGTGGAAAGTACAATTGTCTATTCTGCCTTTATGTCTCTATGGTCATTAGGACAACTTAGCCTAGGTGACTTCATATTGGAGTCCTTGCATTCTAAATATAATATCAAACAACATGCAAAATATCAAATACAAACTGCTATCAAATAAGTTTACAATGGTCATGTCCATTATTACCATTAATATTAAAGATAGTGTTAGAAATTCTAGCTAAAGCATTAATACAAGAAAAATAAAGTGAAGGAATAAGCATAGATAAAAAGGAAACAAAATTATCACTGTTTTGCTGATGATTGTAATGGGAATGGGAATTTGATTTGAAGATTTTCCTTGCTCCCTAATAGACTGAATGTAATCATATGGAGCCTGTGGTGGTAGGAGTTTGCTGAAGGGTGGAGCAGGGCCTACAGGAAGCTAGGAGTCAGAGCAGCTATACGGTGGGAGAAAGAAGACACACCCAGGGAGACAGCTAGGTTTTTGAGTGTGTTTGCCTCATGCTGTGACAGTTAGGCTTGTAAGTGTTTGTTTGTGGGAAGGTTAAAGGATGGTGTGGCTTCATGCTGTGCTAGGGTGTATTAACTTCTTTGCTACTATGATGGATTTTACTTTCTGCTGTTGGGATTTGGTTTTCTGGTGTCTGAATAAATGTTTTACTTCTGTCTTCTATGTGGAAAGTCTGTTATATTTTTTATTGAGAACTATGCCATCATATTTACAGTCACAGTCGGCGCTGTGACTATTGCATTGGCACAATGATATGATGACTTACTTAAAGAATTGTTTTTTTTAATTGAAGAAATTGACAGCTTCAGGAAAATTACAAGATATAAAATAAGCCCATTCAAATCATCAGTATTTCTGTATGTTTCCAACAAAATCTCAGTAGGAAGAGATAGAAAGAGAAATTCCATTTAAAATAACTACAAAGCAAAACTAGATAAAAACAATTAGAAAACACTTTTATGTAAATAAAAACATCTAAATAGCTTGAAAAATACCAATTACGTATGTTGAGACATAAAAGATGAAATGATAAACAAATCAAATAAGCATAGAAGAAATTACTGTCAGATTCAGAGATAAGGAGAATTCAAAATCAAACAAGAGAAACAGAGGTTCATAGGAGGTAAGATGTATAATCTTGATTATATAAAATTTGAAAAGTTTTGCACAAATAAAACCAATGCAATTAAAATTAAAAGAAGCAGGAAATTGGGAAAGGGGGAGAGAATTGAAGGAATCAGTGAACTAATTGTGGCATAGAAATATAACTGAATGTTATTGTACTGTAAGACTGACGAAAGAGGAGATTTCAGAGAATCCTGGATCAAACAGATGAAGAGTTTAGTGAGCAGAACCAGGATAATGATGTTTATAAGGGCAATAACACTGCAAACAAACAAACCTGAAGTATTTAATAATTGTGACCCTGGGCAAATCACTCAACTGCTGTTTGCCTCAGTTTCCTCAACTGTAAAATGGAGATAAAAAAGCACCTATTTTACAGGGTTGTGAGGATCAGATAAGATACTTTTAAAATGCTTAGTCTGACCCATAGGAGGGACTTAATAAATACTTGCTTCCCTTATTTTTCCCTCCCTGTCATTCTAGGTTGATTACATGTTATTTTCCATCCTTCACTCTTTTGGCCGAGCCAAATTTATCCTATTTGTTTCCCATACATAACATTATTTCTCAGTCTGCCAGTGCCATGCTAAAAAATTGAACTAGTAAAAATAAATAAATAAATAAACACATACGTACATACATACATACATAAATAAAAATGAATGAATAAATGAATGAATGAATAATTGAATAAATGAATGAATGAATGAACAAATGAATGAATGAATAAATGAATGAATGAATGGATAAATAAATAAATAATTGAACTACTTACATTTGAATTGTCTTTGGAAGATTCTGAAGATCACCCGGCAAGATAAGGAACCAGACATTGAGGTCCTTTCTCAACCTGAACCACCAGGCATTCAAACTCTACTGCCAAGAATGCAATTCTGATGGGCTGACCATGTTGTTCAAATGCCAAACATACATTTGCCAAAAAAGTCAAAATTGGGTCATTTGCTCTTCTCCAATTCTACAGTACCTCTTCCATTTGCCATATTTTTTTTAAAGACTCTGGCAGCAACATACACATTATGCTAGGGGCTTTAAAATATATTGCTTGTACCACTTCTAGGGCTGTATCCCAAAGAAATCATACAAGTGGAGAAAGGACCTGTTTGTACAAAAATATTTATAGCAGCTCTTTTTGTAGCGGCAAAGAATTGGAAATCAAGGGGATGCCTATCAGTTAAGGAATGGTTTAAACAAGTTGTGATATATGAATGTAATGGAATACTATTGTGCTATAAGAAATGAGGAGCAGATGGACTTCATAATAACCTGGAGAGACTTATATAAACTGATGTTGAGTGGGGAGAGCAGAACCAGGAGAACTTTATACACGATTACAGACACATTGTATCTATGACGACCAACTTCAATATATTGGGCTACTCTCAGCAATGCAAAGTTGTAAGAGAACTCCAAAAGACTCATGACAGAAAGGGATATTCACATCCAGAGAAAGAATGGAATTCTGAGTGCAGATTAAAGCAAACTGCTTGCTCTCTCTTTTGTGTTTTGTTTTGTTTCTTCTTTCTCATCGTTCATTCCATTGGTTATAATTCTTTACAACTTGACTAATGTTCAATGTGAAGGTATTTGTAGAACCTATACTTGATTACATGCCACCATGGGCGGGGGGTGGGGAAGAGGGGAGGAGAGGGAGAAGGAGAAAATTTGGAACTCAAGGGATTGTGGAAA
>CM053594.1:202840122-202862926 GCA_028646575.1 Pseudocheirus occidentalis
GAAGGGAGGGAGGGAGGTTTAAGTACTCACCATGTTCACTGTACTAAGTGCTTTACAAGTATTATCTCATTTGCTCCTCTCAGCAGCCTTGGTGTGTAAGTGCTACTATTCTTTTCATTTTATAGTTGAGGAAACTGAGGCAGAGAGGTTAAGTGATTTGCCCAGGCATACAGAGCTACAAGTAACTGAATCTGGATTAGAACTCAGGTCTTCCTGACATATAAACTGAAGCAAAATGAAATGAGCAAAACTAGGAGAACAGGGGTGGCTGGGTGGCACTGTGAATAGAGCACTGGCCCTGGAGTCAGGAGGACCTAAGTTCAAATCTGGTCTCAGACACTTAACACTTCCTAGCCTTGTGACCTTGGGCAAGTCACTTAACCTTAATTACCCTGCCTCCCCCCCCAAAAAAAAAGCAAAAAAAAAAAAAGCAAAAAACCCTAGGAGAACATTGTACACAATAATAGCAATAAAGATGATGAACTGTGAAAGATTTAGCTACTCTGACCAATACAACAATCCATGACAATTCCCAAAAGACTCGTGATGAAAAGTGCAATCTACCTCCATAGAGAGCTGATACATTCTGAACGCAGATTGAAACATATTTTTCCACTTTATTTTTCTTGCTTTTTTTTGGCAACATGACTAATATGGAAGTATGTTTTGCATGATTTTACATGTATAATGGGTATCATATTGCTTGCCTTCTCAATGGGTGGGGGAGGGGATAGAGGGATAGAGATTTTGGAACTCAAAAAATGTTAAATGAATGTTAAAAAAATAAAAATAAATAAATGAATGAATAATAAAAGAAAAGAACTAAAGGTCTTCCTGACTCCAGACACAAAATTCTATCCACTGTGCCATCCAGATTGCTCCAGTTTGAATAATAAAGACTATTCGATGTGATGAAAATTGTGGAATCAGGAAAGAACTGGATTTGATTCTTGGCTCCAATACTCGTTAGCTCTGTGATTTAAACCAAACCACTTAAGCTTTCTGAGCCTCCATTTCCCCACCTGGAGAATGGGGTAACTGTAAAATACCTCTGATGTAAGAGCTAATGTAAGGAAAGCGCTTTAAAATGAAGTACTACAGAAATCTGAGTTATTGCTATTACCCACACAGAGGCTTATTAGTTACTTCTGGCCATCCATTCAAATGAGTTTTCTGGTATTTCTTACTGTTTTTTTCCTAGTCACCTTGGCTTTTTACTACCCAGAAGAAAGAATTTCAGTGATCAGTCCTCCAAAATTATTGGTAAAATGTTAAATAAAGTTAATCTGAGTTTCAAAATCTAGGAAATCACATTGTAAATGTTTCTCCTTTCAGAAAAGGTTCCTTTAATCCTGCACTTCAACTGTCATTAAATGAGCTTTCATTCACGATGAAATGTTTTTTCTTATTTCACCATTGATCAAATGTAGCATTGTGTTGAGACTCTTTAGAATTTCATGTTTCTTTGTGCCACACGTTGCAAATGAATGGGCTCTTCGGACCAAGTTAGGTACAGTAATAACAGGAATCAAGCAATATTTTCATACAGTGGTGCAGTGGTAGACTAAGTGGTAGACTTAGTACGGAAAAGTGAAGTCAACAAGCTAGCTGTAAGGCACTCTGCTAAGCTCTGGGGAGGGGTGGCTAGGTGGCGCAGTGAATAGAGCACCAGTCCTGGAGCTAGAAGGACCTGAGTTCAAATCCAGTTTCAGACTCTTGACACACTTACTAGCCCTGTGACCTCGGGCAAGTCATTTAAACCCAATTGCCCTGCCTTCCCCCTTTAAAAAAAAAAGCTCTGGGGATACAAAGGATGCAAAAATACTAACTTCCCTTCAGGAAAGAGTTCTGAATTGAACCGGGGAGACAACATGCAAACAAATGCATTCAAAGAAGATTTCTATCCAATAAATAGGAGATATTCTTAGAGGTAAGTAACAAGCCTAAAGAGGACCCCAGAAAGGCCGTTCCCAAAAAGGTGGGATTTTAACTGAGATGTGAACTTGGCTAGAGAAGCCAAGAGGTAGAGAAAAGGAAGGAGAGAATCTCAGGTATGGGGAACCTATGGGGGACCTCGGAAAGCTTGGATGTTAACTGCTCTGGGCTTGAATTTCCTCCTCTATAAAATGGGAGAAATGATCCCACCTACCTCACAAATCAAAATGAGCTCATTTATATAAAGCCCTTTGCAAATTTTAAAGCACTGTATAAAAGTAAGCTGTGATTATCTGGATCTCAGATAACCAAAGTGAAGCAAAAAAGATAGCTAAGGAATTTTCACTGGAGAATTTCTACAGTTTTAAATGGACTAAAAATGATCAATCGAAAAGCATTGACTAAATGTTTACTAGCATTAATTATACTCAGGAAATGCGGTGAAAAGCAAAAACTATTGCTGCTCTCAAGGACCATTCATTCTAGTAGAAGGAGACTATATAAATAATTAGATTCACGCAATATGCACATTTAGGAAATATATAACATGTGTGTGCATACAGGTAACATATATGTGTATAATAAACATATATGGTATGCATTATGGAAGGATAGGAAAAGCCTCCTACAGAAGGTAAGATTTGAATGAGTGTGGGGAAATTTAAGAGGTAGAAGCCTGCTTTAAGAAGTAAGGAGGGAGAGCATTCCAAGCATGGGGGACAGGCAGTGCAAAAGGCAACAAGATGTTGGATGGAAGTTTGTGAGGGAGGAAGAGAAAGTAAGTGGTGTCGCTGCCTCATAGAGTGCACAGAGCAAAGTAAAAAAGATGACGGCAGGAAAAACAGAAATGAGATTTGCACAGATAGATATGAAATTCAAAGAATAATATTTACTGTTCATTTTCCTTTGCCTAGTAAGAGGTGTAAACAAAGAACTTCAAACACAAGCCACTCCCTACTCAACAAATAGCCTTGTGAAATTCTTATTTATCTTCAGACTTAAAATTCAAAGCTATTTATGACCTATCACTAAAGTTTATAGAATTTTAAACAATCAAATGTCTCTTCAGTATGACTTAACTAAGAATTTTATTTGACATAATTTCCTGCAAAGGTTGAAAGAAATGAAGTTGTTCATCTTCCCCCTTCCAAAAAAAAAAAATCAAGTGTCTTCTTGTTTTTATAACACTAGATTTCCCTTCACCCCAACTTAGTTTTATTTCAGGAATAATATTCTTTTCTACCATTGTTCTAGGATAAAATAGGATTATAGATTGAGAATAAGAAGGGATCTTAGGCATCAAGTCCAACTCTCTCATTTTACAGAAAACTGAGGGACAGAGAAGTCCAATGACTTGCCCAGGATCATGAAATTAGTAAATGTCCAAGGTGGTATGTGAAGCCAGGTCTTCCTGACTAGAGTCAGGAAGCCCTTCATTCTATCCACTACAGAATGCTGCTTTTTAAGCTGGCATTTCAGTCTGACTCCAGTCGACTCTTGCTGACTTACTTCTCATTATTCCTCTTCCATACCCTATATTCCAGCCAGATTGAACTTGCTATTCCCTGAATTAGACATCCATTCCATCTTCTGACTCTCTACCTTTGCATATCCCTAGAATGTGCTCCGTCTTTTTTTCTACCTCCCAAAACTTTAGTTTCCTTTCTTTGTCACCCTCTACCTCCTCTCAAATTATCTCGTACTTATCTCTGTAAATGTTGTATCTCAACTTCTCCCTTTCCCCAGAACATCAACTCCTTGAGTACAGGGACTGTTTTTCCTTTTGTCTTTGTATTTCCAGGGCCATGACTGGATTTCTCTCCCTCTTCATCTCTACCTCCTTGCTTCCTTTAAGTCTCATCTAAAACTTCATCTTTTTCAGGTAGCTTTTCCTAATCACTCTACATACTAGGACCTTCCTTTTGTTAATTATGTCCAATTTATCCTGTACATAGGTTGTTCATACACAGTTGTTTTTATGTTCTCTCCCCTATTAGATCATGAGCCCCTTCAGAACAAAGATTGTTTTTTGTCTTTCTTTGTATCTCAAGCTCTTAGCATAGTACTTTCTTTATTTATTAAGCACTTACTAGGTGCTTGATAAATGCTTATTAACTGACACAGTAGGTGCTTAATAAATGCCTTTTGAACAAACAAATGAATAAATGTCCAGTGTTCCCTAATTTCCCTTTGCCCGTTTTTGACCAGGATGTTAGAGCTGGGAGTAGAAATGATTGTAGCCATAATAAAAAGAGAAGGAAGTTTGTCTAGTGTATAGTTAATGTATGGATAAGTAGAAGGAAGGTGGTAGCTAAATTTATACTATTGCATATAAATGGATGAATGAGTAGGTTGTAGTCTACATAGAATCGTTAAAGAATAAAGACAAAGAGGCAAAGAATGATACATGGTAGAAGTTACATATTGAGGGGTATCCTGCTATGTCAGTCAGATGCAGAAAGCTGGAGAAAGTCTGTCCTTTATTCATCCATTGACCCTGCACAATTGTAGCATCAACCATACCAGCATACCTAGGATGGCCACTAGCACAGATTCTTAGATCAGCTTTACTAGGAAAGATAGCCATGTAAGGGGTCAACAATCTTTTAAAATTATATTCACTAGTTCAGGGGAACAGTCAGCACCCTGAATTTCAAAGAAAATCCAGGCAGAGAAATAAAGACCAATTGATAGGGCTCTGACTTACTTGAATCAACTATACACTTTATATACATCCCTGGATGGAGAGAGCCTTTATATCTGAGCAGTTGGGGAGCTCTGAACATACAGTTACTCAGAGTCTTGACCAGGGAATCACAATATGCTTCTCATACACGAGCCCCCAAAGCAAAATACCAACTCAGAGTATATATACACTTCTCAGAACTAGCAGATATCATAACCCTTGTGGCTCAGTGCCTACTTAGAAATTAACAAGAGGTGTGAAAGCCTTCCTACAAGTAAGCCACTCTAAGCCTCTCTCCCTTAATGGGCTCCATGTGAGACCTATTAATGGTCAGGGAAGATCTTAAATCCCATCCACATTACAACAGTCTTCAATGAAAAAAATGAGAGAGGATATAATTTTTAAAGAAGTTTTGTGATCTTTAGTCTTTAAGGGAGGTGCTTTCCATGTAGCCCTTTTCAAGGCTGGGGTCCTTATCCCAAAATCCACTTGAAATGATAAGTCAGGTACCCCAGAGAAAGACTAGTGGCACATCTTACCCTCCAGAGTTTAGAGGTAACCATAAGAGGCTAAAGGGTACTTCTCTAATGCCATTATCTCAATTCTCCATACCAATGGGTTTTCCCCAAAAGCTGTTGACTGCTACAATTATTATTTTCCTTAATCAATTATCATTGATTCACCTAGTAATTAAGGGCCCATTATCAGATAAGAAATTAACATCAGTTAGCTTTTCACAAATGGATATACCTCTGTTCTTTGCCTCTTTGAAAAGACGGAAAGAGTTGAGGTTCAGTCATGGGAATCCAAGCCAGAGTTTGTTACCAGTTAAGCTGGGTGAGATGTAGCCAAGACCCCCACATGACATTGGGAAATGACTCATCCAGTGATTGTACTCTTTCCATCTTTCAAAACTCACAAGATTGTAGCTATTTCCAATACTCCATCTAAAATTGGAAAAGAACAAAGAGCCAAAGAACAGAGGTGTATTGAGGGCACATGTTGGCCAGGTAGAAGGGTCCCAAGACCTCTCTCCCTACCCAGAGGCTTAGAATATGTCTTCTTTCAATAGCAGCTAGGAGAGGGAAAGGGGAGGGGGAGGAGGAGGAGAGAGAAGGAGGAAGAGAGAGAGAGAGAGAGAGACAGAGAGAGAGAGAGACAGAGAGACAGAGAGACAGAGAGACAGAGAGAGACAGAGAGAGACAGAGAGAGAGAGAGGGATTCCAATTGTCATAGAGTTTTTTTTGTATTCATGCTTATTTCCAGGTCAACAGCCAGTCAAAGAGGCCCTTTTTTCATCACATGGTAAAAGATAGAAAACAAGTTTTTTTCTTACTTTAGAATATCCGGGCATATTTTAAAGTTCTTTGGGGGGTTGCAACAGACTTAATACACTGCACATACTCAAAAAGGGTGTGCTTTCCTCAGCCATTCCAATGTTACATTCATTTATGGTGATATTTTAGAGTGATTTTTTATCTATTATAAGAGACACTTGGTCTTTACAGTAGCTTCTTGGGGAAAGGGAAAGGTTGACTCCAAAGTTGCGCTGCAGGGACCTTGAAGATTCTAAGTGCATTGTAATTCTGTTGTTGTTTTGTTGTTTGTTGTCATTTTCATGTCTGACTTCATGTCTCCATTTGGGGCTTTCTTGGCAAAGATACTGGAGTGGTTTGCCATTTCCTTCTCCAGCTCATTTCACAGATGTGGGAGTGAAAGCAGACAGAGTTAAGTGACTTGCCCAGGGTCGCCTGGCTAGTAAGTGTCTGAGGCCAGATTTGAACTTAGGAAGATAAATATTCCTGACTCCAGACCCAACACTCTAACCACAGTGACACCTAGCTGCCCTCTGTAATTAGATAAGGCTTTTTAAAAAATTAGTGCATGAGGTATGAAAGCTATATCAAGAAAAACTTCTATCTTTTGCAAATAAGGACATGCTTAGATTAGGTGCTCTATGGATAGCTTGACGTAGGAGAAAGGACATTGTACTTAGAGTAGAAGACCTGAATTTGAATTCTGCCTTTGCTATTTAGTTCGCGGTTGACCATTAGCAAGTCACTTCCCTCTGGGGTAAGGGAGGAGCCTCAGTCTCTTTCTGTGTAAAATGAGGGGCTTAGATGGACTCAGGTACCTGAAAGGTATCTTCCAGCCCTGGATCCTTGATCTTTTATATCCAAGCACTGAGATACTTTTAAAATTAAGCAATTGAAAGAAACTGCATCTTTGTGATAGATGAAATACCCATAGTTATGAATCTATGCATATTAACTAGGTTTCTGCCCAAATTCTTAAGACTGTCTTCTCAAGATTATAGAATTTTGTATCTAAAAGACTAAAAAGCTCATCTATCTCAGTTTCCTTATTATACAGGTTAAGAAAGTAAGGCTCAGAAGTGCCAAATGACCCGTCCTCCTAACTAACAGTCTAGTATATTTGTCACTGCTGACAGGAAGAAAATAATTGAAACAATTTGGAGGAGTCAGTAGACTCAAGTCAAATAAAGAGAACAAACATTTATTAAGCACCTGCTGTGTGCCAGGCATTTGGCCAAGCACTGAAGACACAGAGAAAGGAAACAGCAGCAACAATGAGGAGGGACACAGTCTAATGGCAGGGACAACTAGTAAACAGCTATTTACAACAATATATATAGAGGATAGGCTGGGAGAAAGCACGGGAGCAACAGCTAGAGGAACCAGCTTTAAGAGGGCCAGGGGAAAGACTTCTTTTGGACCCAAGGATTTTAGAAGGGACTTGAAGAAAGTAAAACAGAGAGGGGGAGGAAGAACAGTCAAGGCATGAAAGAAAGCCACTGAAAATGCACAGCTTCAGGTGAAGAAGTTTTTGTTGTGTGTAAAGAACGGCAAATAAAAAAATGTTGTAAATCATTATCAATCAAAGAAATGTAAATTAAAACAGCTTTGGGATATCATTGGACACTTATCAGATTGGCTAAAATGATAGAAGGGGAATGTGGAAAAACTGGGGCACTACTACATTGTTGATGGAACTATGAATTGATTCAGTCATTTTGGAGAGCAATCTGGAATTATGCCCAAAAGCTGTGTATACCCTTAAACCAGCGGTTCTCAACCTTCCTAATGCCATGACCCTTTAATACAGTTCCTCATGTTGTGGTGACCCCCCCCCACCCATAAAATTATTTTCGTTGCTACTTCATAACTGTAATTCTGCTACTGTTATTAATCATAATGTAAATATCTGATATGCAGGATATATTTAAATTGAACATAACCCATAGGTTGAGAACCGCTGCCTTAGACCAAGTAATACCACTAATAGATGTTTCCCAAGGTGATCAAGGAAAAAGGAAAAGAACTTGTATGTTCTAAAATTTTTATAGCAGCTCTCTTTGTGGTTGCAAAGAACTTGAAAATGAAAGGATGCCCATCAATTGGGGAACGGCCAAGCAAGCTGCGCTGTATGATTGGGATGGAATCCTAGTCTGTGCTGTAAGAAATGATGAGCTGGTTGGTTTTAGAAAAAAACAAGTTAAGGCACACTTAATGATGAGGAATGAAATGTGCAGAACCAAGAGAACATTGTATACAGTAACAGAAATACTGTTTGAAGAACAACTGTGAATGATCAAGTTATTCTGAGTATTATAAGTACTCAAATCAAAAGAACTGCTGACGGGAGATGCCTTCCATACCCAGAGAAAGAACTGATAAATGGAAGTGTGCATGATATGATTTTACATGTATTTATAAATCTGTGTCAAATAGTGACCTTCTTTAGTAGGGTGGGAAGGGAGGGAGACAGTTCAGAACTTAAACTGTAACCAAAAAAAATGAAATTAAATATAAAAAAATAAGGAATAGAGAGGAGGTTAGTGTACTGTGACCCAGATTATGTGGAGGGGAGTGACATATAAGAAGACTAAAAAGATAGGAAGGGGTCAGGTTATCAGAGACTTTCATCACCAAACAGAGGGTTTCCTATTTGATCCTGGAGACAACAGGGAGGCCCTGGGGTTTGCTGAATAGGGAGATGATGTAGTCAGAACTTCACTTTAAGTTCACTTTGACAGCTGAAAAACTGGAATGGTGAGAGACTTGAGGCAGGAAGATTAACCAGAAGGCTACTGTAATAGTGCAGGCATGAGAGGATGAGGACCTGCACCAGGGTAGTGGTTATTGGTTTGTTGTTGTTGTTGAGTCATTTTTTTTCAATCGTGTATAACACTTCATGACTCCATTTGGGGTTTTCTTGGCAAGGATACTGGAGCAGTTGGCCATTTCTTTCACCAACTCATATTATAGATGAAGAAACTGAGCCAAACAGGGTTAAGTGACTTACCCAGGGTCACACAGCTAGTAAATGTTTGAGGCCAATTTTTTTATTATTAATTAATTAATTTATTATTATTATTTTGCTTTTTGGAGGGAGAAAGGTAGGGCAACTGGGGTTGTCACTTGCCCAAGGTCACACAGCTAGTTTTTGTACTAAGTGTCTAAGGCTGGATTTGAACTTGGGTCCTCCTGACTTCAGGGTCAGTGCTCTATTCACTGTGCTACCTAGCTGCCCCTGAGGCCAAATTTGAACTCAGGAAGATGAGTCTTCCTGACTCTAGACCAGGCATTTTATCCAGCCATCTAACTGCCCTATATTATGACAGTAGAAATGAAAGAACCAAATTGAATATTAAACTACCTGTAATAAAAATTTCCAGTGGATTGGTGCAACTCTTTTGGAGAGAAGTATAACAAAGCAATGAATCACAAAACTTGCCATCCCTTTTGAAGTTGCAATTCCATTGTTAAGATATTATCATAAAGGACATAAAATTTCATAAATAAGGGGAGGGATTCTATCTGTACAAAGGTATTCATAAATGCTTTATTTGGGATGGCAAAGAATTGAAGCAATCTATTTGTTTGGAAAATGGACATTTGCATCAGCACTTTTCAAGTAGGGATTCTTTTCTTTTTTTTTTCCAGTATCTCCAGGAGGTGCCTAGCATGGTGCAAGGCACATAGAGGACATTTATGAAATATTTATTGACTGATTGATTGATCATAGTATGTCATTATAAAAAATAATATGAAAACACATGAAGCTGTAGATAGCTTTCTATAGTGAAATCAGCAGAATGATATACTCACTCACTTTGACTATATAGACCTACATGTTTACATACACATGTAAATGTGTGTTTGTGTGGTGTGGAATGTATATGTGTGTATGTGTGTGTAAAAAGTAAACAAAACAAAAAAAGTAAGTAAAACCAAAGGTAATGGATTTTCTGATAGATTTAGGAACACAACAAACATTTTTTGGTTATTCATTTTCTATTAATTCAGTCAGTTCTATCTTTTTAAATGATAAGATTTTATGAAAGATTGTATTTCTTGTGTGTTTATATGATTACTAGTATTTTTATGCTTATTGAGTTTATGACAAATTTTTTAAGAAGATAAACCTAACTTCTTAAAGCAAAAACAATTTTAAGCTCAAAGTTGCAGGAGTAGTGCTGGAAAAGCTACTGATATTCGACAGGATTTGATTGAGACAAAATTCATCTTCAGTGCATTTCCACCCACTTTACCTGTGCTCTTTCTAGTCTTCTAGATACTTCTTTTCCCTTCAGGAATACATTGTCCTCATGCTCCTCAAATGTGTCACGCCGGCCGCCCTTCCACTCCACTCACCTCAAAATTCACTTGTTGTACATTAGAGCCAAAATAAACTCCTTTTTCATCCTGGAAAGTTTGAAAATTGCAACCCTTACATATTGCTGTCCATGAGAGTCTTTGAGTCTTCAGTGGACCAAAATGTAACTCAATTTATCACAAAATAAATATCTACATACTACAAAGAGCAACCTTTTTCCAGCCTGAAATATCCTTATACTTACAAAAAGTCATTTAAAAGTACCCCTTATTGTGCTTTCCTGCCTGTTGATTCCTAAGTTAGTCAAATGTTTATTTTTTTCCTCCTTTTTTATTTTTTGGAAAGGGAAGGCAAGGCAATTAGGATTAAGTGACTTGCCCAAGGTCTCACAGCTAGTTAAGTGTCAAATATCTAAAGCTAGGATTTGAACTCAGGTCCTTCTGACTTAAGGGACAATGCTGTTCATTACACCACTAGCTACCCCCAATAAGCATTTATTAAGCACCAATGGAGATATAGTGGGGAAAAAAGGCAAGAGATAGTCCCCACTCCCAAATTGCTTATAGTCTACTGGAAGATACAACATGAAAACAAGTAGATAAATATAAAATATAAACACGATCAACTGGAGCTAATGAATAGATAGAAAGAAGAGATTGTCACAGACAATATCTAAGTGATGCGGGATGAGGGGAGAAGAGGGAATTCTCAGTGAAATATGAGGCCAGGTTCTCAGCTGAGAGGGTAGAAAGAGGGAGAGGCTTGGGAGGTTTGAGGAGAGAGGAGCCTTTCACAATGGTGAATGGAATAGCAAGGCTTGTCTTGGAGACACAAGGACACAGCTGAGGTTATGTAGTGTACATTTGTAGCAGGCCCAGTCAGCAGGTTTCACGATTTTCTCCAGCTTCATTAAGCAGCACATGTGTAGGAGTGAAGGCAGCAGATGGTGGGAGTGATCCGAGGTTGAGGCTTGGCAGGGCAGCACTGGCAATATGAAAGGGGGACGAGGGACTCAAGAGAACAACACAGTGTAGATCTGAGCCAGGTTTGCCAAGGGGTCAGTATGGGGAAAGGAAGAGAGTGGAGCCAGTACAAGCCTCCCAGCCACTGCTTCATTCTCTTTTCCAGTTCCAAACTACCTTCCTGAGTGGGTTAACTTTTTGAGAATGTTTTGTCCTTGTTAGGTCATTTCTATCATATTTGACTCTTTGTGACATCATTTTGGGGTTTTCTTGGCAAAGATACTGGAATGGTTTTCCTTCTCCAGCTCATTTTTACACACAAAGAAACTGAGGAAAAAGCAGGGTTAAGTGACTTGCTCAGCTAGTAAGTGTCTGAGGCCAGAAGGCCTTCTTCATTATTTTATTTTGAGTTTGGGTGGCTATTGTGAAAGAAATGGCAAACCACTCTAGTATCTTTGCCAAGAAAACCCTAGTTGGGGTCGCAAGGTCAGACATGACTGAAAAAACTCAACTACCACCACAACAAGAAGACAGAGTTAGCAAATCCTTCATATAAAGTAGCCTATGATTATGCAAATCCAATAGTCCCAGTTCTGTGTCTTTCTAATGAGGTTTACCTTGTCTTTCTGGAGGTGTGAAGTGAATTGGATGATCAGCTTTGTGATTCACTTATTTCCACTTCTTGTGGGGATTCATTTTTCATATGCTCTTAATGATTAAACATAGGATACCCAATAGAGTCTTACTAATAATCAAAATTGACATCAGTCATAGAGTTAAGGAACAAAATTAACTTAATCTCAAAATAAATTTACAAGGTGACCATATCTAAAACCCTTGTTCTTTCTTTCCCTTTGTTCCTTCTCAACATATTCCTTCGTGCCTGAAGGTGGCATCATATAGTGAGAAAAGCAGCAATTCTGGATTCAGAGGCCTGGGTTCAAATCTCCTCTCTATTGCTTCTTGTCTGTGTTACATGAGGCAAGTTACTTAAACTCCCCAGGCCTTAGCTTCCTCACACTTTGCTCTAGCCTGCACTTCCAACCCAGCACTCCAAAGTAGTGGTACACTGGTGTTAGTCTGTGTTTACAGAGTAATCCAGTGTTACTCTGGGCTTCTGATTGGTGAGAAGTCACTGTAAGTCCCACTCAGACTCAGAGCACTACTGCTGCTTCCAGACCATCATCATACCATGCTGTTGAACATGCCCACATACTTTGCATCCAGTTTTTTACTATGAGAAAAATGTATTTTCTACTTTTCCCATCCTGCAGTACTTAATACCTTAAGGATCCATGATTTTCTCAGCTTGGGTGCTCCCTCCTTAACGCATATTGCAATCCCACTAGAACCTAGAGGAGGTGGTGTTTGACTTAGGCTTTAAAGGATTGGTCATCAGAAGCTTCTGTGGTTGAAAGATCATCACCACACAGTTACAAGTCTCTTGATATTTAGCTAGGCTGCTTCTTAGACTGGAGACTCATGCAGTTCATCTCTTCCCAGGACTATACCCATCCCTTAAATCTCCTTTGAAAATTATATTTCCTTGAACTGAACTAAGTTGAACACTGGACTCTGTGTCACTTCCTGTTTTGATTCTCAACTCATTTAACAAATAAGAAAATATTTTTAGGCCAGCCACTGAAGGTTACAATTCATGTTTAAAACCACATTTACCAACTTTTTCTTCCCTTTTCCTCCATCACCAAGCCAGTTCCTCCTCCTGACTTTCTTGTTCTGTTCACAAAACTCATTTTCCTGTCTTCCTCATTAGAAATTCAGAAGGTATTTTTTTTACTTCTCCTTCACCCCCTCACATTCTATGCATGTTTACTTCAAAATCTCTCTTCCATCCATTCGTTCCTTTCCATTCTTGCTAATAGTACCAAAATACAAATTCTTATTATTTCATGCCTGAGCCAATCACCTAATTTTCCCTAATATCAAATTCTACTCCCTTCAATTATGGAGTCACAGAATCATAAAACTGAAAGGTAACATAGAGGCCAACTAGCCCAAACCATCCCTAAAAAAATCAATCATTCAATTGCCACATATTTGCTAATCATCTACTATGTGCAAGGTACTTATTATGTGTTAGGCACTATGCTCAGTGATGTGGAAACAAAGAAGTGAAACATAACAGCTCTTCCCTTCAAGGAACTTATATTCCATCAGGACAGACAGTACGTGCATCTATAAGTATATACAAAATAAATACAAGATTGTGGGATGGAAAATCAGAAAAAATCCTGGAAAAACTAGGACAGTCTTCAGGAAGCTTCGCATATACTAAAGCACCTGCTAAAAGAAACTACTGAAGCACTTTAAAAATGTTATCTCAGTCGACATATTTCATCACTGTCCCATTTGCTGGTCCACATTCAATCTCTTATCATACTAGTGTACTCGGCATCCTCTGTGCTTGGGATTATCTCCTTTTCCCCACTTCTTAGCTTTATTTATTTCCTTCAAAACTCGGCTCAAGCACTATTTTCTACATATATTCAATAAGATAACATTTGGAAAGTACTTAGCAGAGTGACTAGCACATAGTAGGTCTCACAGAAATGTTTATTCCCATTCCCTCCACCACAGTGTGAGTGCCAGGGTGACTTGATTGAAGAATGTGGGAAGGAGAATAATGTATAACAGGACTGGAAAGGTAAGACAGAGTCTGGTTGTGTAGGACTTCATAAACCAAGTAGATGAGTTTATATTTGATCCTAAAGGCTATGGTAGGGAGCCATTGGAGTTCCTGCAGAGGAATGAAGTGGTCAGAACTTCACTTTAGTAGAAGTGTGGTGAAAGCATTGGAGCAGAGAGAGAATAGAGACAGAGACACCCCTCAGGAGGCTTCTGCAATAGTCTAGGATAGAGAGGATAAGGCCTGAAGTAAGGTGGCAATTGTGTGTGTGTGTGTGTGTGTGTGTGTGTGTGTGTGTGTGTGTGGTGTGGTGTGGTATATGGTATATGTCATATGTAGAAATAAAGACAGAGGGGAGAGGTGTTATAAAGTAGTAATGACAGCTTTTTTGGATAGAGGAGGGAGTGAGACTGAGGAGTCAAGGATGACAGACCAGACAGCAAGGTTAGAAACTCAAGTGACTGGAATGATGGTGGTGGCCGTAATAGAAATAAGGGATGTTAAGAAGAAGGGCAACTTTAGAAGTCAAGATAATGAACTCTCTTGTTGAGTTTGGGATGTCCATAGGGAATCAGCTGGACGTGTCTAATAGGCATTTAAAGATCTCTGACTGGAGCTCTGGAGAGAGACTAACAAGCATAGAGATACAGGAATCATCTTCATGGAGATGATAATAAAACCTTCCAACAAGTAGTCATCCTGTCTTTGTTTAAAGGCCTATCATGGAAGCAAACTCCATACCAGGGCTGGGGAATCTGTAGCCTCAAGGCCACCTGGGGCCCTCTAGCTACTCAAGTGCAGCCTGGCCAAAGGGCCACACTTGAGGACCTAGAGGGCCACAGGTAGCCTCGAGGCTACAGGTTCCACACCCCTGCCCCATACCTCATAAGGCAATGCATCCCATTTCATTCTGAAGCTCTAATTTTTAGGGCATGGAGATAGTAGAAATCACAGTAGCTTTGGAGGAGCTAGAGTCAAATCCTAAACCCCTCCCCCACTACCTGAATTTGTGTATATCACTCAACCTTATCTAGGGCATCTAATACAACTGTTTCTTTTTACAGAGGAGGAAACTTGGGTCCAGATAGATTACTCTTAATTCTGCCCTCTGGGGAGATGCCAAACAAATTTAACCCCTCAGCTCTTCTATCCTATTGCTTCTCCCTTCCCTCCACCTTCCTTCTCCAGGCTAGCATCCTTAATTCTCCAGACCCTTCAATATCCTCGTCATTCTCCTCTGGACATCCTGGCCCAGCTTCTAAATGATCTTTATAAAATATGGTGTCTAACAGCCACAGTGTGTGAGGACTGATTTTGATAGACTTAGCCTTTCTCAGTCATGCAAGGACCTAAAACAATTCCAAAGGACACAATGGAAAATGCCATCTACATCCAGAGAATAATCTATGGAGTCAGAATGGAGAATGAAGTAGGCCATTTTCTCTTTTGTTTTTCTTTATTATGGTTTCTCCCATTCATCATAATTCTTCTATACAACATGACTAATATGAAAATGTGTTTAATAGGAATGTATGTGTAGAGCCCATCTCAGACTGCATGCTACCTTGGGGAAGGAAGGGAGAGGGAGGAGCCAAAAATGTAAAACTTGTGGATATGAAAATTGAAAACAAATTAATAAATTGAAAAAAAGAAAATATTAATTGAATTATTGTATTTTAATCAATCTCAACTCCAATATGAGCTTTTAACAGATTTCAAAAATTTTTTAAATTAAAACAGAACTGTTAGAATTCTTCTAGGGGGAAGACACAAAAAATGATTTGGGGACAAATCATATAAAGTGGATGCTGTAATCCACCAGTTGATTGGTGTGTGTGTGTCTGTGTGTCTGTGTTTCTGTGTGTGTGTGTGTGTGTGTGTGTGTGTGCTTTTTGGAAGGGGGAAGTGTAATGGTAATTCATTTAAATTTGAAGACCCCTTTTTTGTTAAGTCAATTAGGCAGGTACTTGAGCCTTAGAAACTAAGGGCTAAGTACCTCTGTGAAAGAAACAGAAGGTGTGAACTCTTTCTCATGTTGTTGACATAACAGGAAGAAGTTGGCTGAGACAGGAAGAAAATGTGTGTGTGTGTGTGTGTGTGTGTGTGTGTGTGTGTGTATTTGAGAAGAGCCCTAGAGAAAAGACAGTCAAAATCAAGAATTTTTTCACCTGGCGGCTCCTAGTGGAAGAAGCAGAATTTTCCCAGCATCTGGAAGCTGGGCTGCTAATTGCTAGACTGCGTTTTATCCGAGACCAGAATCTGGTGAAGGCTAAAAATTGCTGCTGAGAAGGCCCTGAAAGGCTGAGTTTTCTTCTGGGTCCTAGCCTAACTGCTAGAGGGCTGAAGAAGCATGACCAGGATAAGACTTTGTTTGTTTGTGGCTTGGTTGATCCTTGAGTTCTCAGCAATAGAAGTTGTGAAAGCTTTGAGATGTGCTGGATCCTGTGAACTTCAGTGTGTATAGTAAGAAATACCTGGAGGACTGGACAAGGACCTGGGAGCTGTCTGCCTCTGAATCCAGGAGACTGTTTGGTGGATTCAGGTAGAAGCTGGGACCATGTAAGGCAATCCAGGGAATCTGAGGGACCACCCCAAGTCAAGATGAAGAAAAGGCCTCTCCTTGGATATTGAATGTGTGATGAAATTGAAGTTTACTAGACACTGAGGGGTAGAGGGTTTGTGTAATTTTCTAATGATTGCATTTAGTGATTAGTGATACTTAGTGATTGATTGCTAGATAAGTGACTGATTAAGTTAACCTATGGTTGCCCCATGAGTAGAAGACTGACTTGTATTCTGAGATGATTGAATGACTAAGTAAGGAGGCAAACCTCCTTAGGGATACCAGATAATTGTTCTTTTGTCCTTTGTTCTAAATACTGTGACCACTTTGGTGAAAATTATGTGGCCATTTTAATGTTAAGTTGTTGTGAACACTATATTGTGATTTTCTGTAATAAGATGTAATGTTGTGAATATTGTATTATGATTTGTTGTGAATGTTTGCCTTGATTTGTTATGGAATAAATGGAGTGTTCACTATACAATGTAATCAGAACCTTAAAAGCTGTTCACACTAGCATTCTTTTGGGAAGCTGCTCATGCATGGCATTACAGGAAGGTAGGGTAATTGGTGTTAAGTGACTTGCCCAAGATCACATAGCTAGTTTTTTGTGTTAAGTGTCTGAGGCCAGTTGATTGTTATATATTTAAAATACTGCTTCAAAAAAGAAATAAAATAAAATGCGGTGTTTAGAACTGAACATAATACTCTAGATATGCTTGATCTGACTAGGACAGAATATAGATTGACCTCTCACTTTCTGTGGGCCAGATATTACCTCTCTGTGATTGAAAATGATGTTGAAAGTGATGCTCAAGCTGAGTTTTGGGGGAGTACATTCCAGGCATGGAGGATGCCGAGTACACTGGAGAGATTGAGTGGAGACTAGTGAATAGGATGGTGATATACCATATGAGATATTTGTAATGCATTCAGTTTAGTGCCTGGGTTATAGTAGGTTTTATATAAATGCTTATTTCCATTGCCTTCCCTTCTGTTCCCCTCCCACTACCAATGTGACTAAACTGAAGAATGTTAGAAAGGGAATAATGTATAACAAGACTAGAAAGGCAGGATAAGGTCAAGTTGTGTATGTTCTTTGAAGATTTGTTTCATTTTGTTTTGGTGGAAGAAAAAAGCACCTATTTAGCTAAATGATCATCATAAAATCATAGATTTAGGACTAGAAAGGAACACAAAGGCTATCTAGTCCAACCCTCTCATTTTACCGATGATGAACTAAGGACCAGAGAGGTTGTGGGTACACAGTGTCTTAGGTAGGATTGGAACCAGGTCCTCTGACTCCACAGCTGGTGCTCTTTATTTTATCACTATAGGTTCTTTAGCACCAAAGAGATCCCAACCCCTCCTCACCTTCTTGTCTTGAGTGATTCTTATCCATAGCAAAATGGAAACACAAGATCGCAGATGCACAACTGAAAGAGACCGCAGAGACTATGTAGTCCAGCCCCCTCACTTAAAAAAAAAATCTTTATTTCTATTTAGTTTTCAACATTCACTTTTATAAGATTTTGAATTCTAAAATTTTCCCCTTGCTCTCTTCCTCTCTCCCCAGAACAGCATGCAATCTGATATAGACTATACATGTACAATCATATTAAACATATTTCCACAGTATTCATGTTGTAAAAGAAGACTCAGAAGAAAAGGGAAAAACCATGAGAAAGAAAAAACAACAAAAGAGACAATCGTAGCCATGAATTCACATTCAGACTTCTTGGTTCTTTCTCTGGAGTGGATAGCATGTTCCTTTGAAGTCTTGTAATTGTCTTAGGTCCTTGCATTGCTGAGAAGAGCTGAGTCAATCAAAGCTGGTCTTGCGCTATGTTGTTACTATGTGCAGTGTTCCTCTGCCAACCCCCTCATTTAATAGATAAAGAAATTAGATCCTAAGAAGTTTAAATTACTTGCCCAAAGTTACCTAGGTTGTAAAGACTGGCCCTCTGACTCCCAAACTAGTATTTTCCCATGAATCTTGAAATGATCAAGCCAATAAGTTGGAAGTCTTCCTATTGTTCCTTTAAGTGTCTTAGGGGTAGCAATGAATTCCTTCAGCATGTCCATCTATCGCCTTTTATGCTAACTATATAATTCTTTCACCTCCCCTTTCAGTCAGACATGTCTTTTGCTCTGCTTGGTACAAGTTATCACTGATGCAATCATTTACATCTACCACTTCTTCCATTCCTCTGTGGGTATCTAAGTTTAGTTCTTCTAAAAAGATTTTTTAATTCTTTCTTGATCCTCTGCCATGTAGCAGTACCAGGAGAATAATGGTGTTTACTAGACAGGCTTTTATCACTTTTTTTAATGCAGGTTGGGATCATTGAAAATGCCACACAATTTCCCTGATCTGCGTCTCCTGCTCAGTTCTAAGCTGGGCTCATCATCATACTGGGTGATTTAATTCAACCCAGCTGCATGTCAGAATCTTCATAACATGTTATCTTTCATTCACTTAGCATTTCACTTAGATTCCAAATATAAATGGCAAGAATGACCTCTTTTGCATTATTATGGATTTTACGACAGTATTTGGAGTCCTCCATGGCTTAATACAATTCACACAATGCCATAAACAATCCAGAGCTTAGAGAGAACCTCATCACCAACAGTATATTGAGAACATCACGTTCAATAATAAAACACAGAAATTTCACAGCAGCATATGAAACAGATAAAAATCATTATCATTGTTGTTATCAACCCCTGTAAAAATTTCAAGCCATGTTATATTATTGCTCTATGTGAGTCCTCAGTTCTGGAGTCCCCAAGTGGTTTTCAAAGTGAGCTTGCTCAGCAATTCTCCGTCTTTTAGAAAAAAGAATTTAAAAATAATAAATTCAACCTAGAAATAATTGCCCTTCCACCGTTTTGTTATCTGATGCTAGCTTAAGAAAGAGGAACTACTAATGCTATTGAGAGAAATGTGACATTTTTTACTTGATGTCATTTACATTTATTTTATTGTAATATGATCTGTGTGTCTGAAGTCGTTTCTCTTCTTTCTGAATACTATTGAAAGATATGCTAACATTAGATAACAGTTACCTCTGTATCGACCCTAATGGTGCCTGAACTTTGTATCAAATTTATGTTTAATATTTATGAGAAGGAAAAGAACCAGGCACAATAAAACGGTTTCCGATCTTTAAAGTTTCATAGTGAGTCATGGGTCTGTCTAGCAAGATAAATGTAACAGGACATCCTGTAGTCACTGTATAGTTTTTCCAACCCATCTAAGCTTTTTTGGTCCTCATGAGATTGAAAGGTACCCAACATTTTAATCAAATATTAAAACTTGCTTAACTTATGGCTGCAATAAAATACAAAAAAAAAAAATAGTAGAAATTTGAGATCCCTGGCAGAGGACCATGTTTAGAATTAATTCCCATTTTATTTGCAGTCTGACTTATGATGATTTTAAATACTATGTCTGATTATTTTTTTAAAAATAAAACACATCTCCACTGATCTATATATTTTTATTGTTGATTTCTTTTCACCTTTTCTTGATGTTTTTGGGGTTTTTTTCACTACAACTTTAGCATTTAAAGGGAAATCAAGGGCTTTTCTTTTAAAGATTTAGGCACCTAATGTTCCTAGACATGTCATTTTGTTTCAGTGGCATTTTATTTTATACCCAGTCTATAACATGTGCACTTAAAAAGAATGTTTTTTCTTGTTCTTCAAATGGAATCATGGAAGATTAATATAAAATTTGAAATACATAGCCTTCTATGCTACCAAAAAGAGAGGGAGGGAGAGAAAGGGGGAGAGAGAAAATGTGTGTGTTAATGTGATCTCTTTATATGTGCATACATATGCGTGTGTTTATATATGTATACAGGTACATAGATACATATATATGGGAAAGACTGAATGTTAGCTAATGGCTATAGCAGCGAAAAACAATTAGCAAATTCAAATTATTAGTAGCTGGATTATATATCAAAGGAACATTATAGTTGTATATGTAACTATCAACTTTTGCCTTGCTCATAAAGTTAATAGCGATTATTGCTCAATTAAATTAAATTAGGATTTCACAATAACATTTTAATTTCATACCAAAAAGCTGTATAGCATTTTAAAAAATGTGATCCATGTTTAAAGAAACAGTTAAGCCTATATAGTTAAACCTAAGGGGATTAAGGTATAAACAAAAGGACAAGTCATAAACTACCTAATTGTTTTTTTCTTACCTGTGAATTTTCTTCATGATAAAATAATTTGAAATATAATTATATAGTATAATACTTTGTGCTGCTTTAAAGATAAGCTATGATTGTTGACCTCCTGCATTATTCTTGTCTTTGAATGTCTGCATTTTCATATGAAGCTGCCCAAACTTCATATGTGTGTGTAAGTGTGTATGTGCAAATATGTTTGCTCTATGTAAACATATAGAACAAATAAAATGTTCCAAGAAGAATTTTTTCTGCTTTGACCATGGCAATAGACATGAGAATTACTTGTACTTGCAGTATGTTATAAGAAGGTATTTCTGCCCCCTTTTTCATCTCTCTTGTAAACATAGTTACATTTCATTTTTTTAAATGCTCAGAATTTGATCTTTTTCTCTCAAATATATATGTATAATTTAACAGATTAAGGAGCTGAAATTATGTAGTAGTTACATGGTAAAAAGCAAACCCTGTATTTTTGATAACACTTGTTTCAAAGAACAGCCTTTCAATCTAGTTACCAAAAGTACATAGTTACCAAAGATTCACAAGATTCTATGAGCCACATGACATTATCAGTACCTCCAGGAATCTATGCTTGATCTGTTTGAACATCTCCATTTTCTGCAGATTGGTTCGGATTTTTACTGGCATCAATCAACCCCTTGGGTAACTTCCCTCCTTCTTTATAGCAATACCCACACATATAAAAGAAGAGTCAAATTCTGAGCATTTTATTCAGAAGCAGACTGTAACTGATGTTGCCTAGAAAGATAAAAAACCTATAGACATCATAAAGAAAATATCTTCTTATAACAAATGTAGGGAAGGGAACTGAACCTGTAATTTCACTGTTACAGAGAATGCCTAGGTAAGGGAACTTGTTCTACACGTGTTAAGGTTATAAAACACCAGTGTGTTCTAGCCCCCCTTGCCACAAGACCAGACATGTTACATTTCACCTCTTCACCTGGGGAGTTGTGGGAGGATTCTAATCTCTGCCATTGGCTAGAACACCGACCAATGGTGTTCCCACAGTTTTAGGGTTCTAAGTATCTCAGTTCCATTCCACTACATAACAGTCAAATTAGCTTTTACAAAGCAGTATTGCTTCAAAGAGGTAGCATGAACAAACATTTTTGCAACATATAGGGGCATAATATTGAGAGCCAGATTAGGCTCAGAGAAATTTAGACCCTACGTAGCATTAATCCCACCTAATTCAAGTCTAAGCCTTTCTTGACCTTGTCTCTGGGAACTTGACTTCCCTGATATGCTAGATGCAGCATCCTTCTTGGAATAATAGACTCTAGGAACCTCATAGCTCCAGATCTTGGTCCTGGACTGGATTCTGCACCTAGAAATGAAAAGTCCAAATGAAACAGATAAATACCCCAAGACGTTTTTATGGAGTCACATGGCATGGGGAGAGGGCAAGGAGACCCAAAAGCCTTTCTCTGATTACTGCATGATGTCATTCACTATGTGTGAAGAAGTCTTTCATCACTAGATATCTCACTGACAAGAGAGACTTCCCTGGCCAGGTAGTTTTTAAAATGAAGCCAGTTCTGGCTATGTAGCCAATGGAAAGACCAGCAATTAGCCAACCACTTGGTTGGCCAATAGAATGTCTATGCATGCACGAGCCATCTTGCCTCCCAGAAGTGAGTCCTCAGTACCTCTCAGAGAGAAAAGCCATTTTAGGTAGCCTAGGCGTGTGCCAAAGCCCCATTACCCTTATAAGAGAGTAACTTGCTCAGGAAAACACAGCCAATGTCTGTCAGACAGAAGACCTCTAGAAAATACCACCTCTCCAAACAAATCTCCATACTCCTAATCTCCAAACAAATCTCTATACTCCTAATATAAGCAGACAATATGACTATAGTAATATCTAAGGCAAGACACTTTCTTCCCAAAACATATTATTTGTTCTACATATGTACTAAGAACACATAGGCATTTATACACATACATGCTTATACATAAATATGTATGTGTACATAAATGAACACACATGTAAACACACGTGCAGATTGTGCAAATATATGTGTGTATATGAACATGTGTGTGTGTGTAAACATATATGACATAGGGTCATATATGCAGGATGTTCCAGAAATCTTAGGGAAGTTTTGAACTTTGATAACTTAAAACTATAGG
>CM053594.1:202863426-202885946 GCA_028646575.1 Pseudocheirus occidentalis
ATCTCATAGAACCATAGAGCAAAGAGAAATAGAAACAATGAAACTATTATCTCCTGAGAGAAAGTCCCAAATAAAAACTACTAGGAATGTTATAACACAAATCCAGAGCTTCCAGGTTAAAAAAAAATACTACAATCAGTCAGAAATAAAGAATTCTAGTGCTGAGGAACCACAGTCAGGATCACATACTGCTATGATTAGCAAGAAGGTAGCTTGAAATTTAATACTCCAGAAGGCAAAAGACACAAGATTATAGCCAAGAATAACAGTATAATTATAGTATGAAACTGAGTATAACCCTATTAGAGGGAAAAATGAACTTTTCATAAAAATAGAGGACTTCCAGGCATTCCTGATGAAAAGAGAAAAGCCATAGAGAAACTCTGAAGAAGGAAGGAAAGAAACATTTATTAAACACCTACCATTTGTCAGGCACTGTTCTAAATGCTTCACATTGTTGAACCTCGCAACAACCCTGGGAGATAGGTGCTATTATTTATTCTCAGTTTACAATCGAGTAAGCTAAGGCACACAGAGGTTAAGAGATTTGTCCAGGTCACAGAGCTAATAAGTGTCTGAGGCTGGATTTGAGCTCAGGTCTTCCTGATCCCAGGGCCACTGCTCTATCTGCTGTACCACGTAGCTACTTGTTGAAGTTCAAAAAACAGGAGTTAGGATCAATGCAAACTGGCAAATCTGAACGAACACTCCTAAGGGACCAAACAAGAATAAACTACTTGCATTCTAATATAGGGAGATGATACATGTGTCCCCTCTGAATCTTGTCATCATCAGGGTCATAGAGGAAGTCTAATTAGACAGAGGGCCTGGGAGTGGTTTTGTTATGTCATGATAATCTTACAAGAAGATTGGAAAGAGATGGGGAAGAGGAATACACTGGTAGTAGGGGGAGAGGAGAGGAAAGATGGGGGAAATTATCTCACAAAATCAATGTGGAAAAGTAGAAATCCACATAAACAGGGAAGAGGAGGTGGGGTAGCGGCTGACTCTGGAACTTCATTCTCATCTGGACTGATCATAGGAAGAAATGCGTGCATGCAGTTGAGTACAAAACCACATTTTAACAGTGAAACAGGAGAGAAAGGGAAGAAGGGAGAAAGGGGAATTAGAGGGAGAGTAGTTTCAAGTCCTAAACAAAACAAATTCTAAGAATGTACTAAAAATGTATATAGCTCTTTTTAAGACAACAAAGAAGGAAAACCTTAGGGGTACCCACAACTAGGGAAGGGTATATCAATGTCATGGAAATGATTTTGTGCTATAAGAAATGATGAAGGGTGGCTAGGTGGCACAGTGAATAGAGCACTGGCCCTGGAGTCTGGAAGACCTGAGTTCAAATCCGACCTCAGACACTCAATACTTACTAGCCATGTGACCTTGGGCAAGTCATTTAATGTGAATTGCCCTACCTTTCCCCTGCCAAAAAAGAAAAGAAATGAAATGATGAAGGGGATGGTTGCAGAAAAAAAAAAACCTGAGAAGACTTACATGGACTAATGTAGAGCAAAATGATCAGAAGGAGGAAAACACATTTTACTGTGAAGACAATATTGTTGGATAGTTAGGTAGCAAAGTGAAAAGAATGCCAAACCTGAAGTCAGGAAGACTCATTTTCCTGAGTTCAAATCTGACCTCAGACCCTTACTAGCTGTGTGACCCTGGGCAAGTCACTTAATCGTGTTTGCCTCAGTTGCTCTTCTGTAAAATGAGCTAGAAAAGGAAACTACTCCAGTGTCTTTGCCAAGAAAACCCCAAATGAGGTCATGAAGAGTTAGATCCAACTGAAATGACTGAAGAACAACATTAAATAACTTTGAAAGAATTGGGAATTCTAATTAGAACAATGCTTAACCATAATTCTATAGGAATAATGATGAAACATGCTACTTTTCTCCTTATATAGTATTAAAGAACTCAGAGTGCAGAATGAGATGTGTGTGTGTGTGTGTGTGTGTGTGTGTGTGTGTGTGTATGGGTTTGGGTTGGGGGGAAGGTAACAGGGAGCAGAAATATATTTTGGACATGACCAACAGGGGGATTTGATTTGCTTGTTTGTAACAGGTGCTTTGTTTCTCTCTCATTCCCAACTGGGGTGGCGGGGAAGAAGATGGATTTCTGCTCATTGAAAAAAGTAAAATATAATCTTAAAAGTAAGTAGTGGAATAGACTGAGGTTTATTTCATTATCTGATTATTTGATGTAGTTGCAGGAAGTTGACTAAACCCAAGTTAATAAAGCAAGCAAGCACAGAGTTAATTTCATCTAACCCCTTTCATTTTGTAAATGAGGAGCCTAAATCTTAGAGAGGTAGAAGTGGGATCAGAACCCAGGTTTTCTGACTCCCTACTCATCATTCTTCTTAGATACTGCCTTTTGTCTGGTTACTACAGCTAGAATGAATGAACAGGATTCCTCTACAGCACTAGGGCTAATCATTGTTAGACCACATCACTTATATCCCTCACGTTAGATACAGTGGAGACATGGCAGGAGGCCCAGTCGTTTATCCATCTGTTAGTCTGAAGGGCTAATTTTATAACGTAGCACTTTTTAGTTCTTCTTTTGGGGTTCTGTTACACTCTCATCCAGCTGTTTGTGGGGAGCTTTAGGTAATCCAAATATGCTGCCAACCCTCAATCTGTAGGGCTTTATTGACTGTAGTTTTCATTGGCTACAACATACTAACAGAAATGTCCTGTATAATTTTATCAGATGGCTTGCTTTGTGCTTTGTGCCAGAGATTAAATTTCTGGTCACATGGAGAGAACATCATCAATTATCACATGCCATCTGTATATCGGTGATTGTACCACAAATTCTACAGATGTATGTGTTCTCGTGCTATTTCAGAATCAGGTCTTGGTCATCAGAAAGGGCTCAGTGACTGATACAAATTATTTTTGTACATTTTTAAAAATTCTTTTTTTCTTCAGTCATTATAAATACCTAAGCCATTTCAAAAAGACCAAGGTTATGCCTAGACGATATCATAATATCCAGGTGAAAAGAAAATTCAATATATTTGTTAGTTATTTGTCAGGATAGTCCTGAATATCTGGACATTTTCAAAAATCTAATCATAGTTGTGCACGGTGTAATGAACAGAAAGTTGATCTAAGAGCTCAGAAAACTTGAGCCCTCTCCTTTCTCCCCGTACTTATTGGCTATGTGACCCTGGGGAAGTCACTTTAAACAAAAAAATTGCTCTGAGGTGACTTTTTTAAGTAGCCAAAAACTGCGTTTATATTGGAGGCCTTCAAGACAGTTACATTTTATGACCAGAATTGAAGACTAGCAACATTATGACACCTCAAGCATCCATCTGTGAGATAGAACATTTCATTGGCCATTGCTTCTGACTTTCTAAACAATCACTTGAAATGTTAGAGGACTGAGGGGTGTGTGTATTAGAGTCAAGGTCATACCATTAATTAAGATTTCATTTTAAGTTGATTGTTGCTTTTAAAAATTGAAACTGGTATAAATGTTTAATTTTCTAAAGGATGAGACACCAGTAACACATTCAAGTTTTGATCTTGAGAATCACCAAAAAAAAGAACAAAAAGAGAGAGCATCGTTAGACAACTGGTCAAGGAACAGTAGTATCTGGTCTGTTAGTTTAAGACTTAATGCCAGAGTAGCTGATTAAAACATGAGTCTATGGATTATGCTTCAAAATTGACCTTACCTTTCAATATTCAGTATAAGATGGAAAAGTCAGTTCCTTGATTTTCAAATAGGCAAAGAAAAACACAATCTTAGATTTGGTGGCACTGGGAAACAACAATGACAAAAATCACAGGATTGAGCCGTGTCATCTCATTTGTGTAAGGAATATGCATTTTTTTTCTGCTAGTACATGTCCATCTATATGCTTGTGTTCTTAAATAAATGTATTATGAACATTTTGGATACTTGTAAATTCCTGCAACAGATGTGAAGGGTTATAACTCTGCCAAGTCCTTGAATCTCCTGCCCTATTCAAGGTAATTATGGATTCAGAGAGCTGACCATGTTTCATACCTAAGAAAAGGATTCCTACTCCTCTCTTCATCTGTTCATAGACCAGTTGGATGGTGAACTGAGATGGTTCCATTTGGCTGGCCACTAGAAGCAATGGCATTCTGAGTTCCAGAGCAACAAATTTCTGTGCTGTTGCAAAGTACTGTTCACTCATCTGTGTTTTTTCACCTATTGAAATCTCTTGAAGATTATTTCTAAGTCAAGTAATCCTTTGTTATAGCCTTTTCCCACCACCAAATCTGTTTCATTAACATGAAGAATCTATTAGGAAGGTGAAAATTCACCAGTGTTAAGTCTTCCTCAAAGGTGAGCTCAACCTCCCCTTGCATTTCTTGGGCTAAAATCTTTCTTTCTCACATCCAACAACGCGCCCAAAAGGAACATGCTTGAGGTCCATAAGTGTGGATTTTTTTTCCATCAGTAATATTCTGATTTCATAATAATGATGTTGGCTTACTGTTGGATGATTGGGGGTCAGGAGTTAGGAAATGAAAGCCAGGGCTTGATTTGGGAGTTTAGAGATACAGCTGCCCCTGTGGAAACCTGGGGTCCTTAGTGTAAGAGGGGCCCTCTGTTTCACTGTCTGTGTTCCTTTCCCTCTCTTCCCTTCTCTCCAATTCCTTCCCCTGTCTCTTCTTCCACTCTTGTCTTACCCTTCACTCCCATGCCTTCCCTTCCTCTCTTTCTCCCCTTATTTCCTTCTGACTCCTAGGCAACTTTTTAAGATTATAAATTGAAGAGAAGATGCTGACCTCGATTGATAGAGGCAGTTTCCTCATCCAGCAGATCACTGGCACTCAGCAGAAACACTGGTACAAGTCCCTAGCCCTATCTCACTTATAATTGCTGCCACAGATCTTAGTGTCTTTCATATTCATTTGGACATTCTAGTCCCACGGAGATTTAGGAAGTCTCCAACTGATAAACCAATAATGACTTCAATATGAATATTTGTACAACACAAAAATGGAAGTCTTACTTTCCTATCCTGTATTTAACTCTCAGGGAGAAGAGCAGAGATGCTCAGAATGTATCAGGTCCTTGATTTGAATGGTGTTTCCAGTGATTCGCTGTGATGTGCCTACCTGCAAATGAGAGCAGAATTCATCCTGGATGCCTAAATTTCCCTTATAAAGACATATGGAATGCAGAATAATGGGGATCAGAAATATATAGAGGCTAATGGAAGGAAAGAAATGAAAGGGGGTGATGAATGGGAGTTAAGAAGAGCCTTGCTATTGAGACTGTCACCAATAACAAACAGCAGAAAAGTCACAAGCTGGGAATATCCCTCCATGAGGCATAGATAATCAAAACTGTGCTACAAGCTATTTGAAAGAGAAGGGGAAAATTTTTAAAAGCAACAAAAGCTAGGAAAATAACAATCTCAGTATGACATAGTCAGAAGCAAGCCCCAGTTGCTTTTATAGACAATGCAGAAATAAATGGACCCAGGGTAGCGTCTCAGCAAAAGCATCTAGAATTATAATTACCACAACCAAAGAGAGTAATTACACCAATCAATTGGCTCGAGAAAACCTGAAGACAACCCCTCCATTATTTAACAACAACATTGGCATAAATAATTTAAAGGATAAAAACATAGAGATGGAGAAACAGCAACCCTTTTAGTTAATACTAGGAAAGAAAAAGCTTAACCCTTTTGTATGTTTAAAACTTGTCTCTAGTCCAGATACTTGAAAAAAAAAGTATTATGTTGTTTAAATAGTTATTTAAAATTCTGTTCTTTAGTACACATTACAATTACGGAACACATAAGAAATACCACAATTTAAAATTGAGGAAACTTGTTAAGAAATTAAAAATTCAACGTAAAGGTCCAATAGATCTTGTGTTGGAAGTGGAATGTTCCCCATTTTATCTTAATACTTGCCCACCCAGACATTGCTGGCTAGATTTATTGGCATGCTTCTTGGCAAATGTGTCTGCCCATAGTCTTCTGACAATGGACACTCCCTTCTGGTTTGTGCTGAGGCTCTCTGGGTCTTTTCTTCACTCATTGCCTGTATAACTCTCCTGAATCCATATTCAGGAGAGAACAACAGACCCCTTGTACAGTTAGCCACAATAGGGAGCTTGTAAGAATGACAGATACCACATTGGGGGGTTTCCCTTTGAAATATTTCTGTGATCTGAGATTGAAAACAGGAATCAGGATGAAGATCTCCCAGCAGGAGGGGGAGGTGCTGTACACAAAGGCCCTCAGAAGCTGAAATTTACCTAATATTGCCTCCATCTTTACCCTTTAAGTGAAAGATGGAATTCTCCAAGTAGCTGGTAAAGGCATCATATCTCTGTCTCTCTCTCTCTCTCTGTGTCTCTCTCTCCCTCCCTCTCTCTCCTTGTCTCTCTCTCTGTCTCTCTCTCTGTCTTTCTCTCTGTCTCTGTCTCTCTGTCTGTCTCTCTCTGTCTCTCTGTCTTTCTCTCTGTCTCTTTGTCTCTGTCTCTGTCTTTCTCTCTGTCTCTGTCTCTCTGTTTCTCTCTCTCTCTTTCTCTGTCTCCTTAAACTAGCCAAGCCTGACCTACATGGCTAGAGGGGATGAGATTAAAAGCACAGACTAAATGTAATTGTGCAACTATTTTTATTTTGTGTAAAGTTAATTACCAGATAATAGAAATAATGCAATATATATTCAATTCTATAATAAATACATAAACTGTGTGATTATGTATGGTAATTCCAGAGTGATAGAATTTCAGGATTGTAAGAGACCACAGAAGTCTTATACTTGACTTGACTCATACTTGAAAAAGAATCCCCAACTTAACAGACACATAAAATGGCCATTCAAATTTGAGTAAAGACTGCCAGGGAGATATAATGTATTCATTGCCTCCAGTGGCAGCCCATCTCACTTTTATATAGCTTATTGATTATGTATAGTAAAATGGAATATTATATGATAAGGTGAAATGAGAAAAAGAGATGGAGGAAGTAAGGATGCTTTATTTATTTATTTTAAAATTGTATTATTTATTTATGTTTAACATTCTTTTCTTTTTAAATTGTGAGTTCCAGACACTTTTTTCCAGTTCATTTTTGGGCCTATTTGTCCATTAGGCCAATTCTGTTTTTTAAGGTGTTATTTTCTTCAATATTTTTTTGTGTCTCTTTTACCAGGTTTTCAATTCTTTTTTTCATAATGTTCTTGCATTACTCTCATTCCTTTTCCCAGTTTTTCATCTATAACTCTTCTCTCTCTTTTTTAAAACCCTTCCAGGAATTCTCATTGTGTTTTTTTTTCTTTGAGGCTTTGCTTGTAGCTGTTGTCACATTGTCATCTTCTAAGTTTATGTCTGGTTCTTCCCTGCCACCATAATGGCTTTTTATGGTCAAGTTCTTTTTTTTTTTTCTGTTATTGTTGTTGGCTCATTTTTTTCAGTTTATTTCTTTACTTTGAACTTTATGTTAAAGTTGGACTTTGCTCACCTGGGGTGAGGAGGCTCTGTGCCAGGCTTTAGGCTTTTTGTGCTACTATATTCAGAGATAGTTCTTGTTCTGTCATTTCAGTCCTGTCTGACTCTTCATGACGCGGGGCTTTTTGGCAAAGAACTGGAGTCGCTGACCATTTCCTTCTCCAGCTCATTTTATAAATGAAGAAACGGAGGTAATCAGGGTTAAGTGACTTGCTCAGGATCACAAAGCTAGTAAGTGTCTAAGACCAGACTGGAATCCAGGAAGTCCTGACTCCAGGTCCATCACTCTATCCACTGTGCCCCGTAGCTGCCCCAAACTGCAAGTTTTCTGTAATTCCAAGGTGGTCTTATCCTGGAAGAGGAGTGGTCACTGTTCTCCTGGTCTGCACTCTGGTCTTTACCCAAGAAGGCTCCCCGCTCTCCTGCGGTCATAAGTGCTAGCATCCCTTTGGCCCTGGAACTGTGACCAGGGACCCTGCTCCTTTGTGACCCATAACAAACACTCCTCTTCACTGTGAAGTTGTCATCGATCAAAATCCAGTGTTCTCCTGGTTCTTTTTTTTTTTTCAAACAAAGTAGTGAGGATTTATTTTACAGGTGTGCTACACTTAGCCACAGAGAAAACAATCAGTCCGGAATGACACAAGCCCCATGGTACAAAGTCAGGAGTCAGGTAGGTGGAATCTGCATGGAATGATGGCATGGCCTTGTCAGAGAGGTCTAAGATGGTGCTAAGAGGCCTTTATCCGATGCTGGAGCTGGTAGGGTCCTTCCTATGGTGGAAGTCTCCCGAAGATTTCTGCTTTCCTGAGAATGTCACCAAAGGTCATTCCATCTCTGCTCCCTTGGCCTCCGTGGTCAGCACAGTCTGGTTACTTGGACCTCTGCCTCATCTTTCTCCTCTTGCGTTTCAGCCTACGCATTTGCTTCTTCCTCCACTTGGCTCTCATGGTGCAATGGGAGTCGACAAGATGGCGCTAAGAAGAAGAGGTTCTTCTCACTTCACTCAGCATCAGCTCATATAAATCTTTTTAGGTTTTTCTGTTTAGTAAACTCTTAAGGGTAGGGCCTATAGCTTATTCCTAGCATCATAACTTTAAAGCTGGAAGAAGCTGTTTGCCTATGAAGCAAGTGAGGTTCAAAGAAGACAAGTGACTTGGTCAGGGTCACAAAAAGTAGAATTTGAATTCTGGACTCTTTCCCCCGTGTCCTCAATAAACTACAACATGGCATTTTTGAGGAACATGAGAGCTCTTGAGAACTGATTGTCAAATTTCCAGTGTGAGCATTTATACCTTGAAAATCAGCAAATGTTACAAATTAAAGATTAATTTATTTTATTGATTATCTAGATTTAAGATAATGTTGGAGAAAATGTTAATAATGAAAATTAGATTTAAATTTAAAATGTGTCTACTATATTTTCCCCCCTGGAGAGCCAGTTGTTAAACATCTATAAGTACACTCCTGAGTTCTGCACAAAGTAGGAGCTCAATAAATATCTGTTGACCAACCATAGAGAATTTGTTACGGTATGATAGTTTCTGGGATGCAGCTAAAGCAATTCTCAGAGAAAATTTGTGATGTACAGATTTTTTTGGCATGTCACATCATCTATAGGAAAATCCTGATTTTTGTTCTTTGTGGGTTATCTGTATCTCTTTTGACTCACCTAGCTTTTCATTACTTACTTATGGTTGTGACCTTAGGCATAAGTGTGAATGCAGGAATGCTGGCACACCCTGGGGTGGGCATTATCAATCCCTTCCCTTTTACCTAAAGGAATCTAGTTCCCTCAGTCAGTCACCTAGCAGTTATTTTTATAGCTGAACAAGGGTTTAAAGCTATTCAGGAAGATTAGGACCTCTTGTGTGAGGGCTTGCTGAATCCTACCCTTTTCTGGGCTGCTTTTCAACCTTTGGTGTCTGCCTGATTCACCTAACTCTTGGCAGTGGCTCCAAGAAGATGTAGTATGCACAGGGACCACACCCCAGTAAATCATCTCAGCAGGAGAGCTAAACCAGACGGAGGGTAACCGAAGGCCTCAAACAGTTGGTGAGGGAGGGGGATCTGCTGCCCCAAGTGTGTGAAGATACCACCGGCAGAATGGGCCCATGAGAACAATTTGTCACAATGTGCATGAAGGGGCCAAAGCAAGCTCTGTGGAGCTCTTAGAGCTTGGTCAGACATCAATGAGGCCAAGGTCATCCAGTCTTCCTGATTTTTGTACTGCCACTGGATTTGGATGACTCAAGGATAGAGTGAGGCTGACCAGTATATGCCACTCTGCCTCATTTAAATCCAAGACCTCACCCATGACATCATCAGTCTTCTTTGAAACTGAAGGACGAACAACATAGCTGGACAATTGAATATGTTAAAAGCTAGCATTTATGTGATACCTAAATATAAAATGCTTTATATTTTATTATATAAATGAGCTATCTCATTTGATACAATAATCCTGTGAGCTATTATTATTCCCCTTTTATAAATGAGGAAACCAAGGCTGAGAGAAGTTAAGTGACCAGCCTATAGTCACCCTTAGCTAATAAGTATCTGAGGCAGGATTTGAACCTGGGCCTTCTGGACTCTAAAGCCAACATACTTCACTACCTTGCTGTCTCAAAAAGTACCCATATTCTATGCCCTTAATCTTTGAAAGTGAAAAGTATAGGACCAAGGAGAATTCCCATCCCAGAATGGGTCAGTACATTTGATTCTATTCACCAACTTTGGTTATGATTCAGGTATGGCAGGAGGACACTAAATTTGTAGCTAAAGGGCCCTGATTTGAATTCTGACTCCTCCTAATTAGCTATAAGGCCTTGGGCAAATACTTGGCCTTGGTTTTCTTATCTGTAAAATGAGGAGATTACTGTTTCCTTAGGTGGAGCATACAGAGATACAGCTGGGTCTGGTCTGCATACCATGTGATGAGGGCATGAACTGTGGATTCTCTCTGTAGCCAGAACTGGGGTGCATTCAAAAGGGACCAGTTAGTCAGGATGAATCTCTTGACTCTGGCTCTTTCTGGACTGGGAACACTGGAAGAGGTCCAATAGCGCTCTCTCTCTCTCACTCTCTCTCTCTCTCTCTCTCTCTGCCAGCATGAAGAGAAAAGCCCATGACTGTGGTGTTGCCTTGGTTTCTGTTGTCTCTCTCCTTGCCTGCTTTTAGATGAAGATTGGGGAGACTGTGACCTTGTGAGCTTCAAAAATGTCTGTAGATCAAGGCACCAAAAGTCCGGGAGCTAAAATCCATTGCAGGATTTGCCACAAGCCAGACAATGTGGAGCTAAGTCCCAAAGACGTTGCCTGGCCCAGTGTAGCAGTAACAGAAGTGAAGACTTTTCCAGGACCCAATCCAGCAGTTGTAATGATGCATGTTCATTCATCTATTGGCCATGCAACATTTAAAAGTGAACCTGATGGGGTGAAAGCCTTGAAGAAACTACTTTGAAAACGAACCTACTCTTCCAAGGAACCAAGGTGGTATGGGACGAGTATACCCCCATTTACACCTAGGGGAGAATAATGTCCCTGCTTGCTGCACCTTCTAAGTAAATTTCGTTTTGTAAAAGTGTTTTTTTTTTTTAATGAGGGCATTAAACTTGTTTCCATTCTGTGAAGACTTGCACCTTCCTGAAGAACAGTGCCATATAAATGAAAATTTATCTGATCACAACCTGAATTGTTGATATATTTCTGAGTTGAAGAAATGGATTCACCATAACCTCCCAACCTGAGAAACACTTTCTCTTGGAAACTCGTCCATGCTACAAAGCGGAGCTTATTTCCACCTTGAACCTCACCTCTACATGAGGTTATTCCCCTGACTAGACTGAGGCTTCTGAGCCTATCCTAAACAACTCTACCTCCTGCTGAAGCAGCTGAGCTAGCTAACAAGCAGGAAAGAGCGGCTTCAGGTTGTCCCGATGGCTGCCCTGGAGCATGGAGCACTTTATCTATGAACTGGTAACACAAGAGAGAGCCAGGTATAGAGGAAAACGTGTTAGATACAGAGTCTAAGAACCTGGATTTTAGTCATAGCTCTGACCCTGCTGTCTGCGTGAGTTTGGGCAAGTCACTGAACCTGAAAATGGGAGTGGGGTGGTCTAGATACCTCAAAGAACCCTTTCTGGCTCTAAATCTATAATCTGATTCTTGAAATGAAACTAGGTGCTTTCAGGCCTAGGAGGCAGTTTGTTGTAATGGAAAGAGCATAGGATTTGGAGTGTGAAGATATGGGGAGGCATTTTGGCTCTAAGTGAAAGGCAGAGAAATCATTTAGACTCTTTGGGGCCTCAGGCTCCTCTTTTATAAGATGTGGGGGAGGGCGATTAGATCTAGAGCTAGAAGAGACATCAGGGACTATCTAGTTCAACCCTGTCATTTTATACATGAGAAAACTGAATCATAGAACAATTAAATTATTTGCCCAGGTAGTGAACATCAGAGACAGGATTTGAACCTAGGTCCTCTGATTCAATTCTAGATCCACTGGTCTCTTCCACCTCAAAATCAACGATCCTTTGAGTATGAATAAATTCAGGAGTCAAAGGTTCCCAATTTCCCCTTGAAAACATGAAGTGGGAAGTATTGTCCGTAGGACCAGAAATTTTGCAATGCGTTTTGAAACGTCTATGGATCTGTTACCTTGTTGATGTGGCTGTTCCCTATGACAGCATGGCTCATGACCCATCCAGGCCTTCTTATTCTGTGTGATTTGTGCATTTCTTCCCTGCTTTCCATGTTGGGAGGAAGAGAGGGAGAAAGGGAGTCCTGGCCAATGTGCTGGACTTTTGCTCTCTGACATTGAATGGATAACACTGGATACACTTCTAAGGTGTCAACATCACATTTCCTAAGAATCTCTGCAAATAGCTACTTTATAGTTCCTATCTCTTCCAGGTAACATGTCCTTAGGCTAGGTCAATATCCATCATTTTATCAGCCTGGAAATTCCCTCCATTTATGCAAGTGACTGCGCACCTATGATCTATAGTCTTAGAGAGCTGTCTGAGGTCCCAAGAGCTTAAGTGAATTTCTCATGGTCACATACCAGAAACAGGATTTGGCATCTTGACTCCTCTAGTACTGTATCAACCAGGTCACAATGCCTTTCTGCAGAAGTTGGTTTCTCCAATAAATTACTGAAATTGTCAAAGTTTCAGTGAGTTGCTCAAGACGTGGAACAGGAAGTCAGGAATAGGAGCCAAGAAAAACCTAGGACTTGGAACTCTCTTTCTAAGGCCACCGTGCCTCTCCACCAGATAACCGCCATTTGCAAAGAAGAAGATAAGTTCTCTAAATGTTTAAATAGTAAAAATAACACCTCCTTGGTGGAGCCCCTTCAACTTAGTGACTACAAGTAATATGACAGCTGCTATCCAGCTGGTCAGTCAGGAAGAACAAAAGAGGTTAGAGAAGTGAGAAAATGTGAGCAGCCTAACTAAGCACACAGCTACTCTGCCCATGGCCGGAAAACCACAAATGGAAAAAGAAAAAAGTATACAGAAAGTATGCTTCTGGGCACTTGTAATAAGTGAACAGTTCTGGTACCAGAGGCAGTCATTTCTTCAAATTAATAAAAAATAAAATAAGTTCTCTACTGGCATGGTTAAATGGGTTCAGAAGCACAGGACAGATTTAGTTTATTTGTCATGGAGAAAATAAAACCTTAATTTACACTATCTCTCTAGTTTTCTTTCTAATGAAGCCACCTTTTAGGTGAGTGGCTAAAGGTCTATAAATAAAGAATTGTGATTGCTGTTTAGTTCGTTTTGGTCATGTCTGACTCTTCATGACTCCTTTTGGGGTTTTCTTGGCAAAGATACTGAAATGGTTTGCCATTTCCTTCTCCGGTTCATTTTACAGATGAGGAAACTGAGGAAAACAGGGTTAAGTGGCTGGCCCAGGGTCACACAGCGAGTAAATGTCTGAGGCCAAATTCGAACTCAGAATTTCCTAACTCTGGGTCTAGCACTCTATCCATTATGCCACCTAACTGCCCCAGAATTGTGATTGCCTGTTTCTTATTAACAGTTAAAATAATCTCTCAGTTCTACCACCATCCAGCTGTTTTCATCTGCTATTGCTCCTTTTTCTTAAAATCAGATGATAGATTTTGTAAATAGCCAATAAAATATTTATTGGACATCGATTATACTCAGAACCCTGTGCTAAATTGTCCCTTTCTAATCTGAGATTCTACAATTTTGTGATTCTCTGTAGGTATGGAGGAGTTTGTAAGAGAGAAATCAGGAGCTCACCTCTCCTGTTCTGCCTAGAGCAGGGGTTCTTAAACAGGATTTGGTGAACTTTTTATTATTCTTTTTACATTTTGACAAATTTATTTCAACAGTTACTCCATGTTCCCACTCAGGACTGTATCAACTTTGCAGTTGCTTAGTTATTAGAATGCTGTTGCCATTATTGTGTTAACTCACAAATAAGTAAATTCTACAAAACATACTTTCCGCAAGAAAAAAAAGGAGCACAAACACTCAAGATTTCTTTGTAATTCTCTGTATTTCATTTTATATCTAGGAATGTTTTGAAGAGGAGGTTCCTTAAGCTGGTTCCTGAGTAATGGATAGACTCTGGGTAAGTGATGAGGAATTGAGAAATTTCCCTGTTATAGGATTACAAACTCAGAGCTGGAAAGGTACATATAGATCATCTATTCCCATCCCTCATGTTACAGAGGAGGAAAGCAGAGCCTAGGCAAGTTAAAAAGTGGTTCCATGGTGTAATAGACTTTGGATTTTGAATCCAATGATCTGAGTTCAAATCTCAGTGAGACTTTTAGGTATCTGGGTGGCTCAGTGGATAGAGCACTGGGCTTGGACTAAGGAAAACTTGAGTTAAAATGGGGCCTCAAACACTTACCAGTTGTGTGACCCTGAGTAAGTCACTTAAGCTCTGTTTGCCTTCATCCATTAGAGAAGGAAGTAGCAAACCATTTCAGTATCTCTGCCAAGAAAACCTGTGAACAGTACAGTCCAGAAAGAGTCAGGTACTATAAATAGATAAATAAATAAATAAATAAATAAAAAGATACTTAGCTATAAAAGCCAAGTTAAGTGACCTGAGGGAGGTTACACAGGTTTTAAGTAGTGTAATGTTAATGGGACTTAAGATCGTTCCTGCCCATTAATAGGTCTCATGTGGAGCCCATTAAGGGAAGCTTGTTTAGGGGAGACTTGCTTGTAGAAGGCTTTCACACCTTCTGCTAATTTCTAATTAGGCACTACCTCAGGAAGGTTGTGATGCCTTATGGTTTTGAGAAGTGTATATATACTCTGACTTGGTTCTTTGCTTTGGGGGCTTGCTTATGAGAAGGATCTTGTGATTCCCTGGTGGAGATTCTGAGTGGCCATACGTTCAGAGCTCTCCAACTGCTCAGGTGTAAAGGTTCTCTCCATCCAGGGATGTATGTAAAGAGTGTAGTTGATTCAGGTGGAGCCCTGATTCTTATTTTTCTGCTTGTATTTTCTCTGAAGTTCAGGGTGTTGACTTTCCCACTGAACTAGTGAATATAATTTTAAAAGATTGTTGGCCACTTAAACAGCTGTCTTTCCTAGTAAATCAGATCTAAGAATCTGTGCTAGCAGTCATCCTGGGCATTCCAGTGTGGTTGCTGCTTCAAGCAGTAGAACTGGGATTCAAATCCATACACTGACTTTAAAGCCAGTGTTCTTTCCAGTACATCAAATTGTTCTCATGATTATTATATGGACAACATTATTTTCTTTGTTAAATGAAACCCATATTTTTCAGTTTAATTTTTCTTAAATTGTATATTACTTTATACCATTTAAATTTCTGACTATATCCCCTCTTAACAAAGAATAAAAAGAAATTAGAAATAAAAGGAAGTTATCAAAACCAATGAGCTTATCAACTGAATGTGACAATATATGTTATATTCCAAATCTGTAGTCTCTTGCCTCGATAAAGGAAGGAGGGTGATGAATCTTCTCAGTTCTTCCTGGAGCAAACCTGACCATTACAATTACTCAGTGTTCACATTCATTTTTATCTTTCTCTTTTCATTGTTTTAGTCAATGTATATATTATTTTCTTCTTTCTGCTTATCTCACTGTCTCAGTTCATACCTTTTCCCATACTTCTCTGGATTATTTGTGTTCATTAGTTCTCATGGCACAATAACATGCTATTCATATATTGCAATATTTTTAGTCATTCTCCATTCAGCGGACATCTACTTTGTTTGACTTTCCTACCACAAAGAGTATGGCTGTGAATATCTTGATGCGTATTGAACCTTTCATTCTGCCCTTGACTTGCCTCGCAGTGGCATCCCCAATTCCCAGGGTATGGACATGTTAGTCAATTTTTAGCAAAATTTTAAATTGATTTCCAGAATTGTTGGGTGAATTTACAGTTCTATCACCAGTTTTCATTCTCTTTCTGCAGAAAATCCTATTGAATATTTTTAAGACTAAAAGTATCTTTGCTGAAAACTTTCTTTCTTACTTTATCTGCTGGTAGACATTTTCATTATCCCTCCCATATTTTCTCTAGATGTACTAGTCCTGCAGAAACCAGTTATTTAGATAATTGAGTGTCTCTCATGAATTGTGCTTTGGATTTCTTTTTTTTATTCCACAAAATTAACCCATTTATTGTTGGACTATGGGCTACAGATATTTGATAAGAAGATTTTACTGGCCTTTCAATTCCTTTAGTCTTCTGATGGCAGATTTGACTGTGATTGCAGAGATAGTATTGTAGATCCAAGCACCACCAGCTACTGTTTTCATAGAGGATCCACAATGCCAGATACCTACGACCTGTCTCTTCATTTTGGTCCTATCACAGAAGGAGCAGGTATACTTGGCATGCTGGCTAATTTCAATTTTCTTCATCATTTTTCTGAGGGATGCACCACAATATGTTCCATATTTACCAACAATTCTGACCTTCTTGGTATGTTTAGCCATGTTATCAGTTGCAGGGCTGGGGCTTGGAGAGGGCTGGATTTCTTATAAGGTTCCTGTTTGTCTGTAGCTTGACTTTTTTTACATGTAGACTGATTCCCCTCAGGTTCAGTGTCTGTGAGCCTGTGATAATTGTCATGGTTACTCATGTGTCCACTATGCAGTTGCTTAGTTATTAGAGAGTTGTTGTCATTATTGTGTTTGCTCATGAATAAGCAAGTTCTTCGAGGCTTATACTTTAGGCAAGAAAAAAAAAAAAAGCACAAACACTCCAGATTCCAGCAGCAGGAGTCTGGAATCACTTCATTAAGATTCCTAGGCACATCTTAGCCTTGGAGAAGATTGTTGAAATATCTAAGGCTTGTGAGCCTTTGAGCACCAAGTTAGGGTTTATTATACTAACTAGGTCTGTGCCACTCCCAAAGCAAAGCAGGGAATTTAGGCAATGATCCCTCCTATTAGCTAAATTTAAAATTCAAATCCTATTTTCTGCTATTGTGTACTTCAGGGTATCCACTTCAGTCTGAGGACCATCCCCACTTGCCCTCCCAAAAAAGTTTTTTCTACTCAGCAGCAAGAATATTGTGGGCAGTCACAGGGTTCTGGGAGTTACACAGCAAAAGCAGCTAATATAATTGTCCTCTCGGTCTTCTCTTCCTATTGTTCAACACAGAATCACTGTATATAATATAAATTCTACACTGAAAATAAGAATTTCACATTTAGGAATTTAAAGGAAGGTTAGAAATTTATTGCCTGGAAACGAGAGAAAATTCTTTTTCTTTTTTGTTTTTAGGATCTTAAGAAATGTCAAGGTTTTTGACTTGCTGTTACTATTGTAGCTGTCTTTAATCTAAAATGCATCTCAGGGGCCAACAACTTTGTGGTGAATTAAGATGAACCCCCCTCACCCTTTAAAAAGGCAAATTTAAAATAAAATAGAAAAACATTTTTTACAACTCTAAATGCCCCTCCTACTGAGATAAGAACTCACTAACATTAACTCATGGGAAAACTGGGCAATAGTATGGAAGAAATCAGATTTAGGGCAATATTTCACACCTTATACTAAGGTAAGCTCCAAATGGGTATTGACCTAGATATAAAAGGTCACATTGTAAACAAATTATAGAAACATGGAATTATCATCTGTGGACAGAAGTTCCTGATTTAAAAAGGGCCTGAGAGGATCACAGAAGAAAAAACGGATAATTTCAATTACATAGAATTAAAAAGGTTTTGTATAAACTAATATCATAAAACTAAGAGTACAAGAGAAATAATTAACTGGTGAAAAAATTCTTTTCAGCAAGTTTCTCTGATAAAAGTCTCATTTCTAAGATACATAAGAAACTGATTCAAATTTATAAGAATGGGGGTGGCTAGGTGGTACAGTGAATAGAGTACCAGCCCTGGAGTCAGGAAGGCCTGAGTTCAAATCCAGCCTCGGACACTTAACACTTACTACCTGTGTGACCTTGGGCAGGTCACTTAACCCCAATTGCCCTCCTTACCCCCTTCAAAAAAGAAAAAAATATATAAGAATGAGACATTCCTCCAGTTGATAAATGGCCTAAAGAAACGAATAGGCAATTCTCAAGGAAATAAACCCAGGCTAACCATAATTACATGAAAAAAGTGCTCCACATCACCAAAAGTTAGAAAAATGAAAATTAAGGCAACTCTGAGATATCTACCTCACACTCATCAAAATGGCAAAGATGATGGAAAAGGAAAATGATAAATATTGGGGAGGGTGTTGGAAAAACAGGAACATTGATGCACTGTTGGTGGATTTGTGAATGGATACAACTATTCTGAAAAGAAATTTGGAATAATACACAAAAAGTTACTAAATGGGGTGTGCTCTTTGCCTTAGCTATACCACTTAGAAGCCTATACCCAAAAGTGATCAAAGAAAGAAGAAAAGTTCCTAAATGCACAGAAAAATTTGTAGCAGCTCTTTTTGTGACAGCAAAACAAAACAAAAAACAACCTAGAAAATAAATGGATGCCAATCAACTGAGGAATGATGGGATAAACTGTGGCATATGAAAGTGAAGGAATGTTAGTATGCTATGACTTAAGAAAACAGATGACTTCTAAAAAGATATAGAAATACAGAGCACATTCAGCAGAACCAGAAACAATTTATGCTATAACATCAACACTATAAAAATGAACAGTTCTGAAGACTTCTATAAACTGATGAATGAAATGAACACAAGCAGGAGAATAATTTATATGACAACAATAATTCAGCAAAACAAACAACTTTGAAAGCTGGAAGAACTATGATAAACACCATGATTATTCATAATTCCAGAAGACTAATGATGAAATATGCTAACAATTACAGAGCTAATGGATTTAGGATGCAGAGTAAGGCAGATAATTTTTATATACATCCATTAAGGGAATTCGTTATGCTTAACTATGCATTTTTGTTATAAAGAATTAACTTTTTACTTTTATTTTTCAATGCATTGTTGAATAGGAGGAAGAGAAAATAGATCTCTATTTTTTTTTAAACCAGAGAACTAAGGGGAGTACCATAGATGGAGAATTTTGCATGCACTTTCAGATGACGTCACTATATTATTAGCTTTTTTAATTGTTTTACTTTGTTATAAGAGATTTCTCATGAAGTGGAAATATTTGTAAACCTTTATAATAGAAAACAAAACATCAATAAAAACCTTTTTAAAAATTAGCAAGATCAGCAATAGCAGCATTCTTCATTTAAATGTATAGTGAGTATTATGGGAATTCTCTTACCTCCATTCATTTACAGGAAAACATAGCAGAATAATAAAATTTAGATCTGGCAATGATCTAAAATTTTATAATCTTGTTGTATTTTCCTGCTTTAATTTCCTCACTTATTAAAAAGAGAGGCTAATACTGCTTCTGGTACCACTTTCACAAATAACTTTAAAGGTCAAATGAGATTGTATATATAGATGCTGAATCATCTCAGTCATGTCTGAATCTTCTAAACCCCACCTGGGGTCTTCTTTGTGAAGATATTGGAGTGGTTTGCCGTTTCCTTTTCTAACTCATTTTACAGATGAGCAAAGGGAGGCAAACAGGGTTAAATGACTTGCCCAGGGTCATATAACTAGGAAGTGTCTCAGGCCAGATTTGCAGGTTCTCCAGATTCCAAGGCCACTGGCACTGTTCACTGAGCCACCTGGATGCCCCATGTATATAGAGTGCTTGCAAATTTTAAAAGGCTATGTAAATCAATAAGTCAACAAGCATTTGTTAAGAATTTCCTCTGTGTTTTGTGCTGGGGATACAAAAACAAGAAATAAAACAATCCCTTCTCTCAAGGATCTTAATCAGAATGCCAGCAATTAGCATTAGTTATTATCATTATGAGAAGCTTCACAAATAATTGATACCTAAAGCAAGAGTTCTTAATCTGGGGCCCGCAGACCTCTTTAGGACAAAATTCACAGGGTCAATGAATTTGGTTGTGTAAAAAATGTCTTTTATTTCTCTATGTTTGGGTTTTTTAAATAATTCATTAAAAATATTATTCTGAGAATGAGCTTCACTAGATTTCCAAAGGGAATCATGACCCTAAAAAAAGGAGATTAAGAGCCTTGCCCTAAAGATAAATGAGAGGACAGATTATCCATACAAGGGCCCAGTCTTTCTGTTCTGAACCACTCTTCAGCAACAGGCTAACCATACACGACTCCTGGGAAGCCAGAAACATCTGGACTCCTTTAGTTTTATCATTCTGGCATCTGAACATTTTGATGCATGATGGCTTTAAGAAGGCCAAGAACATGTTTTACATGAGAAAACACCTGCTTGCAGTGATAATCAGATGCTAGGTGGAAAGCAGAGCCCATGAAAACTCTTACCAACCCAGTGAGCTTCTCACAAAGTAGTGAATACTGAAGAATTTGTTTTTAGGTTCATGTTTGTGGGCACTGGGTACTGAATGAATTTGCTTACTGAAATCTCAGCACTATACTTTAAAGTCTAATAGATGTATTTGTATTCATTTGTTAACATATTCCTCTTAGTTTCCTCTACCCAATGAGGTTCCTTCCTTTACAAAGATTTTTTTTAAGTTGTGTAAAAAATGAACCAGCATATTGAGTTTGACAACTTGTGCCACATTCCACACACATAGTCCCTCAAGGAGGTGTTTTTCTGGAATCAAGCTTACACAACATTCAATTTCATTGAACTTCTTTTAATGTACGTAATACATATTGTTTTCCAGATTCCAGTTTTGGTTTTTTTTTTCAAGTCAGCTTATTTTATATCATACTCTCACAGTAGAGTACCCAGGAGGAAGAGAAAACCAGAAAATGCCCAGAGATCTGGTTACAGGGACACATCATATAGCCACCTTTAACATCGGTCTCATAACTGAAGTCTGTTTTTCAGAATGTACTTTTAGATATCAGACTACCACAGAAACAGTGTGGTCAGGAAGGGGAGGGCATTGACTTGGGAATGAAGAAGGCTGATAGGTCTAATCTCTTCTTGGCCTCTAACTTGCCTCATGAAATTGTCAGTTTTGAGGCCTTTTGTGACCTCAGTTTCTTCCCTCAGTATCATCTTAAGGAGAATGACATGTTTAAGGGGATATTTACTTGTGAGTTATAAGTATGAGAGTTTTCTCTCCAATTTTGACAATTGTCCTTTATTTTCACTATACTTTAAATATGCCTGAAACTTCTCCGACTTTGGAGACTATGTCTCCAACTTATGTCTCTGATAATTGCTAAATAAATAAATAACTCCTAAAATCCACCAAATCTGTAGGCATGAGACAAATAATACAAAACAAATATCACTGTTCTATAAAGAGGATAGAAGCATATGTTCTTCTTTGGCTTTTAAATTTATAAATTGTAATAAAGATGGTAAATAGTTTCTTGAGAATAGAAGGTCTATTGGGAACCTATGTTCTTCTAAACTGCTTCTATACATCACTTGCAAGACTCTATCTCAAAGTGAAATAATTAATTTTGAATACTCGGCCTACCATCATCTAGGATTATTTACTAAAAAGACTCTGCAATTTTGTTTTCAAATGGAGAGAGACTCTAAAGTCATATGCACATGACAACATGTCTTGCAATATTTGGTAAGTTATACTAATGCTACTCCTTTACAACACTCCCCTTTTACCTCTTTACTTATCCTGTTCTTTTTGAAGAAAGTATACCCTTTCAGAGCCACAGTTCAATCATGAGTTTCATCCCACCAGGTCTCAGTGATATCTATGAAATCAAATTACCTCCCTTACATTAGGACCTCTAGTTCATATTATTTATTGATGAAACTTTGAACCATTGGTGAGTAAGACAGAAAGTTGGGTTATTTTACCACAAAGGGGTAATTTTACTATGGGTAGGGTCAAAGGTGAATATGGGTCCTCTATGGAAAAGATTCCCAATTCAGGCACATGGTTTCTCTATGCTAGAACATATCTAATCTCAATTCTGTAATGTCAGTAGTAACATTATAGAATTTGCAAGCATCTGACCTAGAAATGAAGAGACATAGTAGTGGAGAGTCTTAGATGATTGGTTTGTGGGCTTTTAGGGGATATGACATAGTATTTAATGATAGGCTGATGTCATGACAGGTGGCTTATAAAAAGAAAGATCAAAATGAAGGAATCATACCTTTTGATTGAAAGATTCTCTAATTGTCTATACATAATATAGTACTAATTGAATAAAAACATGAATAAATTAATGAAAATAATTTATGAATCTTTAGTATGTGACAGGTATTGTACAAAATGTTCAGCATACCAATGGAAAACACAGTTTTCACTCTCTACATCTTTTTTTTCTTTGTATTGGGTTAGGTATCTCCCAGTGAGGTAGCCCCTTCACCAATGCACTTTCTGTTCAGTTTATGGGCTTTAGAGAGTTGGCTGGGGTACTGAGTATAAGTGATTTGTCCAGTAACATTTAATCAATAAGAGTCAGAGTCTGTCCAGGGGAAAATATGGTCATTCAATGAGGTGGAGGACTTTCAAACATTCTTGCTGAAAAAACCAGAGCTGAAGAGAAAATTTGACAGG
>CM053594.1:202893190-202953622 GCA_028646575.1 Pseudocheirus occidentalis
GCATAAAAAAGAAGAGCTGCTCCTGCCATTTTGAAATAATCACTTAACATCTGCCTTAAAGGATGTTGATGTCATCTTTAGACAGAATTTCTTTTAGCTTTGGACCAAAACATTTGTCAGAGTTCTTCTTGAAACTGGGCTCCTTAGAAGTTTTGGAGCACAGTTTGAAGGTTTGTAGTATTAGTGGTATCTATCTTTGTACAAAGAGACATGCTTGCTTCTTGAAGATACTCTGTGGGTAAAGGGTGCTACATCTAAACACTTGTTATTGGAATTAGTGAAATTAACAAAACAAACTCATTAAAAGACCCCATATAAGTGGAGTTGCTAAAATGAATTAAAAAACATAAATCCACCTTCTTTGCTAGCCGTGCAGCAAATAATGGTAGAATGTCTGCTGTGTGCTTAGGTAGTGTGTGGGATACAGAAATGAACCATATTGGGCCATATCCCGGCACTTAGGAAAATTCTTGCACTATTTGCTTGGAATAGTTAAAATCACTAACCATAGCATTCAAAAAGCTGACTTCTTTTTTCATAAGGCTAGGGATAGGGACTGAGCCCACTATTTCATTGGTGTTAAGAACTCCCTAATGAGGAGCCTTTGCAGGTTTGGCACTTTTTGTGCAATTTAAATTTTTAGAGACTTACCTAGAACAGACGTTTCAGACATGGGGGCTGCAGTGGCACAATATTCCTAGTGTGGCCCAAGCCAGACTAAAATGTAGTTGGGAAATATTTAACAAAATGAATAAAAATATAATGAAAATTTCATGTTTATAATTATATTGATGATACATTAATGTTATGTAATATATTAATAAATATTATTTAATATATCAATAATAATGTTTTATATAATATCCATTATACATAGTATCTACTATATATATATATATAACATCTATTATATTATTTTAAAATTAAGTTATTATGTAGCCTGCAGGAATTCTTAAGTACAGATCTGCCACACCTTCTCCCCCCCCACCCCCTTTCTATTTGAGTTTAATACTCCTGACCTAAAACACTGAGAGATTAAGTTATCAAGGGTCGAATGGCCATTATGTGTCAGAGACAGGACTTGAATCTGGGCCATCTTGGCCTGGAGGAAAGCTTTCTATCCAATACACTACACTGCCTCTTTTTGCCTTCAAATTGAATGAATATGGTGGATGGCAAATGTTAAGAAAAAAATTTTATCATTTAAATCTTATAATTCTTTGTATGGTCTACATTAAGAAATTTTTTAGAAATGTCAAAAAAATAAAAATTTAATCTGGCCATTATAGCAAGTTTTATTAAATTTAATTATAAATTAATGTTATTTTATCACTACCTCTATAGAAAAGAGTAAGCAGGATATAGTGTAAAGAACACCAAATTTAGAGTCAGGAGATCTGGATCTGAAACCTAGAGCTACCATTTATTTGACTCTATGACTTTTGTGTGAGTCAGCCCATCTCTCTGGTCCTTGACTTCCTTAATGATAAGACCATGGAGTTGTACCATAAGATTTGTCAGGTCCATTTTAGTTCTGTTAGTACATGATGTGATTCTGTGATATATGGATGACTCCTTTAATAGTTTTTTTTTAATCTTTTGGTGTGTTTTTCTTACTTTCTGCTTAAATATTATTCACAGCTAGGCCTGGGAGTTAAGAAGACTTGAACAGAAGTACTTACCTCCCTGAGTTGTTATAAGGGTCAAATAACATTAACAAAGAGCCTGGTACATAATAGGTTCTTAATAAGTGCTTGTTTTCCTCCCTCCCTTCCTTTGTAAAGAAAGAGGGGAAGGGCAGATGCTGTGGCTAGCACAGTTTGGGCATAGCTGCCAGCTGAGTGAAATAAAAGGAGAGAGAGCTTCCAGCTGAATAAGAAAGAGGGAGAGAGACGGGGATGTATTCCATAGTCTGTTTATTGCAGAACTATTTCATACAGAGCCAAAGATACATGGAACTTACAAGGTTTATATACCCTTAGCAGAATGCAAGGACCCACCGTTGGTCTCGATCTTTCTCTACCCCAGCCCAAAGCCAATCACTCCTTAAAACTCTTTATCCTAGGACCATGTCCAGACGCACAAACAAACAGGGTGTTACAATCAAGACTTGCAAATTAACTCAGTACTTTCTTTAGATATTCATGAAACCAATGAGAGCATCCACTCAACAAGATTCCTTGTTGTCCTTGCATATCTGCCTAATGACCTTTGTAGAACTGGGGAGCTAATGTGGCCAAGGCCCCTGAAAGTCTTGGCCTACAACAACAGGCAGAAGCTATTCAGGGCTTTCTTACTCTGCCATAATTAATCATCCTCTCTTGCTCTCCTAATTCCTATCTACCTCAGGCATGCCAACTGTAAATACTCCAAAACCAGGTTGACCTCCCCCACCACAAAAAGAAGAAAGAAACCGAAACAATGAACGTAAAATCACAAACTCCAGAACCAAACAACTCAACAGGCAGATCTGGGCAATAAAAGGAGGAAAGCTGAAGTTATCTGCATTTCTCTCTCTTTTTCTTTTGCAAGAGTTAATAGATTGTTTTGCCTTGAGTGCCATCAGTGATCTAGCAGTGCCTTTGGATGCCATCAATAAACTTACATCCTAAGAAGAGAGGAAGACATAGTTTGCATTGGCAAAATTAAAGGAAAAAAACGAGACAAGGAAGGAAATGGGGGGTGGGAGGGAGGGAAAAGGGGAGGAATGGTCCAGAAAATGGTCCAGAGAACTGCCTTTGATGCTACTAAGTGGCACCTGTGTTATGAGCTTTCTGTGCCTATGCAAGTATTTGAAGCATGTTTTTGAACTTTATACTTGCTAATCAACTACACAGAATTTAGGCAAAAATCACTTTCAAGGAATGTAAAAAGTAATTCAGAAAACCGAATTTAGATATATAAGAATTTCTGCAAATTGTTTTTGTAATATGCCAACACTCCCCAAGATCTGCAGTTTTTTCTGAGCAGGTGTCTCATTCTTTCTGTCAGATAACAACCTTTCTGTCCTGTGGTTATTGTTGGGTTGTTTTAGTCATATACAGTTCTTTGTGACCCCATTTGGGGTTTTCTTGGCAAAGCTACTGGAATGGTTTGCCATTTCCCTCTCCAGCTCCTTTGACAGATGAGAAACTGAGGCAGAGTAAAGTGACTTACCCAGGGTCACACAGCTAGTAAGTGTCTGAGGCAGATTTGAACTCAGGGAGATGAGTATCCCAGCTCCAGACATGGAACTCTATGCACTGCACCACCTAGTTGCCCAATTCCATTTTTTTAATGGACAGTTTCATGAGTTATTGTGGTTAAGAAAAAAACCTGTGCATATCAAAACAAGGCAATGAAAGGAGAACTTGGTTATTATTTTTTTAAAAAATTCTTCTATAAGGAAATACTATATATCCTCTGGAGTTTTTTTGAATAATGGGAATTGAATAAAACATGCATATACATATATGTGTTTATATGCATATATATACACATACACACATACACAGCTATATATGTTTATACACATATATGTATATGTTTGTGTAGACACACATATGTATGTATACACACTGTACAGGTTCTAAAAGATCTCCAGGACAATTTCTTGTTGTTGTAGCAAAAAAAAAAAATTCCATATTGTTGTATGTGTATATACACACACAGACACACACAAATTTAATTGATATCTTTTGTTTTTATATCACCTAATTTTGGGGCGGCTAGGTGGTGCAGCGAATAGAGCACCGGCCCCAGAATGAGGAAGACTTGAGTTCAAATCTGGCCTCAGACACTTAACACTAACCGTGTGACCTTGGGCAAGTCACTTAACCCCAATTGCCCTCCCAAAAAAGCAAAAAAAAAAAGTTTATATCACCAAAATTTCCTCTAGGCAGCTGGGGGTTGAGTGGTTGAGTGGATAGAGCATTGGGTTTGAAGTCTGGAAGATGAGTCAAATCCAGCCTCAGACACTTAATAGACATGTGACCATGGTCAAGTCACTTTACCTTGTTTGCCTCAATTCCTCATCTGTAAAAAGAACTGGAGAAGGAAATGGCAAACCACTCCAGTAGCTTTGCCAGGAAAAACCCAAAGTTATTGGATAAGACTGAAAAACAACTCAACAACAACAACAAATTTCACCTGATATTTCTTTCCCAGAGAACCATCCTTTATAACAGATCACTTAAGAAGAGAAAGGAAAAGAAAAGAGGGAAAAATCAACAAAAACTGATCAATACAGCAAAAAAAAAAAAAAATCTGATGTTACATGTAGTGTTGCATGCCTTTGTATCCTGTCCTCTTCAAAGGCACGAGGAAAGATGTTTTCTCATGTCTCTTCTTTGGGGTCAAGCTTGTTTTTTATAGTTTTCACTTCTCAGTTTTAGTGACTTGTAGAGTCCTGTACTGGAAGCAATCTCAAAGTCCAACTTCAGGATTTAAAGAAAGGAAACCAAGGTCCAGGGAGATGGGGTGACTCATGCATTTGAATGTCCTTTGATTTACATTGTTGCAACCTCTGGTCTATTGCTTTCTTGATTCTGTTGATCTTATTTTTGCATCAGTTCATGTGTCTTTCCATACTTCTCTGTATTCATCATTTTCATTATTTTTTACAGAACAGTAATATCCCATTTCAGTCACATGCCATAATTTGTTTATCCATTCCATAATTGACGGGCATCTACTCTATTTCCAATTCTTTGCCATAAAAAAGTGCTGCTGTAAGTATTTTGCTGTATTTGGACCCTTTCTTCTTGTCAGTGATCTACTTAGAGACTTAGACTTTAATGGGTTTTTGATACATTTGTTATGAGCATTCTCTCATCTGTGCACATTACAGACTTTCCATGCCTCCTTATTCTGTTCAGTTCTTGTTAATGGTCTCTCATAGAACCGTAGAGAGGGTCTACCAAGCATGTTGGAATCCTTCCTTCTAGATCTTTTTACAGTCTGTGACACACTTGAACTGAACATTTTCTATAGTGACATGTGAAAAGCATCTATGTCTGGTTCCTATCCTTATCTTTATGCATGTTGAATAAATGCATGATTTAAATACATGAATTAAGAAAAAAGTACCTTTTGAGCATACATTTTTGTCATTTGTAGAAAATCTTGCACTTTTGAATTTGGTTTTCTAGATTTCTTAGGGAGATGCCTTTTAGTTGGGGGATATAAGGTAATATTGAAGTCATTTGTTTTCCACTCATCTAGACATAACCTAGTGGATTTAAAAATTAAAATGTGTGGGTCTTATGAGGGGAACTACACATAATTGAACATCCTTTTACACGACTCCCTGAAAATCTATAATAAGATATTTGAAAGTAGTAAACATTGTTTAAAATACATTTTCTATGATCTTTATTAGAGTAGACTTGATTGATGGCATTGGGAGTAAGGGATACAGTGTCATATTGTAAGCAGTATAAAGTGCTGTTGTTAGGCTTTTACTGTATGTGTAGGAGTTTTGTTTTATTTTGGAAGAGGAGCATAATTTGTGGCACTTCATCTCTGGAATGAGGGGCCATAATAATAAGTCATTCAGTCATATGGCCTGTTACAATTTTAAAAGTGTTTGCCTCTGTAGAGTAGAACAAGTACTCTACTCATGTAGGCAATGTATATATTTCTGTTTCAGTAATAAAAAAGGAGGATCACAGAAGGTAAGTGACGCAATTAAACAATGTTATACAATTAATATTAAACCTACCTTTGACTCCAAATTTGCTTTGTAAAGCTTATTCATGTCCATTTTCTCATTACAACATAGTTCTAGTAGGCATATTTAACAGGTCACATTGTTGTTGTTGTTTAGAAATAATAAAAATGGTTTACATAAATTTCCTATGAGTTTTTATTTTATTTATATTTGTATTTTGTCAATATTTCATATATTTTAGCTATAAAGCATGAATAAACACATTGTTGTTGATAAGATGTGAGCCACTGAGTCGTTGTTTCTTGATGAGAATGCACTTTCTAAGAGAGATACAGTTTATGAACAGCCATAAATAGAGAATATATGGTTATAATTTTAAAGAGAAACATCATTAGGGAAAAACCCTTTCTGGTGATATCATGATCATGCATGCTATAGGCCTCTAAAACCTGACCTTTAATTAAGCAATCTGGCCTGGACTCTTGTACTACCCTCATAATTGGTTTTCCTGTCATTAAGCTTTCTTCTCTGGTCTTCATCCTTCACACAAGATGCCCAAATAATCTTTATAGAATTAGAGAATATCAAATTTGGAAGGGACTTCAGAAATCACTTAGTCCCAACTGAGTTTGAACAAAAATCTTGTCTGCAATATACTTGAAAATAATCATTCATCTTTACCTATGTGAAAGAGAATCCATTACTTCTTTGTTTTTTCTTTGCTTTTTGGAGGGGGAAGTAGGGCAGTTGGGGTTAAGTGACTTGCCCAAGGTCACACAGCTAGTAAGTGTTAAGTTATCTGTGGCCACATTTGAACTCAAGTCCTCCTGACTCCAGGGCTGGTGCTCTATTCACAGCACCACCTAGCCGTGCTGGAATTCACTGCTTCTTAAGGCTTCCTAGTCCACTTTTTAGTAGCTCTAATCATTAGGAAGTTCATTTTTTTTCTGCTTGGATCAAGTCTAAATTTGCCTGTGAAGCTTTCTCTTATTTCTACTAGTTCTTCCCTCTGGGGCTAAGAGCACTTAATCCCTCTTCTATGTAATACGCAGCTCTTCAAATTCTGGAAGATGGCAAAACACCCTCCAGGTTAAACACGCTGCCGCCGTCTTTCTTTGAACTTCATACGGCATGAGCTTCACCGTGCTGGTGCCCCTCTTTCAATTGTGTCTCCTAAAAGCAAACAAACAAACCGCACCACTTCAGTGGCTGCCCCATTGCTTTTTGGGAAAAAAATATAGCCTCATTCTCCTGGTTTTTTAAAGTCCTCCACAAAATCTTATCCTTCTAGTTTTATTTGACGTTATTCTGCTTCTCACACCCTGCGTTCTAGCCAAGTTGTACTGCAAGGTTTCCTTTGGCTCAGTGTAGTGAGACCCTGGAGCTCCTTATCCCAGCTTCCTCTTATACTAACAATTTGGGTACCAAGAGGTTTATAATTCCTTCTCAGGATTCCAGGTATGCTCCTGAGTGATTTGGGGTATCTTTCTAATGTAGTACCCAATATTAATCAGATTGTATCTCCCCATATTATTGAATGACTTGCTGTCAATTTCATTTAACTAGTAGACATCAATTAGTTTTTATAAAAGGATATTTACTGGGAATGTGTAACAAGAACAGGAAATATACTCCTCAAATGAGAAGCATATACTGTCCTTTACCAACTTGTCCCCGGGGGAGAGTGAGCTCAAACTTAAGGCAGTTGCTATGTAGGATCCCACCCCTGGCCCCACCACTCCGCAGTTTGCTTCCAAATTCAGCATAGCTGATGGATAGTCACTCTCATGTTTGCAGGACGGTGTGTCTCAGCCTTGATCTCCTGCTGGATTAGGGCAAGTGCACCACTTCTGATCTTGGATGGTGAATCAGGCGTGGCTTTCAGCAGACTCTAGGCTGGCTTCTAGTTCTTGAACTCTAGCAGCTTACTCTTCTGACATTTCAAACCTCACAAAGTCTTAACCTAATACCTTCCATCATGAATACTTCACCTAACACCAGGAAAGAATGGATGCAACAATAGGGCCATTGACTTGGAGGCTGTAGAATGGTGGCTAGGGTGGGAGGACAAAGGCTCGAGCCCTTTTTCCTGATGAGGAGGCTTACAACATTTCATTCTTCTGTATGTTCATTTGGTTCTGGTTCAGTGACCAATTATAAAGCCTCTTTTTTGTTTACCATGTAGTAAGTGGTTGAGAAATAGAGAAAACCTACACATGTTCTGAAGTGGAGAGTTGGGTCCCCCATTCCACATCATCACAAATTCTGAGAGATGGGCTCACTAAAAATCCCTTAGTCCCCTGAAAGTGCTCTTAAGACTAGGCCCTCATTGGCTATTTCATCATTTTATCAACATTCCATCTGCTTCCACACATCCCCGTAAGATTTACTCTGTCCCTGGAATATGATCCCTTCCCGTCCTCATCCCATTAGAATTCTTATTTTCCTTCCAAGGTTCAACTTGGACACTGCCCACTCCGGTAATGTATTTTTTGACCAGCCTGGATGTTTAGTCCCCTCTTCTTTTAAAATGCCTCATATGCTTATTTAACTGTGTGCATATTATATCCCTTCAGTAGAATTATTCAGTCATAGGATTAGAGACTGAAAGGCTATTGATTAACAGCTGATTAGCAGCAGAGTCGATCTGAGTCTACTTCAGTCCTGGTCCCAGCTCAGTTAGTATCGAGCTGAATGAATATGGTCAACTCATTTCATCTCCACTATTTTTCAGTTTCTGTGTCTGCAAAATAAATAAGTAAAGATTGTAATACTTGCTTTGCCTCCTTAACAGGATAGGATACTTTCTTTTATGATAAAACAGTAAGCTAATATATGTGAAACTATGAAAATTGGAAAATACTAAACAAATAAACTGAGCAGATCATAATCTCTTAATTGCAATTTAAGAGATGCTCTGTGAGAGTCAGTCTCCCCCCACTCCTCCCCTCCATTATCTCTTGCAGTCAGTCTGGGGACATGTATGTCCAAATTTAGGTCAGACAAAATATATAACATTCATTACCGGGCCCATTCTTTTTTTTCTTTTTGGAGGGGGAAGGCGGGGCAATCAGGGTTAACAACATCACATGACTAGTAAGTGTTACGTGTCTGAGTCTGAATTTGAACTCAGGTCCTCCTGACTCCAGAGCCAGTGCTCTATTCACTGTACCATCTAGCCATCCCCACTGGGCTCTTTCTTAAACCCTTTCTAGCTTGGCAGGACTTGTTAGAGCTTTGTGTCTGCTGGCATAGCTTTCAAAATTTTGATAAGGTAGAACGTTAGTGGAGGAAGATTTGAAATGATGACAAATTTGATCCATTCTGGGTTCAATTCAGTTCAGTTTAATAAACATTTATAAAAGTGCCTCCATGTGTCACATGATGCTAGGTGCTGGGGATACAAAAAGAGGAAAAAAACAATTCCTGGTCTCAAGGACTTTATAGTCGAATGGGGGAGGCAACAAATGCGAACAAGTGCAAACAAAATAGCTGTATCAGCCCCTGTCAGAGATGTCGCAGGTTCCAGACCTCTGCAACAGAGTGAATGTTGCAGTAAAGCAAGTCACACACATTTTTTATGGTTTTTCAGTGCATATAAAATTATGTTTCCACTATGCTATAGTCTATTAAGTGTGTCTAAAAAAATGTACATACCTTAATTTTTTTTTGCTTTTTTTTTGGAGGGCAGTTGGGGTTAAGTGACTTGCCTAAGGTCACACGGCTAGCTTTTGTGTTAAGCATCTGAGGCCGGATTTGAACTCAGGTACTCCTGACTCCAGGGCCAGTGCTCTACTCACTGCACCACCTAGCCACCCTGTGTCACTTACCCGCCCTTACATACCTTAATGTAAAAAATACTTTGTTGCTAAAAATAATAACCATTATTTCAGCCTTTAGCAAGTCATTATCTTTTTTGTTGCTGGAGGGTCTTGCCTAGATGCTGATGGCTGCTGACTGATCAGGGTGGTGGTTGCTGAAGGCTGGGTGGCTGTGGAAATTTCTTAAAATAAGACAACACTGGGGGTGGCTAGGTGGCACAGTGAATAGAGTACTGGCCCTGGAGTTAGGAGGAGCTGAATTCAAATCTGTCCTCAGACACTTAATATTTACTTAATATTACTACTTAATATTTAGTGTGTGACCTTAGGAAAGTCACTTAACCCCAAATGCAAAAACAGCAACAAAAAATTTTTAAATAAGACAACAATGAAATTTGCCACATGGATTTACTCTTCCTTTCACATGAACACCTAGAGGCCATTGTAGGGTTACTTACTGGCCTAATTTCAGTATCGTGGTGTCTCAGGGAATAGGGAGGCCCAAGGAGAGAGAGAGACCTGGAAAGGCTGGTGGTGGTGCAGTCATAACACACACATAGCATTTAGAAATTATGTTCACCATCTTATATGGGTGTAGCGCATGGCTCCCCAAAACAATTATAATAGTAACATAAAAGATCACAGATAACCATAACAGATATAAATAATAATGAAAAAGTTTTAAATGTTGTGAGAATTACCAAAATGTGACAGATCCAATGTGAGCAAATGCTGTTGGAAGAATGGTGCCAATAACCTTGCTTGACTCAGGATTGTCACAAACATTCAGTTTGTGGGGAAAAAAAAAAGAGCAATATCTGTGAAGTGAAATAAAGTGAAGCACACAAAACGAGGTACGCTTGTATGCAGAAGAAAGAGGAAATAATTAAAAGAGGGAAAACTAATAGACTGGACTCCTCACAGCAATGCAAATGTAAGACAACTCCAAGAGACTCATGATGGAGAGAGCTGTCCACATCCAGAGAAAGAAAGAACTACAGAATCTGAATGCAGATTGAAGTGAACTGCTCTCTCTCTCTCTCTCTGTCTGTCTCTCTCTGTCTCTCTGTCTGTCTCTCTCTCTCTCTCACTCTCTCTCTCTCTTGTTTTGCTTTGTCTTGTTCCTTCTTTCTCATTGTTCATTCCATTGGTTATAATCCTTCTTTACAACTTGACTAATGTTTAGTGTGCAGGTATTTGTAGAACCTATATCGGATTGCATGCCACCATGGGAGGAAGGGGAGAGGAGAGGGAGAGGGAAAAACCTGAAACTCAAGGGATTGTGGAACTGAATATTGTTAACTAACAGTAAATAAATGAATTTAAAAAATAAAAGAGGAAGAGCACTAGAAGAAGGGTTAAGGAAGGTTTCTTGCAGTAAGTGGGATTTTAGTGGGAACTTAAAGGAAGACAAGGAGGTCAGTACTCATAGTGGATTTTTGGATTCCTTGCTCCTCTCCCCTTTCTGATGATGGTTGTTGACTTGGTTCTGTGCTCTTCGGTCTTGATGTTCTCTTTGGTCAATTTCTTGACCCCCTCATAAGCTGCCTCCTTCTTATGCATCCTTGGAACAATTCTCTGGTCTTTAGCTATGCTGCAAAGAGCTCTGGATTTGGAGTCAAAGGACCTAGGCTTGAGTCTGAACTGTGGTATGTAGTTTTTATAGGATTCTGGATAAGTCACTTTACATATTTGAGCCTCAGTTTCCAAGCCTAGTAAATAAGAATCCTATATCACAGAGCTGTTATAAGGATCACATCAGATAGTGTTTATTCTTCATTTCAAAACCTGGCTGCCCTCCCCTATGCATGTTGTTTCCTCCTATTATAATGTAAGTTCTTCGAAGATGGGAACTGCCTTTGCTTTTGTTTTTGTATTTCTAGTTATTAGCAGGGCTTGGAATTTAGTTAGTGTTTTTCCATTCATTCAGTCATCATAATCTTCTCCTATGTTTAGGCAAAATTGGCTTAAATTTGTATCCCTAGCACTTAGTAGAGCTTGAAATATAGTAAATATTTTTTCATTCTTTCATTCATTCTTCATTCATTCATCATTGCCTTTTTCCATGTTCAGCCCAAAGTTGGTTCAGAGAGGCTCGTTTGTCCTTCTACTTTCCTTGGAGCTGATTTCTGTGTGTTTCGTATACCTGGTACAAGTTTCTATTATGCCTCACCAAAAGCAGAAAGGAAATGGACTGATCAAAGGTTTCAATTTCTGTGGCACAAATATGAAGACAAGCAGTCTAGTCCATCATGAATGACTCGTGTTTTTAAAATAATTCAAACACCCTTAGAGAGAAAATTTCTTTAAAAAAAAAAAGTGACAGCCAATAGTGTTTAGCAAATCCTCAGCATTGCTGGTCTGCTGTTTAACCTCAGCAACCAACTATCTGCTGCTTTCAGTGGTCTGAAATGGCTGCCAGTGGGCTAACAGCCCAATGTAAACATGGAATTTAACTCTATAAGTGGAGGAGGCATTGACATAATAGAGAACGTAGAGATAGAAGCTGTTGACAAGAGCAGGAATGTTCAATTGAGATTCAAAGTCCATTTGCATCAGCTAGTAGGGAATCACATAGCTGAAGCCAAACTTGGCTTGCCTTCTTCTCTGAGTTTTCCTGCCAAGAGAACAAGAAGCAAACATTAGGAATTAAAACTTTGCTTCATAGCAATGATGATTCTTGGCATATCTGATCAATGAAATTACAGAGTTAAAAAAAGTATATTTTTAAAAATGGAACTTCATCTTAGAATCTGGATTTGATTTTTAACAAAATCTAATACCAAAATACATGTAGCTTAAAATCACCTAAGTTAAAAACATCTTAAAAAACAGGAACTAGGGTTCAAATGTTCAACAGACTTCTAAATTTAAAGAGGCATCATCGAGTGGTTGCCTGATGAGAACTGAATCAACACTAATGATGAATTCCAAATCCAGCTCTGCTGCTGACCTCCTCCTTCTTACTGACCAAAATAAAATTTCTATGTTTTCCAAAGACCCTCTACGTCAAACTCCTTATTTTACAAATAAAGAAAATGAGGCCCAGGGAGTATAAATGGCGTTCTCAGAGTTGTACAGGTAGTAAGTGTCAAAGAGGGGATTTGAACCCAAGTGGTCTGACTCCCAAGTCAGTTTGTTCTTTCCATTGTGGTTAACACTCCTAGCCACCTTTAATTAATTAATGGGGGGGTGTGTGTGCATAGTTAACTTCATTTTTAAAAATAAGATTTTATTGATATCTTTTGTTTCTTTTATCAACATTGTTGTCCTAAGCATCCCTCTCCATTCCTCTTCCAGAAAGTTGTTCCTCGTAACAAATAGCATTTTTAGAGAGGAAAAAAATAAGCACAACCAATCAGTATATTAAAAAGTAATGTGTAACACTTGTGGACCTCCCTCCTCCATGAAGAAGTGGGTTGAGAGTGTCCTGTCATATCTCTTCATTCAAGTCCTGCTGAATCTTTATAATTTTATTACACTCATTCTTTTTTTTTGGTGTGTAGTTGCTTTTTCCATTTATGTTTTTGTAATTATTTTGTATATTGTTTTCTTGGAAATCTCCTCTAATTATTGTGTTACTTTCTATCATTTTGTAGTTCAGGTAATGTTTTCTTTATGAATTTGGATGCTAAGGCATTTAGAGTGTATGTGTTTATTTCTGGTATTAGTTTGTCTATAATATTAGTTTATCTTTCAGAATAATCATTTTTATTCCATTTAAAATTTTTGAATGTTTGCTTTTGCTTTGTCAGGTCAGGCTGATCTTGCTTTTTTGAATTTACTTTTCCATCCCATCAGTTTTACTTTGTATATGTCTTTGTTTTGATAAATGTGTGGTTAGGATTTTTTTTTTAAAGCATCCAGTTGTAGGGATTTGCTTTCTTATCCATTCTATTTTTCTTTTTTTTGTTTTATTGAATTATTTAATCCATTCAGATTTAAAATCATGAGTTAGATTTATATTTCACTCTGTCTCTAATACTTTTTTTTTAGTTATGTTTTTCCTTCTCTTCTGTTCTTTCAGTCATTTTACCTTGATTTTTTTTAAAGGCTCACTAATCCATTCCTCTTGCTTGTTACCCTTTTTCCTTTGGGGTGTTGCTTATTAGTTCCTTTTTGTCTCCTGATTTCATTTGGTTATACTCTTGCCTCCCTTTTCCACTCTCAGTCAAGTAGATTCCGTCTTTCTCTCCTCCCTTTCAACTGCTCCTGTTCATTAGATTTTTATGTAATTCTCTGTGCCCCTTTCCAAAAAGGATCTCATTCGCTTCATTATTCACCCTCTTTCTGCCTACCCCAGACCCTCATTCTCTGATTCATAATCTCTATAATTCTCTGGACTTATTTCTCTATATTCCTTATGCAAAGTTTTCAAGGTGAGTATTTTAGGCTCTCTCTCCTCTAGGCAATTTCTTTCACTGCATTGTAGACCTTGCTCCATGGATTCCTTTTCCCATTAACCTTAATTCCCAGAACAATATTAATTATTGTAGGTGTCAGAGAGGGCACTGCCCCATGGTAGGTCCTCTCTCCCACCATGTCCCTGATTATCTAGCCCTCACTTTGTTGCCTTTCCCCACCCCCACCCTCATTTGCCTCAAAATTTCTTTCTTGGGCTCATCTCACGAGGCCACACTTGCCAGTTGTTCCCAAGAGGTTCAACTCCCCTCTCCTCCCATGTAGAACCAATTAGACTTTTCAAGCACCAAATCTCCCAGGCCACAGTCAATACAAGGTCTTCATCTCTCTCTCTTCATCCATAGGAGCATTCATCAGTGGAACATCCTCCTACCATCAAAGCAAAGCCTCTTCCTCCCCCTCCCCCTTTTCAATCCTTTCCACTTCCTCATCACCCACTCCCTTTAGGCTCATCTCTTTATGAAAATAGAGTTCACCTTCCCCTTATTGCTAGCCAGCTCTTGATTTGACCCTGTCACATCACTTATTCTTCTCCATCCTCACCCCACCCCCACTCTTCTCCCTCCCTTTTCAGTACCCTCCTTGTATAATGTGGTCTCACCTATAGGTGTGGTGTCACCAGGTTCTGTTCATTAAGCTACATACCCATTTCCTTACAGTTATCTCCATTAGACTTGTGCCTTCACTCCTGCCTCCTAGTAGAAAGAAGTTTCTTAATAGTATCTCCCTGCTGTCACTGTTGCTATTGGCTGCTGCATTTTTTTCCACTACCATTTGGGGTATGCAAGAAGCATATAATCTCTTCAATTATGTTTTTTTTTTCTAAAAATATTTCAAACACATTTTTTAGTACGGAAGTTCATCTTTTTCAAGTATGGTTAAACTCAAATTTTCAGGGCAGGACACCCTGACCTGCATCCGTTCCATTCCTTTTCTGAACACATTATTCCATTCCCTCCTATATTTTTATTGTATGCAGAATAGTCCTGCTTTATTTGAAATACCCTTCCTTTGTATTGGAAGATCTTTCTTCCAGTCATGTAGTTAGGTAGTACAGAGGATAGAGTGTTGAGAAAGCACAGGGTTTGGAGTCAGGAACACCTGAGTTCAAATTCGGTTTCAGATACTGACTTGCTGTGTGGTCTTGGTCAAGTTACTTAGTCTCTATTTGCCTCAGTTTCCTCAATGGTAAAATCACAGAGTTGTTGTGAGGATGAAGTTAGATTGTGAATTGTTTAGTGCCTGGCATATATTGGGTGCTTTATAAATGCTTTTTCTCTGCCCTGGGTCATGTGTAGCACTTGTTCCTGAGATGAATTGTTAAATTTAATGTATCCTACAGTTTGTAGCCTTGTTCGTTTGTTTATTTTTATGGAGGTTATCGTTAAATTCTTTGAATTGGTATTTCATTTTCTTTGTTCAGAAGTTCTAGGACATCCTCTGCTATTATTTTCTGCATTAAGGTGTTAAGTTGTTTTTTTGTTGTTGTTGTTTTGTCCTGTTGTGTTCTTCTGAGAGATCTGTGATCCTTAGGTTGTCTTTACAATCCTGTCTTTGAGAGCAGTATGTTTTGCTTACACAGTGAGCATATTTTCCTTTAATGTTATTGATTTAAGCTTTTCTTCTACACCAGTGGTTCTTAACCTTCCTAATGCCATGACCCCTTGATGCAGTTCCTCGTGTTGTGGTGACCCCCCAACCATAAAATTATTTTCGTTGCTACTTCATAACTGTAATTTTGCTACTGTTATGAATCTATCTGATAACGCAGGATGAATTTAAATTGTTACAAATTGAACAAAACCCACAGGTTGAGAACCGCTGTTCTAGACTGTCTTTTATTTCTGTATATTTGCATTCCTAGTCTATTGTTCTGTCTTTCATTTCACTGGTGAAACTTGCCATTGCAGATTACAGTTTTTCTATTCTGCCTGTTATTTTTGCTGTGCACGTTTATACATTCTGCTCTCATTTCTCTTTTAAACCATGCAGGAACAGCATGTTGTGGTTCCATGTCCTCACATTCCACAGGTTCCTCTGTCTCATCAAATGTTCAATCATTTTCCTTTGTTTTGAAGTATTTATAGATGCTTAGACTTGTTTACTAAACCTGAAGGCTATATTTCCTTCCTTTGTTAATGTTTTCTCTCTCACTTTATTTGCTTCTGTTTGTGGTCTCTGAATTTTCTTTTTCCAGAGATCTTTAGAAATTTCAGTCTTTTTTCCCCTCCTGACAATCTTCTATTCACTTTCTTACTTTGTCCCCTCTGATGATGGTTTCCTTGTGAGCCACATCTCAAAATATCTTAGTCTCCTCCTAAACTGGGCAATTCATGAATTACTGGTCTAAGTGTCTCCCCGCAAGTGATTTTTGAATGGTCAGAACTGGCCTCAGCTAGATGCTATGTTTTTTCCCTCATGCTTCTTGGAATGCTACACAGGCACCAATCCTGCCAATGTCCTCCCACTCCTCATCCCTCCTCCACCCCCCACCACTATACAAACAGCCCTGCCCTGATATCTTGTATTGATCTCTCTGTCCCTTGTTCTCTGGCTTGGCACTGACAGTTCAGACAGCTTCCATGCTGATACTAAGAGGTTTTCTGCCTTGGTACCAGCAGCTATGCTGGTGCTATGAGTTTGTCTGCCTCCACGTTGGTAGTTCAACTGCTACACTAGTCTTCTGGAGTTGTCTAGTAGTAGCAGTCTGGAGCTTTGCAGCACTGGTATGAGGGGTTGTGGTTGCTGTCTGTCTGTCCCAACCATTAAAACTCCCCCAGTCTCAGGGGAAGTGGAAAGATGGGACTACTATGTGGGTTGGGTTTTGTTGTAAGCCTGTCAGGTTCTTGGGTCTGCTAGTGTAGCTTTGCTGTAGGTAGCATGAAAGATGGGGTAAAGTGCTGAGTGATCTCAGGGTCTGTGAATATCAGTTTTCAGGTTTTAAAATTTTATTTAACTTTTTTTTTGGATTTTGGGTGTCCTAGACCATGGAGACAGCTGAAGTTGCGTTATCTTTGACAGATAATTTCTGTTTTGAAGAGATTTGAGTGGTCATTAGGGGAAAAGATTATGTCTAGTACTTTATCTTGTTGCTCACATGGTCCAGAAGATACAAGCCCCTTCATTTTTAAAGAACAAAATGAAGATGACTGCTTCTAATGATATTTTGAAGGTAATAATTTATACTGTCTAGATTGATATGTGTTCTGAAGAAAATGGATTTTATTAAGCTACTGCTCAAGATTTTGAGGTATTTTTAGACCAGACAGAAGCAATAATTTAGAATTATATGATAGTAAATCACAATTTTCTCAAAAACAGGTATCAGAAAATACATTTGAGTACAAAATAATTGTATAAAGAATTTGAAGTATCTTTATGTCTTTTCCTCTATCTTTTCCTATTAAAAAAAAGTCTTTATGTATTTTGTTCCAGCATGCATAAAGCAGTGGTTTTATCATGAGGGAGGTTGAGACCTCAGAAGGATTCTTTGAAGAGTTCTCAGGAGTGTGGAGGCCAGAGTTGCAAACATTAAACATCTGTCTGGTGGGGCCAGAAGGGGAAATTACATGTTACATAAAGGGGGGATAGTATGTTTACTCTACTTTCTTGGTCCACATCTGCCTTCCCTCTTTCCTTAGCTTTAACATCTCTTCCCTCTAAGATAATCTGTGGCCCTTGTAATACCTTCAGAGAGACTATATTATGGAAAAAGTCTGGGGCATAAAGATTGGTATAAGGATTATTGAAATAGACATAGTGGATACATCTGACAGCTGGAGCTAGGTATAAATCTGGACTTAAGCCAGCATTGCTATGAATACAGTTTTAAAATGTTGCAGCTTAAAAGTACAGTACATTACTGGAAGAAAAAGAATGTCTCTGTACCAGAAAAAAAATACAAGCAAGTGATCTTCATTCTAAAATTACTTGGTTTACATAGATGTTATGTTTTGTAAGTGAAAATTTTGGTAATTAGCTTGTATCCATTATTCAGAAACATTTAACTGTTCACAGTATCTAATATGGAACCTTGCAATAGTATACTAAATCTGAATAAGATTTAGTTTTTTCCTTTCATATGACTTTCAAATTAACCCACAAAAGTCTATAAATTTTTACTTCAGCAGTGTCTCTTCAATTTATCTCCTCCTTTTAAGACCCATTTGGGAAAGGTTTGGGGTCATTAAAGCTTTGTAATTTCCTAAAGGCATTCTGTCTTATTCTCTTCATGTTTAATTGTGGGTCCAACTCATCCATTTGAACCATCTGTTCCAGACACAGATGTATGTATTTGTGTATACTGATGGATAAGATCTATAAGTTGTCTGTCTAGCTACATGTTAGAACAGATCATTCTTCATCCACTTGACTTCTCCTGTGTGAATGGTTAATCCAAACCCTTTTGAGTGGTTATAAATCTTTTCTGGAATGCTCTGCAATGTTTCAGGGTTTCAAGCAATAGGGACAATGCTACCTATAAACATTAACATCTAGAGGACTTTACCATCCACAGACTTCTCCCCAAAATAAACTCCATTAAAAAGAATAATAACATGTTACCATTGTTGACAATTGATCTACAAGATATAGAGCACTCTTGTCTCTGAGGAAGTAAAAATAAATTTCATGTGGAAGGCAATGGAGACAAATTGTACATGAGCAGGCCAAATCATATAAGAAATAAGGAACTTTGAAGAACTGGAAGGGAAAATATATGATAAAAGGACTGGTCATGTGGTGAAAGTGAGTAGTAATAGGGGGACAACCTGAGTGTATCCATCCTGTCAATGAAAGGAGCAAGAAAGTCCTCTAGTACATTGGCTATATCTTCAACAGTAAACTTTTGAGAAGACATGAACAAGAATGGTGCGAGATGGTCAGCCATACATGGGTTGCAAGCTCTGTCACTAGGGGAAAACACCAAATTGATGACTTGACATAGTCATTTGATTATTCCATTCCCATGCTAGCACATTACTTAACTCCATAATTATTTCTGCCTGGATGACACCAATGGATGACTGGATGATCTAATACAATCCAACTCATGTTTATTAACTAACTAAAAGACAAAATGAAAAACAATAGCCCTTGAACAAAATAATCTTATATTCTATTCAAATAATAACTGAAATTTATATAACACTTTACAGAATTGCTTTGTATGTACATCTTCATTTGATACTGTTCTCATGGCTTTTTAGTTGCTGTACTCACCTCCAGTCTCTTCCTGCTGTATTCCAAACTAACTCCTGATCTGGAGTAGTCATCATCAAGTATGGCTGTGATGATGCCACTTTGCTGCTCATTAACCTTTATGACAGCTCATTTACTTCTGAATAAAGTCCTAGTATTTCTGACTTGCATTCTCTGACTTCAGTGTACCTTTTCTGCCTTATCTTCTACTCCCCTTTATATCTTCAGCTGTGTTCCTCCCACTTCCTATCTCTTGAATAATTCTTCCTTCTCCCACCTGCCCTGGAAATAATCTTTCCTTCTTACCTCCCACAACTCAAAGTGATTGTACCTCTTATCACATCACAATGCAGTTAAGAATTGTGCCAACCTGATTTCCTTGTTTCAATTATAAGCTTCTTGAGGGCAGGGACCATGTGTTCTTCATTTTTGTATGCCCCTAGTCTGGATGAATAAATGTATGTTGAATGAGTGAATAAATTTCATAATGACCTCAGATATGGAAACTTCTGCTACAGATATGTTGCGTTTTTATAGTAGAAATGGGAAATTTCTATCTTTGTCAGGAAAGAGGAATCAAGTTCCTTTTTAAAAATGTTATTACTAGTGGTATCAGTTAACTACTTTTACAGGTGCAAGGTCTTAGCTTTGAAAGACTAAAACAAAAATCTTAACCCAGTGGAAAAATCTCTCAAATGGTCTCTATTCTCAAAGGACCAACATGCAAATCATTTAATGTATTTCTAAATCACATCCTGAAATAGCTTTCAGCTATTTTACAACTATATCTCTCTTAAGTCTTCTCTCCCTCAAGTGAAATATTCCCATTATTTTCAGTTGTTCCTCTTTATGATATGGCTTTGAATTCCTTTACCATGCCGGTCATCTTCCTCTCTGGACGTGTTCAGATTGTCCATATTCCTCTCAAGGTGTAACACTAAGAACTGTGATAATGGTAATAAACAAGAATTAAGTGCCTACTGTGTGTCAGGTACTCTTCTAAAGCACTGTACAAATTTTGGTGAATATTTTGCCCAATGATTGATCTTGGACCACAAAGTAAATGAGTCAATAGTATGGTGTTTTACAAGAAAATGTGGATTCACCACTCTACTCAGAATTGGTGAAGTTGTAATTAGAAACATCTACTTTAGGTCTGGAAAGAAATTGGAAGAATCTAGAGGGGAACAATGGCCATTATTATTTTAGACCTAAAGAAAATGAGACCTTCAAGCAAAGGTCAAAGGATATGGTATGAATAAATAAAACTGCAGGGAATAACACAGCCCTCATATCCATAGCTGAGCCCCAAATCATTTTAATACAGAACCAGAATTCTATTTTCTAGTCTTTGCCTTCCCCTTTTCCTAATTTCCCTATTACTGACAAGAGTACTACCCTGTTCCCTTTTACCTAGGCTCTCTATGTAGGTGCCTTCCTCAGCTCTTCTGCATATCCAAATCACTTGGCAAGTCCTGATGAGTCTACTTCCCTGACATCACTAATTTTGTCCTCTTCTCTACTCTGACATTGCCATCACCCTAGTATGGCCCTCATCACCCCATATCTGGACTATTGCAATAACCTCATGCTTGGTCTTCCTGCCTTCACTCTTTCACCACGTTGATATATCTTCCATTCAAGCTGTCAAATTGGTTTTCCAAAAGAGCAAATCAAACCCCCTATTCAATAAACTTCAGTGCCTTCCTTTTGCCTCCAGGATCAGATATAAATATCTGTTTGACAAAGTTCTTCATAACCTTTCCTGTTCCTTTTGAGGTTTATCTTACTCCCATCCATATATTCTTTGATCCAGTGTCATGGCCTCCTTTCTGTTCTTGGAACAAGATGCTTCTTGTTCTGTTTATTTTCCCTCACTCTCCAGCCATACCTGGAATTCACTTCTTCACTTCTCTTGACTTCCTTTAGTTGTCAGTTAAAAATCCGCCTTCTAGGGGGGTGGTTAGGTGGCGCAGTGAATACAGAACACCTGCCCTGGAGTCAGGAGGACCTGAGTTCAAATCTGGCCTCAGACACTTTAACACAAAAACTAGCCGTGTGACCTTGGGCAAGTCATTTAACCCCAACTGCCCTCCAAAAAAGGCAAAAAAAAAAAATTAAAATTCCACCTTCTGTGTGAAGCCTTTTCCAATCTCCTTTAATGTAGTGCCTTCCTTCTGATGATTATCTCTGATTTATCTTGTATATAGCTTTTCATAGTTGTTGACATGTTGCCTCCACCATTAGACTGTGAGCTCCTCGAGAGTAGGGGACTTTATTTGTAACCTGAACATTTACCACAGCACCTGGTATACTGGCACATACATGCTTTCTGATTTGTTGACTTAACTATTTAAGTGGTCTTCAAGTGTTTGCTTTGTCCCTCTGTTCAACTAAGGGGGAAAAAAACTTAGGGCTATTTTTAAAAAGAATCTTTAAGGCCTAAGTGACCCAGTGGATAGAGCCCTGGCCCTGGAGTCAGGAGGACCTTTATTCAAATCCAGCCTCAGACATTTACTAGCCATGTGACCCTGGGCAAGTCACTTAATTCTGATTGATTCAGAAATAAATAAATGAATAAATAAATAAGTAAATAAGTAAATGAACGAATGAATGAATAAATATATGAATAAATAAGTGAATAAATGAATGAATAAATAAATAAATAAAAGGATCTTTACTAAGTAACTAAAGGAAGAATGAACAAATTAAATACAAAAGCATAGAATTGATCAATTTTCTGGGAATTAACATCTTAAGAAAATTCTAGTCTTGGCTGGCACAACCTAAGTTCATTTAATCTCCTTGGGACAGTGTAAAATGGACTTAATAACACATTACTTTTCATGAAGAGTGGAATATAATGATTTATAAGCCTTAAGGTACCATAAGAATGTAAATTATGGCAATAATAGTAGGAATATTATCAAATAATAGGACAGGGACTAGACCTATGGTTTCATTGGTGTAGAAAGCCCTAGACAAAGAAACTACTTCTAACATGGCAGCTTAGCACCTTCTCTGTAATCTCTAATTTTAGAAAGTTGCCTAAGACACTGAAAGATGTCCAGGATCACACAGATAACGTATTAGAAGATGAACTTAGACCCAGGTCTGTCAAGCTCTAGCCCCATTTCTCTATTCATTCTGGCACATTGCTTCTCATCAAGTAATATTAAAAACAACTCAAATTTATATGGTGCTTTAAGGTTTATAGATCATTTTATTCTCTCCTATACCTATTACCTATTTTGACCCTGTCTGGGAGCCTCTGTTTTGAGAAGATGTACTTTCTCTATCTGGCCCCAAAGAATCTGCTTTTAGGAAATCCTGAATTAACTTATCTTCTAGAGGTTTTTTTTTAATAACTGCTACCCCTAGAGGACTTGGTATTTCTTTTGGTCCATTTCTGTGTATGGAACATAACCTGAAATATACTCACAAGCTAACAAAATACACTCACAAGTTAACTGGTTCTACCCTTAAGTAATACACTCAAAAGTTAAACTATTCTCACAAGTTAACTGGTTCTACCCTTAGGTAAAGGTAGGCTTATTTACCCCTTGTTCCAACTTGCATCTAAACCTGGCTTTATTATATGGCCATTCACTGTTCACTCTTGAGTCTACCTCTAGCAAGATTCCACTTCTCCCCTCACTTAAACACAAGCTACCATTTTCCAAGATTTACCAGGATGGTTTCTGATTCTTCCTGAAGTGTTCCTTGTTCCTTCAGAAGTCTGCTCTTTGGCCTCTTAGATTAGTATCACTTGGGGTTTTCCACACATCACGGTCATCAGTTCTTAGGAGATAGCTCAGAGAGCTCAGGAAATTCCATTTAATAGATAACTGGCTTGATGTCCTCTTTTCTTCTAACAAGTCCCTAATTCTACTGCGGGATCTTTGAGTACCACCTAGGAGTATTTCCTAATATATAGGATCGGCTTCATGAAGAGAACAGAAAGGGGGAGAAAGATCAAGGGACTTTTTTTTTTTTTTGCTTTTTGGAGGGCAGTTGGGGTTAAGTGACTTGCCCAAGGTCACACGGCTAGGTTGTTGTGTTAAGTGTCTGAGGCTGGATTTGAACTCAGGTACTCCTGACTCCAGGGCCGGTGCTCTATTCACTGCGCCACCTAGCCGCCCCGGGACTCTTAAACAAAACCTTCTGCTAAGTGTTCTGGATGTCACCTTGGCAAGAATTAGACTCCAATAGATTACAATGAAATGATTCTTCAGTGTAAATTCCTTTACTTATATATTTATTCCTTTACTTTACTGTATTGAGGTTTGTTATATAGTTAGCCAGAAAGTCTTGTTTAGAAGGCATTTATTATCATGTTTTGATCTTATACATTCATTACACGATATGTATACACATCTAAGGCTTTGGCAAGGAGCAAGTTTTATACAAACAAAGTAACACCATTTATCAATATTAAAATGTTTGCTCTTTGGAAAGAGCAAAATAGAAAGGGTTTCTAGATACTGGAAACAACAAAGAAGTTTTATAAATGGATGAAAACTCATATGATACTTGAAAAGGTAAAAAAGATTGAGCTAGTCTTTAAAATATATGATATGTAACACAGTGATACTAACAGCTGGCATTTGTGTAGTGCCTTAAGGTTTGCAAAATGCAAATATTCAAAAGAAAAATAGTCCCTGCCCTCAAGAAACATGCAATCTAAGGAGGAAGACAACACACAAAAGGAAGCTGAAAGGCAGGGAGACGGGAAAGGAAGCTGTTTAACGTTAGTGATATTCCCAGGGTCAATCAGAAAGTGTCAGAGGTAGGATTTGAACCCAAATCACATGGAGTCTTTTAGACTTTTGAGTCCAGTATTCTGTCTATGGCATATTGCCTCTCAAAATAAGTAAGTGATTTCTAGAGAGGTTAAGTAACCTGCCTGTTAGGTCCTACAGGTTATGGTTGAGGGAAGGTTTGGATTGAGGTCATCTGACAGAAAGTCTGGCACTTCTTTCTGTATCACATTGCTTGCCCAGACGGGTCATTTTCCCCCTTCACTGCTTCCCATATTTGAATGAAGTTAAAAAATAGTGTCATGATTACTGGTTTTCTCATCACCTAGTTGTTAAGCATCAGGACTTGTGAGAATTTATTTTAATTGTGGGAAGTTGAACCATTGATATGTTCTCTCTGCCTATGTTTTTTAGCTCTGAAGAGAGCAGAGAACAAAGTGCCTGGCCGTGTTGTAAGTAATTAACAATTGTTTGTTGATTGATTGATTGAAAGAACAGATCATCTCCCAATCCTCAGTAGTTTAAAGCTAGTAGTTTAAACAGTAGTGGCATATATTATAAATACCTCTATGCTTCACACCAGGGAAAGACTTTGAGGGAGATTCAGTCATCTCAGGAATATTTGCACTAATGGACAAAAGCTTTCATATACATAAGGTGACAAATACTTTCCTTTCCTCCTTTGTCATGTGGTTTCCTGTCCTGCCAGCAAGGCAAATATACAAAGACAGGACCACCAAGGTAAACATCTTTTTTTTGGCGTTTCTGGGATATTAAAATCGTAAGGGCAGCATTTATTTCTTTCAAAGGTATGACTCTGATCTCTAGAGTTTCTTTGAAATATGGCTGTAAAATAATGAATACACCTTGTTACTTACAAGTCATATCTGTTATTATCAAACTTTTAACCACAGACCAGAAGAGATTTCTATATGGGACTTATTTATTGGGGATAGAATGAGGCTGTGGTCTAGAGGTGATCTCACAGAACCCTTCCAGCCCTAGCATTCAATGTACCTGGAAGTCTTAAGTAGCTATGGGACCACAGAATTTTAGAGCTAGAAGGAACCTTTGAGGGTTTTGGTTTTTTTTTTTTTTTTTGGTGTAGTCCTCTCATTTTGCCAAGGTTAGGAAGATTTTGGGTCCAGTGGGCTGGTTCAGAATTGTGACACTGGAGAAATTTATCATCATTGCACCATGTTTTGAATGATAAATTCATGTTCATGGCTTAATGGGTCACCTAGAAAAATTACATTTTATTGGGGTACCAAATCAATCAGTTGATAAATATTTAGTATTCATTGCTTATCATGTTCTGGGCTCTGTGCTTGAAATACGGATGTAAAAATGTGACAGTCTTTGCCTCCAAAGAGCTTGTATTATACTGGGCGGGGTTGGGGGGGGGAGGAGTGAAAAGTATCTTATTGCACCCATTTAGTCCAAAGTAAACTACATAGCAAGTGATAGATCACACTTAGCCCATTAGCACAAATCCTAGTCCTTTATCTAAAAACAGGCTAACCAGTCAAGGGAATTTGGGTCAATATGACCAGATGGTGTTGCTTTTAGGTGCTCCTACAGAAGGGCAGCTAGGTTGCACAGTGGTTTTAGATCATTGGATCTGAAATCAGGAGGACCTGAATTCAAATCAAACCTCAGGTAACTTGCTACTTGTGTGACCCTGTGTAAGTCACTTAATCATTTGTCTCAGGTCCTCATCTCCTCAAGCTGGAGAAGGAAATGACAAACTGATCTGGTATCTTTGCCAAGAAACTCCCCCCCAAATGGGCTCATGAAGAATTGAACACAACTGAAAGAACTGAGCAACAATATCAGTTATATAGAGGCTCCCTGTGGTTTACTGTTACTTAGGAATATCTACATGCCTCATATGCACTAAAAAATGAACTATTCTGATTCCTGTATTCCACAGGTATTTATTAAGCTCTTACTATGTGCCCAACACTCTGTTAGGTAAGGTGATCCAAAGTCAAAAATAAGACAATCAGTTGATGCCCTAAATCACTCAGTAAATTAAAGGATGTAGGGAAGAGGAGGAAACATTCTATTCTAAATTGTTGATGATGGAGAGGTTAGCTTTCTTCAGCATTTTGAAATGGATTTTATAGGGGGAAATCATATATTTTGTAATTTCAACTTGAAGGCATTGTGTAGAGTGCAAAGGATTCTGGACTAGAAGTCTTAAGACATAATCTTGTTTTTGGTATGACTTAGCTGTGTGACCTTGAGCAAGTCACATGAGCTCTCCATATCTTAGTTTCCTTATATGGCAACTTAGTTTCCTTCAATGTGGCAGCTGGACTAGAAAGTCTCTTAGGTCCCTTTCAACTCTATTATTCTGTGATGCATTCAGAACTCTCCTGGTTCTCAGAGTTTATGACTTAGCAGGCAAGCACTCTGGGTTAGTCTCTGAGTTTCATTTCTAATAGGTTGAGTGAGAGTCAGAGATAGATCTGGGAATATTTTCACTTGGATGCAAAAACAGTTAAATTGTGAGGGGAGTGGTACATGGAGGACTTTGGATGAAGTCCACCAAGCAAGGCTGCAACAAACTTCTCTCCTTTGTAAGTCCTAAGATCATGCCTTCTTTGGGACCACCTGCCTAACCCCCTGAACCCCAAATGGTGGAGAGCTACAGGGCAAAAGATAGGAGGATGGTGGTCTTTGGACTGTTCCGGGTAGGAAGCAAACTACCCCTCACCTTAAATCTTGGTACCCTGGAGCCAAGCCCTAGTCACCTCATTCCAGTTAAGGCGCTAGTGAGAATCAAGTCCAAGGTTTTAATACATACCATCATCACAAAGCTTGTCATATGTATCCAATTATTTTTTTAGGCCTGGGAAGGCACTATTTTTAGAGCAAAAGATAAAAAAGCTCTCTTTAGGAAAGGAAGGGAAAATGTCAAGTAATTCTTTCTCAACCCTCCTCCTGTTTGTTATCATTAACAATGGAGCCAAGTTTCAAATGTACAAAAGTCAACTGAGTCATTGACTCACTGATCAATGGTATTTGGTGACCAATGGAATTAAAAGGTACCCTAGAATTTTCATGTTTATAAACTGCTTGTTAGCCTCCTCACTGTGCCAGGAATATCACCTGAGTTGAATGAGTATAATTTAATAATAACCAGTTATGGGGAGTTGGGATAAGCTTCCACATTTAGATAAGTTAGTTATGAGATTTTCTTCATGTTTTTGTGATGACTATTCTAATCTATTGCTTTGACTGTTATCAGAAGCATTTTTGGAAACTTTGGAGTTATGTGGTTTTTGAAAATTCATATAAGTCATTGAAAGACAGACGGCGCTGCTTTTGTTTCACTCCATCAGCTTAGTCAGATACAATGTCTAACTTGAATGTGGTTACTGGATGTCCTGGTTGTTATCGTTTTCCAGAATGATTTTGCTTTGCTCCCCTTCACTCATTCAACATTGTAGAATATTGACCTACTTGCTAATCTCATACATGTTCTTCTGTCTCCAGCTTCTGTGCCTATGCCTGGAATGCACACTATCTCTTCATCTCTGTCTCTTAAAATTCCTGGCATTTTAAAACTAAGGTTAAATGGAGTGAGGGAGTGTGTGTGGTGGTCCTGATGCTCTCTCCAAGCCCCCTATATTGCCTTTCATTTACTTTGGACAGATTTTGTATTTATTTATTTATCTGATACTGTAGATTGTAAGCTCCTTGAGGGTAGGTACTGTTTTTCTTTTTTTTTTCTTTGTACTCCCAAAGTCCATCATAGTTCCTGGCACATAAAAAAAATAATAAATATTTATATGTCTCTCTGAGGCCCATAAAACACTTTATATAAATTAATACATTTGATTTCATACAATAATTTGTAAAAAAAAATAAGTACTACTTTTATCCCCATTTTGCAGATGAGGAGTCTGAGGCCAAGAATACATAAGGTCATAGAGTATAGTAAGTGTCTACATCAGGATTTGAACTTAGGTCTTTGTGACTCCAAGCCAAAATTTTATTTACTATGCCACTGGAATATTCCTCAAGTGAATAAATTGTTTATTATTATTATTATTAATAGGTAGCATTTATATAGTGTATATTTGCCAGGTACTATGATAAGTACTTTGCAAATATTATCTCGGTCTATTCTTACAACAACCCTGGGAGGTCAGTGCTATTATTATGTTCATTTTACAATTAAAGAAACTGAAATGAAACAGAGATGAAATGACTTGCCCAGGGTCACACAGCTAGCTTATGTCTGAAATCAAATTTGAATTCAGGTCTGCCTGATTCCAGTCCCAGTGCTCTATCCAAGGTCACAGAGCTGCTTCTAAATAACTAAGTTCCATAAAAAGGGTAAATATGTCATTAAATTCAACTAGCACTCCTAAGTGTTGGGTGTCATCCTTGACTCCTCACTCTCCCTCACCTCCAGTCAATAATTTGTCAAGTCTTGTTGATTTTATCTTTGCAACATCTCTCTTATTCGACCTCTTCTCTCTTTGGACATGGGTATAGGTCCATATCACCTCATGACTAGATGCTGCAATAGCCTTCTGGACTCCCTGCCTCAGGTCTTTCCCTACTCCAGCACATTCCCCACCTAGTCACAGTGATCTTCATGAAGTATAGGTCTGATCATGTCACTTGGTTATTAACAATGCAGTCAAGTTTGGAATACACAAAAGTCAACTGAGTTAGTGACTCATTGATCAGTGGGATTTGGTAACCAAGGGAATTAAAAACTACCTTAGAATTTTTGTGTTTATAAGCAGCTTGTTAGTGACTTAGCCTCACCTCCACCCCTGCCCCCAATTCAGTAAACTCCAGTGGCTCTCTACAACCTCCAGGATCATACATACAAATCTTCTACTTGGTGTTCAAAGCCCTTTATAACCTGGTTCTCTCTTTCTCTTTCTCCCATTACACTTTACTCCCTCTCCACCCACTTCATAATCCATTGATACTGATCTCCTTGCTCTTCCTGCTGTAAGACTGTCCGTCTCCAGACTCAGGGCATTTTCATCGACTGTCCCCCATGTCTGGAATACTCCTCCACTTCATCTCTCCCTCCTGGCTTCCCTAGCTTCCTTCAAGTTCTAGCTAAAGTCCCACATTGTATGAAAAGCCCTTCTGGATCCCTCCTTGCAAGTACTTTCCCTCGGCTGATCATCTCCAATTTATTGTCTGTATTTTGTTTCTATCTAGTTGTTTGCATGCTGTCACCCCTTGGTCCTGAGATTACTTGGTCCCAAACACAGGGACCACGTTTTTACCTTTCTTGTATCCCTAGTGCTTAGCACAAATGCTTGTTGACTGACTGCCTGGCACTGTGCTGGCCCTGGGAACACAGACAAAAATGAAATCAAGCCCTGCCCTCTGGTAGTTTATTCTAATAGAGATAGCGCAAATAAATTACATGAATTAAGCACCCCGGTCACCTTTTTCATCCTCTAAGACTCATATTTTACCGGTTATCTATGGCGACATGTTCCAGCCTGCTTACACAACAAATTATTGTCTCCGTTGCCTTTCAGTGTTAATGTCTTTAATTCTCTGAAGATTGTTTAACACTAGAATGTTGATGTGAGAAAGAGTAGCTTTTTGCAGTTCTGTAAATATTTTATCAATGAGAATACTATGTAGCTTCCTACCTAACTAAATTCAGTTGATCTTGATCTCCCCACCCATCAAGCTGTGAGTCCAGCTCATTCTCCATTTTTGGCATCGCTCTAAAACACGTATTTTAAAGGATTAGCGCAGTGTAATTATTCTACTATTTTTGCAATCTGACCAATATGCCTTTTTCATCTGCTTAATTTTTTTTATATGGATAGTTAGAGAAATCTGATGTTTCACTAAAGATTTGTAGTGGTCTAGGGGTTCAGAAAGTCTGCATGATGTCCTTTGCCAATAGAAGAATTTGGAGGAAGTTTTTTTTCATTTGGATCATAAGACATTTTGCATGGCATTAGGTCCTTTTGATGAATCCTTATCTTCTCTTTTAACACCTTGCTTGATGCCATTACTAATTAGATAGTTTAACAAAGTAATTGCTATAGTCATGCATCTTTGAGAATTTTGACACATATATGAGACACTTCTTTTTTACTTCTAAGTCAGGCATGTTTTTAAAATCAGTAAATGCAGTAGAATTGAATGTTCTGAACCCCTCAGTCAGCTGTGTGATCTAAAAGATCTGATCACCTCTTGCTATGTTCATAACTACTCTTAAAAATACCATTATTTTACTATATATTACTAACTGTAGTTTCTTCTCTCATTCACTCCTTAAACCTTTGCGTTTTGGCTTCTTGATATATTATTCAACTGAAACTATACTCTCTAAACTTCTCTATATTTGGTTCAAGACACCATGGTCCTTCCAGTTTCCCAATGTTATAACCTTTCAAAACATCTCTCACTTCTGATCTCTTCTTTCCACTCACAACTTTCTCATAGATTATGGCAACAGCCCCTTAATTGGTCTCCCTACCTCAATTATCTAGCCACTCCAGTGCATCCTGCACACTACTACCAAAGTTATTTTTCTTATATACAGATCTGACCATGTGACTTCCTTACCCTATCAACTATTGCCTCTTGGGTAAAATATAAATTCCTCTTTTAAATCACTACTCACTCTGACTTCAACCTACCATTCCAACTTCATTGGACATTCGCTCTCCCTTTTCCTCTTTGTAGTCTATGATGTAGCCAAATTGGGCTTCTCCCATCCTCACACATGGCACTTCATCACCTATCTTTGTGTCTTTGTTCTGGCCATTCAACATGGCTAGAATAGATTCAACCATAGTTTCTCTCTCTTCCTTTAAAGTGTGGCTAAAGCCCTGTCATCTGCATGAAGGCCCTCTTGATTCCCCGCCCCCCCCCAACTGCTAGTGACCTCCCTATATTTATCTGCCATATATCTATCTCTATATATTTGTATTTATTCAATTTATTTTTATACTGTATATATGTGTGTATGTTTATGTGTGTGTGTATACTTATCTCCCTCATTAAAGGAAGTATGTTCCTTGTGAGTCCCTACATTGTTTAATTCTTTGTGCTTTTATCTCTAATTCCTAGCACTGTATCTGGTTCACAGTAGGCACTTAATGAATGAATGAATGAGTATTCATTGATTTGGTGTTCTCTACCTCACATGCTTCTTGGGTATAACTTCTCTCAAACATACATTTTCTTTTGTATAAGAAAATCAGAATGCTTATGTGACATGTGCTATTATATTATGTTTAAATGGTATATCTACATTAATATGAAACGCTATAGTGGGACCTCTGTGTTTCTAGGAGCCACACTGCGGCCCTGCCTTATGCTATTAATGCAGACAGTCCCTAACTTTAAAACCCTGACCCCAACAGGAACTCCCCACCCTTTCCCCATGACACATTTCCTTCCCTCCCCCTTTTTTCTTCCCCTTTGCTAATTCAGATTCATCTGCTTCTCAGCAACTCACCAATGCCAGATGGTGCCTGGGTACCTTGGTTTAGACTGGTGGGGGTAGGGAAAGAGGGTTAAAGTACACTTGTTTCCCCATCACTTCCCTCACTCACATTTTGTTCCCAGGTCCCATCTCTGTTCTCTAACTTATCCTCCTTCCCTTTGCCCCACAGTGTGAAATGAAAAGAAGAGAGTGAAGAAGCCCACCCTGTTTTTTGCCATAATCCTATTTATTGCTTCTCCTCAAACTTTTATTCCTTTCCTTCCTTATTCTACTCTAACACCAGTTAGTGTCATCGAAGAGAGGAAAGGAAAGTCTTGTGTCCTGAATACTCATTCTTCTCAGTCTTCTGCCCCTGCTCCTCACCTGGAGCCCTCATACCATATCCTCACTTTTTTCTCTACCCGCTGAAACCTACATCTTTATTTATCCTTAGTGCCCAGATTTGATGATCTTATGGTAATGCCAGTTCTCAATGCTTATCCATTGTAGGGACTGGGTAATAGCAGATCTCTTACTGTCTAGGTTTCATGCATCAAGGGAGATAAGTTTCTTCTACCACAAGTGAGAATTTAGAGTACATTTTCTCCTTGAAATATGGTTATGAATAGCGTTTAATTGCCACGATACAGCTAGTGCTGAACTTTTTGTGATTGTGTGTGTGTGTGTGGAGGGGGGGGGCAGTGTTTGAGACGTGGGGAACCGAGATGAGACCTAAGGGTGTTTGGACAAAATTCTCTCTTTTTTTCTAGTGCCTCCCCATCCACCTAGTTTTGTGGATCCTGCTAGGTGATCTAGAATGAGTGAGCTGAAGTGAGAATTGGGGTCCCACACTTGAAGGTGGGAAGTGTGGTGTGAGAATATGCTTCTGCAGAAGGGAAGGGAAACACTTCTGCAAGTGGAGGAAGGGAAACACTGGTCTTTAAAGAGAAGTGTATTATGGGCTAGCTTGAAAACCTAACTGCTTCTGCTTCTATGGGAAAAATACCAAAAAATAAAGTTGTATCTGTATAGATGTGACTTATTATATTAATAGTATGATATATAATATCATAATGACTCCTAAGTCATATCTGTATAGAGAGATTTGTAGCTATACATAAATGTTTAGATTTACAGAGTGGTTTCCTTACAACAGCTCTGTTGTGGTAAGTAGTGGAACTATTATTATCTTCATTTTATTGAAGAGGAAACAGGTTGAGAAAGAGGTTGCCTTGCCTGGGGTGACAGTGGCTGACAGGGGGTCAGTCAGGACTCAAAGTTACGTCCTTCCTACTCCAAGTACAGTGCTCATTCCTCCATACTTCAGGCAAGTTCCAAACATTGAATTTATAAATGGAATTTTAGAGCATAACTCACTTGACAGATTAGAGCCTGCTTTTAGCTCTTTTGGTTCATCAGTCCCTTTTCATGGGATACAAGAAAAATTTTCTGCATCTTGAGTCAACTTTTGATACGAATAACCTGGTATATTTTATGGAGCCTCTCATTTTTCTCTTTGACTTATCTGCCCTCATCCAAATGGTACCCAAGAACATTAGTGTTTACCCTTACCCAGAGGATGCTTATCTATTCTCCTAAAGCAAGCATCAGGCTCATAGGATATTAAACTTAGAACAGGTTTTATTTAATACACACAAGGTGCACACAGAACTCAAAGTCAAAATGCTCTCCTCTTTTCAGTGAACTTCTGCCTTTCCAGAAGGATCCATGTAGTCTTACAGAATGCTACTAATAACCTGAGCTTTCCCTTCACTAATATCAATAACTTGGAATTTGCTAGGGAGTCAAGAGACATCCCCTGCCTTCTTCCATTGGGCAAGGTGACCTGCACAGTAATGTGGTTTTCCGTTTTTCCATGTATGGGTATTCCAACAAGAAGCAAGGTTCAGATTTGCTCCTTCACATTAGTGCTTTGTTGTTCCTTGGTCAGCTTATCCTCCAGTCTTTGCTCTGTTCTAGCACCTTTCTCTTCTCAATATTTCATCAGTGCACTACCACTCTTATCTGTGCCTGGTAGACATCATGTGTTTTTCTTTACTTTTCCTTCCTCCTACATGTGCTCATCACTGTGGCTCCCAGCTGCTTGCTACACATTTCCCAGTTGCTCACTCTGGTGTTGCTTCTCATTGCTGTCATTGCCCTCTGCTTCCCATTTGCTATCTTTATCAAGGGATGGTGCCAACTTCCAAGAAGCTAGACCACAGAGACATTACACTGAAATGGTAATACTTGCCATAGCTCCTTCAGAATGCAGTAACTAGGGTGAATTGAAGCTTTGTGATAATTTCAGGTACAGTCAGAATTTTCTGGGCCTTTTACAACTCTGTTGTTTTACCCAAGGTTCATAAATTCTATCCATCCATACAAGGGGTTCTTTCAGGTAGTGGAAGGAATCAATTTCTTTTGTCTAAAGTTTCCGATTTTCATTCTTGGACAAGGTAAAGTGAAATAGTTCCACGTATCCTTCTCTCTCTCAGTGCCTGGATGTGACCACTGGGCCAGGTCATGCAGGTCACATTGGGACTTCCCTGAGCCCCTTGGGGTGGAGTAGCACAGACTGTTCCCAAACATCTATGACACAAGAGAGATGGGAGGGGAAGGGAGGGAACAACAGTGTTGCAGTGGGAGAAGATTTGTATCCCTGCTATGTGAAACTACATGCAAATTAACTTATTTACAGCACACATACCTTTTTCTTAAAGGACTTGAGGAGGGCTGCAGGTAAAGAGCACAGTATAAAGGTGTTTTATAAAGATAGAATAGAATTCATGCAAAATAGAAAAGACTAGATACTGACAGGTACCTAATTAGCATTCTACTTGGTGACCAACAGTGTTATAGTGGGATATATCACAATCGTTCTAGGAATAGCTATCTCACACGATGTATAGAGAGCTGGGCCTAGAATCAGGAAGACTCTTTTTCCAGTTCAGAACCAGCCTCAGAAGCTTACCTGTTGTGTGACCCAGGACAAGTCATTTAACCCTGTTGGCCTCAGTTTCCTCATCTGTAAAATGAACTGGAGAAGGAAATAGCAAACTGCTCTAGTAGCTTTGCCAAAGAAAACCCCAAATGGCATCATGAAGAGTCAGACAAGACTGAAACATCTTGAACAACAATAACAATCACTGTATTTGATTGATTACTTGTTGAAGAAAACAGCATGGTTTGAAATGAGATACATGAATCTGAGTTAGAAGGTAACTTATATACCATCTACTCTAACCCATGCCTGAATAGGATTCCTTTCTACATTATATTGGGCAAGGGGCCACCTGGTCTTTACTTGAAGAACTCCAGAAAACTGACTACCTCCTGAAGTAGCCCATTTCAAGCCTAAATTTGTCTCTTTGCGATTTACTCCCATTTCTCCTAGTTCGGCACTCTAAAGCCAAACAAAACAAATCTAATCGCTTTTCCTTATGGCAGCCCTTCAGATTCTTGAAGAACAATATCACACTTATACTTTTCCTCTGTAGGAAGTATAGAGGGGGAGTATAGGATGAGAAAGTATCTAAACGCTGAGAGGTGAGGTAACAATAGTTGGGTTTTGTGTTAATGTATTTATTACTGATGGTAAGATTGTTTCTATTCCATGTGTATCCTTCTAGGAAGCTGGATGAGAAGTAAAAACAGGGCAGAAATGATGCTAGTAATTAATTTGTTTGTTCTGATCTTTGTCACATTAATCTAGTTTGCTTGGGAAGAACAATATTGGGCTTATGGCCTGAAATGAATGTTATAGGTGGTCCTCAAATGCATTATTCCATTGAGTCTATAAAATCTATGGTAATGACCAAAAAAGGCAATAGTTTATACACCCTCTTCTCTGAAATTTTATTAGGGCACACACCCTGGGGGAATGCTAATGTGTAGGAAAATGGCCAAATCAGAAGACTACATTGTCCCACATGGATGTATATTGCAATGTCTGGCTGTCTAGCTACCTCTGTCTGTCTGTCTGTCTGTCTGTCCTGCCTCAGACCCTGGGCATGTCACTTACCCTCTCTGCCTTGGTTTTCTCGTGTGTAAAATGGGAATGATAGCACCTACCTCAGAGGGTTCTTGTGAGAATCAAATGAGTTAGCATACAATTCCCTTTGCAAACATAAAGGCATTATACATGCTAGCTGTTCTAATAAAGAGGTATTGTAGAATGGTGGATAGGGATTGGGATTCTAAGTCAGGAAAGCCTAGATTCAAATACAAGATACTGACAACATATTGTCTGTGTGATCCTGGGCAAGTCACTTTAACCTCTTAGTGTCCTAAGCGCTTCTCTAAGATTATAAATTGCTGAATAGATGCTTATCTATATCAGTAGAGGGAGTTTCTTCACCTAGAAGTTCACTATACAAATAAAGGCACAGATGAAGTTTCTCTCTATCCACCCATCCCATCCACCCACCCATCCAATAAATCTGAATTCATTTAGAGAAGCACATTCAGATTTAGGAAAGTTTTTATGATTAAATAACAACTATCCTGTAGGATTCTGCAGATTATTCTTCTGGAACATTTATTCTGTTTGGGTTTTCTGTCTCTGAAAATGATTAATTGATGCCAGGTGTTTCAGAGGAAGACATAAATCCCTCTTTGCTGAATTACACAATACAATTTTCAGATTGGCTGGAGAGAGACATCTTCCTCTTGATGTCCGCTTGACTTTACTGTAGTCGTTAGCTATCACACGTGTAGCTTAAACTTTTAGCAAGCACTTTATACATGTTTTCTCACTTGATTCTCATAACCAGATCAGGTGGGTGCTATCACTGTTCCCATTTTACAGATCAAGAAGCCTAGGCGGAGTTTTAGTGACCTGTCCCGGAGAACCAGCTGGTTTGTTGTCATTTAGTCATTTCTGTTGTGTCTGACTCTTTGTGACCCCATTTGGGGTTTCTTGACAAAGATTCTAGAGTGGTTTGCCATTTTCTTCTCCAGCTCATTTTACAGATGAGGAAACTGAGGCAAACAGGGTAAAGTGACTTGCCTAGGGTCAAACACCTGGTAAGTGCCTGAGGCAGGATTTGAACTTAAGTTTTTTCTGACTCCAGGTCTGGCACTCTATCCACTGCACCACTTGGCTGCCCAAATCCCTATTTAGACCTATAGTAAATTAGAGTTATTTTAAGTGCTGTCTTTAGAAATCTCTGTGTATGCTCCCTTTGGATTAGACTCATATGATATTGCTAGCTGGCATTTACATACTCCCTTAAACTTCACAAATCCTTTACGAATAGTTTTTCATTTGATCCTTACAACAGTCCTTGAGGGGTTATTACACATGAAGAAACTGAGATCTAAAGAGGATTAGTGACTTATTCAGGCTTCAGTAAGTTGTTGAGGCTGCCTGGTGCAGTGTAAGGAACACGGGCTACGGAGGGAGGTTTTGGATGCTTCTTACCTATGTGAACATGGGCAAATCTTGATCTGTAAGCAATTGGTTGGACTAAATGACCTCTGAGATTCCTTCCAACTTTAGATCTATGAATAATAATAACTACCATTTTAAAATTAGTTCAAGATTTGCAGAGCTCTTTTACATATGTTATGATTCAAGGAGTTATTGTTATTCCTATTTTATAGACAATAAAACTGAAGTCAAATTTTCCCTGAGTCTCTTTGCTAGTATGTGAGGCAGAATTTGAACCCAGGTTCCTGACTCCAAGTATAGCATACTAGCTACTTAATCATCTATCCACCTGATATGATCCCATAATAATAAGACATGGGATGTGAACCCAGGTCTAACTGATTCCAAAGCCAGCACTCTTCCCAATCCGTCCTTCTCCTCTCCGCCCCCCAAACAAGGCTATAAAATTTACAGAAATGACAAGGAAAAGAAATGTTTAAACTTCCTCTTCTCTGAATTTTTATTAGTGCACACTGTTAGGGGGAATGCTAATGAGAAGGAAGATGGGCAAAATAGAGGACTGCTATATTCAGCCAATAAGCATTTATTTATTAAGTATCTACTGTGTACTAGGCACTGTGCTGAGGGTTGGGCAAACAAAAGGAGGCAAAAGACAGTCCCTATTCTCAGTCAGCTCATAGTCTAATGGAGAAGACAGCAACCAAACAACTATGTACACAAGAAACTTATGCCAAATGAACTGAACACAACCAGCAGAGGGAAGTCACTAGCATTAAGGGGGATCATGAAAGGCATGTCAAAGAAGGTAGGATTTTTAGCTGGAACTCAAAGGAAGGCAGAGAAACCAGGAGGCAGAGGTGAGAAAGGAGGATACTCTAGGTATGGGGGTATCCCTGGCTAATTCTCTAACTGGATCCTTATCTCCTTAATGGTCGAGAGTTGTGTACATTTGGGGCGACTAGGTGGTGCAGTCAATAGAGCACCGGCCTTGGAGTCAGAAGGACCCGAGTTCAAATTCGACCTCAGACACTCTACCCAAAAACTAGCTGTGTGACCTTGGGCAAGTCACTTAACCCCAATTGCCCTCCCCCCCAAAAAAAATTAAAAGAGAGTTGTGCGCATTTCTAGCCAGATTAAACAACTTTAAGAAAGAGTCCCACATTTTGTTTAATATGAATGTACTAGTATAACCAGTATCAGATTGTTTACCATCTTGGGGAAGGAAAAAGGGAGCAAGGGAGGGAGAAAAAAGTTTGGAACTCAAAATCTTATAAAAGTGAATGATGAAAACTTCTCTACAAGTAATTGGAAAAAATAAAATGCTATTAAAAATTTGCTGCTATGTAGGAAAAAAGATTACTACATTTTCCCCAAATAATTACCCAAATATTATTTTTATATGTGTTGGTAATCCCACTTGCAGGGCAAATCAAAACCCTTTCCAACCTCCTTAGGGATCAATTTCATGTGTTTCTTTGCCCAGTGCAATACTTTAGAAATCTGTGATTTCATCAGCTTAGGTACTCCAACCAATCACTGACTTAAATATTCCTTATTATTAAATTAAATATTCCTCATTATTAAGTTAAATATTCCTTATTATTAAATATTACTTAAATATTTGGCAAAATGTCCAGACCACAGTAACACATAATGATAAGTATAACCTTACATTTATGTTGTACTTGAAGGTTTGGAAGGTGTTTTCCTCTTAGCAACCCTATGAGCTAGCTAATGCAAATATTTAGAGATGCAGAACCCCAAATAGATTAAGTGGCTTCCCAGTAGCTACATAACTAAATTGTCCAAAGCAGGATTCAAACCCTAGTTTCCTTACTCTGAGTCAATCACTTTCTACTCCCTATACTATGATACCTCACAACATTCTGTTACCTTCCTGAGGCAAGAATCGTATCTAATTTGTGTTTTTATTCCTAGCGTCTGGTACAATGCCTTGCATGCAGTAGGTGCTTAATGAATCCTCGATGATAATAAGTTATTCAAAGATTCAAAACTATGAGAGTTGGAAGGGACTTTTAAGATCAACTTGTCCAATTTTTATAGATGGAGAAACTGACGCTTGAAGAGAACTTTAACCATTAAAGATAAAAAAACCTGCTTAGTAACAAAGCCAAAATTAGAACCCATGTCTTTTTGCTCTAGGCAATCTCTACATTTTGATTTCTATTTTATTTTCAAATATAAACATAAACAAGAATTTAGGTGAAGTCACGTGACATACCCTTGAAGGAGTCTGATGCTTTCAAATGTAGCGTGTCGGTGATTATCTCCCCAAGAATAACAGAATACCAAGAGTCAATTTGTGTTTTCTTCTTAAGAGAAATAGTAATTGACAGGAAATGTAAAGTTGTGGAAAATCAAAGTTAGATTGATTTTCATTGTGGCATTTTTCTGTCTTCAAAATTTGAGAATGTGGGTCTATTGCAATGAAATTCAACAGGTACCACTGGATGATAATAGCTCATACTTAAATACTGCTTGGAGATTTGTGCTTTCCCTACATTAATTGTTCAGTTATTTTTTAGTCATGTCCAACTCTTCATGATCCTATTTGGGGTTTTCTTAGCAAAACTACTAGAGTGATTTGCCATTTCCTTCTCCACCCCCCCTTTTTTTTGGAGGGGGGAGGTGAGACAATCTGGTTAAGTGACCTGCCCAAGGTCACACAGCTAGTAATTGTCAAGTGTCTGAAGCCTGATTTAAACTCAGGTCCTCCTGACTCCAGGACCAGTGCTCTATTCACTCACTGTGTCACCTAGTTGCCCCTCCACCTCATTTTACAGTTGAGGAAACTGAGGCAAACAGGTTAAGTGACTTGCTCAAGGTCACACAGCTAGTGAGTGTCTGAGGCCGGATTTGAACTCAGGAAGAAGAGTCCTCCTGATTACAGGTTCAGCTTTCTATCCAGTGGGCTACCTAGCTCCCCCAACATTATCTCATCGATTCTCACAAAACAAAAAGAAGTAGGTGCTCTGATTATCCTTCTTTTACACATGAAAAAAACCAAACAAACTTGAAACTAAGCAGTTAAGTCACTTACTCAAGGTAACACACCTGACTAGTGTGTGAGGCGGATTTCAGCCCTGGTGTTTCTAACTCTATGTCCAGGACTCTGCCTCTCTGATGGGCATGATTTAGCTTACAGCTGTGTGGTACTTTACTGTAATCCTATGAGGTATTATAACTCACATTCCATAGAGACGGAAATTGGAGCTCACAGAGATTAAATGATTTGCTCCAGGTAACACAAACCTGTTAGAACTGAAATAAAAATCCAGGTCCCTTAATCCAGTGTGTTCTCCTACATTATGCCATATTAAATTTTGCATGTGTGTGTGTGTGTGTGTGTGTGTGTGTGTGATGCAAATATTAAGATGTGAAGGAACCTGAAAAGTTGTGTTACGTGAGAAATAGTTGCAGGAACTCTGAGTATAATCAGCTTAGAGAAGAGAAATAAAGGGGAAACAGGTTCTTTAAGTTATTATTAAAGGAGCCATGTAGAAAAAGGAGTGGATTCATTTCAGTGTTGCTGAAGAAAGGTAGACATCAGAAATGGGCCAATTTCAGCTCAACAACAACAACAACAACAACAACAAAAGACTTAAAATTGGATACAGACTTTGTAGCAATCTCCTTCTCATGGTAGGGGAGGGGAAGCATTTAATTGAAGGAGGATGGACCTTTTTTTCAAGGATCCTTTAATAAGTCAAACGAACAAGCATTTATTAATCACCTATTATATGTCAGGCATTGTGCCAAGGACTGGGGATACAAAGAAAGACAAATCACTGACCTTTCCCTCAAATGGTTCTCGGTCTAATGGGGAAAACAACATGCAAAGAACTCTGTACAAACAGGAGATATACAGCATAATCTGGAGATAATCAACTGAGTAAAAGCATTGAGGGGGATTGGGAAAAGTTTTTTTTGCAGAAGGCAGGATTTTAGCTGAAACTTGAAAGAAACCAAGGAAGGAGCAAGAGCATTCTAAGTATGGATGACAAAAAGAAGACAGTGTCTAATGAGAGAGAAACTGGATTTGCTGATCATAAGGCCCCCACCACCTTGACATTCTATACCTGACTTTTAGTGCACTTTAATAAAGAAGCAAAAATACTCCATTAATTTTCTAAGTTGTGTTTTCTTTCTTCCCCAATTGTTACTTGTAGATATTCCTGGTTATTGGCATGGAAGTAAGAGATTCCCCCAGTCACTTAATGATATCTTATTATGAAAGGCAGGTCGTTATAAATATTATATGTGCTTATGTAGTAACTATTGGCCTAAATCTGGACTGAAGTAACCAAGAGAATGTATATTTCAAAGCAATAATTAAACTGGGATTATCAAGGATATGGCCCAGGACTGGAATTTTGAACACAAAAAGAATTAAACACACATGCTTCCCTTTAGCTAGAAGTTATTCATTGTTTGGTTTATGTCTTAATTCAAACCTTCTCATCATAAATTCCAAAAATGAATTGAGAGTCTGTTTTGTGCTGTTTTCCCCTGGCCTGTTTTATTCTATTTACTCTATAGCCCAAAATTGCTGGTTAAAGTGTTGGTGTATTCAAATAATAAAATGAATTAATAATGAAGATTTGCTAATAGTAAAAGTTACAAACACTGCAAAGTTACCAAGGCATAGATCAGTTTGCACTATACAGAGGACAAAAAGTAGGTATGTTATTACAAAGACGAAGACCTTATTAAGGGGAAAACCAGTTGGCAAGGCCATGAAGGAAGAGTAGGGAAACTGTGGCTTCATAGCAAGAGGTCTTACTAAAAGGGAATGAGAAAGAACAAAGACTTGTGACCATAGGAACATAGGCTCTTTGGAAAAACAGAAATGCTAAAGAGTATACCTGCATAAAAGGGTCAGAAGATAAATCATTTGGCCAGTCAATAAGCATTTATTAAGCTCCTACTATTATCCATGCACTTTGCTAAGCATTGGACATACAAAATGAGGTAAGACAGCCTCTGCCCTCAAAGAGTTCACAATCTATTGAGGGAAACTAAACTACAAGCAAACAAATAAATGCAAACACACTATATACAAGATTAAAAACAAAATAATTAAAAGAGGGAAGGCACTAGAATTAAGAGGGGTTGGGAAGGACTTTCTGTAGAAGATGACATTTTAGCTGGAACAAAGGAGCCAGCAGATGTAAATGAGCAAGAGCATTCCAGGCACAGAGGACAAAGAGCAAATGCCTAGTGCTGAGAGCATGTCTTTTTCAGGGAACAGCAAGGATGCTAATAACATTGAGTTGTAGAATATGTGGTAGAGAGTAAGATATAAGAAAATTGAGAATCTAGGGAATGGTGGGGGCTACATTAGAAAAGGCTTTGAATGTCTTAACAGAGGATTTGGGTTTGGTGGGAGCCTCAAGAGCAGTGGTTCTCAACCTGCCTAATGCCATGACCCTTTAATACAGTTCCTCATGTTGTGGTGACCCCCCAATCATAAAATTATTTTTGTTGCTACTTCATAACTGTAATTTTGCTACTATTATGAACCTATCTGATATGCAGCATGTATTTTCGTTGTTACAAATTGAACATAACCCACAGGTTGAGAACAGCTGCTCTAGAGTTTATTGGATAAGGAAGTAACATGGTCAGAACTGCACTTTAGGAGAATCACTTTGGTGGCTCAGTGGAAAAGATGGAATAGAGTCAGGGGAGAACTGAGGCAGGTAAAGCCGCCAGCAGGCTATTGTGATAGTCTAAGCATGAGATGATAATGGCCTGCCCCAGGGTAGCGGCAGTATCCAAGGGGGAGGGGAGAAGGGGTGTATTCAAGAGACGCAAAAGTGAAATTAACAGGTGTTGGCAACAGATTAGATGTGCTGGATATCTAATGATATGGGGTAATGAGGAGTGGAGGATGACACCTGGGTTGTGAGACTGAGGGACTGATAAGCTAGTGGTACCTAGACAGTATAAGGGAAATATCAACAGGGAGGTGTTTTGAGGAAAGAATGAGTTCAGCTTTGAACATGTTGAGCTTAAAATGCCCCTAATTTTAGATATCTGAAAAGATATGTGAGATTGGAAGTCAGCAGCAAATTGGGGGGGGGGGTGGCAGGGTAGGAAGACTTGAGGATTGTCAGCAGAGATAGTAATGCATTCCATGGAAGTTGCTGAGATTCCCAAGTGAAACAGGAAGAGAAAAGGACTCAGGACAAAATCCTGAGGGATACCTATGGTAAGAGAGCATGATCTGAATGAAGAACCAGCAAAGGAGACTGAGTAAGATCAGTCAGATAGGCAGAAGAATTAAGTGGTAGCATCCCAAAAATCTATAGAGAAGAGAGTATCAAGGAGGAGAAGGTGATCAGCCGTATCAGATGCTACAGAGAATAAGGACTGAGAAAAGGACATTGGCTTTGGCAACTAAGAGATGACTGATAACTTTGGAGAGAGCAGTTTTGGTGCAATGATGAGGTCCAAAGCCAGAATGTAATATGTTAAGAAGAGTATGAGAGGAAAGAAAGTGGAGGAATCTATTGTAGATGACTTTTTCAAGAAGTTTACCTACAAATGACAGAAAAGATGTTGGATGATAAATAGTGGGGATGGAAGTGAGGATGGGGGAGACATAGGCATATTTGTAGGCACCAGGGAAGGAACCAATAGACAGGGAGACTTTAAAGATGAGTGAGAGTGGGGGCAACAGAGGGGAAAATCTATTGGAGGAGATGGGATGAAATGGGATCACTTGTGCAGGTAAAAGCGTTAGCCCTGGTAAGGAATAGAGCCACCTGTTCATGTGAGATAGAAGTGAAAGGAAAAGATAGTGGCAGAAGGCATCTGAATGATATGAAATGAGGAAGAGAAGAGAAAGGAAGAGAGAGTTCCCAGAGAAGTTGATGAAGGAGGTAAAGTACACCTTGAGAAAAAAAGAATAAAATAAAAGGGGAAATGAAAATTAATTTGTAGTGATAAGAAATTTATACAATTTAATGTTCTAAAATTTTCAGTTGTTTGCTAGAGAATTCTAAACATGTAAAAATATTTAACATGTAGGTACCATTTATAATAATAAACCCTATGAAAATCTTTAAATATCAGAAACAATTTTAAGATGAAAGATGTCTGTAATGGTTTCAGTAAAGGAATGGGTTATATCTTTCATCTTACTTTTGGGATTAAGTTACATTCAGTGTTGGACAGATTTTACTTCCTGGTTTCAGAAAAAAACACATGCACATATGCCATATCAATAGGGACAATTAACTTACTTTTCTTGAGTTCTCCTTGAAAAAATATACAACTTCTTTTGTGAGATTAGGAATTGATTTACAATTTGTTGTGACACCTATATGGAGAATAAGGTTTAATAAAGAGACAGAGGTTGCACTGAGAGAATAAAAGAATAAATATGGAACATGTAAGATTCATGTAGCCACTTTTTATTTTAGATTTTGGAAAAAAATGAACTGTAGGGCACAGGAATAGGGCTTCTGGCAGCACTGTGGCTTATGCATGTATGTGTAATATGTGCGTGTACATATATGTGTGTATTAATATTACATGTTATATGTTGTGTATATGTTGTGTGTGTATCTAGTGACTAGTGTCCTACATTTTGACTGGTCACAAAGAGAATATGTTTTCTAGAGCCCACTAAAGAAGGCTGATCCAGAATATCTATTTTAATATGGAATTTAGACAATAAAGAATTTTAACATACGTTCTCCTTGAGCAGCTAGAAACTATTCTTCCTTCACCTCAACTGAATATTTGAATGTCTTGATTATTTATTTTCTTAATTACTTACATATGTATAGTATTTGAATATTATATATATATGTATAAAATCTTTAGTAAATTGTTCCTCTTTTCACTATGATTCCTCTGTTCTGTTTCCCTTTTCACTTTAAACAAATGCCTTGGGAATGAACAGAATAGTGCTTCATTTAAAAAATTTCACTGTAACAAAACTAGGTGAGAAGAGACAAAGTCAATTGAAAAAGAAAATAGGAGGGGTAAATTTCATGAATTGAAACTAATTGAAGAGAATGCTTTCAAAAACTGGGGAAAGATCCAAATTTTAGAACACTTTCAAATATTTTATTGCTATCAAATATACATGATAATAAAGTAATACACATTATAAACAATAAGACTTGAAGGGTGGAACAGTGAAAAGAGTACAGGACTTGGAATCAGTTTACTCAAATGAAAAATGGAAGTTGGACTAGATGACCTCTAAGGGCTCTTCTCACTCTAAATCTAGAGGTCCCTAAGATCACCTATGAGGAAGACACAGAGTTCAGGATAAAGAAACAGGGCAGACAGACTAATCAGAAAGCTATTACAATATGTAATGAGGGTAATGGCCACATGAATAGAGAGAAGGCGATGAAGTCCAGAACTGTTGTGGAGGTAGAACCAACAAAACCTGGCAACTGGATGGGTGTGTACAGTGAGGGGTTGGGGATGACCTTAGGGATGAACCTGGGTCACTGTTACAATGATGATGCTCTCTCTGGTCATAGAAGCATTCTAAGAAGGAGAAGGTTTAGGGGGAAAGATAATTCTGTTTTAAACACGTTAAATTTAAGGTATCAATGAGACATTCAAGACTGGCTGGAACTGAGATTCATCTGCACAGAGAAGATCATTAAACCGATGAAGTTACCAAAATAAAGTACAGAGACAAGGAAGAGGAAAAGGTCCCAGAACACATATGGAGTCGGGCACTCGATATGGATGATGATCCAGAAAAAGTGATTGAAAAGGAACCCCTTTGTCTACAGTGGTTGAGGCACAAACAAAAGATTATAATGCATAATGAGTACATAAGAGGGCTTGAAAATGAAGTGCTTCGTGAAATTGAAGGATAAATTGTTAATAACAGGTCGGATTAGGGAATGGCTTCCTGGAGGATGTGGGTTTTGAACTGGACTTTAAAGTATATGTAGAGTTTTTGGCCTGCTCCCCCTTCCTCTCTCTTCCCCTCTCCCCCAAGCGCCGCTCCAGCTGCATCACGCTCACACGGAGTTCTGGGCCACAGCAGCCTCCCTCCTTTCGCAGCCATGATCGTCTACCTGAACCTCATCAACAGTGATGAGACATTCTCCGACATTTGCAAGATCTGGGAGATTGCAAACAGGCTGTGCCTAGAAGTGGAGGGGAAGATGGTCAGTAGGACAGAGGGTACCATTGATGATTTGCTCATCGGTGGAAATGCCTCTGCTGAAGGTCCTCAGGGTGAAGGAACAGATGCCACTGTAATCGCTGGAATTCACATAGTAATAAACCATCATCTGCAAGAAACTAGTTTCACAAAAGAATCCTACAAAAAGTACATCAAAGACTATATGAAAACAATCAAAGGCAAACTTGAAGAACACAAGCCAGATAGAGAAAAACCTTCTTATGACAGGAGCTGCAGAACAGATCAAACACATCCTTGCTAATTTTAAAAACTATCAGTTCTTCATAGGCAAAAACATGAATCCAGATGGAATGGTGGCTCTCTTGGACTTCTGTGAGGATGGTGAGACTCCATATGTGATTTTTTTCAAGGATGGTTTAGAAATGGAGAAATGTTAATGAATTCAACTGATTACTTTGATCATCTGTCATCATAACTGTCTTGTCATCTACACGACAACAGTACATGGACAAACTTGGACTGATGTTATCTTGAGCTTTATTCATTTATTTTTTACCTTGATTTATTTGGAATGGAGGCATTGTTTTTAAAAACATGTCATGTAGGTTGTCTAAAATAAAACTCACTTAAACCTATTTGAGAGAATTTTAAAAAATAAAGTATATGTAGAAATTCAGTGTTTCAGGGAAAAGAAATAGCGTGGACAGGGGCAGATAAGTGGGGAAGGGGAAGACCATGTTTTAAAAACAGTTCAGTTTTGAATCATGTTTAAGGAAGGGAGTAATATAAGACTGGAAAGGTAGTATGCTTTCAGACTTTGACCTTTGCTCAGTAACCACTGATGACCATTGAACTGAAGAATGATAGGCCTGATTTTTGTTTCTTAGTTTGCTATGAGTATGAAGGCGGTACAGAGAGTGGAAGGGAAGAAACACATAAAGAGGTTATTGCAGAAGCCTGGGAAGCTTGTTCTATGGGACAGCATTAGGATAGTGACAGTGGGGATGAAGAAGAAGGGATGGATAAAGGAGACTTGATGAGTAGAATTTATTGAACATTGTAATTGATTAGATATGAAGAGTTGAGAGAAAGGGAAGAGTAAAAGGTAATACCAAGATTAAAAACAAGGGAGACTTGGTGAATGGTGGTGCCACTGACAGAAACAGTAAAGTTAAAAGGAGGAACAGATTTAAGTGGCAACATCATAAATTCAGCTTTGGGCATGTTGTGTTTGTGATACAAATGGGACATCCATGTGGTTGAATCTTCTGGGTAGTTGGTGATGAAGATCCAGAGTTGAGAAGAGACATTAAAACTAGAAATAGTAGACTTGAGAGCCCCCTGCACAGAGGTGATTGTTGAAACCATGAAGGTAAATGTGATTGCCATGACAAATAGTATAGAGAGGCAAGAGTAAAAACCCAAGGTCAGAACCTTGACTATCTACTGTTTTGAAGTCGAGACAATTATAAGCCAGCAAAAGAGACAGAAGAGAAATGATTGGAGAGGTAGGAGTAAAACCAGGAGTATGTTGTATCTCTAAAGTCAAATGAAAATAGAGTAACCAAAAAGGAAAGAGTAGTCAACAGTATCATGCTAGAGAGATTAAGAAGGATGAGGACTGGCAAAAGCCATTGGCTTCAGGAATTCAGAGATCACTATATTAGATGACCTTTAAGAGGACAGTTTTAGAAGAGTGGTAGTGGTAGAAGCCAGATGGCAAAGAGTAGAGGGAAGGAGCGAGTAGTGAGTAAGTGGAAGAATGAAACTTTTCCAAGAACTTTGGCTCCAGAGAGAACGAAGGAGATGTTAATATGTCAGGTAGTGATGCCATGTTTTAGAGGGTAGAGACTATGTGATTCTTTGTGTGGTATGGTGTAAGTTTAGGTATTATATAAGTTTTTTCACGATGAGGATGAAGGAAATTTAATTCTGAAAATCAGTCATCCTGAAAAGAAAGGCAAACTGCCAAAATACTCACTAGGAAGTGAAAGCCAAGGAATAAATCTTTGTTTACTTAAGTCCTTGTAACAGGATACTCTAATTTGCCAGTGGATCAAAATTCTTCTGTAGTCTTCACAATCATAATCATCCAAGAATATTTATTGACTGCTCTCATAAGACATAGTGCTATGCTAGGCCCTGGAAAGCACTGGTTCTTCCATCTTGGTAACTGACCTCTAGAAATTTATAGGCCAAAATACCTACTGCCTCCTCATGCTACTCAGCCCCAAACATTAACGAGCTGCTACCACTCTTTCATATCCTTCAGTTCTGTTTTAGAATTATTTTAAAAAATTAAATGCTTTGTTAACTTTCTTGCCTTATCTGTGATTTAGCAAGAGTTTTGGAGTTATTAACTTTTTCTAATGAGTGAATGAATGAAAATACATTTATGTGCTTACCCAATATTTAACACTGGGCTAAGTTGTATATAGAAATACAAGTGCAAAGAGACCCTATTTTCAAGGAGTTTGTATTCCATAAGGTAAACAATCCACCTATCAGGGAGTGGTGGTCTGAGAAGGATGTTTTGATATGGAAAGTCTGTGGGAGAGAGAGGAGAACAATACGGCAGGCAAATGACTCTCTTTCCAGAGGTTTATAGTAATTAATTTGTATACTTTTCTGGGTATGAGGTGAGGGAAGAAGGAAAGGGATCATATGCAGAAAATGGCCCAAGTGAGGAGGCATAGTGTCCAAGCAGGAGTTTTTAATGGCTTAGCTTGGAAGATGAAGCATCAACTACAATCAGGTAGAAAGTGGGCTGGGTGAAGAAGTCCCTGATAGATGGTGATTCATTGAGAAAACAGTGGCAACTTTCTACCTCAGCTCCATTATATTTTGGCAAAGTGCTGCTTATTCTGAACAAGATGCCACTGTCTGGTTTTCATTTTTGCTTATGTGTTTCTCCTTCCTATAAGCCTACGCCAGAGTATCAGATGTTACCTTGCATTTTAAAATATCACTTGTCCATATAATCCATTTAATGTAATCATCAGGTATCCATTGCATTTGTTCAAGAAATGCTGAAAGGGTAGTCCCTATCTAGAAATCTTTTTTATTGAAACTCTGTTAAGAATGTGTGCCAGATAAAATAATATGCTAAAAAAAAAAAGGATTGGGGGTTGTGTGGAGCCAAGATGATAGATTACAGGCAGCTACCCAGCTAAGCTTCCTCAACATTCCTCTTCAAATTATTTTAAAATAATTCCTCAGATCAAATTTTGGAGTGGTAGAGTCAAAAAGGGGGCAGAATAAGACACTTTTCTGGCCTAAGAAGATTTAGGAGGTCCACAGAAGTCTGTGACACAAGGGTGGAAGCCTGTCCAGAATGTACATGTGCAATGGCAGCAACTTTGGGAGCTCTTAGCCCAGAGATTGGTAAGGAGTCAGACAACTGGTCAACAAGGTATTAAAGGGGACCTATTGCTGGCTCTGGGTGCAGCCGGCACTGATTGGCAATTCTGTTGCCCATATATAGTTACAGGTCACAGTTCTAGGGTGGAGAGGAGCCCATGTGGTCATTCACAAGGAAGCAAGGGCTCTGGTCACCTCTTCAGGGCCAAAAGGAGTGCTAGTACTTATAACTGCAAAAGACCTATCTATATGTTCAAAAATATTTATGGCAGCTCTCTTTGTGATGGTAAAGAATTGGAAATTGAGGGGATGCCCATCAACTGGGGACTGACTGAACAAGTTGTGGTATATAATTGTAATGGAATACTATTGTGTTATAAAAAATGATGAGGGGGTGGTTTCAGAAAAACAATGCTAGACCTATATGAACTGATGCAAAGTGAAGCATGAAGAACCAGTAGATCATCATGCACAGTAATAGCAATGTTGTAATGAAGATCAGCTGTGAAAGATTTGGCTACTCTGATCAATACAATGATCCATGACAATTCAAAAGGACTCATTATGAAAAATGCTATGCACCTCTCAAAAGAACTGGTGAATTCTGAGTGCAAATAGAAGTATAATTTTCTTGCTTTTTTATGATATGGTTAATATAGCAATATGTTTTGCATAATTTCATGTGAATAATTAATGTCAAATTGCTAAAAAGAAAAGAATGTTAAAAATAAATAAATAATAAAAATTCTAGTCCTCATAGATTGCTGTGAAAAGGGAGTTAACTTCTTTCATTGCTGTACCTTGAACTGTTATTACCATATTTCTTATAGCTGTTTGGTTTTATCTATGTATTTTAGTTTATGGTTTTATCTTTTGATAACCTCATTTTGCCGACTCCAAAACATTTCCTAATAACTACTGAGTACTTTTTTGAACCTGGTCCTCAAATTAAAGGTAATTTTGTAGCGCTTGTGTGGATTTTTGAAGGTTTGTCTTTATAATGTAGCATTTGCTCAGACTTTATACACGTTTTTCTCTTATAAAACAAAATAGGTCTTTTATAGTGGTTAACATTATAATTGGGGCAGCTAGGTAGCATAGTGGCTAGAGCACAGGTCTTAGAGTCAGGAGGACCTGAACTGAAATCCAGCTTCAGACCTGTACTAGCTCTGTGACCTTAGGCAAGTCACTTAACCCTTATTGCCTCCAAAAAAAGCCTGCCCCCAAACAAACATATTTTTAGGGGCAGCTAAATGGCACAGTAAATAGAGCACCAACCCTGGAGTCAGGAGGACCTGGGTTCAAATCTGGCCTCAGACACTTAACACAAAACTAGCTGTGTGACCTTGGGCAAGTTATTTAACCCCAGTTGCCCTACCTTACCCCCTCCAAAAAGCAAAAAACAAAAACAAAAAACCCCAGCATTGTAATTGGAAATAGTTTTCTGGCAAATAATCATTTAATAATTGCATTGACATTAAATCTAATTCTTAAAATCCGTGTATAATTGTGTGGTTTAAATAGTTTATGGTGAAAAATTCAAATATTATTTATAGCTATATTTATTATTATTATCATTATTATTATTATCTATTAACTGTATTCAAGATCATGATAGGCATAATTAATCAAATATTTAGTCTATTGAGATAGCATTTGCTTAATATTTGTTCTTATGATTCAAGTTTATATGTTCTTCTGATTACTTGGACTTTTTCATTAACCATAAGTCTACTGCTCACTTTTAGTTGTTTTTTTCTTAATTTACTTTTGGTAAACAAAACTTTCCATCATTCTTTTATAATCTCCATGACTTTTGTGGCTATTTTATTGGGACAACATATAATTCTGATGTGATTAGCTATCATTATATAATAAATATATAAATATTACATGTAATATTATTATGTTAGCACATGGTATTAGAACATAGGCATGAATTTAATTGAACCTTACTAGGAAAAGGCATTATAAAAGCAAGATTAATTGATAAAGGTCTATGGTCAGAAACAGGAAAACTGGTGAATCATGTTCCCCCCACCCCCATTCACTTAGTAGGTGTCTGATTCTCTGTCATAGTTACTACTCTCAACTGTTCCAAAGGTATTTGAGGACCCTGATTTGGGGAAGTGAAGGAGGAGAGTTGAGGAAGTTGCGCATCTTGATGAGTGTACTCAGTAGCATAAGAGGCAAGGCCATCTCCTGACAATGAAGGGAAAACATGTTTGGACCAGTTTGGAAAGTTACAGGAGAGACATTACACAACTGTGGTGTGGGCACAAGGAGAACTTGGTTGAGGTTTAGTAGTCAGGGACTACTAGCAGAAAAGGCAAAAAGGATAGGTGGTCATGTAAAAGCTATAGTATTTGCTAATTTATATGGATTATTGGGCCATTGCTTTAATGTCTCTCCCTAGTTTTTTTTTAAAGAAAAAAAACTTTCCCAGTGGTTAGTTTCCATGAGCTCATTTTTTGAATGTTCCTTTTTATTATTGAGAAAAACAAACCCCAAAACCCCCACTTGTTTCAGCAATCCACATTTCTCTTCCTCTGTGTAAAATTGCCCAACTAAGAATTATGTAAATATTTAAAAGAGATCAGCAATCTACTGAAATAGTTTTTCTACTAAATTTGTTGGAATTTTAAAAAGTATCTTTCAGTAATAGAGGAGAGGATTGAGGGTATGTATTACAGGGGTTGGCTTGATAAAGAGATGGGCCACCTTTTTAGAGTCTAGAGGAAAAAACCTGAACATGAAGGGAGACCAATGACTGATGTCAGGAGGATATAAAATGAGAAGGGAAGAAGGTGGAGCTCCTGGAAATGATGTGGTTTTTTTAAAGTATGAGTAAGTGAGGTGCTCAGCTGGGAAGGTTGGGGTAGGGATGTTGTAGAAGGCTTGAGGAGAGAAGAAGAGGTTTGGAATAGAATTGTATTATTGCTATGCCTTTAATTTCACAGATTCCTTCCTCTTCTCACTAATACTAGGGTCATTACTCTATGCCAACATCACATTTCTAGGAAGAACCTTAAAAACTCTGAACACCCAGATAAAAACCTATAAATTCCTTCTTCTTGTTATTGTCTGGTTCAGCCTAGATTGTACACAATGATTATATAAATTATCCTTTCTAAAATCTTTATATGTTCATTTCTTTTTCTTCCAAGGCTGGACACATTCTTCCTGAGATCACTGTTCCATAATCCATACTCAGGGAACACAAAGCAGATGGAGAACTAGGGCCTCATCTAAACCAACACATGTGTCTTAGCCCCGTATGATCAGAGTTTGCCATTTTTGACTGGATGAAGGAATGATGACTCCTCCCATACCTCTCATCAGAGGGAGAGAAAGTAATCTACCTCAAGTTGAGTCAGAGGAAGAGAGCAAGCCAAAAGGTGTCTCTCCTTTAACTGATACTCTGTTCTGCGCTGTTGTTATGAGGTAGGCGTGGATCAAAGTACTATCCAGAAAACATATGTGATGTTCCCCCACCCATCTTTTCTCTCTCCCTGCTATTATTATTTTATTGGGGTTTTTTATAGCTTCCCATTTTCTTATCCTTCTTACAACATTAAAAAGAAATCAGCCCACACACCAAAGGACCAAGTCATTTATTGGAGGTGTCCAGAGCACAGGCTTAGGATTTCATGGGCCATGTTCTACCCATAGCATCTCCACTCCATTACAAAATAAAAATAGTATCTGATATAGGGCTTAAATCACAATATATACATAATAACTTTTGATGGATTTCTCATTTGGGGAAGAAGCTGCTATAGTCAATAAGATCACTGGACTTGATGTTGAGTAGATTTGGGTTCATAAAATTGTGCAAACCAATTGAAAAGTATGAATGTGCATTAGTGTGTGTGTGCATATGTGTGAATATATGAATATATACATAAATGTTATAATAGGTTTGCACAATTGTATGAGGTAGGAAGTCTATTATTTTCTTTTTTTAAAGATGAGTCAATTGGAGTTCAGAGTGGATAAGTGACTTATCCATGGAGTGTCAGTGAAGAGATTCAGATTTAGGGTTTTCCTGACTGTGTCCACTATTCTTTCTTTTTATTTTTCTCTTCATTTAAAAAAGAAGAGATTTATTGAAGTCCTTTTTTGTAACTTCTCAATGACTTCTTCTCCCAGTCTCTCTTCCCAAGTAGAATCTTCTTTTGTAACAAGTTCAGTCAAGCAAGACACTTTACCATATTAGTCATGTATGAAATGTATGCCTCATTTGCTAACATCTAACAGATTTAGAGCTTGAAGGGATGTTAGATGTCTTCTGGTCCAACCCATAATTTCACAAATGAAGAAATGGAGATGTAAATAGGTTAAGTGGCTTGCCCAGCATCACAGAGGTCATAATAAGTGATAGAACCAAGACCTGAACCCAGTTCTTTCAACTTCACATTCACCCTTTTCACTCCACTCTAAATAGTTTGACATAACTCTGTTGAAATGTGTCCTTTAATGTAATTAGTATTCATTAGTTCTTTGATGTAATGACTAGATGCTACATTATGAAGTCTTTCAGTGTTATCTTCCTTTACATTTTTGTAGTCATTATGGAAATTGTCCAAGTTCTGCTTACTGTGCTCTGCATCAGTTCATAGAAATCTTCCCAAGTTTCTCTGAATTCTTTATATTCGTCATTTCTTAAAGTACAATTACATTATATTACACTCGTGTATCATAATTTATTCAACTATTCCCCAGTTGATGAGCATCTGCTTTACTACTTCTCTGCTACAATAAAAGGAGATGATATAAAACTTTTTAATTATAAGCACCTGTCTATCTGTTTTTCATCTTTCTTGAGTTATATACTTATGGTCTATCTTTTATAATTAGAATTCCACTTTTTTTCTAGATTTGTTGGAAAAATTCAATCAACTCTACTAATAAGGTGCTTATCTTCATCATTAAATTATTTTCATCTTTTCCAATCTGTTGAAAATGAAGTAAAACATCAAAGTTATTTTGTTTGCATTTCTATTTATAGTATTAATTTGGGGCATTTTCTTATGACTTGATAATTAGCATTTTGTCTCTTGAAAACTGCCTGCTCATATCTTTTCACAACTTATCTATTGGACATTGATTCATATATTTTGTTGTTCATATTGTTCATATATATTTGTATCAGTTCCCATATCTTTAATCAGACCTTTAACAAAGATATTTGCTACAAAACCTTTTTCTTAATTAACTGTTTCTCTTCTAATTCTAGATGCATTTATTTTGTCTGTGTAAAAGTACTTATATTTAATGTAATTCAAATTTTCTATTTTATCTTTTGAAATCAATTCTATTCTCTAAGAAATAGAGAATTAAATGCTTAAGAATTATCCACCTGCACAGTTTCACAAGGCATCCCCTTATTTTCTCTAATTTTTAAAAATAATATGACATTTCAGCCATATATTCATTTGGAGTTTATTGTGGTAAGTGGCATAAGACATTGATCTAAACCCAATTTAAGCCAACATCATTTTCAGTTTTCCCAGCAGTTTTTGTTGAATTGGAAATCCTTACCCCTGAAATCGGTATCCTTGAGTTTATCAAATTCTAGATGACTGTTCTATCACTTTGGGATCTTACTTTTCTAGTCTGTTCCACTGATCAACTTTTCTAGCTTTTATCCAGTATCAGATAGTTTTACTGGTTTATCATCTAGTCTGAGATGTAGTAATGCTCGATATCATTTGTTCCTTTTCCCCTCATCGATTTTGTTGAAATTCCTGGTCTTTTTTTTTCATCCAGATGTAGTTTGCTATGATTTTATCTAAGTCTATAAATTAAAGCCCTTGGTAGTTTGGTATGGCACTAAATCTCTAAAGTAATTTAGTTATTTATAACCTAACCATAAACAATGAATATCTTTCCAATTTCTTGTATTCCTTTATTTATGTAAAGTGTTTTATAGTTATAGTAATATAAGTTTTGAGTGTTTGTTGGTGGGATGGTCCCAATGCATTTTATGATTTTGCATGGAACTTTTCCTAGTGCTTGGTTTTGTTTAGTAACATATTAAGATTGATTTTGTGTATCTGTTTTATATCCTACTATTTTACTAAAATTACTAATCATTTAAATTAATTTTTCATTGAACATCTAAGATTCTCCATAAATGACATCTTCCAGCAAAAATATTTTGAAGTTATCTTTGCTAATGTTCATTCCTTCCACTTATTTTTTTTCTTATACTAGCCATCATTTCTAGAACTTTATCAAATAATAATAGTGACCATGGACATATTGCTTCTCCATTATAATTAGTGTTAGTTCTTGATTTTTAAGTAGTATTTCCAAAATAAATTAGTGTTGCATTTTCTCAGACCTTTTTTATTTATTAATATAAATATGCAATTTTTATTGTTTTTTATTAATGTGGTCAGTTATGTTTACAGTTTCTTTGATATTTAACTAATCCTATGTTTCTGGTATACATCTAACTTAGTCATAATTAATAATTTTAAAAATATATTTCTACTGGTCTCTCCAATACCCTGTGCTCGTAGAATGATTAAATGGCATTCAAAGATGAGTAAGATGATGTCAGTAATAAATTCTTGTTTCCTGTATAGTAAAAGAAGTCTGTCCAAATCACATTCTTGGAGTGAATAAGAAACTTAAGCTCAAAAATCATTTATCTAGAACTATAAGACATACAGTCCAATCCCTTCATTTTACAGATGAGGAAATTGGGGCTCAGGTAGGTTAACTGAGCCCAAAGTTGCACTCATAAGTACCAGAGGAAGGATTTGAATGTAATTCTTCTGAATCCAGAGTGGGTTCTTCTTCCATTGGACCATTTTGCCTCCTCAAGATAAAAGACAGAAATATTTAAGGCAGAAAATAATTAAAATGATTAATATTATCTTTGAACCCTATGCCCAGAACTCTAGGCATTCTGCTTCTGCATTAAATGTGAAATTCCCAGAATAAAATTATGGGTCAGTCACTATCTGATTTAGCTTTCAGATTCTCATACCAGGTATCCAGTCGCTGGTAGCTTGCTTCCCATTGTCCCTTGCTTCCCATTATCTCTGACCCCACCTCTTATCCCTGAGAGCATGCACTGGTAACTAAAATAGTGATATTGACTATCTCTGTGGACCTGATGATCAGAAAAATTATTTTTCTGGACACTTTGGGCTGCAGGGGACAGGGCTGATTCTGTAGGTAACTTTTCTTTCTATCCAGTATGCTCATTAAAAAAGTTTCCTGAGTACTAGCCCCACTTGTGTTTGTCTGGAAGTTTGGGGGAACCTGTCCTTTTATAAGAATCCTTTGCAAGTCTTTATTTGCATCGCGTCTGGAAATTGGACATTAGTTATATAGAGTTTTATAATCCATTAGACAAAAATAAGTGGACAGTAGGAAAACAAATATACATAGTCATGGACACCTAATTTTTTTCTGTTTGGGTAAACAAAGTCAAAATCTGAGTTGTACAAATCGGTAAAGAATGAAAATCAAAAAGTCAACAAGGCATTCTATAAAAATAACTTCAATGCAGGAACTCTTTGAAACATTTAGACCTATTAATGAAGTTCTAGGTCGTTTTAATTTAGGAATATCATTCAGTTATGGTTTTCCCACACTACCCTTTTGCCTAATTTTACTAATTCCTGTGGTTCTTGGGTGATGAGCTACTCCATACCTCTCTTTAAAGTAGAGGAAATTTCTGAGCTTCTCATGAACACGAGATAGATGGTTGTCATTACTAGGAAGGCTCAATCTTTGAATTTTAGGAAGTTGTGGTAAGACAAGTTTTGTTTTCAGTTATTTCTCATTTAGTAATTGAGATTAAAGGGCAACCCCTAAGTGTAGGAGGGAAAAGACTTTATTTTATCATTAGAAGTAAGAGATGAAGCCTCAGGGTTTAAATTAGGAAGAATCTCTTGAACTTTCAGAGTTGGTCATTTGTTTTCAAATGTTTTAAGTCTCAGAATATGGAGAACAGTACTGGACATGTACTCAAGGCTCAGTCGTTTTGGGATGCACAAAAGAAGAAACATTCTGTTCTTTGTTTTTCTATAAATTTCACAATTATCAAAAATTAATCATTTAAAGGCTTCGTAAGTAGGTGACATGGTGAAGTGATCTTACCATGGATTCAATTATCATTCCTAAGAGCTGGTAACTGTCAGATCTACTTATCCAGTCCTAACCTCTTTGCTGACCTCATCTCTTCAACAATCTATTAGATATCTCAAACAGGATGTCTTGTAGACATTTCAAACTGAACAAGTCTAAAACTGAACTTATTATCCTTCCCCCCCCAATTCTCTAACCTTCCAAACTTCCCTATTCCTGTCAAAGGGAGGATTGCAAGCCTAGATGCCATCTTCAACTTCTAACTCTCAAGCTCCATGGCTAATCTGTTGACAAGTTGAGTCTAGTTCAGTTTCTTAACACTTCCCTCATATGTGTCCTGCTGTGCTCTGACACTTGTACCATCCTGGTGCTTCACTTTAGGCATAGACTATTCTAATAGCTTACATGTTGGTTTACCTGACACAAGTCTCTGCCATTCCATTCCATTTTCTACTTTGCTGTCAAAGTGATGTTTCTTAAGCATAGGTCTGAACACATCACCCTTCCTGCTAAATAAACTGTGGTGGGTTTCCATCACCTTCAGCCTCAAATGTGTTCAAAAGCTCTTACACACACACACACACACACACACACACACACACACACACCTTTCCAGTCTTCTTACACCTTATACCCCTCCTCACATACTCTGATCGAGTGACACTGGGCTTCTGACTGTTCCGCAAACCAAGCAGTTTATCTCCAGACTTCCTAGCTAAAATCCTGCATTGCAGAAGCTTTTCCTGATCCCCTTATTAATTCTTGTGCCTTACCTCTATTGGTTATTTCTGATATATCCTATCTAAAGCTTGTTTGTACATAATTGTTTGCATTTTTGTCTCCCTCATTAGACTCCTTGAGAACTGAGACTGGGTTTTGTTGTTGTTGTTTTTAACTTTCTTTGTAGCCCCCATGCTTAGTACAGTGCCTGGCACATGTAGGTACTGAATATTTATTATTGATGATCCAAAGATATGCTTTCTATCAAAATCCCAGAGATATCATAATCATTCCATTTCTCTTTACAATGGAAGGATTTCTTCACTGAACAAAGAAACATTTAGAGCAAGTAATCTGTTATGTGTGTGTGTGTGTGTGTGTGTGTGTGTGTGTGTGTGTGTGTGTGAGAGAGAGAGAGAGTGTGTGTGTGTGTGTGTGTGTGTGTGTGTGTAATTGAAAAGGAGTCAAGTCAAATGCTTATTTTTACTCCTTTGTCCTAAAGCCTGGTAGGCTTTTAAAAGTGACTTTTAGTATGATAAAAACCTTAATGAAGATTAGCAATCCCTGATATCTGGGGGAAGAGAATATTCTAATTTTTTTAAATGGTTTCTGGACAAAAGTCCAGTGTAGATTCAGAAGTGAGACAGGGCTGTATGCTGGAAAGAGCTCCATTTGAAGAAATTGGTAGACTTGGGTTCTAATCCTAATTCTGCTGTCTCATTGACTTCCTACAAATTACTTCACTTCTCTGGGCCTCATTTTTTTATCTGTAAAATTAGGGAATTAGACAAAATGATCTCTAATAGTAGGGGGTATCTGAATTTACCATATATTATTCATTCTCCAAAATTTACAGCATCTGTATCTATCATTGACCATTATGAAAAAAAAATATTCTTTTAAAAATATCCTTTTGAACAGAAACAGGGATCTGTGCTTTAACAGCTAGATAACTCCTAGTATAGGAACCCTTTTCACCAATAATAATTTGCTTTGATATCAGCAATTCTCAATCTGTGGTTCACACCCCCTTTGGAGGTCAAATGACCCTTTCACAGGGATTGCCTAAGACCATCAGAAAACACATATTTACGATGGTCTTAGGAACTGAGACACTACTCCTCTATCTGTCTCCAGGTGGGTCCACCCACATGCAGATATGCCCACATACCACTATTAAAGGGTCATGGCATTAGGAAGGTTGAGAAACACTGTTTTATATAGTACCTTAAGGTTTACAAAACACTTTACAAATATACTCACCATAACCCTGGGAGGTACATATAATTATTGTTGCAGTTCTATAGATGAGGAAACAGGCAAACAGATGTTGTGACTTGCCCAGGGTTACACATTTAATAAGTGTCTGAGCTGGGATTTGAATCTAGGACTTTTAAACTCATAGAACATCATCCACTAAGTCATGTTTCCTCTTAATAAGCTCCTAATAAAGCTATAATCATTATTAAATGAAGTTACTTTTAAATTTTGTTATGTACCTCTTGAGGCCTGGGATTTGCTTTTCTGCTTATTTGATAGCACCCTACAGCTGAAGCAATTACATTCTTACCAATGTTATTAATGGTGTCTGTATACAGCCTTATTAATCAGGTATGTTATAAATGGAGAATTGTGAATTAATAATATCACTAATTGCATGGGTGATGATCAAATGAGAAATAAGTTCTAGTATTGTAAAAAAAAAACAATGAAATTCTTTTTGTGTTCCAACAGGAAATATGGGATGTATAAAATCAAAAAGAAAAGACAATTCAGCTCACGACGGAATAGATTTGAAGACCCAACCAGTACGTAATACTGACCGAACTATTTATGTGAGAGATCCAACGTCCAATAAACAGCAAAGGCCAGTAAGTAGATAGTCTCAGGGGAGAATTCCAAGAGCAAGATCCAAGCATGGCTGGCATAATTAAAATTTAATTGAGAACATATGCATGTGTCATGATTGATTGGTTCTCAAATAATTTGTTTTGTAATTAAACCATTCTAAAGGCATGTAAACAACTTTATAGATACCTGGCCATTTATTGTATAATGATTATTCTATTATTTTTTGCATATTGAGAAAATTATTTTTATATCAATTGTGGCAATAAAAATTTCAAACTCAAGAATGAATATCCTATTCTATAAAGGAAAAAGATTTATATTAGAATATGTAGTGAGATTAGCACAGTGCCCCTAAATACAAACTACAACAAAGTATACATCTAAAATATTGCCTACCAATGCTTCTTTGCTTCCTATCTTTTCCTAGTGTTCTCCCACCTATCTAAGCTAATCAAGGAAAGGAATCCCTTAATTTTTAGTATAGTGAAGAACACTGCAGATCCTTTCTTTATAATTAATATATATATATACATATATATATATA
>CM053594.1:202953722-202989605 GCA_028646575.1 Pseudocheirus occidentalis
CTGAATTGAGATGTGGTGGGAGATAAGACAGCATAAAAGTTAAGCAGTTGCATGTCTGGGATTTTTTTTAAAATTTTATTTCTTGTATGAATAAAAATCTCAGGCTTATCATGGAATTGTATTTGCCACAGTAAAATCATTTTCTTTATGAAGAGAAAACCAGGAAAATATGAGGAGGAAAGTGAATGATTCCTAATTCTCTCATTATGAGATACTACAATTCCCACGTAAAATCAAATTCTTCTTCCCTTGCACAGTTTACCATAGACTGACTTTTAAATCAAGTGCTTTTGAATTTCAGGTGTGGAAAATGTTATCATTTTCAGTCTTGTTGGACAGCAAAGGTGAAGGAAAATATTAAAATATGCTTAATTCATTTTTAAGTAGGGAAGAAACAACATGCTTCACTTTATAAAAAGTTTTATTTTCAGTAATAAAGAGGTAAAAATTTCACTTAATTCAGAAATCAGACATACCTAAATATTGTTGCAAGTTTAATTTCTATAATGTACAATACAGTATTGTGTTTCAGTTGGTGCCTTTGGCTATGTGGGTAAAGATCATGATTTCTATTCCTTTATTATCAGTTGACTTTGCTCTGATTCATGCTAGATGATTAGAAACTAGATCAATTATTATGAAAATACATGCCATTGGTCATAAGGGGAAATGGACAAAAGCATCAATGAGGAGTAAAAGTCATTAGCCACAACTGAAAAGACCATTTTTTAAAAGGCATATTATGTCATGGTCATGGAGAGATGGAACAGCGTGGTTTCAAGGGGAGAGTTTTAGACTTGGAATCCTGGGTTTGAATGTAACCTCTGACATTTATTGTACAATGAGCAAAAATCACTTAAGCTCTCTAAGTCTAGATTTCCTAATCTGTAAAATTGAAATAATACCCACTTTATAAGGTTATTGAGGGAATCAGGTGAGATGATAAATGTAAGAACTTCATAACTTTTTTAGTACTTTATATAAATGTTACCCTGTGATTACTAAAAAAAAAATGGAATCAAAAGCTAATAATGCATATTACATGAAGGATGTCTAATTTTAAAAGTATAAATTAATGATGTATTTGAAAATCATTCAAATAGGCAAACTCAATAATAATGATTTGCTACTCTCAAGATTTTTGTCATATTTTTTAATCTTTGGATTATTTTCTCCAAGGCTTATATTACAAACAATATATTAATTCTACAAATCTTAATGATCAAAAAATTAAGTATAAAATGTATTAAAAATGATAAAGTATACTTAGAGCTAAATTAAGTATTATAGGTAGGTAAAAAAAAATTAGCATCCATGATAGAATTCCATCAACCTGGGATATCTCTGGTAGTTTTTTTTTTTAACATAGTCTACACTTTGTGCCATTTATGTTAAATCACTTTAATCAGATAATCAATGGAGTAAAAAAATTGAAGAATTTGTAATCATTTTACATTCACTCTGTCTCTCTTTCAAGAATTACTAGAAGCTTCCTAAGTCATTTTATAAGTCATTTTACCACCTTTGTGGGGGCAAGAGAATATATCATCAGAATTTGCAGTGACTTGGTGCATATTCCTTCCCTTCCCTGTGTCCTACCCTTTTCACTTCCATCCAAGGAAAGCTAAAACCTCGAGAGTATACCACTGCTACCAGTGGTTGGTCAAAGTCAGTCTTTAAGCTTTTCTCTTTGAGTTCTTCACTCCACTAGCAGGTGGTTTCACATTTGTAAGAGCCTCCATTTGGCACTTTATCCCCTCTCCTCTCTGTTTCCTATACACCTCTCCTTGGTCCTGCCCAGTCCCATGAGGCTATTCCTGTACATAGCTTTTCAGAATTTCTACTTGTATTTTTCTCCACTTTCTTATTTATGAAAGCATCAAACTCACATCCCAGTTGCCACTGTTAGCATAAAGGCATTATACGGAACGCAGATGTGACCCAGAAAAACTTACTATGCAGAGATGCTTAACACATATTCTCTTTGTAGGTAACCAGTGCAGACTCTCAACTTTTACCAGGACAAAGGTTTCAAAACAAAGGTATGTTTTCATCAGAATATTCCATGTGTTTTTAAAAACATTTTCAGATCCATTGTAAAGTAATTTCCCCTTAGCTTTTGTATATGCCCTAGGCTATTGTAATTAATTATATTTATCTGTTTTTTCATACATACTTTGTTTCTGTATTTTCTGTGGATCTTTGTAGACTGTCCACTGCATGATCCTCCAAGGGCAAGAGTCATGTGTCTTATTCCCTTAAGAATACCTCCCTGTAGTTCCAGGCTCAGTGTTCTACACAGAATGGGCACTTGATAATATTTCTGAGGGTTTATCTTTTAGGTGTTTTCACTTGAGTTATTCATTAATAGATTCAGAAGATCAAGGGACTGTGGTAATAGCCTTATATCCCTATGATGGCCTTCACCCTGATGATTTATCATTCAAGAAAGGAGAAAAATTGAAAATCCTTGAAGAGTAAGTATATCCACATTACAGCTTCTGCCCTTGATTCCCATCTCCATGAAAGGCTTGTAGACCTGTCCATTTTATCCACAGCTTTTACCTTCTAGTAATTCAGTTTTAGCTTGATCCTTGTCAATGTGAAAATGAAACTTCACAATTTTGCTACTGGTACAGTTTTAGTGCTTAGATAAGACAAGGTCAAAATAACTACTTTTGCCTTTTATCTGCTAGAATGCTTTAACTAGCTAGTCTCACTTTGTAGAAAAATGTTATTTTTTTGTCTGTTTTACAATTTTAGAATTTTTTGTGTCCAAGTAGACTTCAAGCATTGTTAAAGATGCTTTTTTAAAAAATTTACTGCTTTTTACTTTAAAAATTTAATTTGGTTTTATGAACCTAAAGTAAATAAATAAGATTCTAAAATCAGTCACTGTTATTTAGGAAGCCCATACTCAGCATTAATATTATATATTTGCTATAAACATAGTATCTCATTTTCCACATTATTTCCTTAACCCCTTTTACTCTATCTCAGTTACTTAGAGTAGTTAAAAGACAAGCTTCTAAACTGAGAATAAGACATTCTACATGTTTTCATCTTAGCTATATCTAGCACATGCCAACTTGCTTTGGATACATATGTTACCATTTCAAGTATTGAATAGATTTGAGGAGGGAACACTATAAACATCCTCCTGTGTATTGTGGTTAAAGACTTCTTTTCCTGCTCTGTAGTGGCATCAAGGAATTTGAGGAGTAGGCAGCTCATACTTCTAAATGGGTCTGGAAAGCAGGCAGATCACATAACTTAATTCTCATCTTTTTGTTTCCCCTCACACAGACACACATAACATATGGTTGGCTCTATATATAACTTCTTTGTAAAAACTGAAGAATGAGGAAATGACTCATTACATTGGAATGTTTTTTATTCAAAGTTTTTCCATGATAAATATTGCTATAGGGGCAACTAGGTGGCGTAGTGTATATATAGAGCACTGACCCAGGAGATAGGAGGACCTGAGTTCAAATCTGGCCTCAGACACTTAACACAAAAGACTAGCCATATGACCTTGGGCAAGTCACTTAACTCTAATTGCCCCTCCAAAAAACTAAATAAATATATGACTGAATAAATAAATAAATAAATATTGCTATCAAAGCCAGATAGTTTAATATGGGAATTAATATAACATGGAAGGGTGACATTTGCTCTCTTGTCTCATTTTCCCTTTCTTTTTAAATCTGTCACAAGAACAGTGATACATCTCTCTTAGCTAAATTGAGATAAGTAACTGATTTTTACCTGAATAGCAATATGTGTGTGTCTACACGCACATACACACACACACATATGGTCTTACATTTCTAAAATATGGTAACATGGTCTATTAAAACTGCTTTGTTGTAACACTAAACAAAGTGACCAACATTTGGGATTCTGAGAGAGTGCTCAATATATAGTTCATATTCAACCTATGTTTGGACTCAAATCTTGGAGTCCTAGGTTCAGTTTACTAAAAAGAGCAATAACCAGTTTTTGACTTATTAATAAGAGCATTCTTTTATACATATTTTTGATCCAGGCATGGAGAATGGTGGAAAGCTAGATCCCTCTCAACCAAGAAAGAAGGCTTCATTCCCAGCAATTATGTAGCAAAAATCAACACCTTAGAGACAGAAGAGTAAGTTCTTCCAAAATTTCATTTAACTGATGCACCGCCTATTGTTGGATTTTTACCTTATTTATACCATTACTTCCCAAGGAAATACCATCTATAAACTTTTTCACATTTCCTTTTCAGATGGTTCTTTAAGGACATAACCCGGAAAGATGCTGAAAGACAGCTTCTGGCACCAGGAAATAGTGCAGGAGCATTTCTTATCCGAGAAAGTGAAACATTAAAAGGTGGGATGCATTTATTTTGTTTTACAAAATATTATTCCTGCAGCAATTTACTGAAACTAAAACTCAACTAATAATACAACAGATAGCAAAAGCTTAAGGCTTTAAAATTTAGGAAATTATAGAAATAGTAGGCTTTTACATTGTTTCTTGGAGGAGAGATATGCATTTTTGGGGACCAAATCAATGTAGGCTTGTTTTGCTTGATTGTGCTTTTTGGTTTCAATTTGGTTAAAATGGGGAAGGGAGGGGGGACAGAGAATTGGTGTGGAGAAGAAGACTATTGATAGTGATACAAAAAAAAGAATGTGTCAATAAAACATTCAAAGCTGTGCAGAAAAGAAGAGAAAGAGGTTCAGAAGGGAAGCAAGGAGACAAGAGGAGACAGGAGAACTTTGAAACTAATATACTGAATTTATCATATAGTTTTTAAAAAACCAACTGTAACTGATGGAGATTTGAGTATTCATGAGCAATCATCTTTGCTTTTCTCGTATAAGGAAATGCTTTTATTTGCTGATATTTGTCAAGTTAAGAATTACAAAAAAAAGGTATTTTAAATGGTTACTTTTGCTGTAATAATAATTGTGCGCACTCTTATAAAAAAAGACCTATTTTTACAAAAGTAATTTCTTACAATGTGTAAGGCTGTGAAATATTTTTCAAACATTTTATAAAGGTAGCTAGGTGGCACAAAGGATAGAGTGCTGGGCCTGGAGTCACATAGAGCTAAGTTCAAATCCAGCATTAGACACTAGCTGTGTGACCCTGGACAAGTCACTTAGCCACTCTTTCCCTCATTTCCTCATACGTAAAATGGGGACAATATTAGCATCTGTTCTCAAGGTTGATGTGGGGACCAAATGAGGTAACATTTGTAAAGGGCTTAGCATAATACCTGTTGCATAGTAAGTACTATATTAATGTTAGCTATTACTAAAATAAATCAAGAAATCATATTTCCATTTATTTTAAAAGTTTTTTTTAAGAAAAGGGCTGTTATGAGGGAATGAAAATAGTATGCTAGGTAACTTTCTTTAAAAAGTTGATACTGGGGGGTGGCTAGGTGGCTCTGAGCCCTGGCCCTGGAGTCAGGAGGACCTGAATTCAAATCTGGTCTTAGACCGTTAACACTTACTAGCTGTGTGATCTTGGGCAAGTCACTTAACCCCAATTGCCCTGCTTTCCCCCCTCCAAAAAGCAAAAAAAAAATAGTTGATACAGTATTCTTTTTTTAAAAATTCCAATAGAATATTTTAAAATATGTAGACCTTAAAATTTGATGATTGGTGGTAAACAATTTGAACTTATGCTAAGAAATAGGCTCAGTTCTCCAAATTCTTTAACCTAGAGAACCCACTACTAGCAAATACCCTAAATAAGTCAAAGGTTAAAAAAGTCATATATGTGTATACATATATACGTATATGTACACGTATGTATGAAAATATAATACAGCACTTTTTAACAAAAAAATACGTAGAAGCAAAGCATATAGTCACAGGCTAGGAAGTAGCAAAACATGTTGTGAGACATAACTGTAATGCAGTATTATTTTGCTCTAAAAAAATGAATATGATGACTACACAGAAGCATGGAAAGACATAAGAATGATCTAAAGGGGAGTAAGCAGAACCAGGTAAACGGTGTATACAATGACTATGCTGGTACAATTGGAAAGGTTGACAAAAAGAATAACAATCAAAACTGAATCCCATGGAATTATAATAACCAAGATTTGCCCCAAAGAACATACATCTAGAGGCATTTCCCCAACTTTTTTGCAGAGACAGGGAAACTATGAGTGTGGGACACTGAGTATAATGTCAGAATTTCTTTTTGATGTGTTGCTCATTTTAGTGACCTGAGCTTTTAAAAAATTCTTTGTTCTGAGGGATTGCTTTCAAGGAGAGATCAAGGAGGAGTATATTGGGGAAAATGTGATGTAGAGATAAAAGATCAATAAAGTTTCATTTTTAAAAAGAGCAAGTAAAAATTTTAAACTTAACTTATATTTATCATATTCAATAACATTCATTTTCTCTAATGTAAAATAAAATGAAAATCTATAACTGTTTTTTATCCTAAGTAAAGTCATTGCTTTATTTTTCCATAGGAAGTTTCTCTCTTTCTGTCCGAGATTATGACCCACAGCATGGTGATGTTATTAAGCACTACAAAATTAGAAGTCTGGATAATGGAGGTTATTACATATCTCCAAGAATTACTTTTCCCTGCATCAGTGACATGATCAAGCATTATCAAAGTAAGTAGAGAGAGCAAATACTACAATATGCATTTTTAATTTTTAATGATACGATAAAATGCTTTTTATTTTTAAATCTTTAGCTAGTTGTCTTTAAAAAAAGCAAATGCTTCTCCACATCTAAGGATCTGGATGATTTAGAAGTATCTTGGGATGCAAATTCCCATCAGCATCCTGGATACTACTATCAATAAGAAATACTAATGTTTCTATATCGTGTTGTCCTAATTCAGTGATCAGAAAGAGACACAAGTTGATTTGAGTTTTATGTAAAGGATTCTTTTCCTGGGAAGCATTGTGAGGAGTTTTAAGGTTTTCTTTTTAAGAGAAAAAAGATAGAAATGAACATATATTCTGTGTAATTGGGGTTCATCATTGTGGTACCTACTGTGTGCTCCCTATTTCTGTTGAGGACACAGCTGTCTAATCACTTACTTTCACAATTTCCTCTTCTTCATCCCACATATCTATTTAGTTTCCAAGTCCTGTCAGTTCTAATTCCACCACATGTCTTGTATCTATCTTCTTAATTCTACTCACTTACCCACCATCCCACTTCAGGGCTTAGTCACCAGTCCCCTGAATTATTACGGTAGTATCATAATTGGGCTCTTTACAGCAACCCTCTCTTTTCTAGCCCATTCTTGCCATAGCTGTCAGAGTTCTTCAGCACAGTTCTGACAATGTCATTTCCCTACCTCAAAAGCTCTAGTGGCTTCCTATTGCTTACAGGATAAAACCCAAACTCTTTGGCTTGGCTTTGAAAGCCTCTCCAATTATGCTCCAGACTGTTCCTTTTCAGATTTACTATATACTATTTTTGTCCACTCATTCTGAAGTCTAGCCAAATTGGCCTACTCCCATGGCCTTCTATACAACATTCCATTTCCCATGTCTGTTCCTTGGTATAGACTCTTTCCTTGGACTAGAATGTGCTCCCTCCCCACCCCCACCCTATTTAAATTCTTTATTTATGTGCTACAACCTGCTGATACACACCATGTAGCTTTCCATTTTCTCCTACTTGGTAGTCAGTTTTAATTGTTTGGAAACTGTAGTTTTCTGTGAGTTCTAGCCATATAGCATCAATGCAACGTTGATATTAAAGAAGGTAGACCTTTGTGTCAGGAAGAAGTTTGGGGTCTTTAAAGATGGTTTGCACTTTCCTAAAAGCAATCAAAATGGTTCCCTTCTCCTCCTGTTTAATTCTGGGATTAATTCTTTGTATTTTTTCAGTGTTTGTCTCTCTCTCTCTCTCTCTCTCTCTCTCTCTCTCTCACACACACACACACACACACACACAGAGTCAATTTCTATAGGTAGTCCATCTAACTACTTGTCATATTCTGATCAATAAACATCTCTTCATTTTTTTTCCTTTATGGAAGCTTAGGCTAATGATTTGAATGATTCCTTATTTCATTGAGCAGTTTCTACCAAATACACATGACATTTTGACACATGCATACAAGTACTGCCCCCTCCCCCAAACAGATATGCACAACAAAGCAAAATACAATTGGGCTATCAAATAAAAATCTCAAAACAATGACAAGAAGAATAACCCTTTTTTCATTTAGAAATGCCCCCAAATTAATACCTATTTCAAGGAAAATCCTATATTATTTCGAAACTAGGGTAGATCTGAGTTAAACACTTTTAGTCTAGAATATAGAATTTTTATATATGATGCAATTCAGAATACTATTTTAATGATTTTTTTCTTTAAAATTTAGAGCAGGCAGATGGTTTGTGCAGAAAGCTTGAGAAGGCATGTATTAGTCCAAAACCACAAAAACCATGGGATAAAGATGCTTGGGAAATTCCACGTGAATCAATTAAACTAGTGAAGAAACTTGGAGCTGGACAATTTGGAGAAGTCTGGATGGGTGAGTGGTCATAGGATCACATACATATCTTTCCCACATCATAGATTAGATTATTTGGAATGTTAAAAATGTAACCAGAGAATAATAATAAGAGAAGTTTCTTTGTATCTGTCTTAGCATGCGTGGCAATGCAAAATGTTAAGTAACATTAGTAACATTTCAGTTGCCTTCCCTTTACCTGGAGAAGATAAGGAATAGCCTGGCAAATACATCTTTTTTCCTTTTTTAAGTTGATAATATACAGGGATAAGAATGAGTCCTCTCTTGTATCCATTTCCCTTTCCAACAGTTTTCCTTTTGAATGGCCATTTAAAAGAGAGAAATAGGAAATTGTGTTCTTGACTGTTTGGCTACAGATTTTGAATGAACACTTTTCCCTAAGCAAAGGTCAGGAAATGTATTTCTACCTTGTGGATAAAAATAATATGGCTTCAGAGCAGGTTTTATATGTAGTAAAGTAGGAGTACATGGAATATTTGAGGAATGCTAAGACTGAGGCTGAGGGAGGTTTAAGGAAGAGATTGGCCAATGATCATACAGGGAGTGAATGAAAAAAGTAGAATTCTGCCATTTAAGACATTGTTATTCTTTTTTTTTTCTTTTTGGAGGGCAATTGGGGTTAAGTGACTTGCCCAAAGTCACACAGCTAGTTTTTGTGTCAAGTGTCTGAGGCTGGATTTGAACTCAGGTCCTCCTGACTCCAGGGCCAGTGTTCTATTCACTATGCCACCTAGCTGCCCCTAATCATTATTCTGGAGGAATACAGCACCATTCACACATCAAGGCTTGAAACTTTGAGAATTTTTTTGATCAGTTTAGGTTTGTAACAGAGAAGACTTTGGGGGGAGTATAATGCCCTGAGTACCTGAAGACAAGTGATATAAAATAGGAAGTTAGGGAGTCACAAAGTCAAATTTACCTACTTTGAAGTTTTCTTTCCAGAAAAAAAAGAATGGGACCAATTCTAAAATAAACTTCAACTAGATAACTACCGCTTACTTAGGTAGTTCTATTGCCACCTACCACAGGGATCTATGAGGAGTGATTTCTTTTCCATGAACTAATGCCATGGGATCAGTTTTGCCAATTTGTCCTTCTCATTCCTACTTTGTCCACTACAACGTAGCCCAGAGCCTGCAGTACAGAATTCATTTTAGCAAATTTAATTCAGGAAGTGTTTATTAAACACCTACTTTGTGAAAAATCATTGAGCAAGACACTGTAGGGGCTGAAGAGATGAACTTGTCATCATCCTTCTCTTTACATGGCTTATAATCAAATAGGGAACATAAAATAAATTCACAGTTAGCTCTAATTGTGAATTTACAAGGCAGTACGTGATGCATTCTATGAGAGGTACAAAGTTCTAAGGAGATATTGGGGAATAGGGAAATAAAGGAATAGAACCAAGGAAAGCACAGGCCATGCTTTGGGAATGATGAGCAGTCCTTCTTGGTTAGAATATAAGGTTTATAAATAGCAGATAGTGATATGCCTGGAACTTATCTCATATTTATTAGACTGGAGAGAATTTATAAACATACAACCTCACCTTATCCAGTTACGTCCAGTGAGATTGGATGGGGGAAGTATAAAGAGCTAGATAAATGAGAGTTGCTTTAGGTTTGGTCTAGGCCTAAAGCATTAGACAGTCTCTTCTAGGCATTTCCATTTTTATCTCTCCTTGTAGACAGCAGATAACCTTGGGGTTACTGAACTTTCTTGTCAGTCTATCCCATTTTTGTTTACATACGTGGATTGTATTATCTTTTTCTAAGATTCCTAGGAAAAGCAATGGTAATAAAAATAGCTAACATATAAAGCTTTGTGCTTTGTGTAGATGGTGTTTTGATTCTCACAACCAAAACATATGGCTGGTATTATGCTCATTTATAGATGAGGAAACTGAAAGCAAGGGAATGAGAAGGTAGGTGACTTGTGATCACATAGTTAGGGAGCATCAGAAATGCAATTCAAACCTAGGGCTTTCTCTTTTTTATATTTTATTTTCTGTTTCTCTCTCTTTTTCTCTCTGTTTTTCTCTGTCTGTCTCTCTGTCTCTACTCTATCTCTCTCTGTCTCTCCCTCTCCTTTCTTCTTCCTATTGAGAAGTCAAGACATATGATACCCATTATACATATGAAATCATGCAAAAGATATTTCTACATTAGCCGTGTTCCAAAAAGAAGCAAGGAAAATTTAAAAAGAGAAAAAAAAATTGTTTCATTCTGTACTCTGAATCTATCAGTCCTCTCTCTGACAGTGGATAGCATTTTTCATCAAGTCCTTTGGAGCTGTGATGAAACATTGTATTAATCAGACTTACTAAGTCTTTCACAGTTGATTATCTTTATAATGTTATTATTACTGTGTACATTTTTCTCCTGGTTCTGCTCATTTATTTTGCTTCAGTTCAAATCAGTCTTCCTGGTTTTTCTGGAACCATCACTTTCATCATTTCTTATAGCACAATAGTATTCTGTCACATCCATATGCCACAACTTGTTCGGTTATTTCCCAGTTGATGACCACCCCCCTCAGTTTCTAAGTTATTGCCTCTATAAATATTTTTACATATAGATCCTTTTTTTTCTTTGATCTCTTTGTGGCATATGCTTAGTAATGGTTTTGCTGTGTCAGAGGGCACACAGTTTTACAGTCCTTTGGGCATAGTTCCAAATTGTTCTTCAGAATGATTGGACTAACTTACAATTTTATCAACAGTGCATTAGTGTTCCTATTTTCCCACATATCCTCCAGCATTTATTATTTCCATTTTCTGTCATCTTAGCCGATCTGACACATGTGAGATAAGGCCTCAGAGGTGTTTTAATTTAAATTGATTTAGTTATTAGTGATTTGGAACATTTTGTCATGTAACTATTGATAACTTTAATTTCTTCTTCTAAAAACTGCCTATTCATATCCTTTGGTTTTTTATTAATTGGGGAATGGCTCTTATTTTTATAGAATTGATTTAGTTCTATATATTTGAGAATTCATCAGAGAAACTTGCTATAAAATTTTCCTCCAGTTTCTTTCTTATAATTTCAGCTACATTGGTTTTGCTTCTGTGAAAACTTTTAATTTTACATGGTAAAAAGTTATCCATTTTACCTCTCACAAATTTCTAAATCTCTTATTTGCAAACCTAGGTCTTTCTGAACTCCAAGTCTATGTTTTTCCCATTTTGCAGTTGATGTCTTTGCACCTCAAGATCTTCTTCTCCTTCCAACGCTGAGTGGTTATCAGTTCTTTCCCAGTATATTTCCCCTTCACCCATTTCAATAATAAATGATAGCTGGGATGATGTCCCCAAATCCAGATTGGATATGTGCTTTGGATATTTGCTGAGGGGAAAGAAAAGTATAATCAGAGAAGAAAACAGTAAATGGGAACTTAAGTACAGTGCAAAAAGTAATTTTTTTCTTGATTTTATAAGGGGCCTAAAAATATTCAATATTGAAGTCAGACTAAAGGCATGTAAAACTGTATAATTTTGCATGTTAGTTGGGAAGGAGTGCTTAAGAAGCCCAAGATATGCCATCACTATTTAAAACAAGTAGCATCCAAATTCTACCACTCCTGGGCCATCTGGCTTTAGAGATGTTACTGTCACCACTGTTGTCAAATGAAGCATCTAGGTCACTTACTAGGGGGAAGGGAGGAGCTGGGACATAGCATTCTGTGTATAGACTTTTTTTTATCAGTCAGGAAGAACAAGTATCAGTGAGATTGTGGGTATAAATGATGAAACAGGAAATCCGTTCTTAGGAAGCCCTGCCAATATATGTAAGGTTAGCAGTTTAAGGGGGGAATATAACAATGATTGTCTCTTGTGTTTTCCTCAGATTTTCTGTTAAGCAAGTCCAGAAATACTTCTTTTATGAATGAACCTGATGATTGTTCTCAGAGATTCTAATTTGCTGGCCTGGCTCTTTCATGCTAAAGGTTCTGAATTGTTAGGGTTAAAGTTAATCCTCCCTCCCGTCTTACACATAGGTCTTTTTAATCTCTCAAAGTTCACCTTCTATAGATACTGCCTATGTTAAGGACTAACAATCAGCAACTCACTACCTGGGCAAATCAATTAATACTATTAAGAGATAAAAGGTTGACTTTGATTCTTTCTCTAAAACATGGGTGTTAGGTCTTGGATAATAGATTTGTACTGGAAGTGGATCTTAGAGATCATAAAATTAAACCTCCCATTTTATAGGTGAGGATACTGAAGCCAGGAGAAATAAAATTTGCCTGAGGCCATAGATAATACACAACAGAGATAGGGTTCTAACCATTGTCTTTTTGAATCTAAATGTGGCATCTGTTCTGCTCATCTAAGCTCCTTCCTCTTCTTTACCTGTGGCCTTGAGGCCACCTATGGCTCTTTAGGTCCTCAAACGTGACCCTTTGACTGAATCCAAACTTCACAGAACAAATTCCAAGAGGTTCCCCACCACTGATTTAACCTTTCACAGTTGTGAAAACAAAGTGGATACAGAAAGATATTATTCCAGCTATGATATGTTTATGTGCTTCTGAGTTAGACATTGAGGTGGACCCTGAACTAGGTAGGAGGAAGGACCAGATTTCATGGGGGAAATTTCATGGCATTCTTGATGATGTGAAGCTGCTCTCTTCCACAAAAATCCATTGTTTGTTTGACTGGTTTTTGTTGGTTTTTGCCACTTATCTTCTTTCAATGATGCTATATGGCTCTGAATCTTGGGAAACTACAATCTTGAATCGAAGTTGTATTAGCCTCCAAAAACAATGAAAAAATACATGATGTGTAAGGTTGTATAGGATATAATCAACAGTGACTTGTGAGAAAGGAATTATAAGGAAGGAAAACAACATCAAGAATATATAGAATCAGCAAAAATCAGAGGGTGGGGTGAGAAGGGAGGATATCAATCATATAGTGAGAGAGGAAGAAAAGATTCATAGCTATAGTAAATATAAGCTGAAATTTAAGGAAAAAAAGTGGGTCTGCCACCGTGGATGGGATCCTTCTTGAAAGATTCCTGAAGTGTTAGAATTGCACAGTATGAGAAGCATAAAGGGGTTGTGGTCTTTGTTGACACTGGAGTTCTAAACTAATGAGATTAGAGATCCATTTAAGTATCAGACATTTGTGTGCCTTACTAAATGAAAGCTCATTGAGAAATTATAGGCCATTAGGTTGTCTAGTAACTAGAGCAGTGAACTTAGAGACAGGAATACTGTCTTTTAAATACTGCCTCAGATACTAGCTCTGATTCTTTGGACAATCACTTAACCCTTCTGTGCTTCAGTGTCCTGATCTGTAAAATGGAGGGTTTGGACTTTACGGTCTCCCAGGTACTTTTCAGTTCTAAATCTATAAACCTATGACCTGGGACTATATGCTATTCATCTTTGAATTTGTTTGAGTGCTTATTTCTGGGCTTTCCACATAGTAAACCCTCAAATGAATATGTTGATTTTTTTTAATGAATAAATATTTTCAAAATTAAGAGTATTCTAAATTTATGGACTCAGAGCTGGAAGAGAGCTTAGAGGTATTCTAGCCAACTGTCTCATTTTACAGTTGAGGAAACTACCCTCAGAGAGGTGAAATGATTTATCTAAAATGGCATGAGGAGTAGTGGCAGAGCCAGTATTTGAACCTGGGTTCTCTGACTTTGGATTTAGTATCAGGTCTTCTACACAACAAACATAGTTAGCCCTCAACAAACATGTCAGATATTTTTAACTGAGTTGTTTGAAGTTAACAAAATCATAATTTTTGTAGTAGAAATCACCTGGTTAGTCTTAGTATTATAGACCTAGGTCTGGAAGGGACCCCAGAGGCTATCTAGTTGAACCTCTCCATCTTATAGATGGGGAAACTGAGTCCCAGAAAGGCTCCATGATTTACCCAAAGTCTCACAGGTAGTAATTAAGACAGCTCAAATTTGAATGAAGGTCAAACTGGATTTCAGATACCGTGCTTCTTTCTCCCAGACACATAAAACATATATTCATGGAAACATAAAAACATAAGGTTGGAGAGAACCTTAAGAAGTCATCTAGTCTAACCCATGACTGGATAAGAATCCCTTGTACAAAATCTGTAATTCATCCGGGATCCACCTGAAAACTCTTAGTAATGAGGAACTTTTATGTCAGTTTTGGACAGTTTTAATCATTATAGGGAAAGGCAACATGGTATAATGGAGAATAATATTATAGTCATGGAGTCCTGCCCCTTACACATACTAGCTCTATGACCATGGACAAGATACTTAACTTTTTTTTAACTTAACTTTTCAGTGCTCAAGTAACTCTTTAAAATTATAAATTGCAGAACGGTTGTTAGTTTGCGTGGTTGTTATTCAGTTGTTTCAGTCATGTCTGACTCTTTATTACCCCATTTGGGGTTTTCTTAGCAAAGACATATTTGCCATTTCCTTCTCTAGCTCATTTTGCAGATGAGGAAACTGAGGCAAACAGGGTTAAGTGACTTGCTCAGGGTCACACAGCTAATAAGTGTCTGAGGTCAAATTTGAACTCAAGTCTTCCTGATTCCAGGCCCAGTGCTCCATTCACTGAGCAACCCAGTTAACCTACAATTTGCATTACTGAAGGGATTTTCTTTATCTGGCACTCTCTATCTGAAGATAACATGAGTCAAGGCAAGGGAGTTATTTTTATCTGTGTATACACACATACATGTATACACATATATACTGTTTGTAAAAAAAAAAAGGGAGATAAATTTTATAAAACATATAATTAAAAATGAGACAGGAATTATTGCTGATTTACTCCTGTGATTTTGGCTATGACCCAGAAAAGTTCTTTTTAAACAATGAAATAATTTCCCTATATACTGAATACGGTTAACATAGAAATAGTAAAAAGAATCTATCAAGAGAGAGCTTTGGTAAGCAAGGAAGCTTTTCTTATTTATTATTAGCAAAAGCTGAACCTTTTAAAAAGACTTCCTATTGACTCAAATGAATAAATAGATATTTTTGTTAAAAATGAGAAAATTATGCATGAAATAGGGGTAGTTTTTATGGTTTGTGGTATTTTTGTTTGAAAAGGTAATTAATAAATACTAGGAAGTGGTCAGTTTAGGGGGAGGGGGAAGAATAAAGAAGTTTCTTCTCCTCAAGATGTTTCCTCTTGTTTATGAGTTTTTCTTGACATCTAACTGGGGTGAAATGTTTTCTCTGTGGATTGTTACATTGTGGGGAAATTTATTGTACAGTAAAGCTAAGCACCACATTTCCTCTCACTATTTGGTTCTGAGGCTTCTTTGCTGAAGAAAGAGAGATTCTTGTAGGTGAAATTTCAATTTGAGAAAAAAAAATTTGGCCCTCTCCCTACATCCTTGTCATGTGAGGAGCTAGTGCCTGCCCAGAGGTCCAATTGTTATTTCTTTTAAAAATAGAAATTATAGAGAGGCAGCATAGCTGAGTGGACAGCTGGCCCCAAAGTTGGAGGACCTGGCCTCATGTCCTTCCTCTGACACATACTGGCTGTGTGGCGTAGGGTAAATTCCTTCACCTTCCAATGCTCTTGGCAGTTCTCTAAGACATAATGTTGAAGGTGCTCACATGCCATGGTAAAGGGGTTTTCCTCATCTCAGAAGTTCCCTCTGCCAATGAAATCACATACATAGTTCTTATCACTCCCATAAAATTAATCAATTTTCTAAAGCAGGTGCATGCATAAAAAGAAAAACATCCATTTTTCAGTGTTTATTTGTTGTTTTTCCAGTCCTGTCTGACTCTTCATGACCTCATTTGGGGTTTTCTTGGCAAAGATACTGGAGTGATTTATTTCCTTCTCCAGTTCATTTCACAGATGAGGAAACTGAGGCAAACAGGGTTAAGTGACTTGCCCAGGGTCATACAATGTCTGAGGCCAGATTTTAATTCAGGTCTTCCTGCCTCCAGTGTTTAGCAAGTATAAATAGGTCATCTTTAATAAGCACATCCAAACTGCAGGTCAGGCTTTTCCTCCTGCCATCTTCAATTATCATCCACTGTCACTCAGCAAGAAAATTTTATCACTTCTTGAAATAATCAAAAAATCCATTTTCCATTTGTGTTGATAGCCAAAAGCCCAGTGACTGCTATTTTTGAAACTGGAGACCTCTAGTAAATAACCTTGGCAAAAGTAAGGTTTGATTATTAGTGCTACAAAAATGGGCCCTGTAGATATGATTATGAACTCATCCCATCATATTGAATCATTATTATTTTAATGGTGACAACTCCCCTCAGAAATATGTAATTGGTGCCGGTGATTTGTTCTTGACATGACTATTTTACTGATTGTTCTGACTATAAACCTTACTAGTATATTTTAATATCTGTAGCAGTTACAGTGTTTCCTGATAACTCTTTTTCTGACCTTGGGAAGCAGAATTTTATCTCTCATCAAACTGAATTGGCTGGTAGCAGTTAGTAGCCTGTGGTTTAATATTACACACACACACACACACACACACACACACACACACACACACACACATTTATGTTGCCTTTCAAAAGGAAAAAAATCACATTTTTCTAGCTATATCTATTTTTTTTAGCTAACTGAAATCATGTAACTGAGTCTTTTGGCAATTCTGTGTAAAGCATTTTTAAAGAAATGATAGCTTAATCCCTTCTGGTTTTGAAATATAACACCAAAAACCTCCTTTTCAGTAACTTGCTTTTGTCTCTATTATAGTTTTGATGGAGAGAAATTTGTTTCTTAGAGAAAAGACCATATTTTTAGGTTTTACGGGTTTTCCTACTGTAATACAAATTAGTTTTACAACCTTCTGAGTTATTATTTTGTTTAGGTGACTATTTGGGGCAAAGAACCTAGGGCATATTTTTATTAGCTTTGTATTTTCTGTCTTTCCTATATGTTATGACTTGTGTTGCAGAGTACTGGCTTGACTTTTTGATAGCTGCAAACCATACTAAATCAAAATAGAACATAAAAGGATATCTTCCAATAGAGAAATCATTTTGACTATTTGATGACCAGTCGAAAATAGAATCACCAGATGCAGAAATACTCCCAGCTCATAGCATTGTTTCCTTGAAAATGTGTTATAGAACGTAGCTTGTCCTATAAAGTGTTAAGTCAGGACAAGAGAAGCATTTATAGCCTACTAGAGTTTCTTCTTCTCTTCTTCCTCCTATAGTAGACATTTAAATATTTTGCCTCCCCTGTGTGTTTTTTAAATAAGCTTTATTAAGGGCCTGCTTTACATCACAGTCATTTCTGGATACTTTTCTCACCTCCTGGGATTGAATCATCCATTTTAAAAGGAAAAACAATCCAGCTGAAACAGGCAGTTCAGTGACTGACTGCTTTTGACGAAGGACATGACTTTCTGTCTTAGGAGTTCCCTACTCCTCTGAGAGGAAGTATGTCTCATTATCTGTTCTCAAGGACCACTGTAAGATTTCCATTATTTAGAATTTGGCCACCTTTACTGATATGTTCATTCACATTGTTGTTATTGTGCATGTTCTTTTATCTGGTTTAGCCAAGCTCATTTTAAAGGTTTTTAAATGAAAGCATTAACACTCAACATATATGTAATACTTAAAGAAAGCATTGCACTAGAAGTGATTTTCTGTAACACTGAGCTGGTTGATGGCATTCAACTTAAGGCAGATTGCAAAGTAGGTAAAAATAATCTGGTGGCACCTTCCTTTCATCCTCAGGATAAGGATGGGCTAAACATTGTTAGTCACAGATAGTGGATTTCACTTAAAGAGAATGAATACCCAAATCCATCTTGACACTTAGGAAAATGATGCAATAGAAGATTGTCTACAGATCCCTCCCCTGGCAAATGCTGCCTCCTCTATCACCAAATGCTGGAGCCCCATTCTTGAATAATACCTAATGTCTTATCATCTCCACAAAACATACAGAGTAAACCCTTAATAATATATGTTAATTTTAACTGAATTACTGTGTTTTAAGTTAATAGGATTATAGTTTTAGAGCTGGAAGGGAAACTTGAGGTCATGTAGTCCAAATAAAAACTGAATTAATGAATGGAATGCTTTTATATCCTGATAGTAATGCTATTACTTTTCCCCTTCCTTTTCAGAGAGATATTCTTATTCTTCATTGAAACTAATCCTCCTCTTCCTGTCTTTTTTCTCAGTCTCATTTGCTCCCAGACTTTTTTCCAGGACTATCTATGTATCCTCAACTCTTCAGTCTCAAGCCTTTTCCAAGATCCCTTTTAGCTAAGTTATTCAATAATAAAGGCTTTTGCTTTCTTCCTTTCCAAATAATAAGTGTGCATTTTAACAGTTATTTTTGGTAGATAACACCATAGTCTTGTTCCCTGAGTCTCAGCTTTCTTATCTGTAAAATTAGGGACTCAGATTAGTTTAACCTAGACCCCTTTGTCACTGATACCTCCTCAGACTAACATTTTTTGAATTCATGAATAAAAAAAACCACAGGATTACCAAGGAAACCAATTATATTAAAATATAGTTATCAAAATTTAAAATAAAAAAGAGTTCCTGGACCCCAGGTTAAGAAGCCCTGCACCAGATAATCTCTAGGGCATTATTGTTTCTATTCTTTCACTCCTCATCACTCTAATGATGGGGATTTGGGATACTCTGTCAGGCTGGGGGAGGACCTGGTGGCATCTTAACATTTACTCTACTTACGTGTCTGTCACTGCTCTCGCCATTGAGGCCCTTCATCTTTTCAGTTATCCCTGTTTCTTCCACATTCCCCAGGCCTTCTCCCTCACTACAGAACAGGCATCCAGAATGGTGTATTTGCCAAAAAAAGAACATAGACCTTAAACAGTTAGATGAAAAGGAAAATTCTTGTTGCAGTTGGGCTCAGTTCAAAATAGGACATGTTCTTCCCCTTCAGAGGGTGGAAAAACATCATCTTTCTGGCAGCAGAGACATCAAAGACTCTAGAAATTCATCAGCTCTAAGAATTAAGGGAGAGTAGGTAATGGGAAAGTTGAGGAATTCGGGAGGAGTTGGGGAAAGTGTCTCCCTAGTAACAGAAAAAAATTGAATTGAATCCCAGTTTGAGGCATAGGGGAGGTATCAGTGTAAGTGAAGACAGAACTGATAATTTTGGTTGCAGATGTTACTTCATGTGTTACTACTTTTCATTAAGAACTGAAATACAGATTACAAATCCAGCTGAAGTGTTGAAAAGCTCCTTATATTTAAAGAGAGAGAAAAGGAAAAAGAAAGAGAAACTGACTCAAAACTGCATATTTTATTTGCAGGAACAAGTTTTAAAATAGGGTAGGTTTTCTAGGTTTGGGGTTTTTTGGGGGGGATTTTGCTTTTTTGCTTTAATCATTAATTTAAATGCTTTTACTCTCAATGTTGATTTGACTATGTTGTGTCTAATGACCTAATAAATTTTTGTCTAATTTTATGTTGGTGAAATAGAGCCTGAAACACAGCAATTGTCCTATGAATTGGAAATTTAAAATGTTCGAGATTGAAGGGACCCAAAGGAAAGGAGGGCACTTTAATACTCTCATTATACCCTCTTAGTATTACTTTACTTGTATCTCTATTTTATTTCTTCTTAAGAGATGCTAAACTCCCTGAGGTCAAGAACTGTGATTCATTTGTCAGCATTTAACAGTTGCATGGTGCTCAACAATTTTTTGTCACATGAATACACGAATGAATCAACACATTATGAATTTCATACATTTCACACATTAGGAAATTGAGGCCCTGAATAGAAAGGTAAATTACTTGCTCAAGGACATGCAGTTAGTGGAAGAATTGATAATCTAGTTCTTCTGACTCTGCAGGTCATGCTATTTCTTGTTCTTCTCTGTCTCTTCCTCCTCTTCTTTCTCCTCCTCTTCTTCCTCCCCCTCCTTCTTCTCATCCTTTTATCTTCCTTCTCCAGAATAATCCCTTCCTTTTGACAAAAAAGAAAACAAGTAAAAATATCAAAAACTGGAGCCTGTATTATGTCACAGCGGTACTCCTATATTCTGAATGTGGGAGATATACATTTTGCTATTCCTTTTTTAAGACCTTCATTTTTTACCCCTTTCATGGGACTTCTTAGTTACATTTTTGTTTATATTATTGCAGTCATTGTATATACTGCTCTCTTGCTTCCAATTATTTCACTTGACCATCAGACTTTTTTTTTCTAGTTTTCTCAATAGAGGAAAGGGAGAGAGTTCAGAGCTGAAAATAAAATAAAACTGAATAAAAAGAAAAACCTTAAAATGTTCCAAGAAGAATGCTTTCCCAGTAGGAATTCTTCACCTGGAGTCTATGGATAGATTTTCAGGAACTCTGTGAAAAAAATCTTTATTTCAGTATTTTAAAAATTAATTGGAAGATGAGGAGGAAGAGAGGAAGAGAAACATGAAAATCAAGTGTAACTTGAAGCTAAGGGAGAAGAGACGTTATCAGGAAGAACTCTGCACCGTTGCAGTGGTCCTCAGCATTGAACTTGAAATCAAGACACTTAGATCAGAATCCCACTTCACATATTAATGATGTGGCCATGGGCGAGTCATTTAACTCCTCTGAGTCTCAGTTTCCTCATCTGTAAAATGACATTAATAACATTTACACTACCTATTTGTTGGGAGAAAAAATAATTTGCAAACTTTGAAGCATAATACCTGTATAATTTGTTGTAATTATTACCTCTGAAATCTTCCCCTTTCTAATATGTCCTATACGTTGATGCCAGATGTATATCCTTCATACATAATGCTGCTCCTTTTATTGATCAAAAACCTGCATAGGCTACCCATTTATGTGGAAATACAAACTCCACAGTCTAGCAATCAGTGCCTTCCATATATTGACTTCATCTTGACTTTCTAGTTCCATCTCCCTTCATATACTCTATGTACCTGACAAATCAGACAATGTATCATTCTCCACACATACTCATATCTTTCCTTCTTTTGTACATGTGTGCTCATATCACACAGTTATGTCAATTGTAAATTCTTTTGAGGGTAGAGCTTGTGTCTTTTTTACCATTATGCATTATCCCCAGTACTTAGGAAAGTACTTTATATATGATAGGTACTTAAAAATTTTTGTTAAAGTCTTGATATATAAAATATGTCACCCATTTCTGTCTATTGAAATTGTTCATGTTGATGGAAAGCATGAAATGTTCCTTCGTCCATGAAGATTGCCCTCATCCATACATGTTGGAAGTGAATACCCCTACCATTGTTTTGGGGTTGGGTTTTGGTTTTGGGGGTTTTATGTTTCTCTTAGTTACTCTTCACATTCTATTTTTATTTCTTTCTGTCTATTTTTTATCTCCATTACTAGGGGGAATGCCTGGCACATAGTAGGTGTTTGATAAATTTTTTTTAATTGATTGAAAACAATCCTTTGAATAGTAGGGATCTTTTTTTTTTCATTTTTCACAGTGACCTAGTATGTTGTCTCACATGTAATAACCAATTAATAAATGTCTTGAAATGGATGAATGGGACTCCAGTATCATCACCCACTACCTGTGACCTTGTTCTCATCTACTCCTGCTTCCTTTGGTGTCTTTTTTCTAGGAATGATTACCTCTCTCTCATGCATCATCATTTTCATGCCCCCTCTTCTACTAGCTCCTTCTCATCTTGCTGCAAATAATATTGGATCTCCCCAATCATTAAAAATAGACTTTTAATTATAACTTATATTTGTAAAGCTTAAAAGGTGGTTTATAAAAGTTACCTCATTGAACTTTCATAATAAATTGGTGAGGTAGAAACCCTAGACATTATTCTCATTTCATAGGTGAGTAGAAGTCTAGTTTTTCCTCCATGATCACACAGTTTAAGTATCAAAGTTTGGATTTAAACTGAGGTCATCCTGATTCCAATCCTAGCACTCTATTCCACTATGTTATTTTCCAGCAGACTACAGTCTCATCAGTCTCCTCCTCTCTATTACCAGGACACCTTTAAAAACGTGTCGACTCTTTGGTCAAATCCTCACAGTCTTGTTTCTGTACTCCAGTCCTCCTATTGATACTGTTTCTCAGAAGTTACCATTTTCTTCCTAATTTTGAAATCTAATAAGCCTTTTTTGAGTCTTCACCCTTAAATTGTCTGAAGTTCATGAGCAGTTTTTCTGGATACTCTCTTCAATTTATTTCAGACACCAGCAGTTCACTGGTTCTTCTCCTGTGCCTTTAGTTACTTCTCTGTCTCCTTCACTGGCTTTTTTTCTTCTTCCCAGTCCCAACTTCTCTTTCTACATTCTCTCTCTTAGCAATCTAATTTACTGCCATGACTTTAACTATCACTTCTACATAGATGACTCCTAAATCTATACTCCCAGAAGGGTCACAAAGAGTCAGACAAGGTTGAAAAATGATTGAACAACAACAAAATTTACACCTCCATCTCTGACTTCTCTCTCTCAGGCTTCAGACTCACATCTTCAGCTGCCTTCAGGGCATCTCTATGGATATTTTGCTGACACCACAAACATAACAGACCCCAAGTTGAATTTCCTATCTTCTTCCCCTCAATCTGCCCCTTCACAATTTCTGTCACTAGTACTATTATTCAAATAGACCCTTATATTTGAAACCTTGGTGTTATCCTTTACTCTCTCTTCTCTCATATCTAACCAGTTATCAAGCCTTGTTGATTTTCATTTCCATAATCTGAATCATATCCACTCCCTTATCTCTCTTCCCCCTGGTATCATCCTAATACATGTCTTAGTTATAATCCACCCACACTGATGGAACGGTATTCTAACGGGTTTTCCCACCTCCATTCTCTCCCTCATTCAAATCATCCTCACATTACTACCAGACTTGTCTTCCTTATGCACAAATCTCATACTTATGCTCATTCCTATGTCCAGAATCCTTAAATGGTCCCTTATTTTAATTCACTGTAATTCAGCTGGGGCCTACACATGTTTATTTCCTAGTGAGTAAAGTTCAAATTCTTTTGTCTGGCATTCAAAACCTTCTGTCCTCTAGAGCAGGATCTGTGGGTCGCTACCCACAGGTTAAAAAGCTTTGCTATTGGGGCAGCTAAGTGGCACCATCCCTGGAGTCAGGAGGACCTGATTTAAAATCCAGCCTCAGACACTTACTAGCTGTATGACCTTGGGCAAGTCACTTAACCGCAATTGCCCTGCCTTGCCCCCTCCAAAAAAAAAAAGCCTTGTTAGATCCAACATACCTAGCGATCTTTGTCTTCTACTTCCCTTTGTACATAGTACAAAGTACATAGTGTACATATTATACACTTCAACCAAGCGTGATGCTTGCTGTCTCTATATAAACTTTGCAATCTCCTTGCCTTTGCTTAGTTTATTTTACATTGTTTGAAAACCTTCTTCACCATATCCCCAATTACCTTTCTTTATGACGGTGTTTACATTAATTGGCCCACATCAAGGACCTACTATATTCTTATCACCATGCTTGACTCTGGTGATTCCCAGACATAAACAAAGTAGTCGCTGTACTCTAGGAACTTCACATTCCATAGGAATTTCCCAAGATAGCTTTTTTTGGTTCAGGTTAATTCATGTCTCTGGGGAAAATAAAACAGGATTATCTGGATCTCAATGCAGAGGTTCTGTAGTATTCTGGGACAGTGTCATTTACAAAGTAGAATCTCTGAAGACCCTATCATGTATAGAAAACATCTCTTCTATTTGAATCCTTCTGGAATCTTCCATATTGGTTAACACAGGTCTTCTTTTATGTCCCTCTTCCTCAGAGGGCCAGCAAACAAATTTATCTCTGATTGTATTTATCAATGAATCCTAACATATTCATAGGAGACATCTTGTGGGAAGAAAGCTTTTAAGACTGCATTTTGTTCTGCTGAGTCGATTTTTAAATATAATCAGCGAACAATAAGTTATTCAATATTTTATCCTCCACAGCTTTGTCACTTGTGTAACTGTGAAGAAATGATATAACATAGAATTGTTTTCATATATAGAAATCCTATGCCTCTCCTATACTGTTGGCTGTATAAAGTTAGAAACCTTGCCTTATTTATCTGAGTATCTTTACCAGTGCCTGGCATAGTGTTGTGTACAAAGCAAATGCTGTGTGATACCAGGTAAATAATTTAATCTCTCTCAGCCTCAATTTCCTCACTTGTATAATGGGTACAATAGCACTTACCTCAGTGCTGTTGTGAGGATCAAGGAAGATAATTCATATAAAGTGATTTTAAAACCTAAATACATTCCATAAATATTAGCTATTGTTATTAATAAATGCTTGTTGAATTGAATTAAATTAGTCACCCCAGAGAAGCAAGGATTAAGAAATCCAAATGCCTGTTGGAAGACGTACTTTTTATTCCTGTTTTCTTTATTTCTGAGGAAATGCTGTTCGTCATTTATAATTGTTGAGTTGATGCCTGAGAACATATGCAAAATAGAAGGATTTGCTACCTAGCCTTTCAGGGACTGGTTCAGTCAGACCAATAACCTTGCTCCTTAGAAGTACTTTTTTTGAGTTCTGCTATCTTGGCATTTATGAAATATCCTTCAGTATAAAAGAAATAAAAACACCAAGTAACACTATCAGAGGTGTTTGAAGCAATTTGCAATATATGACAAGTGTTATATAAGCCTTGTGGCTATCACTAACGTTCCTTCCAGCCCTAAATCCCCTCCTCCTCAATCTCATATATAAGTAGAACAAACGTTTATGAGAATTGTAGGCAGCGTAGTCAAGCTTATTGGCCTTCTATTTCCCATGTACTGTTTCCGAGCCAAATAGCATTGATTATGTATCCCATTTGGGGGAATCAGAGTTCACCTCCATCAATATTGTCCTGGGTCTGCCAAAGTATGGGTTTTATAGAGGTTCCCAGTGGCTTACAAGGAAAATAAAAATCTGAGCTGCGTTTATCTCCCTGAATACTTCTGAAAAGTTTTCATAGGGAATTTGAATATGTACTCTTCTATGAGACAGTCATCTGCTGCCAAGCAAAAACAAGAAAGGAGTATGAACTTTATGTCAGTGGAAAAGGAGGTCAGGGGTTCAGGGCCCCTGAACATGCTGTGTTTACTTTCAGTATGGCAGAAGAGCTACGTTGCTGGTATCTAGCCACCAAAACATCCCAAAAGTATTTGGATAAAATTCCAGGAATGTGAGAAAAATGAATGCTCTGGGGAAAGCTGAGGCCAGCCTCAAGCATGGTTTCTGCATACTGGAACACAAATCAGCTTAAAAATACTCCACGGATATGGAAGTTACACTGTTCTTGGGCTATGAAGGCTTATAATAATGCCTCTCCTTCTCAAAATATCATTGAGATACCACTAAGAGCTATGATACAGTTTGAAGTTTGTGTGAATGTTAAACATCGTCATGAACAGATAAGAAGCAAAATGAAATAGTGAGGAAAATGTGGGAATTAGAATTACTTTTTTCTAGTTATAATAGAGAACATATATTTCCTAATCACTTCCATCATTCAAAAACTTTCAGAGTATTGAATTATTCATATAACAAGGATGTACCTAAATATTATTTCCACTAGGTTATTTTCTTGATTGTTTTTTTGCTGTTATTGTTTTTGTTTTTCAAATTTCAGGCTCAGAAAACAAAAACCAAATACAACTTAGCTATTCAACTTCAGCAGCTTTTTATTCAAGTCTCTATATGAGCTACAGTAAAAAAAATCCCAAATAGAATAAAGCTAGCTTCAATATTGCATATATCTAACCTATCTGCCAGATTGGCATGTATGGTTTAGAGTAATGGGACACTGTGCTTGTAGTCATAAAGGTGCCACATTGAGTTTTGGTCCTGTCCCTTATCTGTGTGACCTTGAGTAAGTCACTTCATCTCTCTTGGTCTCAGTTTCTTCATTTTTAAAGTGGGGATAATAACTTTTGTACTATTATCTCACGGGATTGTTGCGAGGATCTCAAAAGTGCTCTGTAAATTTTAAGGTACAATAAGTGTACATTGTTGTTAGTAAGTTTGTAACCCGGCTTTAGTCTATCATGCACAGTTTCATGGTTATTTGTGGGATAAAGATAGCCAGCCCAAACTTTTTCTCTCACCCCTCTTTTCATTCCTTTTTCTTCTTAGGCTACTATAACAACAGTACCAAAGTGGCTGTGAAAACTCTGAAGACAGGAACCATGTCTGCACAGGCATTTCTAGAAGAAGCCAACCTCATGAAAACACTTCAGCATGACAAATTAGTGAGACTCTATGCCGTGGTTACCAAAGAGGAGCCCATTTACATCATAACAGAATACATGGCAAAAGGTAAGCATCTGCTGTTTATCCCAGTAACCAGATTTTAAATAGCGTTAAATAATTCCACTGAAGATCCCTTTTCATGACATGGAGTTCTTCATGACATGACATCAGGTTCTCAAAGGCTAATTTATCAATGCACAAACTCAAAAAGGTGTTAATTAATAAGTGGAACCAGTTTTGAGGGTAAGACCCTGGTAGACCCAGTGTTTATTGTCAGTGTACCAGTCCAAGTAGGTGAGGAGAAGCTCATTTTGCCCACCAAATGATGTAAGTTTTCTTGGCTATGGGAACCAATAAAGACCCTTCATTAAGACATGAAGTAGGGGCAGCTAGGTAGTGCAGTGAATAGAGCCCAGTTTTGGGGTCAGGAGGACCTGAATTCAAATCCAGCCTCAGACACTTAACACTAACTAGCTGTGTGACTTTGGGCAAGTCACTTAACACCCATTACCCTGCCTTCCCCCTCTAAAAAAACAAAAGCAAAAAAACAAAAAAAAAAGTTTTGGGATGGCTAGGTAGCATAGTAAATAGAGCACTGACCCTGGAGTCAGGAGGACCTGAGTTCAAATCTGGCCTCAGACACTTAATACACACACACACACTCATACACATGCATGCACGCAAATACACGCAAACTAGCTATGTGACCTTGGGGAAGTCACTTAACCCCAATTGCCCTACCTCTCCTCCTCCAAAAAGTAAAAAAAAAAAAATGTGATAGCTAATTCACAAGCATTTTGCTTTTAGACAAGACTAATTGAGAGACAGAAATACCAAGATACAGGAAGTCAAAGATAGAAGGGAGACTGAGGGTCAGAGACACACAGACAGCATCAGAAATACAGAAACAGAAAGTCAGAGAATCAGAGACAGAGTTAGAAAGAATATCTGTCTATATCTATACATTTAGATCACCCATTAACATCCCATTTAAAGCAATCCCTATTTTCACATATATTTTTACATTTGTGAAAGGTATGAAGAATAAGTAGTTGACTTTAACTTAGGAAAAAGCATTGTGACTACAAAACTTATGAAGCCTCAGAATGTAGAAAAGTGATGGTGATTTAAATGTAGTCTGGATTTTCCAGGGAGGGCAGGGAGAAATAGTACTGACTTCTTGTTCTACCCACAGGGAGTTTGTTGGATTTCCTAAAGAGTGATGAAGGTGGGAAACTGCTGCTTCCAAAGCTAATTGACTTTTCAGCACAGGTAAATTCACTAACAATTTAGGTGTCTACTGGTTTGTAGATATCTTCCAGCCTTGAATTTTAGATTAGGCTGCATTAAATGTGTTGTTCCAGGAAACCAGATTTCCTATCAGGATTTTCCCGTGGAATAGTCTTGGGAAAATGCACATTCAGATATATATTTCCTTGGGAGAGAAGAAAGAATGGATATTTCTGAGTAAATCCTAATGTATTAAATGTGCTTATCCTTCAGCCAAGGCTTGATTACCTATGATTTCATTCTGGTTTTTTAAGGAAATGAAAGTTATTTTGTATGTCCTTCTGAAGAGCTTTCATATTTCTAGTTTTAGCCATCTCCTCTAAAGTCAGTTAACCTCTTTTTAATCGTTTTCCCACCTGGAAAATGGGAAAAATAGAAGTGAATTGCCTTCTGATTTAATACTAGTTAAGTAAAGTACCGATTGTACAAGCAAATGTCTAGTAATTGTACTACCAAGCTAACTGGCTCATATATTCAAACATCTAGCATTCTCAGAAAATTGTGATAATTAAATGGTTTCTTTTCCCATTTTTTTTTCTTACATACTTAGAGTAACTAGTCACATTTCTGAGAGGTTTTGATTGATCTGTAATCTTTTCAGTGGTGGCCAAGTGTGTTTTTAGTTGTTTTTTTTAATATAATTTATGTGAGTATGCATGAGAAGAGAGGCAATTTGCCAAGAAATCCACCTGACTTCCTGTAGATATAGAATATTTTTTAAGGTTTCCCCATAACTGTTGACTTCTGACAGTTTCCTTATATCTATTAGATGCATATAGATATTTGTGTTTATTTAATCTTCTGTATTGGTTTATGTGGCGATGCGTGAAGAGAAGACTATTTTCCTTATATTGCATTATGTTACAATCTTACGTAATTAAAGTATAACGTAATGTAAAAGAATTGTTGGTGTTCTGGGAGAAACATGTTTTGCATTTTTTAATCTCCTGCCTTGTTCTCCTTTGTTTCTCCTTGAGCTCTTCTCTCTAAAGCATTTTACAGGAAAACCTTGAAAGGGACCTTTTATAAATAACAAATCATATTCATAGGAAATTATACTTGCTGGTCTTACTGGTGTACTATACAGGAGCACATTTTACCCACATCTTTAATCTAATAACATATGTAGTACAGTATGGGGCAGGAGTTATAGCTATTAATTCTAACCGAGGGAACAAAAGTCTTAATGAATGTGACTGTCTCCTATGCCTAAAATACCCTGCTCCTTCTTCTCAGCTTCTTGGAATTCCTAGCTTTTCTCACAGCTTAGCTCGAAGGTCACCTCCTATACAAGGCCTTTCCTTATTGCTCCCAGTTTCAAGTCAGTCAAAAAGCATTCAACATTTATTATACTTACCTATGTGTGTTGTTTTTTTCTAGTAGAATGAAAGATTTAATAAGACAGGGATTACTTTGTTTTTGTCGTTTGAATCTCTGGCAGCTACTATAGTTTCTGGACCATAGTAGGCTTTTAAATGTTTGTTGAATGGGTAGATGAATCCTAGTTGTAATTTCTCTAAGTAGAACGTGCTTTTGGCACAGTGGATAGAGCACTGGCCCTGGAGTCAGGAGGACCTGAGTTCAAATCCGACCTCAGACAATTATTAGCTGTGAGACTCTGGGCAAGTCACATAACCCCAATTGCCTCCCATTAACAAACAAATAAATAGAATATGCTTTGTCTGAACATATAAAGGATTAAACTGCAGGCACATTTTGCTATTTGTTTTCAAAAAGGGTGAAGAGAAAGGAAAGCTAGTCAGAACTTATTCTTGTATCCCCTCACCTATCTGGTACTCACGCTTTACTTACCAGCTCCTCAAATGTTTACATAATTCTGTCTTTGTTATCTTTCTCTTGTCTCCCCACTTAGAGTGAAAATATCAGGGAAAAGACAAAAATGTGTAGATAAATTATGGTGCTTGGGTTCTGGGGAAAACTAATACATAGCAATTTAGATTGCATAATATCTTACTGAGTTTCCCTTGCCTCTGTGATAACCATCTGTTTAGAATTGGGAAATTCTGTACTGTACATAGGGCTACAGTCAGCATGTTTTCCGATTTCCTAATAGAAGTTTAAGTACATCAAGTTGAGAATGGGAGGGGAAGTAAGGGGATCATTTATCTGGATAAACAACAGTACAACTCTGACGAGTGGTCTAATATAAGATGAAGGGCAGAGAATTATTCCTATGGCTCATCTACCCTCCTCACCGAAAGAAATTTGAGATTCTTCAGTCTACAATTTCCCCTCTCCTCCCCAATGGAAACAGGAAGTTGGGTGAATACACATTACAACATCATACTATATGAACAATGATGTCATCACTTCCTGGTTTTGAATGGTATGGGAAGGAAAAGCTTTTCTGATATTCAGGAGTAACCTCTTCCCAACTTGACTTCTAGCCCTTTTGGCCAAAATCCTTTTCCTTTCTTTTCTCCAGTATGACACTAACTAGGTCATTCCTAATTCTAATCAGATTTGCTATAGAGCTTCACTTATCCTACAAATAAATGGGACACTTTCATTCTTCTTACAGTGAAAAGGAAGATTATTTCCTTATTAGAGAGACCAAGCCCTGAGGGAGTTTTATGTTCTCAGCACAGAGATGCTGTATGTACTTCTCCCTTCTGGTTCTCCTTTTTAAAAATAGATGCTTTATCGATGCCTTTTTTTATATCACTATCACTTCCTGAAACTCTTGCTCCTCTACCGCCAATGCCTTTGAAACTTCCCTTGTAGGAGTCGCTCAATCAATAAGCATTCATTAAGCTTCTACTGTGTGTCACTAACAAACCTGGATACAGCTGATAATGCATGCCTTATTTAATGCTATTTAATAACATGCCTTATTTAATCATAGGAAGAGCTAGTAGAGGACAGCTAGTCCAATTCCCTCACTTAGCAGAGGAAACTGAGGCCTAGAATGGTAAAATGACTTTCTCAAGATCAGCTGGTAGTAAGTGGTTTTGAACCCAGTTCATCTGACTCCAAATCCACCACTGCTCATTCCATTGTGTCATAATCTGCCAGTCCTTTGCTGAGAAGAATGAGCTATACCTCACTAGCTATCTTTTGTCATCCAGATTGTTTATTACTTAGATTAGAGTTCTGATGTCTCTCAACAATGTTTTCTTTTACATTATTTGTGGTCACTGTAAATTGTTCTCTTAGTCTGCTTCCCTCGATCAATATCAGATCAAGTAATCAACTTGTATTTATTAAGTATTTATTTAAGTATTTATTAAACACCTATTATGTGCTAGGCACTGGGGATACAAAGGCCAAAAATCTGAAATAATCCTTTTTAATATATATATCTTCTTACTGTGCAATAATATTCCATCACATTGATGGATTGAAATTTTTTCAGCTTTTTCCCAGGTTTGGACACTTTCATTTCTAGTTTTTGTTTTATTTTGTAAAAACAAAAAAGGGCTGCTATAAATCTTTTTGTGTATATGGGATCTTTCCCTCTAGCTTTTATGCTCTTTAGGTAAATCCCCAGTATATTCATTGGGATCAAATGGTCTATACAGCTTAATTACTTTTCTAGCAAAGTTCCAAATTGTTTTACTGACTAGTTGAAACAATTTTGAGCTACACCAGCAGTGCATTAGCTTAAAATCTTCCCATAGCCCTTTGAATATTTATTATTTTCATCTTCTGTTACCATTTTTGCCAATCTGATGGGGATGAGGTGAAATTTTAGAACTGTGCCAATTTGTATTTGCAAGAACAGTTCTCAAAGAGAAAGAATGAACTGTGGGGACTGTGGGGACTTATTTAAGCAGCAGGGGATAAATGAGAACAGCCGTACAAGGCTATAAAGTTAGAAGCGGCCTCAGAAATCACCTCATCCGTACTCGTCTTTTTTAGTGACCGAGAGAGATAAAGCTGCTCTTATGAGGGTTAGAGTTTCCAGAATGAGACAATAGTCTTATTCCTGTCTTAATTCCAGTTCCTTCCTTTTGTGAATTTTTACTATGTATCCTGATGTATGTAGCTCACCTTTTGTATATTTACATGTTGTCTTCTTCATTAGATTATAAATTCCTTGAGGATGCAGTCTTTTGCCTCTTTTTTTCCCTATTCCCAGCACTTATCATAATGCCTAGCATGTAATAGGTATTCACTAAATGTTTATTATTATAATCTGACCTGGCCAAAGCATATCTGGAGAATTATGTTGAGTTTGGGGCATTATGTTTTAGGTATAGCCTTTGGAGCTCATTCAGAGGATAGTGATCAGAATAATGAGGAGACTAGGGACCATATCATAGGAGGGCAAAGTGAAGGAACAGGGGACAAAAAAGCAATTAATGGGGATAAGATAGCTGTTTTCAAGTAACTGAAGGATTTCCAAGAAGTATGCTGCTTGGTCCTGGAGGGCAGAAACAGGAACAACGGGCAGGATTGCCAGAGAGACAGTTCTCAGCAATGAGGAACATCCCAATAATTTGAACTGACAGCTAAGTGGGGCGGTGGATATTGTGTAGTGTTTATAGTGAAAAAGATCTAAATTTAAATCCTGCCTCAGATGCTCAGCTGCATGACTCTGGGCAGGTCACTTCACTTTTCCTCGTCTGTAAAATGATGATAATAGCAGCACTTAGCTCCCAAGGTTATTGTGAGGATAAAAGGAGGTCATATTCATAAAGTGCTTTGCAAGCCTTAAATCACTATATAAATGCTGACTCATCATCAGCATCATTGTTACCAAGGATAGGCTGCCTCAGGTGGTGATGGGTTCCCTTATTCTAAGTGGATGAACATTTGTCACCAATGGTTGGAAGGGGGTTCTTGTTCACTTCAAACTGTTCTAAATGATCTCAGAAGTATCATCCAAGTCCAAGATCCTGCAATTTGCCCCAAGTTGTATAGTCAGTTAAAGGAATGATTCCCTAAAGCTAAAGTATTCATAGCAAGCAATGGAGAAAAGTTGCAAAGGGTTTTTAACTCCAAGCAGACCAGAAGCGCTAGAACTAGGACATTTGTTTTCTAGAAAGGATTTAGGATGAATTAGATAAGAGCATATTAACTAAATCCTGGTGATAAGAACACAGAGAGATTTGGTTGTGGTTGGTAATGTTTAAGGATTGGTGATCAGAAGCACCAGTTTTTACTTTGTACTTTGATGTTTATTTTGCTTAAGAGTGGGCTCTAGATGATCATCTTCAAGATGTATGTTTATTTGTATTGTTTATGATTAGCTATTTTAGTTGAGTAATATTTTTGTTTATTAGGAGAAGCAATAGGAAAATTCTTAGTTGCAGCCTAGCTTGAAAATAATGTATGGGCTTTATAATTTTGGAGGGGTCATATATGTGGCCCAAGGCCATACTCCTGAGTATGGCCTAAAATCAGATTATGAATTAATTGGGGAAATATTGAAAAAATAAATAAAAATATAATAGAACAGAACTGTTAATATGGTTTTCTAGGTCAATCTGTGGCCCCCAGGGATCCTCTTGTAGAATTTAGCAGCCCACATTTCCATTTGGGTTTGATACCACTGGTTCATACTACCTGAATTAAAGCCAAATTGCCACCTAGTGTCAGCATACCCTAATTGCAATAAAAGTATTAAAAATATAGCCTGTTTGGGTTTGCTGTTTTTATCTTTAAGGCTCAGATTACACTCTGATCCTTCACTGTATCTTCCCCCTGCCATATATTATGAAACTGTTTCTGCAATCTCTCTGAGAAATAAAATGTTAAGTGTTTACAAATTATATCAGTACTAAGCCTGTTTCTGCTTTCTTTTATTCCATCTGGTATTCTCTTCTTTTCCTTCTTAATATTCTATAGTGTTTCCTTATTAACTCTGATGCCCTTTTCAGATCACTGAGACTTCCTGCTTCTTCCTCCAATATGCCTTCCTATCTCCCACATCCACTCTCTCTCTGCCCAAAAAGCAGAATATTCTCTGCATTTTCCACTGCTGGGGTGGTTTTGTTCATCTAACTTACTTAGATAAGATCAAAACCAAGAGGGGGAACTTGACACCTCCAGGTTACATGTGACTCTTTTAGACCCTCAAATGCAACCCTTTGACTGAATCAAAACTTCACAGAACACATCCTCTTAATAAAAGGATTTGTTCTGTAAAACTTGGACTCAATCAAAGGGCCGCACTTGAGGACCTAGAGAGCTACATGTGGCCTTGAGGCCTCAGGTTCCTCACTGCTGGATAAGACATTGCTAGAAGTAGTGAAGAGTAAGGTTGGCAAGAAGAAATAAGATTTAATTTAAATGCTGTTGTTCCAATGCTGGACACTGAAGATGGGGCTGTGACACAAGGGTGCCATAGCAACTGATAGCAAGTAGGTAGCTTCACAAAAGTATTGGTGTTAAATGAAGGTCATTGACAGAAGCTTAGCTAAGATCCTTGAAGGCTGGAAAATCAGATAGCTTTGGTGGGTGAAGGCTCCATTGAGAAAATGCACTTGAAGCAGTTGGGTGATGATGCATCACAGTAGTATTTCTGTTGCATTCAGAGGAGTCTTCTCCTTGCACATCTACTGATATTTTCTGCAGGTTTATAGCTGATGTTAGTGCTAACAGCAATATATACGTTCAAACAAACTAAATGAAAAAGCCATAGGTTAAATGCCAGTTGCTTTAAAAACCAGAGAGGAATAGGGAATGGACCCATGATTCCACTGGTGTACAGAACTCTGTGGCAAAAGAAGCTTTCTCCCAATCCGTTTTCTAAAGCACTGACAGGTTAAAGGACTTTCTCAGAGTCTCACAGACAGTATGTGTGAGGCAGGATTTGAACCCAGGTCTTCATGACCCCAAGGCCAAGCTTTGTATTCACAAAGTTGAGTCATTTTCGAGTTTATTCCTGAGTCCTTTTTCAATGAAGCAGGACTTCTGGACAGGCAGGTGATTTAACAGTACAATGAGACATCAGGGAAAATTGTGGAGTTACCATCTTAGAAAGCTTTTGATGAAGATGACAAATAATAATAATTCCTCCCATTTATTAGGGCTTTATGGCTTACAAAGCACTAAGGGGCAGAACTGATGAATAACTTGATATTAATCATTGTAATAGGTAGCATTAATAAAGCACTTTAAGACTTGCAAAACAGCTTGCAAATATCTCATTTTATTCTCACAACCACCCTGGAAGGTAGATGATATAATCCCCATTTTATACATGAGGAAACATGCAAAGGGCAAGTGACTTGCTCTAGTTACTGATATAGAATTTGAACTCAGAACTTTCTACCTCTAGAACCAGCACCACAAGACACCTAGATGCTTTGACTTGGGTTCCTTTATGAAGACAGGTTGCTGGACTAAATGGTTTCCTGAATCTACCATGTTCCCACAACCTTCTACCTCCAGGCCAAGATGATGTGATTCTTTGAACATTTATAGATCTTATTCATGGTTTTAGATGATGCCTACATTTGTTACTATCTAAATGGGAATTAAGCAGTCATGGCAACTTTTAGGCTGGGACATTAAGTTTAGGGGTTCTGTCCCTCCCATTAATACTGCATCTGTCCATTCATTCAGTCCATTCAATTCCTCGTCCCTCCCAGGATGATGACCTTTCCTCCTTCTTTGTTTGACTGGATAAGATTTTCACATCACATTGTGGATATACGCAGAATAAATTCTCTCTCCTTGTCCCTGTCTCACAAGTAGGGAGAGACAGAGAAACAGACAAAGAGAGGGAGAGAGAGAAAGAGACAGACAGAGAGACACAGAGAAACAGAGAAAAATAGACAGAAAGAGACAGACACAGAGAGATAGAGAGAGGGGAAGAGAGAGAGAGGGACAGAGAGAAATAGAGAAACGTAGGGTGCAGAGAGAGACAGAGACAGAGAGAGACTGGGG